>OV281086.1:5000000-6250000 GCA_923060345.2 Erebia aethiops | reverse complement strand
AAAACCTAGCTAACGATAACGTACCCTAGTTTCGAAACTTGTGAACGCCAGTGTTCATAAGCATTAAAAAAGTTGATTGCTTAAAGTTTACTCAAAATAAAAGTGCACGTATACCTAATGAAACTTTGGGTTGAATATGAAACTCTATATACTTATTTATTCACCATCTAATGGTCCTGGTATTTTAAAGTCCGGCTTGCTGCATTTTTCCAGCATAAATAAATTATTGTTTTGTGTGTATTTTTTGAGTTTCGATCTATATTGATTGACCATATCGAACCGATGACTTTAAATAACGATACAACCATAAATTAATTGTTTATTGGAGGACATAATATAAACAACCGAACCATAAACAAGGAAATGACCAGAGACAGCGCCAGCCAGTGTTTAAGGGACAATAAAAAAGCGTTAACTAATTAGGTGCACGTAAACAAACGAGCCAAGATCCCTAGTCCTAAATCCCCCTCTTTTATTTAGGTGTCCAGACACAGTGTTTACTAAAAATATATTTATATGTATAGAGGCCGATATAAAACTCCAAATGGGTCGTAAAAGCTGGCCGGTTGCTGTACTAGGACGTATTTTTTATTAAGACGCTGGGATTAACGACCGCCAGTCAGCCCTTGCAAGGCTTTTGACCTTTAATAGCAACAAATAATGGGCAAAGTATAGCCGTGTACTTGTAAACTATAGCAGGCTGTCAAAGTACAAAATCAGGGGTCATATTACGTAAGAGAGTCCCATATATTATACCCGCTTAGTGCGGGCCATGCGTAAAAGGATTTTTCCAGAAAAAAGGTCATATTACGTGATATTACGTAGCAGTGCACAGTGATCGAAAGCACCCCTTACCTAACACTCTTCCGCTAACAATTGAGATTGTAACAGTTATTGATCTAAGTTTTACATAATAGGGCTGTAGTGTAGGGCAACTAACTTCAACAAGATAATTGGCTTAATTTTTTAATTCACCATATCTTCTAGCAGTCGCCAGTCAACTTTTCCTTGAGTTATTACTGGAACGAAGCGGTGATAGCCTGGTGGTTAAGACCGTGGTTAAGACACCCGACCTACCGTACGGGGTCGCGGGTTCGATCCCCGGGCACGCACTTCCAACTTTATGTACATTTTAAGAAATTAAATATCACTTGTTTGAAACTGTGAAGGAAAACGTCGCGAGAAAACCAGCATGCTCGAGAGTTCTTCATAATGTTCTCGAAGGTATGTGAAGTCTGCGAATCCGCACTTAGCCAGCGTGGTGGATTATGGCCAAACTCTTGTTATTCCGAGAACAGACTCGTGCTCAGTAGTGAGTCGACAATGAGTTGATAAGAGAGATTAGTGGAACTAGCTCATATTTCTTGAAGTCGGTTTGTAGTTTGTACCACCACCACTACAGCCCATTGACGTCCCACTGCTGGGCACAAGCCTCCACTCTCATACTAGAGAGAGGGAGTAAGACTCTTAGAGCTTAGACCCACCACGCTGCTCCAATGCTGGTTGGCGGGCTACCACTATTATCATGTTAGTGATAATAGCCGGGACCGACGACTTAACGTGCTCTCCGAGGCACGGGGGTTAAACACCGCCAACTTCCTGACTCCGGGCTAGTACTGAGAATTTCTAGTCAGAAAAATCAATTATGGCCCGACCCGTGACTCGAACCCGGGACCTCGTCGGCCGTAGTCGAACATGCCAACCACTAGACCAACAGTGTACCAGTAGTAGTTTGTACAAATGACTGTATATAGTATTATAATATATGACTTATTAAGACTGTAAAAATTACCACTCAGAGCCCTCGGCCTGCAGGGTATAGTTGATTAGTATACATGAAACGGGGCGTGGTTTATCGTTAACTTTAATTTAGGAAATAATGGTTATAACGTTGACATTTTAAAAGGATCAAATCGTTTTGTCAGCTGTCCTCATTATATGAAAATTTCAGTTTTTATCGCTATATATTTTTTTACGCCCGAAGGTAAAACGCCAGTTTTATAATGAAGTCGTTTGTAAAACTGCATTTTAACAACATGCCAAGTTTGTGGTCCTTTCAGTATACTTACTAAGTAAAAGTTCTTCATAACAACTAAATATTGGATAGAAGCAGGCGTAACTTTGCTTACTTAGCCAGAGGCGTCTCTAGCCCATGTAGCGCCCGTGTGCAAACATTACCCTAGCGCCCCCTAGTCAGCGCGCGTTCAAAATGGAATGTGTACAAAGTACAAGTAACAACACATCAAGTTACCACAAAGTGTCAAATTTGCCGCCGGTGCCGGCACGAGCGTTGCGACACTCAATACTACACCAATAATCTTTAATTTTCATGTTGAAAAAAAGTTTATATTGTAAAAGCCGCTCGTGGCGCACCTTGTTTTGCTGTAATTTGACAAATATAAGAAAATGTATGCAAAGCGGAGCTCTTTTTACGTTGGTAATTGAAAGTGTTGCGGCCGGCAAACGCGCGTGCCGAGTAGGGCTCCATAGCGAGCGGCGCTCGGCTATGGCTCGGCGCCCCCTAGGACCGCTGCGCCCGTGTGCAACGCACACCCTGCACCATAGGTAAAGACGCCTCTGTACTTAGCAAACTTAATATAGATGAATCTATGTGGTACAGTGTGTATTCCGCACTTATAGCCTGCGATATTCACCACACCACAGAAATCTCCCAAACTAATCTCAAGTCTCAACGTACGTTTCAATCCGATACCAGAGCATCTTCAGGATATGTTGACTCGACAATGCACTGTCTTGCACAATCGATTGTGAAAATTGTCGAGTGAAACGTAAGTTGAGAGTTATTATTAATACCGTACTGTAACTAACCTGACGGGGTCCCTAAGAATCTATACCTTTCTCTACTAATAAAATTCAATGTTTCTTTGTAATGGCTCGTGAATCATCTAGCAGTAAAACCCTCATCATCGTTGCGTCCATAATAATCCAAGATCTTTTAGAGTTTCAGAAGCTTCGAATTCAATTAACTCAACGACTTGCTTAGATACCGATTTAAATGAATTTCAGTTTACATAAGACTGGTTTTAGTTAAGCGTTCGAATTATAGAAAAGTTGTAAAAATGACTAAGTATAATTCAACAAAGTGATGACAAGCACTTTAGTTACGTATTCGAGTATTGAATTAGTATACAACTATGACATGCGTTTTACGTGTATTTTATGTATAGGATCATTCATATTATATTTCTATTCGATATTTATACTTTGGACTTTGAGAGTTAAAGACCTTACATTTTATCATGCTATATGTTTAGAAACTCAGGGTTTCCATTTTATCTTATGTAACAACATTTATGTTGTTCCATAAGGTCACAGTGAAGCTAATTATCCTAGTGGCAAGCATCTTCCTTTTATTAAGGAAGGTGCTTTGATTGGCATCGTGACGGACGGACATCGAGGACGTGGGAACTGGGAACCCACCGCATTAATATCTCAAGAAAACTCCTACCATTATGTGATTTATAGAAAGGGGTCACGACTCTCAGTAATGAGAAATACGACACAAAGAGAGAGAGAGAGAGAGAATTAATAATGTCTTTTTATTTACAAAAGCACCTTTTCTGATCCCCGGGCGTCACCTTATCGTCACTGGTGCTTTGTCAACAATAACTAGTACAAATTTAACCTTTGACGCGTCAGTGTTTGTTTGGTACAAGTTACAGTCAATTGGTTTTTAATGTTTGTGTAAGATCCTCTTTTGTTCGTCTTTATGATGAAGTAGTGTAATACAAAACCTTAATTTTAATTTTCGAAGAGGATTAGTATTACTTTAAATTAATGGATACTTTCACTATTTCCGTTACAGAAAAACTTTTAATTTTAAAATTTATTGGGTAAACAACCAAGACACGAAACTATATATACTCAAAAAAAAATTGAAAGGTAAATGGAAACATGGCCTTTGCCCTTGGGATTATATATAACTCATTGTAACAATAATAATAAAAACGGACTAATTAAAGAATAACAAGTATTTATATAAATAAAATGGAAAAATGCGAGCGAAGCCCTCACCGTTACAGCACAGTAAACAGATGCAACCAGTATGGAAACTACCTAGAAACGTTCGAAACAGGCTCACTCACACAAACGTGCGCATCGACGAGACGTCAAGCGCTCGTCGCAGTGCCGTCAGTAGTGAGTGCCGCATCATCGCATGTTCGATGCGCACGTTTGTTTGAGTGAGCTGTTTCGAACGTTTCTAGTTAGTTTCCATACTGGTTGTATCTGTTTATTGTGGTTACAGGCTACAGAGTATAGACTATCGATAGCCTGTAACGCTACTAATGGTGTTGATGATGATAATGTTAGACAAAATTGTGAAAATAAATGTCTGTATCTAAACGCTGTCATCTCATTACTTGTAGAATATGTTTTTGGTGTTAAAGATGTTGTCTCTGTAAACACGTGAACAGGTGCTGTGTTTCCGAACAAATCTTTGATAGCGTATTGTGTTACAAGCAGAGTTTTGTTTTACATTTCTACGACTCCATATTTACTTTACCATTTTAGGTAGGTAGGTATACCAAAATGGGTTGGGGATTTGTCAGATTGTTGGTTAATTGGAATTAACTGTTTGTGTACTTCCTGTAAGAATTTTAATGTCAAATTATATTACTACAAGATGATGCCCGCGATTTCGTCCGCTTGGATTAAGGTTTTTTGATTTCCGCGGAATCTCTAGGATTTTTCGGGACAAAAAGTAGCCTATGTCGTTCCCCGGGATACAATCTACCTATCCATGTACCAAAATCGGTTGAATAGATTGGCTGTGAAAGCGAAGCAGACAGACTGACAGACACACTTTCGCATTTATAATATTAGTATGGATTCATTAAGTGTGATGTAAATTTTATAAATTGAAAGAGACTTTGAATTATTTCATCAAGCTCATATTTAAATCTAACTTCAACCGTCGCGTAGCATAACATAAAAATTATATTAATTTATCATTTAAAAATCAAGAAACAAACCCTAGCTGTCCAGCGCGGAAACGCAGCCAGCATTATTTCTATCATTCCACGCGGGCACGATTTTTATAGTAATGAGTTGTAACTTGTATTGTAAATTATAATGTTTTAACTACTCGTATATGTAGTGTGTATTTTGCACTTGTAACTTGCGATATTTACCACACCACACAAATCTTCCAAATTATTCTCAATGTACGTTTCACTCCGACACTGAAGCATCTTCAGGAGATGTTGACTCCACAATGCACGATTGTAAACAACACAACAACAAACAACGATTTACAATCGTGCATTGTCGAATCATCATTTCCTGAAGATAACTACTGTCAAGTGTCATCAAAAAATAACCACCTATTACAAATCTCAAGGAAATATTTAAGGTTTTATCAATGCGAAATTGAATCGGCAAGCTCATGTTTAAGCCTAATAATCTCGACTGTGCCATAAACAAAAATCGATAAACAAAATATCGAGAAACAAAAACATCGAGAGAGGAAAAAATCGAGTAACAAAAAGCGTATCATGCAACGTTGCGTGCGCACAGTAGCTAAACAATTGCGATGCAGGTCCACTTCTCATTAAATCGTGCGTGTTAAGTTTCAGATCGCTTTTAATAGCTTCAACGAGGTATTTATTAGGAGATTTATCAATTTCTAATACTTGCGATTTATCTTTGAGCTTATTTCCTAGTAGTTTATTATAACTATCTGATACTGACGACATAGTTCGTCGTTAGTTGTCGTCTTTTTCACATTTTTATGTTCTCTTTTAAGATTTACTTAATATAAGTGGGATCTCATATTTTGCAATATTTGGTAAGTTAGGTTAGGTTATGTAAACTAAAATGTAATATGATTGTAAAATGTTGATAATATTTTTTAAACTTTTAGGTTCATGTCGTCTTTTTAACATCTTTGTTTCCATTTGAGATACATCAAAATTGAAAATTTAAAATATGCAAAATTTGGTACGATAGGTAAATATTAACGCAAACATGATCGTCAAATTTTGATGATATTTTTAAGCTTTTAACTTTGGCTGACTGGAAATTAGTTACTAAATTATTGTACACCTTACAAATACTGCTCATAAAAAATCGCAACTGTGGTAGTGCTAGTGGCAGTCTAGTGGTACACGATTTTTATGTTATTCCGATTAAAGTTTTCTTTTTCATTAATATCTGAAATCGCAAATGCGTGCGACCCCCTTATTTCTAGCGCCCAGATTAAAAAATTAAGTAGCCATTTTCATTATGCCACAGCACTGCTTTTAAACTACTGTATTACGGAAAAAGGCATTAAGGCCATGTATTGTTTCTTTCTTTTTTGCTATGAGAGCTTTTAATGCGACACAGTCCTGGCAAGAAACAATCGCGCGTAAAACGAGAACTCGATTTATTGTTTGAGTCGATTAATGTTATAATGGGTGCTTCGGTTTAAGTAATTAAAAGGAAGCTGCTAAATAAGTACCTTGGTGAGATTTAAAGGATTTCGGTTTTTTAATTTCTTTGCAAGCTCATTTTCAATGGACCGGAATGGAACAGCTGTGCAAAAGTTATGACAGCCATAATTTTATGTTAGAATGCACTTTCAAAGTTTGGAAGTGCGGGCGCTAGAGATTTTGTAATCTGTGTGTAAGTAATAGGTATCACGTTATAGGTAAGCTAATATCGTTACAATTTCAACTGAAATACGAAGATGAAGTTAATATGTATTTACACTGTCACCAGATATATAGCAACTAGCAAGAAATAGCATGTAAATGTTAGGTCTGATGATAAAAGGCGTTGAATTAATTAATTTAAATATATTTATCATAAATTTAAAGATATCCAGAAAATAATGCATAACGGAGACGGTTCAGATTTGTATGGTGCGTAGGCCAAGTCTTGTACAAGCAGAGAAATGAACGAAAATAAAATACTAGACCAGTTTTTATTGGTCAAGTCTATGAATTCGTCGTAATTTCAGTGGTAAAACTATTTAATCCTTCCAAGTTATGGAACACTAAACATGAGAGTAACAATGGCGGATTCATATTTTTTGACGTTTTCAAAAGAAAAACACGTTATTTTGGCAGTGACTGACATAAATGACATTTGATAGATTTCGCGCCTACTGCCTTCTCTATGGCTGAAGGTTGCCATCTTGGAAACGTATTGAAAACTTGAAATGCATTTTTATATTTTGCTCGTTATTTGCTGTTCTAAATTATTATATTTTTAATACAATCTATGTATTTTCCTCTATTCATGGTAGAGCGTACAAGAGTAGGCCTAAAATGAACCTTTTCCTTTCTCTCTGAATAGTCTACCTCATTGCTGAGGGACAATATCCGTGCCATGAATTGCATTATAAGAATATATTTATAAAATTTTTATATTTCTACTAAGCCAATTGAAATGTAAAATTTAATATACGTACATATTAGAAACTGCTCTTACGACGGCGAAAATAATATTTGGGCTAATCGCGTTTACATCATCGCTTTGCATCATTGACCTCCCACTTGAACTAAAAATAGTCTGAAAGTATTTGTTTTTCAGTTACAGTTTTATTAAACTCGTATTTATATTTAAATACCTACTGCAAGTGTATTGATTTGTAAAGAAAACGGACATATTGGTAAACGGACATACTGGTAATTGTTATATTCAACGACTTATCAACCAGTATCAACTTTGTGTTCTCTAGTTTGGGTTTTGGGTCTGCTATGGTTCTGGTATGGGGGAGGGTCGGGTATTCCAGCACCTTGGTACCGTTAATTTATTCTATACACTACCTACTACTATATTATGATACTTTAGGTTATTAATGAAGCATACATCGATATAAAAACAACTCTCTACCGATTCAAAGACTACAATACTAAAGAACGCGATATGACAACTTAACATTGTATAGAAAGAACCGCGGAAACTTTGGGTTTTTTTAAACTGATCCAAAATCCTGGCCGGTAATTTTGGCTATAAAATCTGTTCTTATAAATCTATACAGCCAATTCAATAGAGATACTTTACTAAAAGCTATTTATACTTAAGTTCGAATCCCAAGCCTCAAACTAGGGCTGCTAGATGTCTGTATATATTATCCTTCAATCACGCTGCAACGGAACTACGGATTGACGTGATTTTTAACATGGGTATAGTTGAGGACCTGGAGAGTGACATAGGCTAAGATAAGATAAGATAAGTTTATTTCATAAATATAGTGTGGGACAACTAAATAACATTTATAGCCTTACACCTAGGATAAAACTAATAATAGTTGATATACATTTTAAATATTATTGTGCACCTGTTCTCCGAACTAGTTAAAACTGTGTCTCGGAAAACAGGGCTTCCAACTCGAGACACAAGAAGAATACAACAATGCATGTGCGTGTAGGCTTGAGTTTGCATGAGTACTTATGGGTGTTGTGTGTTGTGTGTGAATGTGAGTATATGTGTTGTGAGTGAGTGGGTGTTGTGTGTGAATGAGTATTGTGTGTGTGTGTATGTGTGTGATAATTTAGGTAAGAAGGGATTAAACTAGAATCTCCAAAAGTCCTTCAGTAGTCGAGTATGTTTGCTTAAGAAGCCAATTCCTAAGTGCGTCTTTGTAATTATGGTGATTTAAGGAATGCAGAGAAATAATTCTATGCAACTTATTATAAAGGTGAGGTCCAAGGAAGACAAAAAACCTACGACTAAAAGCTGTCTTTAGTTTACTATAGCAAGCAAGCTGAGGTCTACGACGGGGGCAATCACGGGTGAAGTACGTCAGGGAATGTTGCTTGAGAGCTGTAGCCAGAATAAATAATTGGCGTACAGTTAATACCTGACAATACTCGTAAAGCATATTTGTAGGATACAAACGGGGTTTAAAGCAGCACACCTTCAATACAGCTCTTTGTGCACGTTCGATTTGAATAAGATGTGTTTTAGCTGCACCTCCCCAGACTGATATGCAATAGCCAATAATAGATTGACATAGTGCTTGATAGACCATTTTTAATATTTCAGGATCGGCTGAGTGTCGAAGTTGTTTGAAAACATAAATAAGCTTACGTACTCTGTTTGAAAGGTGTTCAATGTAATTTTTAAAAGTTAAGTTGCAGTCAAGCACTATGCCAAGATATTTTATAGAGGTGACATTTTCCACTAATATGGGATCACTGTTAGGTGTGAGGTTAAACTGCGTTGACGAGGCAACCAGCTTAGGCAAAGAGTTACTAGGGGGAAGTGTAGAATTACGAATGGAAAAATTTATGCATTTTGTTTTAGAAATATTTAATGTTAAAAGATTGTTATTAAGCCATTCTCTTACGGTGTCAAAGCCAATTTGAGCAAGTCGATACGTATCAGACCAGGTGTTAGAAGAAAAAATCAAAGCTGTGTCGTCGGCATATGAAAATATCTTACCTTGATGAAGATGAATGTTACATAAATCGTTCATGTAAACCAAAAATAAGCTCGGGCCAAGAATGCTGCCCTGAGGTACACCATACGTGAGAGGTAACTCTGAACTTGTATAGGAATCTATCCTCACAAATTGGGTTCTACCTGACAAGTAACTCTGAAAGAGTGCAAGTTGGTTTCCTCGAATGCCAAGAGTCTCAAGCTTAGAAATTAAGATAGGTACAGAGACGGTGTCGAAAGCCTTAGACAAGTCTAAAAACAAAGCTACACACTTTTGTCCTTTATCAAGTTTGTCCACTAGATGGTCCACAAGGCTGTGGACAGCATCCGCAGTAGACCGTTTCTTACGAAAACCAAATTGGTTATTAGATAATAAGTTACATGATTCTAGATAGGAAACAAGCCTCAAATTAATGATTTTCTCGAGAATCTTTGACATAGCTGGCAAGATCGAGATAGGCCTATAATTTTCGACATGGTCCCTATCGCCAGATTTAAAAATGGGATGTAAAAGCGCTTTTTTAAACAGGTTAGGGAAAATACCTTTTTTGATGCTGAGATTGCAAATGTATGTGAGAGGGGGAACAATTACACCAATGTACTTTTTTAAAAATCTTGACGAGATACCATCCCAACCAGCTGCACAGTTATTTTTAAGAGAATTGATCAAGCGCTCAACTTCGGACTCATCCGTCTCAAGCAATACAAAGGATTCCCTGTGAGATGAGTGTAACGGAGGAGGTTGATTATTTTTGAGTATTTTATCGGCCAGTTGACTTCCTATAGTGGCAAAGTAGGAGTTGACCTCGTTAATGCAGACTTCTTTATTACAATTCGAAAGCAAAAGATCTCTGGCAGTAGATTGAGTTTTTGATATATTAGTTACGGACTGAACAACATTCCACAGTAATTTAGGATTTTTACCAGCTTTGATGAATTCATTTTTCTCATAATCTCTTTTAACTTTGCGTAGTAAATTAGAGCAATAGTTACGATACCTTTTGTAAGAAACCTTAAGAACTTCATTTAAAGGATCCTTTTTAAGCTTCTTATGTAACTTATCTCTATGACGTATGCAATTCAGTAGGCCTGGTGTTATCCAGGGTTTGATGGGCCTACGTCTACGAGATAAGGAGATCTTTATGGTGTTCGATGATAAGGCATGTAAAATAGGGTTAATTAAATTTTCAGTTGCAATGTTTGGGTCAAGGGTCGAATATACAGAATCAAAGTTTATGTTAAGAATGTCACTAGTAAGTTTTACTTCATCAGTTTTAGTGGTATAGGGTTTATTTTGATGACTATATTTAATCTTTGACAGAGATATAAATACAGCGTAATGATCAGTAAGCGTAGATTCTAAAACCAGAATTTTAGGTGATACTACAGTTTTTAAGTTAGCATGGTCAAGACATGTGGAGCCATGTGTTGGTATTACATGCCCCGGGAAGAGACCATGTTGAGCAAGGAGATCCAGATAGTCAAGTGAATGGATAGCTTGATGATTATTTGCAATATCGATGTTAATATCCCCGACAAAAATAATGTTATTATAGGATTTATAATCCGAGAGGACTCGATCCATCGAGTGAATAAAATTCGACGGATCTTTGAATGCGTAGGGCCTGTAAATAGAAATAATGACAAGATCGGATCCAACCGTAGTTATTAGACAATTTGCATCAGAAACTACTCTAGTCTCTACTCTTTTAGTGGACTATAAAGTTAGAAGTCCACTAAAATTGGCTTTCAAACTACGAATATTTTGTGTTAAGATAGAAAGACCCGTCTTAGATCTCGGTAGTAAATCGGAGCATTCGTCGGGGCTACATGTTAATGCATCACAGAAAGAGACTTTGTCCAGGTTAGATAGGACATCATTTACTGGCGTGAACATGGGGAAAGATTGTTTACTAAGTGGCAGGCAAAGGTTCGTTTATGGAGCATAAACAAACACGAAATGTAAAAATACTCGTATGTTAAAAGATACTTATTCTGTATGAGACATAGCTTATTCAGTTCGTAACAACGATATAGGGTCGAGAATATTATTAAGTACCATAACCTTGAGATAATATTTGCGTATAACATAGATTGGGATGAATGATAGATTCTAGTACGTTTATTATAATGTGTAAAAGGAGTAATTATATAGTGAGTTATGAGTGTAAAAATAGTATTAATTATGTAGATCATTGAGTTATAAAAGTGAAATGTAGGTAGTTGTACAAGTAATATCAGTTTAACAAGGAAACTTAGGCACGGGACACACTGAGAGAAATATACAGGTAAGTAATAAATTACAACAGGGTATAATATTATGTTACCTATTAGTCACTTATTTTTTAGGGACACCAAGTCGGACTCGCCTTTTATTTCAATGCGAGCGCCGCCTTCTGTCTTTCTCAGGTAGATTCGGCCTTGGTTTGTCCAACAGTATTTGTAATCAAGTGCTTTTCGCGCATCGCGTGCCATAGCGAATAATTTCCTGTCCTTATTTGTTAAACCCTCCGATATATAAACAGGCATATTAGGCCCAGGTAAGCCGAGAGTAGACGTCGTCAGTTTAGTATTTGGGTGATTTTTGTTATAGTCTTTGGCCGCGCTTAGTATTTTGTTTCTAGACACAACAGTGGTCAATTCAGTGACAATGGTGGAACTGCCGGATTTATTTTTGATTCTGTGGACATCTTTTACTTCACCCGACTGGATGTTCACCCCCAAAGCCACGCATGTCTTATGTATTAAGTTTGTGAGGTCTTGTTGTGTCTCATGCTTTACGCTCTGTTGCTGGGGTACATTTCTGATCTCCAAAACTGTGAACTTCGACCTTTTTTGCAGTTCATCAATCTTGAGGTCTAAGGAAGCAATTATTCTGCGGCTTTCCTTGCGCTCATCTTCATAAGAGATCAGTTTCTCTCTCACATCCTCGTATTTTGAGGATATAAAAGTGAGGGACTGCTCCAGTTGAGAGTTTGTGGCCTGGATCTTTGTATTTTGTACTTTTAACTCTGAAATTTCGAGGCAGAGTTTAGACAAAGTGGCATCTTGATCCTTCTTCCAGTTTGTCAGCATTTCTAGAAGTTCTTCTTTTAGTGACTGACCAACGATGTCCTCTTCAGAATTATTCAGCATCTCGTTGCGAGGCCGTTTCTGTCTCCTTATAAGCAGTGGATTATCAGGGTCAAGTTTTGTAATATCACCTTCAGAGGCTCCATGAGGTACTTTTAGAGTACTTTTTTTCAGCGATGCCGACATGTTTTAAAAAAGATTAAGTCCAAAGTTTAAGCGGTAGAACTTTCCGTTTGTCGATTTACGGATCTGCGCGTGCGCAAAGAGGTATGAACTATGAAGCGCGCGGTGAAAAATATATGTGTCTTCTTCGTTCCTGTACACTTGCACATAGGCGCCTACACTCACTTAGTACTATGAATACTTCAATTTAAAATATTTTTTAAGTGCACGTCCGTTTACTGACGCGGTCCGAGTGGAATCCCCAAAACTACTAGCTACTTTTTATCCCGGAACATTGAGGAGTTCCCACGGGAATCCAAAAAAACTTATTCCACGCGGACAAAGTCGCGGGCATCAGCTAGTTTGATGATAAATATAAACATCATACTTGATTAATGAGACTCAAACTCTTCATTCCATTCAAGCATTTTTTACGATTGTGTGTTCTTTGATAATTCCAATATTAATTAATGCAAACAGTACCTAGAACTTGAAATTTTCTAAGAAAGCGGGAGCCCTAACTGCACCCATCTACGAGTATTTATAAACGGTTATGACAATAGCTCCACTGTAACAGGATGCAGGGAATGACCAATTTATGACCGGAACCGGTTTATGGGTCGATTGACCGATTGGCTCCTTTTTTTATTAAGGGATGAGGGTTATAGATTGGGCAAGATGGTCAGAACTTTGACTGAATACAGGAAGCCCTTAATGTTACTGTGGGTAATATTGGCTTTTGAATTAGTGGACCTTACCGACAAAGACCAAATTCAAGTAGAGTCTATTTCTGGGTAAACTATATTATAGTATAAAGAAAAAAAAAATTTGCTACGTGAGGAAACCTGCCCCCCCGATTGTGTAAGGAAGTCGTATAATTCGACGTGTTTAAGGAGTTCGTAGAAACGTTAAAAAGCATATGAATTCCTTAAACAGTTCGAGTAATACTTTTTTTTAAGCTGTCAAATGATTACGATTTGCTTAGACAATAGGCCTCTGAAGATGGAAGATATAATATTATATGAGATGTTTGTGAATTGTGTCTGACTAAACCCCATTAATGGCAGGGTGGCCCCCAATGGTCAGGGTACGTCAGAAGACAAGGTTTTGTGAGGATCACCTCGATGCTATAAATAGGCGATGTAAATTTTAATAATACCATTACTGACTGGACTTACATAGGGGAATCTTTATCTAGCGCAAACATTTAAAAATAAGAAAAAAGGTGCTAATAAGAACTTATATACAATCAACTTTAATCAATCAAATCAATTTTATACAATATGGCACAGAGATGGATTATTTATAAGTGGTTTGGAATAACATGTAGGCTACTTTTTATCAAGGAAAATTAAAGAGCTCTCGCGGGAACCAACAAACCCCAATCCACGCGGATAAATTCGCGGGCATCAGTTAGTATTTAATAACTTACATAATATATTTAAGACCAGCTGTGTATTGGTGCTCATAACTTTACTGTTGAGTTCGCAAATAGACCACGTTTACTGCATTTCCCACAGGTCGTCTGTCCAATTATTATTCTTGGAAATGCAAAAACTGACCGAACAGAATTTAACACGTTTCATTTCGAGTGATTTATATGTTTGTCTTGAAGGCACGTCTGTGCAACTAAAGGTGTAAACATAAACGTCAAAAATATAATGGAATGAGCAGTAATTTTTGTAATAGGTATATGATTATGAATCCAGATCCTTCTTTTGATCGCTGCGTGAAGAAGGCAGTTGGGATTTGATATATAAGTGCAGAAACTGTATTGGTGTAGGATAAAACCTAGGATCCTAATCATATATAAACAGTAGGCAACACGTGCCACTAAGAAAAAAAGAGATAAATCATTTTATAAAAACGTAAGTAGGTAATCATACTAATCGAAGTGATTTTTGGCATGGGTATAGTCGAGGACCTGGAGAGTGACATAGGCTACTTTTTATCCCAGAAAATTAAGGAGTTCCCGCGGGAATCAAAATAACTTAAACCACGCGGACGAAGTCGCGAGCATCAGCTAGTAGCAAATAAGGGAACTACTGTAAAGTCAATCACAGGAAAAGAAACTGCTAATAGCATAACAAAAAGAATAAAAGAAGGGAAGACTATAAGATAACACAGGTTTTAGATTAAACATTAAAAAATAATAATGTAGGAAGTATATCCATGTAAATATGTTAACCCGTATTCCACATAATATAATAATATATTTCTCGTGCATAAACACGCATTTAAAGCGCTATAAAGACGCTTACAGGAACTTTCATCTAACACATGTCCCCACAATGGTTTCCATAGCACAATATCCCATTCTCTTGCCCGCATCCCGATCTCATTGTACGCGCTGTCTTCACAAATCATCGAGAGCAAAATACAAAATAGGATGGTTAAAACAAAAGCATTATCATCATATTATTCGTCGTGTGTGGCAAACTATTGTGTAACATGTGTCGGGAATTAGACACTCGCTTCTTTATTGGGATTGTGCTCTTGTTAATTTACCGTTTTCTTGTTTAACAAGGGATCTACTCCAGTAGAAATATAATCTTTACTATTAATATAAATGCGACAGTGTATTAGCTCTCTATTACCTTTTCCAGGCGCATCGACCTAACTTATTTTAATAGACATTTTTGGTACAGCTTGCATCCCATAGATAGACAAACACTTTAAGTTTCTCGTGGATCGTACCTTTTATATTATCTTTTAAACTTCTTTCGATGATAACTTAGCCGTCATCTGCGATCTCACCTGGTCGTTAAGATGGTGAAGATGTAGTTAAAATGGCAATAATGCGAGATATCATTATAAAATCCCTCCGACACCAACCTTTCATCCATCTATATGGAGGAAATATAGGGTAAATTTGGCCAATCATGTCTAATAAATAGGTAAGTCTAACTGATTTGTATGAGATTTTTCTGTAGGTATCTAATACCTATAGAGTAGAAATCTCTCAGAATGCAATTAAAAGGCAGCGTGCGTTAATTTATACGACCTATAAATTAACGCACGCTGCCTTTTAATTGAACGTTTTACTGCAACAATTATTATCAAATTAATATATTTATGAATATTGCATACACGTATTTTAATTAAGAAACTACAAAGTTGCAGTATTATCATGATAAACAAGTAAAATATAAATAAATTAAAATAAAATTAGCTCTTAATAATAAAGTTGGTATTTACGTTTACAAAAGAATTTAATTTCTGTATCGTCTTAATGGAAACGCATTCATATTTTATTATAACATTTTATTTTGTAACTGTTTTTGTTTTATCGTGCCCTCCCATCGATAAATTTATGACCGGTTATTATATTACAAACGAAGTAAAACATTTTCAAACAAAAAAAAACTGTGAAAACTACATTAGGAAACTGATTTATTTGACTAGTTAGGTTAAGATATAGAAATGTATAGAAATGACTATAAGTAAATATGGATATGCCAATTTGAAGAGCTCGTCAAAAATGTCGCTTGGTAATAAATTATCAGCTAAAATAACTACTTTGATAAAGCATTCCTCACAGAAATCGACACAACAAGACGTGAGAAAGACATTAAAATACCAAAGCACAAAGCGACCAGTGATGCGAAACTAAAAAGGCTTTATGAATTAATAGGCGAAGTGGCACGCGATGTAAATCCATCAGCTCAAAGGTTTCCAGTTAATGTATCAAACGACAGCCGACCCGCAACACCTCTTTTGTGCCGGGACAAAATTGACTTTGACGAGGCGAACGGAGCCAAAATAACCGATCGTGTCCAACCCATTGTGCGTGATATAATTAGAACGCTTGGAAATAAACACGTGGTGGCAATTATCGCAGCAGCGGGTTAAATGAGGCACCGTGCAGTCGTTAATGGGCACACTCGGCCCCGCTTCCGGCGTACAACTCCCCAAACCGAAGGGACACTGGACATCAGAGGGAAAGGAATTCCAAAACCATTACCATCAATCATCCCTGGATAATATAACCTCTGATTTTATAAATATGTTACCTCATAATTGCTATAGAAACGGGTTTATTAAACAAGCTCTCCTAAATATTGGATATAAATTAAGCAGCGCTGGACCACATCCATCTTCTCGTGGATGATTTAAGAGACTTCTTCATTTAACTGCAATATACACGAACAAAGCCTCTATTGATTCTGGGAAGAGTAGTAAATAAAGTAAAAAGTATTGTAGCCGTGGCACATAGGTGTTTTAACGTCCCATTAGTCAGCATGGTTTAGCAAATTCGAGTTGAAAATTTTACTCCCTGAAGCGTACCACGAGGTTAAAGCTTGCGAGACAGTGGTACATTAATCATTTCAGTCTTCCGAGGCAACTCTGCCTCTACATACATCACATATCCTTTGACTGCGGCAAGTAACTCATTTGTTGAAACGCACCGACCAGCTTTTATTAATGTACGCCCTTATACCGTAAACGTCTCAATCCCTTTGATGACTTCCTGTTTGTCATTTGTTGGGGGCTCATTGATTCAGCATCGATCCTTTTTTTGTGCGGCCTTTATGTCCGGTTAGAGGAGATTAATGTTCTTAATTCAGACTGTCACGTCCGTTGTTGCAATAAATTACCATTAAGTAACACCTTGTCTCACGTGAACGTTTTACGATCTAAGCCTGATGTTTTATAGCCACCCCTTAGGATTTTTACCTGCTCCATATAAACATTTCATCCAACAATGCCATGTATAGCATCGGGTAATCAAGTGTCATAAAGATGAGATTGCGCAAAAAATAAATTTGAAATTTACTATCCGTAACCAAATCTAAGTATACACAACAAAGTTCAGTGCAGCATATTAATAGAACATGATAAGGTAGCTGATACAGTTATGCAATAAAAAGCCTCACATCACGTAAAGAGTCAAATGCTTAATGAACCACTCTATTTTATGGACTAGACCAATAAATGGACCTGGCGTTTTGGAACGAGCCAAGCGCATGAAACGGTCGTAATGCTAAAGGACACTTGACTTGCAGGCGTATATAATCAAATTACGCATATAGATGGATTCATCTGATACGAAAATACTCCGCAAATTCGGTAATAACTTTAGCAAATAATGGCAAATAACAAGCTATTTAACTACCAATAAACTCTTAATGTACTGCCTTATACTGATAATACTTAATATGGTTGCCTTTTTAAATTAAAAACCGAGTAAAAATGTAAAGGCTAAAAACTATTTTTTCTACTTTAAATAATGATCATAAAACTGTCAAAGTAGGCTTTTAAAATAAAGCTATTTATGATCGTATTGGATTGATAATAATCTTGTCAGTATTGTTTTTGTAATCAAAGAAATTATCCAGTTCAAAATCAAAATATTGAAATAAAACTGAACCATGCTTAAAATTTTTGGCTCTATCACGAACTTGGCAGAACTCCTTTAAGCATTCTCATCTTTTTATCATAAGAGCCGCACTTTTGTCAACATAAGTCATCCATCTCATCGCATGTCTAGTTTAGTCTTCTGAAGGTCTACAGAGGCGGCACATAGCAGCAAGTATTCTTTGTATGATGTTGTATGAAACTGGGCCCACATAAGCGACACGTCACGGCAATGAATTGCGCGACGTAGCCCCGTACAAACTCATACTAATAATATTTGCTATGTGCCGCGCCGCCCCCTGTATTTCATGTGGGGCTAGATCTTGTAAGAAAAACTCTTTCTATTCTAACTCACACCTTTTTCTTAACTTGTCTCTTTACTATAACTCCTCAATATCACCATCATGTTTTATAAATAAGTAATTGACGTCAATAAGTGTACCTACGGGGTACCTATCTAAATTGAATAAATGAGTTGAATTTAATTGAATAAGATAGTAACAACTACAACTATATTTAATAGTAGGAAACAATAATAATTTCTCCAGGTAGACACGTCACGGGAAAAGAGCTCTTATCTACATAATGATTGATTTATCAAATTATATGATGATAGGATGTGAGATGCTCTGGTGGGAATGTTTATACAACCGTGATTGTTAAATCAAGAACGTAAACTAAGCTTAGACGAAACTTCTTCAGTGAGCATCCAAAGCGCTATGTCGTCTTCTCATACAATAATTGGTCCGACCGACTCATAAAAAGGCTTATGTCCTTCCGCAGGATGCAACCTATTCAGTTGATAAGATAGACAGACACAATTTCGCGTCTATAATATTAGTATGGATGCGAACATAAAGCCAGATTTTCGAAAGTTTCTACGGGATCGAAGTAATAAACAAATGTAAAAGTCACTTACTGCGCATGATGGTGGTAGTGGGTAGCGTGATGCATTGCAGTTGGTGCTCCAGGAGGAGTGGTTGCATGAAACGCGGCGAACGCCGATGGAAACTGTAGTGGGAGGAAACCACCGCTGCCCACTGTCCCAGGACCCCCTACCGACTCCCGATCAGGCATTCTTCAATCTCCTGTCACTATAGCACCATCTAGTCCCACTACACTATTAACTATGCCAGTTTTATAATTAACATCACTAATATCACTAAACAGTTCAATCAACACCGTTTCAGCACCATTGAATATAAAAAAGTTCAAGTCAATTCTAATCTGAGTAATTCTAAAATTTTTTTTATCATCATGATTGTGTAACAAGTAATTTTTTTCAACATTATTAATTAAAACTTTATCTGTATCATCACAAAGCTCCTATACTCGGTCTGTTTTACTCACAGAAATAATCTTTATAAATCTGTGGTTTTACTATGAACATCACTAAATAGTTCAATCATAACGTAGCACCATATTAATCAACATTTGTCAGGTTAACTCAAGTCTTTGAATTTCTATTTTCTTTTTCATCGTTTTCATAATGTTAAAGTTCACTTTTTTCATCATATTTAGTGAAACTGTCTTGATTAAAATATTGTGGTCTCATTCTACCGCTTTTCAAACCTGTAACAAACAGAAAATATAATGTTAATCATACAATTAGGCACATTTTACAATAATTGCTTCACACACTTACGCCTGAAAAAGAAAAGTTAATTAACTCCCAAAAATTTCGTAAGTTTAATAATTCAGCATGTTTTTTTTGTGAAAAAAATTATGTGTACCTACGTAGGTATTTGTGTGATTATTTTTGATTACAATAATTGCCTTACTGTCTGTCTTTATTTTATGACTTAATTGGTATCATTTCATTTTAGTAATGCACTGTTTTATACTCATTAAAGTTCATGATAATTTGTACTCAAATGATTTATTATTTCTTTATAATGTCCATCCGTATTGGTTTACATCTTTTATTTATTATTTGTTTTTGATAAACTTTTATATACGATTTTAGACCTTATATCATTAAAAATAGGGGGTAGATTAATTTTTTCAGAGGTCAGTCAGAAACACTCAAGAAGAAATCATGTTGTTTCAATACCAAAAAATGATAATGCATATGAATGAAAACCTAAAGTCTCTGCTCCCCGTAATATGTGTATTCGAAACTGGAGCCTACATTGGAATGAGTGTTAATTAATGTTAAATCTTAACAAGTTGCAGGCACGGCAAAAAATTGAGCGCCTAATTGAGCGACCAGTTGACCGAATCGTCATTATCACATACAAAGTCCTTTACGCGACTTACGGCTCCGAGCTTTTTTAGATATGGCGGCTCAACCCATCTTGAAGCACCATTGCACGCTCTTCTATTCTGTAGACATTTAATCACACTCTTCGGAAAGTGTCCAACTAAATCAGACAAATTTTGGTTACCAACCGAAATTCAATCAAAAACACTGAATCTCAGTGAAAGACTGATAGCTATGGAAATTTTGACCCAATTACAAAGGCAAGGTCAGTTACAGTCCGATTTGCTGGACGCTTTTCTAAGTGAATAAACATAAAAAAAACATAGCCAGTATTGGAATCACGGAATAACGAAAAACTTATCTGTTACTGTATGAAAATTCAGTTACTACTCATATAAATAACACGCGCATAATGTTTTCCCATAATATTTATTGATCACTTGATCAATTTGCCCGGCTATTTTTAGTTCCCGGCCGGTTCTTTGCCACAGAATGATCTTGTCGATCTTCGGCTACCAGTGATTAAATTGTTTATATTTTTTAAACTCATAAAAGTTATCACGTAGATAGAACAACGTGACTTTCTTTTTACTTAATTGGATTTTATAAGAATGAGTGAATTCATCAATTAATTACTTATCTATATTATAATAAAAGTAATTAAATAGTAAATTGACTTTCGAATTTATTGATAAAAAGTAGGCCTGATGGCTTACTTTTTATATTCAATTTGGTTGAAACTTTTGCTTTACTTTTTAAGACAAATATCGATGTTTTATACTACTCTCCGAATAAAATAAGGTATTGTCTTTTAAAGTCCATGATACCTGAGGCACATAATACTATCATAGGGATAAAGCACCCAAGTGTTTGCAATCACATTAATAAGCCAATTATACAGTTGCGATTATTGCAATCTGATCATTACATGAGCCATACAAGCTTTCTGGATGTTTATGAAATTGCTATTGATCCTTAACTTTCTGTTGATGACTGGTGTTAGTCTGGAAAATCCATTGCGTGATTTCTTTATAGAGATATATATTTCTAATTTCTTGGAGATTCTTTCTTAAGTGTATAGTATCGTATCGTATTGCGTACTGATTTTTACCGTTCGTCACAGTCGTCGTCCGACATTAATATCGGATCCGATATTACAATGGTCAATGGAAACATTTTAAGGTATACAAACATTTCTTCTTCTCGGTTATGAAATAATTTAAACACCAGTTGCATAACATTCAACAAAACAAATAAAGAGAATATAATTTATATTATTAAACTTTCCTCGAATCCCAAAAAAGGCAAGAATTATGAAATCATATCAAGATTACCAAGTACGCAGCGACTCTGTATGGTGAACATTTAAATTCGACAGGTTTTTGTGTGGACCAGTCCGATTTTCTCTCTCTTAACTTGTGCTTACTACCTTTTCGAGAAGAGCTATCACAGAGAAATTCCACCAGTAATTAATGAAGATGTGATTGTTTCAGACTGCTCAACATTGTCCCCTAAAGAAGGCATATCCAATAGTAACGTGCCAAATAGTATATTAAATTACTATCGATATACTTATCGATATCGATAAATAAATTATCTAAAAAAGTTGGTAAATTTTATAGTCATGCAGTGAATTCAGTTATATTATTATATCTATTCATTAATAATTTATATAACGCATTTTTTTTAGAAAAATGACATTTATTTATAGAAATAAATTTAATATTTTAGAGTAATTAGTTACTCTATTATTACTAAAATCAAAATAGGTTGCGAAAATCTTGTCCCGGTCAGTGAGTAATTCCAAAGCAATTACTTCGGCAGTAATCTAACCGTAATAAATCATACTGGATTAAGATCAATGTGCAAGTTGTATGCATAAAGTTATATGTACTCAATTGGTTTTGTACTCAACGGTATTAGCCAAAAATTTCCCTTTGGAATTATAAATTGCTGTCATAATACCAATTTCAAATTTCCAAAGCCTTGCTCCCAAATATTTAATAAAAACAAAATAAATGAAGTGGTTTATGTGGAGGAGGCGAAGTCGCGGGCGTCAACTAGTTACACACTCATTTTCAGCGAAAAAGATTTACGATGTTTTTAAAAGCGGAATTGCCACGCCTCGAATATCGACTTTTATCGGCCATTCAAAAACTGTATTGAATGGAGTTTGATATATTTTTTAATCAACCAAACGGTGTCAAGTGATTTGGTGTTAATATTGTGTAAATTAAAGCATATCTGCGTACCTAACTTACCTTTTAAAGATCTGTGGTTGAGAAATAAGTGTCTGAGTTATGTACATTAAGAAACTTTCACTACAAAGCATTAAATCCTGCAGCGTTTGCATAAAATGTCCTGCGCTTAGTAGCATCCTGCATAAATTACTTTATTGAGTAACTTGAAAACTATATTAATCTTCTTACTTCTTACTAATATTATAAATGTGAAAGTTTGGATGGATGTATGGATGTTTGTTACTCAATCACGACCGAACGGCTCAACGGATCTGGCTGAAATTTGGCACAGAGATAGATTATAGTCTGGAATAGCACATAGGCTACTTTATCCCGGAAAATTAAAGAGTTCCCGCGGGGACCAAAAAAACCTCAAACCACGCGGACTAAGTCGCGGGTATTCGCTAGTTAAAATATAATATAGCTAGCATGTGGAACGCCCCTCCGGCTTCCATTTTTCCATCCGCTTATAATATTGGTATCTTCAAATCGCGAGTGAATATTATGCATCTTCTAGACAAGCGCGCTCCACCTTAGGCTGCATCACTACTTTCAACAATTCTAATAATTGCAGCCAAGCGCTACTTTATAAATAATCATAAAAAATTAGGCCTAATTCAACCACTTTTCTATGAATTCAACCATTTTCAAAAATGAATCTATGACATGATATAAATTTATTTTGAGATATTTTATTAACATTAAAAATTATATCATGTCGAAGAGAATTGTAGCATCAAACTTGTAAAAAAAAAACTAAAAAGTTTAATTAAGTTAGTATTTTGTATTGTTCGATAGAAAGTAGTTTTTGCAGCAGAAACCAAAACCGAACCGAAAGTGACATTAATACAGCTTAATCAGTTCAATTAATATTCATAAAACCATCGATATTATCAACACGTCACATCTCTACGTCCAAATGCGCTGTAATGCGCAGACGCATGCCGGCTCTCTGAATACGGACTTTAATTACGATTTAATTGTTTTTTAGCCGTCGAATTGTTCCGATGTCTTCTCGGAACCCTTTAGGAGTTATGGTGTTACGAGGCTCGCTTCGTTATTCTAGATTTCTCCATCGATTTTTTTTTGTTAATTTATCGATATCGGGTCGATAAACTCAGTTGTAACTTTACGATTAATTGATGCATTATTATATTGTAAAAATGTTTACGATGAAATGATATTAATATTTATGATGGAGAGAGTCCAATTGGTATAATTGGAACTGTTTTAATCAAACTAAGATTACCCGCTAGAAAGCGTTGTCGTATCTAATGAATCTGCTTGAGCTATGGTGATAGCCAATATCATATTATCCAAAAATGCTATAAAAAAACCGTAAAACGCCAGTGGAGGGCTACGACTTTATAGATACGTCTTACTGAGTAGTTAAGCTAACTAATAATGCCACTAAATGCTGGAACAATATATTTTTCTTTTCTTTTCTTTTAATAACCCCAGATCCCTAGAAACTTTTTATTCCAGTAAGTAAAAGTTCGCCCTTGACTGCGATCTCACCTGGTGTTATGTGATGATGCAGTCAAAATTGGTAGCGAGCTAACCTAAGTAAGGCTATAGGTATTAGGTACCCCTTATACTGGACCCGTATCACTATTGTTTTCTACATGGCATCGTACCGGAACTCTAAATCGTGTGGCGGCACGTCTTTGCCGATAGGGTGGTAATTAGCTACGTACGAACCATCCTACCAGACCAGTGGAAATTCCAGGAAAGAAATTATAAGTTCCCAAAAGTCAAGACTGACCAAAGGATCGAATCCGCGACCTCCCATACGTTAAAGACCATAGCGCCCTAGGGAAGTAGTCAAAACACTTACATACCTATACTGACAACACTCACACAAAATATGCAAATCCTTATTTGACCCGGTGACCAAAATTGGAACTAATTTTATGCCTGATAAGATTTTTTAAATTTTATTTCTCATATCTGCTAGCGACGCTGTCAACGGGTCACATAACTATAAATAAATGCAATGACATTTTGGCTTGATTTTGGATATCATCATGATTCACATTTGTGTACACTACTCTCTCCAATTAACTAAAACTAATCATCAAACTACACTAAATTAATTTCGCAACTGGCACACCGAAGCATGTAGGATCAAAGTGGTCTTGAATTGATATTCAATAACAAATCACCGCCAATTATGCGTCGGGCTGTAGCCAAAGATTTGTATAATCAGCCATTAAGGCCCTCAGTCACGGACTCATTCCCCAACACTACATATAAGTCTAGTGGACAAAAGACGTCTGGGACACGTTTATATTGCGACAACAGCACATTGACAACGACACGACTGGATATTATGTCCGTGCGATTTCATCTCAAAACTTTATTATAGTATTAGTATTATTAAATGACTTAACTTATTTATTTAAATAAAACGTATTGTTTAAGATAATGTGCTTTCTCTAATCATAATTGAGTTTTTTTTCAAGTTTTCACTAATAAATTCACTAATAGAGCTAGAATAAAAGTAAATACATTGTAGAGTTTACATTTTGCGTGTAAAATCTATGAAATAAAGTCAGTAATGTTATGTTTTCTTTTTTTTCATGTACATAGTTTTTATGTTTGGTTGTGATTTTATTTAAAAGAGAATATAACTAAGACTGACGTCCTTTACCTCGCGAGCCATAGTTTCAAAACAAATCTTGACCAAGAGAAAGATTTTGCTAGCATCATCCATGATATTTACATCGGAATATTTTAGCTTTCTGTGACACTGACTCGTTATCCTACGTGAGCAACAAAAGCGACGCGAAAGCCACTCCATTTGAAAATGATAAGCTACTGTTTGATACTGTCGCGCAGTGGCGTACGCAGATTTTGAAGCTAGGGTAGGCATAAGTCAGAATACTAATTGCTACTAGCTGTTTTGATGAAAAATTAGCATTGACGTATTTTCATTTGGGTAAGCAGTGCTTATTTTATTTTACAGTATTTCATTGCCAATGAAACAACCGATCCCACGGGAATACTCTTAAAAAGGGAACAGAAGAAAACACACTAGCTTTAAACTATTATAATCTGAATATGTCTGAGATGACAAATAACAATCATTAGGCCTCTATGAACTGCACGCCACTGCTGTCGCGACAGGTCATATTGAGTTGTGTTTACCTAGTTTGTCGGTGACGTTAGACCAGGCAAATCTGCAAGTCGCAATGTAAACCGTGTCCTATTTACTTCATTTAAGCGTCGTACAAGTCGTACATATAAGTCAGTGGACAATAGCGACACTTATACCCTCATCATTAGATATGGCCTCTACTCGACGCGCCGCGGCTTGAACGCGAATTGTCTTATTAAATACTTGCGGTTAAACTATACCTGCATATTATGCCCGGACACGTGTACGGCCTCATGCGAAATTTATAAGTATTCTTTGTGCAATATTGAAAATAAATTGCATTCAATTTAATTTAATCTATCAATACATATTAAATTATAATCTTTATTATACGACTAGCTGATGCCCGCGACTTGGTCCGCGTGGAATAAGTTTTTTTAATTCCCACAGGAACTCCTTAATTTTCCGGGATAAAAAGCATATGTCACTCTCCAGGTCCTCAACTATAGTCATACCAAAACTCACGTCGATCCGTTGCTACGTTGCGGCGTGATTGAAGGACAAACCAACAAACAAACACACTTTCGTATTTATAATATTATTATAGGATGATAGTCTTAGTTCCTACTATACCACGACCTTCACCGATCTGTTTAATATAGACGAAACCTACTTTTTATTTTTATTTAAGAATAGATAATTTTTTTATAAATATTTTATTTAAGAATAGGGTATGATGCCGTGTAGAAACCTATTCGGTTTCTAATATAACTGCCATGCCCCTAACAGGTTAGCCCGCTACCATCTTAGACTGCATCATCACTTACCTACCATCAGGTGAGATCGCAGTCAAGGGCTAACTTGTAGTGGATAAAAAAAATACGCCTAAAATAGGTTGCTTATCAAAATCTGGTCTTAGCTATTTAAAAAAAAAAGTATGTTTCACCTATTAAACAGATCGGTGAAGCTCGTGGTATATCGGGATCTCTCACTATTAGTATGATTACAAACGATTTCAGTGCTGAGTACATTCATACTTGATATCCATACTACGAGTAATATTATGAATGCAAAAGTGTGTCTATCTGTCTGTTACGCTTTCATGGCCCATCTGTTCAACCGATTTTGATGAAAGTTGGTACGGTACAGGGATAGGTTATATCCCGGGGAAGGACATAGGCTTTTTATCCCGTAAATTCAAATGTTCTTGTGGAAATTACAAACACGGATGAAGTCGCGGGTATCATCTAATTAGGTAGATTTTCCGGAACCATCTCCGGAACGAATAATATATTGCAATAATTATTATTATGTAATAAATTCTAATTATAATATATGTATTTTATAGCTGATATTTTTAACTTAAATTTTTTTTTTTTTAATGATTGTATAGATATATTAATAAATGTATTGTTTGTTAATTTGCACACCATATAATTGGTAGATTGTGGCTGGATACCTACTATAACTTTATTGTAAGAACTTCTTATGTAACCTACAATCCGCAAATAAAGATTATGATTATGATTATTATGATTATGAATTTTAACTGAGTTTGATACAGGCATTACTTTGCTCTATCACCGATTCGGAAAGCAGATATATTCAGAAACCATTATAATACGAATTTGAAATGTCTAGCATTTTAGTATTCTATGGCGTTAGTATTTTGCACCAAAGATAATATCGCGGACAAAGATGAATACAAAGTGACAGTTCAGATAATATAATAAATCTGTCCCTTCAGCTACTGTCCGAAAAAAATTTGCATTCGCCTTCAGAACGCGACACGATTAAACTGCTAACTGACAAATACCCCATAACTAACCCGCCACCTGACACACAATCAGGCAATAACCTGGTTTGCTTGAATAAATCACGGGTAGGTACTAGAGACCGCGGCTTAGCCTTTCATCGGGGACTTAGCATTCGCGGGCAGTGCGTGTGGACATCCATAAATTACAATGAGCCTCAGCTCTAGTTGGATTGTACTGGGGTTCTTGGTCGAAAGGACCGATACGTGCGTCCGGCTAAATAGGCTGTGTTGTCCAGTGGCTAAGCGATAATATGGGTAGTTTATAGCGCTGTGAAGTTCTTGGTAGAGCGGTCGTAGTATCTTTGTTAACCATCGCCATTCTTCTTTGATAGCTGCTTTCTTATTGTTTTTTATTGCAAAACAGGAATGCTCTTGACGACAATAATATAAAAGCGAATGTGTGTCTGTTTCTCTGTCTGACTTCTGCGCTTTCACGGCCCCTTTCAACCGATTTTTTTTTTTGACCGAGCAAGGATTTTTGGAAATTCAGCCCCTAAGGGCCTAAAATGTTGTGTTTGCTGATGATTTAAAAGTATTTTTTTAATGTTGAGTAGTATTAGGTATTATGTAAGCGAATTAGGTAGTGCCCGGCCGCAGCCTGGGTACTTAGGTTCCATAGGGTACCTACCTAACAGATTACAATCTACCGAAACATAATGCTTTAAATTGTAATCATTCGACAGTTTACGATCTCACTAGTTAGATTGTTGTTGAGCCTTGTTGAAACTTGTATATCCAATTATAATAGTATATAATATAAGGTATACTCTTGTAATTGGACGTCCATAGCACCCTAGTGCGTCTATTTCATGGGCAATCTACCGCGTGTGCTGTTTTATAGTGCCATCATTTATTACATGACCGGCAATATGCAGTAACCCATGTGCCCAAGCGATAATATTATAATATTTAGCTGTGTTTTATGGCGCTGTAATTTAATAAATGACATTCTTATTAAGAATATGAATAATACATAAAGTCTTATGGGATAATAGTCGTATAACGAGTGTTTTACGGTACTTGGGTGATAATTTCTTTTGAAAATTTAACACGTCAGTTTATTAAGTTAATTTAATGTTAATTGACTTATTCGTTTATTGATTAATTGATAATAAGTTATAATATATATATATGCAGCCCTAACGGTTATTTTAGGACAGAGTCCTTGTATTTTACCAACAGTAATTATTTGAATTTGAACCTACTTATTTTGCACAATATAACAATGAAACTCTTGGAGTAAGAAAACGTCAAATAGTCTGCTTTAGCTTTATATCTGAAAATCATTTTTCATCAAATCTGTTGCAGTTATCAACGTTTAATGTTCTTTTGGAACGAATATTATTCTTACTTCCGCTCCAAACTATAAAACTTAGGCTATAAGGTGATACCATCCTAGTAATATGTAGCGAGTACTAATTTGATTTAAACTAACGATCTTGCAATCCATCCACATAATTATGTAAAAAAACCTATTTTTTTTAAAATATAGTTACTACGCTTAAAATAGCACAACAATAAGATGCAGTGGTGCACATACCTAATGAGATATTTGAACGATTTGTCAAGCTAGAGCGTTCATTCACCGTTGGTCGTTCCGGACTACTGCGCATAATTCAGTATTTTCACACATTAACACCATATTTACCAAATAAACCGCTTAAGTATACTCTTAAGTCTAAATAGTGAAATTCTAGACATGCGACCTTTAGTAATTAGTGCTAAGGGCATCCTACGTCAGTCGACAAACGCGACAACGCGACTTGATACGACGCGACGCGATAATATCAAACAGTAGCTGACCATTCACGTGGCCAACTATTATACGTTGTCGCGCACATTAGGTTTATCATTATAATTTAGGAGTCGTATCGCGTCGCATGGCATCGCGTCGTTTTTCTCGCTCAGGTAAAGTTACAAACAATTTGTAATATAATTTATAAGTAGGCTTTTCGTACCGATTTTTTTAATAATATTTCCCACTAGAGATTTTAGAAGACAATTCGGATTCAGAAGCCAATACTCATAAATTAATAAAACATAGCCATCATTATGTATTTATCCAAATCCTCATTATAAAACCATTAACAAACTTCCCTATAATATTAAACTTTATCACCCAATTCTATTAAAACAAATAAAAAAGATATTATTTTGATAATAAAATTCAAAATGGCCGTCCATCCATGGACCCCTAATAAATCAGCCGGACCACTTCCAATAGAGCATAAAAGTAGCAACCGTGATAAATTTCACCTTCCAAGCTTTATTGTCTCACCATCGATATAGAAAACAACTAAAGATACTATATAGATAAAAAGGTACATCTAAGCAACTGTATGTACTGTGCGATGTGCGTAAAGGTCTTCAATGCGATTCCGAAATCTATTAAGTACTGTATTACCAAATAAATTCAAAAACGCATTGAAAAAATGGTATTGGTACAAAACGTATTTTATTCAATTGACGATTTTTTGCAATCTAAGAATAATAATAAGGATAAATTAGACTAAATTATGTTATTACATATTATGAACCCGACATAGATTATTTAATTGTACAGTCTCGCGAAGTTCTCGCTAGTACGAAGACTAAGTACGCAATTTAATACTTCAAAGCTTAAACTACTTTCCTTATCTCAGGTATTGAATAAGAAAACTAATTTCTGAGGAACATTTGTAGTTAAAAATTATTAATTATTGTACAATTATTATCACTTTGATTATAACAATAATTTTCAGATGACAGGATTGTCAAATTACACTGTCCGATAAAGTGCAAGTCGATAAAACCCGGCTGAGTTTGTGATGGGCTCTTCTCAGACCAAGCCGCGTATGGAACCCTCATATGTTTTTTATGTAATTGGACGTGAATAAGTCTACAGTGTACCTAATTTTAATAAATAAATATTGGTTGATTGATATTGATATCCTAGGTCCACTCAAGTCAGGAGTTCAGCGATAGTTTCCTCCGCATGCTAAATATTTATTGAACTGACTCAGTTGAACTCATACCTCGCTATTTTGGCTTTCAGGAGCTCCGCATCTTTAGTTTCTTATATCAACGTGTATTACTTTTAATTTGAGTCTGACAGTTTATATACCTTACTTCCTTCGACCGTGGTAAGAATCACGACCAGCATACACAAATATTTAACTTTTAAGTCTTTCAGAACATAAACACAGACGATAATATCCTTTAAAATCGCTGAAATAGAGCTCAATTATTTAAGATTTAGACGCAAAGTTAAGTTTGTAACAAAGGCGTCAAGTTATTAAGTAGTCAACACTAAAAATCAATAAAAAGTTAAAACAACTATGGAATAAATTGTATTAAATTGTAGATGCAATAGAAAAGCCCATGAAGTGCCTATTTGGCGCCAATGTTTTTGAAGTGAAAACTTCTTTAGCCACGTAGAGCACTTTTTGGAAGGGGGTTAACTTGTGAATTCGCGTCAACAACTCCAACGCCGACACCTCGCTTCGACATGCTCGCGAACATCGATATGCTCGCATTGCTAGGAAGACAAAAGGTCTTAAACATAAAATATACTACATTCGTAATTAAACTTTAATGCTTTTAAGGTTTATATTTTATTTAAAAATTACATTTTAATATATGGAATTAGGAATACCTGATAGCCTTTTCTTAGGTTAAAACATAATGGTCGATGGGTTAAAATTAACCCAAATAAATGTGAGTCTGTTTGTTTTTCCTAATTGAATTCAGCGCGGCATGTCTTGGCCGCTAGGATGGAACCTGAGCACGACGGAAGTCTCCAACCGCAACCACTCATATTTGGAGACTTTCAAAAAGTCAAAAATTTAATCCGCACTGTTTTAATATTATAAAATAACTAGCTAATGCCCGCGACTTCGCGTGGATTGAAGTTTTTCGGTTCCCGTGGGAACTCTATTTAATTTTATAAAAATAATAAAAATATAAAAAATATATAATATATAAAAAGTAGCTTATGTGTAATTCCAGGCTATAATCTATCTCTGTGCCAAATTTCATCCAGATCCGTTCAGCCGTTGGGGCGTGATTGAGTAACAAACATCCATCCATACATCCATCCATCCAAACTTTCGCATTTATAATATTAGTAAGATTATAAAATAATAGTTATAAAAACACGCGGACATATTTTCTAATAATTAATTATAATGAAGAAGGGAAATAATTATGTTAAATGTATGTAGTTTTACCTTGTAGTATTTAGTATTCCAGAATCAAGAAAGGCGTGGCACTGCACTCAAGCCTTTACGTAACAAAGTTACCACATAAGCATAAGTAGCAATATATATCACTTTAGTAGATCTACTACAATCAATTCCGTTGTACTCGGTAAGTATAAGTGTCTTGGCAAGAATTCCAAGTTAATGCAGTGCATTCGTATTGTTAAAATAACTTGGCAATGGCCATCAATTTTTAATTAAGTACCTATACGTAATATGGTACCTAGGGATTCCTTCCCATCCTTAGTCAAGCTTTGCAATTAGCTAATACAGTCTAAGGAGATCAGTTCTTTCCCACCAGCCATGAAATGTAGACGCCTAGACAGAGCAACGATACGGGGTGACAGAGGCAAGACAAGGGAAATAAAAATAATATAATAATAATAATATTAATATATTATTAATAATATATTAATAATCTTATTAATATCTCCGCTTGGAAATATTAATAAGCTCCCGACCCGCAGAAACATTCGCAAAATGTTCAATAGTTCTGTCATTTTAGTAATAAATTAGTTGTTTACTTGCTGCGTAAATTGCGTGATTTGAGTGCAATTTAAAACAAAATCATAAATAAATCAATAAATGTTTTTTGGAAGGTTCTTTGAACTTCCTTGTGAGTTTTTGTAACTTTTCAGTTTTAATTGAAATCACATATATTACCAGTTTTCTTAATATTTAGCTACCTCACAAAAACTTGTTTTAAAGTTGATTTTAGGAAATTGTCGTAGATTTTGAACATCCGGTAACCGGCCGGATAATGAGTTACTATCCGGTATCAGGCCGGATAGGCCGATACGTAAAAAGGTACCAGACAGACAGACACACTAATGAATCATACTAATAAGTACCTAATAACATAAATGCGAAAGTGTGATTGTTTGCACAAGAGCAACCGATCGACGTGATTGATTTTGCATGAGTTGAGGATCTGGAGAATGACATAGGCTACTTTATATTTCAGAAAATTAAGGAGTTGCCAAGGGAATTAAAATAACGTATTCCACGCGGACGAAGTCGGGGGCAGCAGCTAGTTTGTAGTAATATTGGTATGGATAATGGCCTCTGCCAATTTTTCCACGATAAATAATGCAAGTGAATAAAAGCGTGTCGGCAATAAAAATGATTATCGGATCCTATCAAATGGATTTCAGCCCAACGTTAACGTTATTTATTGGTTCCCACTTTTACCCGACGAGCAATTTATATCCTGTGCATTTATTTGTTATATAAATAAAACATTTTTATTTCATACCCTATAAATATGTCTTCACTCGAAAGCAATAAATATTTTACAAACTTACGAATAGATTATCGTTATTTATAAAAAATATATTCTATCTTTGTTTTATTTATGTTTTCGGATGTACGCTCTAGTTAGAATTTAGACGTTAATTTAAAAAAAACAAGAAAATTTCAGAGACTTCACTTTTCCGAAAAGCTATTTTTAAGATAGAAGGAGCTTTCAGTCTGTGTTTTCAGCTTTTATTCTTCTATTATTATTTGCGACTGTAGTTATGACATAAGATCAAAACCGCAAGATCGCAGTCAAGGGCTAACAAAAAAAAATCCTTTTTTTTTAAATATTAAATAAGGAACAAGAAACTTAATGCTTTGGATTCTAGCGATTTAAGCTTCTTGTTCCTTGATTATCAATTACCATGGCCTTCCGCAAAGTAACGCCTGCTACTATCCAATAATATTACAATATTAGTAATGTCGATGCTAGTAAAATTGAACGGTGATTCGCCGCACATGCGTCGTAACTGCGGTTAACAGTTTCACGGTTAGTTTGAGTTAAAGTTTAAAAAAAAAACTTGTAAACTTAACTTATTGTATACCCGTCGACCGCAGACCTGGGCGTGCGCGTCTTGAATGGTGTTACGTGGTTTTGAAAGGGAAATTGTGCAAGTTTAACTACACAATTACTATTGAGCTTTTAAAAACTATCCTTTACTTCACTTTTTAAATTTATTTTTAGTATTTTTTAAGGGATTTTCAAATAAAACAGAAAAACGCAAATTTTCGACGTTATTTTAATATGGATCCTCTCTAAATAAACATTTCAATTCACTTCTTTGCCGGTAGGTATACTAATTACTAATACATAAAATTTTACTATTATATCTATCTTACCATACAGGCGACGCGAAACCATTGGCCATTTATCGGTTGACAACAAAACTATTTCAACCTCTGGATTTGAAATACATAATATATTTTTCTATCTGTCGACTCAATTATAATCTATACCAATATTACAAATGGGAAAGTTTGAATGAATGGGTGGACATTTGCTACTCAATCGCGCCAGAACGGATTTGGATGAAATTTGGCAGAGATATAGATTATAGTCTGGAATAATCTTTATCTCGGAAAATTAAAGAGTTTTCCGCGCGAACCAAAAAGCCTCAATCCACGCGGTCGAAGTCGCGGGCAGCAGCTAGTTGGAAGTAATCCTAATATGGAACTGCTTGATAGAGTCGCATCGTAAATTATAAGGAAACCGGACATCCTAGCCATGCCGTTGGTAATCTACAATCAGGCGGAAGCCTTACGCAGTTCGGCTGTGGATGAAAACATAGGTACTAGTGCTAATTAGTACCTACTTACCTTTTTTTTTTACTAACATAGACTGTTACTAACAAATTATGGGCTGACAGTTGTCTAAAAGTTTTTTTAAAATTATAATTATTCATCAGATGTTAGTGATAATAACCGGGACCGATGGCTTAACGTGCTCTACGAGGCACGGAGGAAACGAAAAGGCCAAATTTGAACCAGCAAATTAGGTCACCCATCCAGTTACCCACTTGGTTCAACATTGCTTAGCAATCGCAATCGAATGATGTGTGTTGTTACAACTAGGCCATTCGTCACTCAAAGACAAAGTAAAAGTTGAATACTTAGTAGGTACAGTATAAGAAAAGTAAACAACTATACAGTATTTTTTTTATAAATTAATATAAATTTAACAAACATCTCCTTATACCATAAAGGGATGTAACACAATCCCCGGTCCTGCTAGTGACTTGTCTACTTTAAAATAATCCAATAACATACGGTTCACGCCAGCGGCCGACACCGCATAATGTATTGTTCGCATTGTTAACTCCACGTGAGGCGTTAAGGCGACGCCTAAACACTCGCTTCAAAATTTAAAAGTTAAAGTTTTATCTAAAAGTTATTGTCCTCATGACTGAACCACGACCAAGGCGGATAATCTCCACAGAGACGAGAGAAAATTTCGTCCAAGTAGGTATGTAGGTATAGGTATTTCCTGTGATCCAAGACTTGAAAATTTAATGAATTTTCATTTCAAATGTTTCGATCGAATACTTATATCGATTTTAGAATCGTCGAAAACGGAGTCAACGGTGTTAATCTAAAAGTTAATTTCCTCCTGACCGAACTTCAATCGGCGGCCAATCTCCACAGAGACAAGCCATCTGCGTGGGAGAATAGTGCACAAATGTGTGCGGAAATACATGTGCTTTTTCTATTCCCTTACTCTCATATATGGAATGGATATGACGCAGGACCGATGGCTTAACGTTATTATATGTTGTTCTGTGTTTGTACTTGCGTAATATTATAGACTGTAATCACTGTAATTCTAAATTTACTGCTCAGAAACGTTTGTTATCAATATAGTAATTAAGTATGAATACAATAATTTTACATGATAATTATAAATTATATTGCACTTGCAGATGCCCTTTTATATTATGCGAATGATTTATGATTGTTTATCAATAATTGCATATTGATGCCATTTATAAAATGACGCCTACAATGACGCCTATCGTATCCTGATGAAGTTTCCACGGTACTGCAGCGCGTCAGACATGTTCGCTAAGGCCAGAGTACCGGGCTTCTTTGCGATCATAAGATCGCGAATCGCATCATTCTGGTGTCGCTTACGAACCTCCAACAACGAGATCCTCAGTACGTTGGCCGAGAATCTGGACTTTTCCATTTTCAAACACTGGATTTGTGCACTAGGAGGCAATTAATAGGAAGTAACCTGGTACCATTTAGGTACCATTTAGGTACCTCAATATGTTGACGTACGCATCTATTGCCATTTTACTTTATTCTAGTTTTTAATTGACATTGTTTATACTTATTGTATTGCGTTTGTACCTCTTAATAAAGAATATTATTATTATTGTACTCTAGTAACATAATATATGATTGAAAATGATAAAAATTAATAACTAAATACAACTCCGCAAGGATAACTTTTACGCTTATAGGTATATTACTTATATAAATTATTTGAATAAATATTTGTTTATTTAAATGAAATTAATTAATTCATTAATATAAAATACGACACAAAATACATTTTTATGCAGAAAATCATATTTATTACTAGGTGATGCCCACGACTACGTCCGCGTGGATTGAGGTTTTTTTGTTCCCGCAGGAACTCCTTAGTTTTCCAGGATAAAAAGTAGCCTATGTGTTATTCCAGACTATAATCTACTTCTGTACCAAATTTCAGCCAGATCCGTTCAGCCTTTCTGGCGTGATTGAGTAACAAACATTCATCCAAACATCCATCCAAACTTTCGCATTTATAATATTTATTTTATTTGATTGATAATAAAACCAATGAAATTTTATAATTATTACTCATATCTTATATTTACTTAAATAATATTTGTCTATAAATCGAAAGCGTCGTCTTAATAAGGCAGCACACAAATCGGTATGCGCGTCGCAGGCGCACTTTCTGAGAAATGAGATAAAAACCGCCGGCGACACCGCGTTTATTGTGTCCTACGAATAATTTCCACCTTTTTAGAGATCCTTTACGTATTCCTATAGTTCTTATAAAAATAAACGATAGCTTCATAGATAAATCGATACTAAGTACCTACAGGTAAATCCAAACTAAATTTATAGACTACTAGCTGATGGCCGCGACTTCGTCCGCGTGGAATAAGTTTTTTTTGATTCCCTCGGGAACTCCTCAATTTTCCGGGATAAAAAGTAGCCTATGTCACTCTCCAGGTCCTCAACTATACCATGCCAAAAATCACGTCGATCCGTTGCTCCGTTGCAGCGTGATTGAAGGACAAACCAACAAACAAACTGACTTTCGCATTTATAATATTAGTATGATTTTTTTTTAAATTTGTATCCAGCCAATGACTGCGATGTCACCTGATGGTAAGTGATGATGCAGTCTAAGATGGTAACGGGCTAACCTGTATTATAGACCTATACTTGCGTATGGTGATGGATAGGGGTTTTAAGATGCAAACTAATAATATGTTATACAAATACTAGGTCATTTATTTAGGCACATAAGAATACATAGGTGTATTAAATTAGTTGCAATGTAACAATATAACAACAGTTAGATCCATAACCACTCGCAACCAAGGTAAAGATAGGTGTACTTTCTTGAGACTTGCTACTCAAGGCAAATTTGAGTATCGACTATCGAATGGTTAGAGACTCTGAAGTTGCTTTAATGTTTAATTTAATGTAATATTCTTAAGAATATTATGACGTCACGTCATTAAAAATAACTGCCAGATGAGTGGAAACTTCTCTGATTGGCGGAGACCTCGCGTAACGACTGCTTTGCCGCCTCACAGGTACAGCGCCATCTGTAGTCATCGAGCAGCGCTAACAAGACAAAAATGAATGTTAATCCCAGGACCTAATACCTAGCCAAGACCACGAGGCCTTAAGCCAAGATGGCCGGCCCTAGCCGTATAACGCTAAAAAGACGACACCGGAGAAGTGTACTTCCCCGCGCCACACCCGGGCAAGGAGGCTACGACTAGAGGCCCGCACCCCCGTTTTGGCCAAGGCCAAACGGAGAAGACCCGGCTGCTGGGAATGTTAATCTGACAATTGATAAGAATAGTACTCTGGTTGATTCAAACCATTGGTTATCCTCCTAGTATTGAAAAGTAAGTTTATCACTTCATGATAAAAATAGTGAATCAACGCCTTCTTTGACTAACGTTCGTTAACGCCATATTTTTAAATTGAAATAGTTTATTTGTTTGTGAGAATATGGAAAATATAATATTTAAAAGTTACGTGTCCGTCAAAATGTGTTAAAAATCCATACCAAGAAAACTTCTCCCAGTGGTAGATTCACTTGATGATTCAAATCAAAAGCACTTGTGAAAGTTTATTTGTATACAATTATTTGATTTTTTTTGAAATTTTAATGTAGTGCTTTACAACTTTTCCCGGTAAAGTGTCTAAACTATTAAGTAGTGAACAGTAGTGGTCAGTAGCACGACGTGACTCGGATAACATCTGTCGTGAGAACTTTTAATCTGTCCCACTGATACATCCGAGGTACAAACATAAAAATAACAATAAAAAAGTTCAATGAAAAATTCTCAACAGCCGATACCTTGAGCATATAATAGCTATGTAAGAATATCACAGTATTATAAGGGTTAGCACTTGAATGCGAGCTCACCTGATGGTAAGTGACGATGCAATCTAAGATGGTAACGGGCTAACCAGTTAGGGGTACGGCAGTTATATTAAACCTTGTAAAAAAAATCTTGGAGTTTTAACTTCTACTATTAGAAACTATAGAGCTTGTAATAAGCCTCCCAAATAAGTTACCTCCATAATAGATATTTAACAAAATTCCCTTTTGAACCTTTGACCGCACTCAAGTAAGAAGTAAGTGTAGTGGTGGTAAGTAAGAAGTATGTATAGTTCGCGCGCGAGTTGAATGCAGAGTAAATGGTGACACATACATTTACTCTGCAATCAACTCGCGCGCGAACTCTAGGTAAGTCTTAATTTCCAAAGAGTAAAACAATAAGAAATAAGTGCCCGGTTTTATTTACGAAAACGACAATAAAAGCTACTGCGCGTGACTAACTGGACTCTGAAACGTTTCTGGACGTTGTACAAAGTTACAATAATTCAAAAATACGCAAGCAACATGGCGAATTGGATAAACAAACTGCATACATTGTTATTGTACAATGCTATAATAAAATGCCTTTAGTTTCGTTTATTATGCAGGAGTAACCAAGTGGCAATGACTTTTGAATGCAGCTGATTAATTACAAGAAGATGCCCGCGACTTTGCCGTGTGGATTGAAGTTGTTTGGTTCCTGTGGGAACTCTTTGATGTTCTGGGATAAGAAGTAGCCTATGTCCTTTCCCGGGACGAACCCTATGTCTGAGCCCAATTTCCCCAAATCGGCTTGCCTAATCCCAAACGGGCTGAAATAGCGTAGTAAACCGACAGTCATACTTTCGTATATAAGTATGAATGTGTTAAATCCCTGTTTCATATCATTACTAATGGTCACTTTTAATATAGTATGTACACGTTCCGGCCTTGCTTCGCAAGGTAATGTTTCTGAAAATTCCTCTGAGGTGAAATTTGTAAAAACCTGAAAACGCCAGCTAAATCAGGTCTTTGATTCATTAGTACTGCAAAGCGAAGTCCAAAGTCTTTTAAGACTGTATCGAAACTTGGACACTACAACGGTTAGCTTCATTCATAAATTAATCTAAATTGATTGATTCGCTAATCTTAACTCACACCTAGGTTCAGTTACAACGCACTAATCGCACTTGTCTTAAGTGATAACTTTAACTTAACATCTGTCATTTTGTAAGATTGGGTAGGCTGACGGGAGTGACTAGCAGGTGGTTCGATATGCATATATGTTACGGGTTAAGTTGATGCATTATAACTTCCGTAACTTAGTTAACATGTAGCCGCCTCATTAAGCTAATTAATAGAGCGTATAGTATCAAAAAATTTTGTGTGTTAATTAAGAATAGGTTAAGTTAAGAATTGATTAAGTTACATGCTCTGAGCTTAAAAAATTAGGTATTTGTGTATTATTTATCTCAACGTTAACTAATTCAAAAGCAGATATTTACAAACTATTGACTTCCATACTACGTTTTTATCTCAACCCTTCAAGCCCATAATAAGGACGAGTCTACTCCCAGAATGAGAAGGGTGTACGCTATAGTCCAAGACTGGATATTTCGAAATGGCATTTGCATGAATCAAAGCCGAGATCTCCTACTTACAAGATAACGCTAACATGCGTCATGGATGTACGAACTTAAATTAAGTACGCAAAAAATTACGAAAAATCGCAAGGCTAGGGTCTGGAACAGTTCCAAAAACTGTGTTTCTCACCAATTACAATCCGGGTGTCTTTAAATCAAGAGTGAATAGGCATCTTCTAGGCAAGCGCGTCCCATCATAGGATTCTTAGGCCGCATCACCGTAATCATTTGACAGCTTGAATATAAGGAGTTCATACAAGCTTGCTGACGAGCAGGCATCTATGACCTCCTTAAACAGGTCGAATTTCCTTACACAATCGGGGGGCAGGTGTGATTGTGGTCAAGCGCAAGCCTATAGTGTATTTAAAAAAAATGCAGACATTTATAATTTAGAGCAGCTTAGCGGTGGTGCCGACAATCTTATTAAATTAATTCCTATCCTATATTATCCACGCATCACCTGAACATCTTATCGGAGAGGGCGATTGACATTCGCATTACTTTTGCAAATTGCAGCGTGAGAAATGGCGACATCGAGCATGTTTTAAGACTAGCTCTTGCCCGCGGCTTTGGTCGTTAAATAAAATAAAACTTATGACAAAGTTTATTCATAAGATGGTAAAACGATGGTAAAATGCCAAGAGTTTACGAGATGTACTGAAATGTTTTTCAAAGTTAATTTCTCAGCACAAGTCTTCTTTCAGCATCACAGTGCATTAGTATAATATTATGAGCTCAGAATGAGAAGGTATGGTCTTATTCCACCAAGTTAGTCAAGTGAGGGTAGGTAGAACATTATACAGAACTCTAAGCATCTCCAAGGCTTGCAAGTTTCATGACAATGTTTTCCTTCACCTTTATTGCAGGCGTTGCAGGTGATATTATAATTATTTTAATAAAAAACAACTATTTCTAAATGTTTACTTTTATATACCTACTTATTTCTATTTGATGTTAATATACAGACAAGACTGTTCAACAGTTTTAGTATGCATAAAACCCTTAGGCATTTAAATTAAATGACTATTCAAAAAAGTTATACATACGCATTGCATTACTTTTAGAGTACTGTAAGTGAATTATAAAAACGGTTAATAATAACCTCTTGGGATCGCACCTGCTTATTACATTTATTTTATTGAATTTTTATCTTCCTTTTAATGATTTTTGAAGTCGTAAATCGGAAAATGCACTTATCATTTCATTTACGATCGGGTATTTTAATAAAGTGAAATAATATTGTATTATGCGTGTTCTTTTAATATGTAGAATAGAACCGTAAAGCTGTTTAATTTATGGGAAGAACTGAAAAGTTATGCTTTGTTTTGAAGTTCTTTTTGGTTAAGTTATTATTTTTTTAATAATATATAGCCATAGGGTGTTAGCGCTTGGCTGCAATCAGACTTGCTTGTAAGTGGTGATGCAGCCTAAGGTGGAGCGCGCTTGTCTAGAAGATGTCTGTTCACTCTTGATTATTATTATTATTATTTATATATGTATACTAATATTAAGCGAAAGTTTGGATGGATCGATGGATGGATGTTTGTTAATCAATCACGCTGGGATAGCTGAACGGATCTGGATTAAATGTAGCACAGAGATAGTTTATAGACTGGAATAGGCCATATAGTCATAGGCTACTTTCTATCCCGTAAAATTAAAGAATTCCCGCGGGAACCATAAAACCTCAATCCACGCGGACGAAGTGGCGGGCATCAGCTAGTTAACATTTAAAGCTAAAGTTGGCAGTTACCTCGGCCAACATATAAGTTTGGCTATTCAGCGGGGTAACGCAGCCAGCGTTCTGGGCACATTGCCTCATTGCAGCGGCATAGATGATATTTTTAATGTTTAGTTTTTAGTTTTTAATTTAGATTTTAAATCGATTTTCTAAGAAATTGTATATATACTACTTATATATATATATAAAAATGAAACCCGTTTTCCTTGGTCACTCTTCTTCTGTTCTTTTCTAGTTAGAAAAACCCAATACTTAAATTTGGCCCGACTCGGGACTCGAACACAGGACCTCGTCGGCCGCAGTACCTACTTACCTCAAAGAGACAAAATAGTTCTGTCCGACTTAGATTAGGTACTTTATCATTAAATAAAACAATTTTTCAAAAAAAACCTTTTCATCATTTCCGATTCACGTTTGACCTTTTATCGGTAGGCACTATAACTTATCTTGATTGGCAGGTGCTACCATAATATTTTTTTTATTTATTACACTTCATTACTACGAGAGGCGCCATTTTAAAAATTAATGACGTAATTGGCGCATGCGTGTTAGGACTGTCGTAGGTTAAGAATTGGTGATTTACAGCGAAGGGTGGTATTTGTTTGTATTTATATAATTATATAGCAATTATGTGATTAGTCGTTCTTTCTTCAAAGAGCGTTTTTGAAGTGTGATGCCCAGCTTACATCAACAAATGTTTTTCACCTCTCATGCTCTAAAAAGATGTCATTATAGCTTAGCGTAGGGGGACTAAAGTTAGCATTTAGTCTCTAGGGATTAAAGTTTTTATTTTTGCCGTACTATCCTCATATCGGTATGCGTGCAATATCCTCATTTGGTTATCAAAAATTTTTAGTCTATGGTTACTATATCAGCACCTAAAAAATTTATATCACTTAGTATAATGTCAGTGTTAACCATCGTATCCTACCATTATCCTACAGATCTATGTCTATAGTACTACTGTATTTTTTAATTTCTTCTTGATAACGATACGGAGAAAAATAAAGTTGGTATTGCGGTTTGCCGCGAAATCATAGATTTTTTTGTTGCAATTATTACATTTATTTAGTGTGTTTACCACGGGACTAAAAGCCATTCTACTCGATTCTATAGCATACCTCGCTACGCTCGTAAGCTAAACATCTCGTATGAAATGGCTCATTTTATTCCCTTGTTGTGTGACAAAAAGGTTTGTTTGTCAGAAACATGTCAAATGTTAAACTTTTACTGCATAGAGATAATATTTTTATTGTTTTACTGCCATTGTTTCAAACATCTCTTCATCATGTTTTGACGACCTCCGTGGCGCAGTGTTGAGCGCTGTTGTCTTAACGTAGGGAGGTCCTGGGTTCGATCCCTGGCGGTTCAATTTCGGAATTTATAATTTCTGAATTTTCTCTGGTGGGAGGCTTCGGCCGTGGCTAGTTACCACCCTACCGGCAAAGACGTGCCGCAAAGCGATTTAGCGTTCCGGTACGATGCCGTGTAGATACCGAATAGGGGTGTGGGTTTAATATAACCGCCATACCCCTACCAGGTTAGCCCGCTACAATCTTAGAGTGCATCATCACTTACCATCAGGTGAGATCGCAGTCAAGGGCTAACATGCAGCGGAATAAAAAAACATTATTTTGAGCATTTTCATACGAATTGATTTGATGTACTCTAGGTACATCAAGCTGCAATTGTTGCGGCAAAAAAGTTGCCCGTGTGTACCTAGTACTTACTGAAAATCTCAGAAATAAATACCTACATTTTTTCTCCGTTGATTAAATTGTATTTTAATAATAATTGTAACCTAGATTACGACAGGAAATCAATCATGTTATTTCCCATGTATTAACATGTCATTTACAATGATTGTATGTTGATGATTGCATACGACTCAAAATTAAAATGTCAAGTCTCGAGAAACTAAAAAAAAATGCAATCTTACCGAATTCATTTTCCACACCGGATCTGGATTTATCTGTAAACAAAATAATGTATTATTAATTATTAAAATAATTACTTCATTGGTAGGTAAGTACTAGGTACTAGTCACTAGGTATATTGTGTGAACATATACATATATGGCTTGAGTTTAAAAAATTATGCTTTTGATGATGCCGCTCAGTTTCATGTAAATTTAAAAATTCGTATTTCGTACCTATATTTGAAAAAAAATTAAAGCTTTTTTTCAACGCTTCAAGGTGTTCGGAAGGTGTTAGGTGTGGTGTGGAAATAAATCATCAACCTGAACAAGGCAATATTTATAAATTAACTTTAATTTAGACATTTAAAAAAAAAATAAGTCGAGAAAGATTTCTTATAGGATTACTTACTAGCTGATGCCCGCGATTTCGTCCGCGTGGAAAAAGTTTTCTTTAATTCACGCGTGAACTCCCTAATTTTCCGGGATAAAAAGCCTATGTCACTCTCCAGGTCCTCAACTACGTGCAAAAACACGTCGATCTGATGCTTCTTTGCGGCGTGATTGAAGGACAAGCCAGCAAACCAACAAACACACTTTCGCATTTATAATATTAGTATGATATGAAGTATGATGATATGATTAGTATTTCAACATTTTGTATCTTGGAGTGAAGTATAAAAAAATGAATGCAGGGGATTAATTTTCTAATCAACTTAACCTTGTCAACCGCAGGTCAAACTAAAATGAAGACAAAATAATCATTCGGTAACCTAATGAGGGCCCAATTAAAACCAAATCATTAACACAAACCAGCGACATATTTAAAGAACATAATTTTTTTCACATTTTACTTATAAACTAACAATAATAAGCAAATAGAACTTTATTGCCATCATAGCAAAGTTTATAATACAACAACTCATGTTATGTCAACTGTAAATACTCCGGTCATAGGGTTGTCATCTCACAATGTCTTTTAATTATTATTCAAAGATAATAAGAAAAAGAAGAGCCACACGGCATTTGGTAAGAAACATTTTCGAGTAGAATAGAATAGAATATGACGCGTAATTATTTGGTCAAGCCTAGCCCAAGCTGTGACGTACTACTCTGAGAGAAATTTCTTTCCAATTCTCTCCTTTCGTTCTCCTTCTAGAAGCGTTTCCTTTCGAAGCGGAGAACTTTTCCTTTGCCAATTATTATGCCGAGTCAGTTCATATCGAAATTGGGAAAGGAAAATCTCTCCCTTTTGAAATAAACTCTTCTGCAAGGAAGAAATCAGAAGGAGTATCAGGAAATGTCTCTAAATTCAGAATGTTACTAGCCGTGCTTACTTAAGAAATAAACAAATCTTGTATAAAAACAAAACAAACAATATGACATTAGTACAAAGATAAATGTAACAGTTTAATGATGAGCTAATACAATTACTATAACCTATTAATGGAATGAAGTTGGCAGCCCTGCAGCACTGACCGCGGTCACGACAAAAAAGCTCTCACGCGCTCGCCTTCTCATCGAGTCGGGCTTCTAGATTATTCATGCGCTACGGTGTCGCGATGATGGCGTATTTTATAGAGCTGATATTACTCTTTCATAGAGCTTTCTGTCTTTTCTCTCTTATCAACCCATTGATAAAATGATAATGATGATGATATAAATGATAAATAATTTATTTATTTCACATAGGACAACTTTTGTCACTTATGAAACGTTAAGACTCTACCACCGGTTCGGATCGGAAAACTGCTTCTACAGAAATTCTTTTGGAACCATGTTATAAAAGCGTATATTCGACCCCACAAAGGATTTCTGCACCTTGCGCACACGATATGACGCTGTTACAAGCTTAAGGCGGTTTCTAGTACATCGATTGTGACTAATGTTCTGCCTAAGACTACATTATTGTATATGTATTGTGAAGGCACCGTAAGAACACCAATTTCTTTAAATTTTTCACGAAGTGATTCGCGTGATCCGAGTTTATAAATAGAACGGATGGCTCTTTTCTGAAATATAAAAATGGATTGGATATCAGCTGCTCTGCCCCACAAGAAAATGCCGTACGACATAACACTGTGGAAGTAAGCAAAGTAGACAAGTCTAGCCGTTTCAATATTGGTAAACTGTCTAATTTTCCTGACAGCAAAAGCAACCGAGCTTAGTTTTCCCGCTAGTGTCTCTATATGAGCGCCCCATTGAAGCTTATTGTACAAGGTCACTCACAAACAAACTGTCGAGTTTTCGAGCACGAGTCTCCTCTCGGAATGAGAAGCGTTTGGCCATATTCCACTATGTTCGGATCGACAGACTTCACAAAATTATGAACATTTGAAGAATTCTCAGGCATGCAGGTTTCCTCAAGATGTTTTCCTTCACCGTTTGAAGCAAACATTTTAAGAAATTAAATATTAATTTCTTAAAATTTAAGAAATTAATTAAATTTAAATGTAAGCATTTTAAGAAATTAAATATTACTTTCTTAAAATGCTTCGAAAAGTTTGAGTTGCATGCAGGAGGTCGGGTGTCTTAATCACTAGGCTAACCGCTTCATAGAGCTTACGTTCTTAAAATAAGAATAAATAATCTCAATAAAGAGGGGCGTGTGGCCCTGTTGTGGCCAATTAATTGGTTAAGCCATTCAAAATCCAAGCGCCAAAAGTTAGAAAGAAAGTCCTGTGTTCTATATTAGCGTATAATTTTCTGTGTATGATTTTCGCGTCTCCTGATTTTAAGCCAAGGTGTAAGGTTTGAGACAAAAAAAGTGCACACAATCATCATAAAAAGGTGGAAACATACAGACATACTAATTCCAACATAAACTAAATTTTTGTTGGAAAGTATTTCGAAACACAATACACACCGTAATAATTATTGTATCATTAAAAACACACTTATTAAATTATTTATTGGGTCAGCTTCGTAATTCCTTGCCGCTTAAATTACGACGGACGTCATTTGCTTGCAAAAGCTTTAACAGCTTTTTGCCCTAACTGTTAATGGTTGCAACAGCTCCATATTAATCCATCCCATATAATCATGTGACGTCTGATAGAGTCAGTGGAGATAATGACATCTTCGGTAAAAACTTGGACGGTTCGTTATTTATCATCCCGGGCTCTTTAATTATCGTGTGTGTGTGCCTTAACGACAGTGTGGTACTGACTTCACTAGATATTAAGGACATGAGCTTCATATAAGGGTGCGTCCACACAGAGATTAGTATAGAATGATCCTTCCGTACTCTCCGGGGTGAAAACTTGGGCGTGGACTTGGGATAGTGTGGAACAGGCTTACAGATTTAGACAGATGTTACGGGGACTATTTTCAATTTTCAATTTATTTATTAACATCGTTTTTTTTAGGTTTATATTATGTTTTCTTAGCACCCCTTAAGCCTTCTCAACATGTCTGGAGGCTGCACATTCCTCTAAAATCTAGTACATGAAAACAAGTACTATGCTTCTACTACTAGCAAATACTAAGCGGGCAGACTATATCGCCCGACCGAATTTCGGCTACGGCGGCCAATGTTAACGTAGACTTACGTTGGATACGTTGATCAGGAGATTAGATTAGATTTCTCAAGAGCGCAAACACCTGTGTTCTCTCCTTTTCCTTTCTTCAGTCTAATGAGACAGGAATGCTATACGACCGGAGAGAGAGCAGGCAGGTACATGAGTGTGGTTTTACTTCGTCAATTTCCCAACCCCGGGTTGCTGCTAATATTTCTTGAAGGAAAACCCCTGCAATTTTTTTTTATTAGACTCAGGTAAGAAAAGGCAAAAAGCATTTCATAAGTAAGCCAGCCAATGTATAAGCACTATTTTGTGTTACATTTACAAGCAATAAACACATGCAATAACAAGCAGGCGTAGCGGCAAACTTACATACACCAAGTGGCCGAGTGCATTAGGCCAATGTGTACTAGCCTCTTTGAACCTCATAATAAACGTAATAATCACACCAACTTTTTAAATAACCTAAATTAGTAAGATCACGTCAAGGCAACCTCAAAAGTTTTTTAGCATTTTTACCCCTTTCGGTCAGTAAGGATTAACAGTTAAAGTGCATTTTAACACAGCACATATAATTATTTATTAATTAACTTGTTCGCTAAATTGGTATTTAATTACTTTAATCGCTCCTACAAACGGAGAAGTAATGGTAAAGTAATTAACACGAATGGATTGCCGAGTTCTTGTTAGCAAAAAATGCCCTTTATATGTGCAGCTGCCATTTTTGTTTCGTGTTTAATTTAACCGCATTTGGTGTTAAAATCTGATTGGGAAGGTGCCGAGACGGTCAATTTAATATTGCTTTAAGCATATCGATAAAGTATTTATTGTTGTCAAATAGCTATTAATTTGCATTTTTATCAGGCGATACACAGCGTGAGATAAAATTAAGAGAGAGAGATTAAATAGATAAAATAATATACCTAATTTATCTGATAATACGATTAGATATGATATTTACCCTCTCACCCTGACGATTTCAAGAAGGCAAAACTGCAGCCAAAAGCTAGACAAAAGACATAACCTTACAGACATAAAAGCCAACTCACTTGCCACCTTTTTAAATTATGTAGAACTTGAAGCAATCTTTCAACTGTTCAAATAAATAAATTATTTGAGCAAATACGATATACTTATAAATATACAAATAAAACCATTCAAAACTACGCAAATACGAAACGCAAATCATTTGCACTTCAATAACATCGCCATATTAAAAGTTAATCAACTATATATCAATTAACCTCGATGCGAAATCGATTTTCGACTCGTATCATAGGTATATGTATATAATCAAAATATATCGAGACAAGCGGTGGGGGCAATAAATCTGGGAGGGTTAATTACCTGCCAGCACAATGCTTTATTGGTGTTTAAGATGGTGGATGGAAAATTGCGTGGTGTAAAGGATGTTGAAAGAGATCCGTTGCTCTATACTGAATAAAGTGAAGAAATAAGACTTAAGAATAATCAGTGTGCAAAAAAATTTTTTCAAAAATCGTCAATATCTGAAGACCAAAGGATTCGAACATGCGTGATGCCTGTGATGATATTAGGTATAGAAGACATCGTCGTTAACTAGTGGCCTCAAGATAAAAAAGCTCAGATTCAAAGCTGGATGGAGAGAGTTATGCATGGAGTTTCTCTAAGCGATGAAATCGTAATTGAAGAGATCTGTAACAGCTAAAGTAGCCAATATAACTCAACGGGTTATGAAGCTGAAGTATGGGTTAATAATGGCTTGAAAAACTTACAACCGTTGGTTGTTGGGTTCTCAATTTAAGGTGCTGGAATGACGATCTCAAACCGAAAAGCGCATCGTTCTCAGACCCACAACCAGGTGGGTGCTTGTTACAGGCTCACTGGAGTTCCTCTGGCTTGAGGTTCCTATAGAAGAGACGTTCAGCAGTGGACGTCTATCGGTTAACAACGACGACGAATCTCATCTGTTTGTAATATTGCTGTTCTTAAAAGACTCTTTAAAAACAAGTTCTTATAACTTGGACCATAATATAGAAAAGCGCTAATATCACTTGTAATTATAGTTTAAAACCTGATCCTGGCTTATTTTAGCCCAGGGACTCTTGGATAAGTTGAAGAATTATTAGTGAATTCAAACTACTCATGTCACATTTAAAAATTACGTAACTTTCTTTCAAATATTGAAAATATTCATCTGCCGATATCCCAAAAGTATGGAAAATAGATCTGAAAAAATAAAATGTGACCGTGCTAGTAAAATCTATGAACACCCAATATTTTTTTTTCAATTTATTCATTTCCAAAGCACTGCGTTTTCGAGTAACCCAAGGTTTATCACATAAAGCCTCGGCCCTGAAGCTTAACCCGTTATACTTAAAAAAACAGATTAATAATAATTTAATGCTCATTTTGCAGATTTGACAGATCTTAGCCTTAGTGACAGGGGCTGACTAAAATAAGTATCACCACAAAGCACCATTGCTATCAATGAATGGAAAAAGTGTACCTCTTGTGTTTTGTACCATAACAAAGAAACGCGCCAAGACAACTCGCGATTAACATCTTAAACCTGATCCTGGCAGATTACCGCCTATCTGGTAACACGGGCCTAGGCGACAGGGGCTGAGTAAAACAAAGTGGACACATAGCTGTTGGGTATTGGCGCATGTTACTAAACACGATCTTCTGGGAACTGGTGGGACAAGACGGCTCTAGAGACCTGTACGTACAGCTTGATAAATAGTTCAATTAAGGTTCTTTTGCCAATATTATCCGTCGAGCTTTTAAAGACAAACATCTTTGAAAATTTCTTCAACGCGACAACCCTTTGTGGGATTTGGGCTTCCTGTACAATTTTTCTACGTTCTATTACCTATTTTGTAATCTGTGGTTCTATCCTTCTTTTGTGATGGGAACTTTCCAATTTTTTATTACCAATTTGTAGATATTCGTTCACGTAATCCATCTATCTGTCTGGGTCTTTCTTCAAGCCTTTTTCATGTGGTATCTATTTTGTTATCAATCTAACTCCAGTATGAGATGGTTCTCTATATAGCTCACTTACCGCAGATTTTGGGATTTTTAATGTCTCCATATTATGGAATACAGGATTTTTTACCGTCATCATCACAGATAACCGTTTTGTTTTACTTACTTTGTATTTATGTCTTTTTCTAGTTATTACCATGTTGTGACCATTTTAGTAACTTATAAAATACCTTCGAAGAAAATTCTTTTCTAAAATATTGTCTCTCCTTAATAAAGTAAGGTCACCTTAACAAATGTTTGTCACTCGTTAATTAAAGCGCGCATCTACACGCCCCGCCTACCGCCGTTTTTGTGCTGATCTTATCTGACCTGATTCATTAATTTCCTCAACCTCTCGCCTCCTGGCCGTGGATGCAAGGGCAGAGAATTACTCAATTTTCGGTAATTCTGTGTCATCCTTTTTTAAAGCACTTAGCTCCGTCTAGAATAGAATAGAATATTTACTATTTTTCATTGGGTAAAAAAGACATTAGAAAAAAATATCTGATTTTAATTTTATATTAAGACAAATAATTGTAAAATTTACTAGTTACCTAAATACATTCTTCATTAACTTAAGCTCTTGCAGTGCAACTTCGTCCGTTCTCATCATTCATTTTCATATTTTCATCTATAAAATAATTAATCTGTGAAATTAGGGCGTGTTTCAATAAGAAGGCACCCTCCCAGCGCACGTGTTTCCTGCCACTTATAACTTAAGTACCTTCAAGGCAAGAGTGAATAGGCATCTTCTAGGCAAGCGCGTTCCAACCTAGACCTCATCATTGCTTTGCACTAAGCATGATTGTGTCAAGCGCAAGCCTATCACGCAATAAAAAAAAAGAAGGGCATTCTTAACCATAGATAGATTAGTTTTATTTGACGATATAAAAGGTTTTGTAAGAGTTTAATTTAATTCAAACCTTACTTTTTCTTCTCCAAAAAATGTGCACTCATTACTAATACTTACAATTTTTTTGTATCTAAGTTTCAGGGATTATAAGAAATAATTATAAAATAACAGCCCTGCCCAAGTAACCCAAGGTAAAAAACAAAAAAGCAAAATAAAAACAGTGGCAGCGACGCACTGAGAGGTATCTAGTCAATTAGCAAGGGTTGACGTGTTGATTCACCCCACAAAAGGGCTTAGTTAATGATCGGCCGTGTAAGCACTAATTACTGATACCCTATCTGGATAACATGGACGCGTTAGATATAGAGATGAATATTATTACATACTTTGATAGGATAGTGATATATTAATGATGTAGGTACTAGGTACCTACATATTTTATAGTAGGAAAATGCAAATAATTGATAAAACTTTGCTAGCAAAATGCTTAAGAGGAAGGAATAAGTTAGAAGACTTAACAGATGTTGGAAGTTTTTCTGGAAAAAGGAACAAATACCTTTTATAGATTCTTACATTGAGTAGTCGTTAGCTTGTCAATAGATAAATCACTTACTAAATACTACTAAAATAGAAGCGTTAAATCATAAAAGTAGTCGTCAAGAAAAAAGAAGCATGGAAGGTTTGATTTGGCATCCATAAAACATATAAGTGGTGTATCAAATTATCAAGTAAACTAGGAGAGAACTAGAAGCGTGGTAACATTGGTACTAAAACGAGCCACCGATAAAAAATACATGATGTAGGTGGTGACTCATAAATAAAACCGATCATAGAAACTTCACTCGATCGAGACAAACATTATATTGTTAATAGGACGTTGTGCCTGTCTGTATGAATAGCTGAAGTAATCTAAATATTGCATGGAGATTATGTTATCTGGTGACTCACATGAGCCTAATTTTATTAATTTTGCAGGATAATATTACCATAATTAGGCTGGGTGACTTACTTTAACAGTGAAGGAAAACAATATGAAGAAAAGAAATCTGCGGGTACTTTATGTGAAATATGAAGATGTCTGTGAAGTCTACCGATCCACATTTGGTTACTTTGGAGGACTATGCTCAGTGGCGTGCACGACATAGAGGCATAAAAGCATTGCTAACCCTATAGTTAAAGCAGCTCAATGCCTGCCTAAAAATAGATCTCTAGTATGTACCTAACCAATGCCTACCCTGGCTCCGAATACTGTGCACGCCACTGACTATGGCCATTATCATTCTGAAAGGTTACCCATGCTAGAGAATAGTCATCAGATGATGATGATAAAATTTACAAAATAGATCTTATTCAGAAGAAACTTAGCAAATGGAAACTCCATGCGAACAAAGTCACGGGTGACAGCTTGTTGACATTAAAACGAAGCACCAATAAAAGACCTACATGCTGCACCTATAGGTGGCGTACTCATAAATAAAAGCGATCATAGAAACTTCAATTACCTAGTAATAAATCAGAGTAGGAGGCCAATAAAAAGCCGGCTAATAGTCTCGCTTCGTCTCGGTATATCCAGTGGGAGAAATTAACTTATAAATCGTACAGTTTCGACAGAATAATAATATAATATACGGTAGAGCTAAAGGACCTTGCATATTCGTTATAATATCTACTTGAATGATAATATGTAGGCATGTTATGTAAAAATGAGGTTAACTAGTTATAAATATAAACAAACATATAATGTTTGACAGTTAACTGCCTCGTTGGTCTAGCGGTTAACATAGTCGACTGCGGATGACGAGGTCCTGGGTTCGATTCCCGGTCGGGCATAAAAATTGTTAGGTATTGGGTTTTTCAATTAAGAAATTCTCAGTGCCAGCCCGGAGTTGGAAGTTGGCGGTGTTTCACCCCCGTGCCTCGGAGAGCAGGTTAAGCCGTCGGTCCCGGTTATTATCACTAACATGATAATAGTCGTTAAAGCCCGCCAACCCGCATTGGAGCAGCGTGGTGGGTCTAATGTCTAATTCCCTCTCTCCTATGAGAGTGGAGGCCTGTGCCCAGCAGTGGGACGTTAATAGGCTGTAGTGACTGACTGTGACTGATATAATATTTGGGACTAGGTAGGCCTCAATGCCTTTAGTTAATGAAATTGGGTGAGTACCCTATAGGCGAAATGAACAATGAAAAAAATAACCGCCGATGATATCAAAGTTAGAGAACGTAAATAGAATTAACGAGCTATCACTAAATACATAATTAACAAACACGATAGACTCGCCAAAAAGTTTGTATTTTTTTTTAAATATTTGTGCTAACATTAAAGAATTATTTTAAAAGCCAATACTAACGTTTGGTCCAGAATTACAAAATAACATTGGTTAGAAAAAAGAAAGAAGGAAAGAAAAATATTGTATTCACCAGTGGTGTCACAGACAAAACTAGATACAAATGTAACACTTTCGTCTGTGACACCACCCAGAAAGGGTGTACAGCTCAGCGTTTGCCAATCAAAGCTCATAATCATAATCATAATCATAATCATAATCATTTATTTTTTGCCAGAATATGGTACATGCAACATTTTGACATAGATGTTAATAAAGTATTGAGTCCACATATCCTGCCAGGTTTGGCGTGCAAAATTATTTTTATGCTTAATCTAAAAAATAAATTATTATTTGACAATTAAACCCCGATGAAAGTATACAAATATTCAGATTCATTTACTCAATTACTATAGATAATATCCATATTCACTGTACAAGTCTTAACACAGGATAATGGCATATACGCGCGATATCGCTTATCCGATCTTATAATCGACCACACGTGACGACTATCGAACGCGAATCGATTGGCGTCATCTCGATTGTTTTTATATCGGGACAGTCCGGTGGATTAACTTATAAATCGTCGGTGTACAAAGTAAACACGGCGCGAAAAGTGACGAGATAATAGTTGATATCGATTCGTCCATCGAGCAGACCACACGGTTACCAGTGCCCTTAGCCTCAGTTTTAACATTGCAATTTCGATTGATAGTAGATAGATAGATAAACTCTTTATTGCTATACAAGACATAAAAAATATAATATAGAAACAAAACAAAGTGCAAAGGGTTGTCTTATCTCTAAAAGTGATCTCCTCCAGACAACCCATGAATTAAGATCCTGATAGGAGCGGGATAGTGCAAATAATATAGACAGCCATACCATATATCTACTTAAACATATATATTATACACTTATTATATATATTCGAGAGTTCGAACACATCAAAGAAAAATGGACATAAAATCATAAATAAGTAGAGTACCGATTTTAATTTGGACTTTGGAGACGTTTCCGTTTGGAGCGCTGGCTGTGAATGCAAACACGAAATTGTGCTCTAAACCAATGACCTTAAGATTCATGATACTTTGACGCCAATGAGGTCGATCACTCGAATACGATCATCGAGTCTATAACTCATACTTATCATGGGTTACTATAAATTGCAAATTACTAGTAGAGCTTTGAACTTTCGTATAACTAGACTATGCCGGTTACTTGGTCCACCTGGATTTCTTGAAAATCCCATCGGGAGAGGGATACCTTTGATTTTCCGGGACAAAAAGGAGCCACTTTCCATCTCCGGGATGCAAGCTATGTTTATACCAGACAGACAGACACATAATTAAGAAAATATATCTGCTAAATAAATAAGAGAGGTAACTAACAATAAATTGGCCTGCTTAGCGTTCCGGTACGATGCCGTGTAGCAACCGAATAGGGGTACGGGTTTAAATTACTGCCATGTCCCTAACAAGTTAGCCCGCTACCGTCTTAGACTGCATCATCACTTACCATCAGGTGAGATCGCAGTCAAGGGCTAACTTGTAGTGGATAAAGCTTTCATTTAGATTTTAACATAGATGTATAGAATTTACTTATCTAGTTCCCTGATGATTTTTTAAATTTTTTTACTTTTATTTTTGAATTCCCTATTTTTATTTCTATTTGTGATTTGCTTCTTTTTTTGAGTAATTCTAGTTCTAGTTATATTAATAACTAGTTAATAATGTCGTTTTTTTAAATGTCATACTGTTTCTGTGTTTTGTTTACTATGGGTTTGTATAATTGCCTGAAATCTTATCTTACTTAATATTATAAATGTGAAAGTTTGGATGGATGTGTGGATGTATGGATGTTTGTTTCTCAATCACGCGCCAAAAACTGAACGGATCTGGCTGAAATTTGGCACAGAGATAGATTATAGTCTGGAATAGCACATAGGCTACTTTTTATCCCGGAAAGTTAAAGAGTTCCTGCGGAAACCAAAAGGCAAAAACATCAAACCACGCAAACGAAGTCGCGGGCATTCGCTAGTAAAAAATATTTATTATTATTCATTAAACAAAAAACTATTGTATTACTAGGCCACAAGGTTGCATGGGAACGATCGAACCTACCCAGTTCTAGATATAAAGTATTTTAACATGGAAACCCTGTTAGGAATATAAATAACGTTTTCGCTACAAATGCATCCATGGTATGCGCCTACATGCACATTCTGAGTAATATGTAAAGTATTTGCGGGAAAACAATTCAATAGTTTTATATTCAAATAGCGCGGTGCTATAGTTTTGATTCGCATGAGCTTTCGATGATAACGAAATACCTTATATCTACTTATTTATACTAATATTATAAAGAGGTAAAGTTTGTGAGTTTGTGACGTTGTAGGCGGTAATCTCTGGATCTACTGAACCGATTTTGAAAATTCTGGTACCAATAGAAAGCCACATTATTTGTGAATGTCATAGGCTTTAATAACCCGAAAAATTAGGGAGTTCCCGTGGGAATTTAAAAAACTTATTTCACGCGGACGAAGTCGAAGGCGTCTGCTACTTTAAAATATAGTTCGGACCTGCAAGTACATTGTTAATTCAAGGACAATATACGCCCAAAGTCAAGTTAAACTCTTGTAGATATAGGATTAAGTATCTGAAAAGCCACCGCTTCTGTCTGTCTATCTGTTAAATTTATTTAACAGATAGACAGACAAAACATCGCATATATAATATTAGTATCGATGTTTATTACTGGATGCTTTTTTTCATTTCTACTAAAAATAAGTAGATGCATATTTAATTTCTTTTTGTTTTTATCAACTACAAGTTAGCCCTTGACTGCGATTTCACCTGATGGCAAGTGATGATGCAGTCTAAGATGGTAGCGGGCTAATCTGTTAGTGGCATGGCAGTTATATTAAACCCATACCCCTATTTGGTTTCTACACGGCATCGTACCGGAACGCTTCATCGCTTGGCGGCACATATTTGCCGGTAGGGTGGTAGGGTAACTAGCTACGCCCGAAGCCTTCCACCAGGCCAGACCAGGGAAAATTCAGAAATTATAAATTCCCAAATTGACACTGCCCGGGGATCAAACCCGGGACCTGGACCACACGCTACTAGACAACAGCGCTCAACATTGCGCCACGGAGGTCGTCACAAACTCTACAAATAGCTATGTTTTACGTATCTAAATAAATACAATTTTCTACTCTACCAGTTTGCAGCGCCCGGCTATGAAGTCATACGAAGCGCCCACGTGCAATAATCATAATAGCACCCCGCCTTTACTGAGTGCTGTAAGTTGCAATTGCTCACGATTCTCTCTATGGATATTCTGAACCGGGCATTTACAGTTATTTATTTAAAAATTTAACAGATAGACAGACAGACACGCTTTAGCATTTATAATATTAGTATCGATGTTTATAACCGTATTTTGTAAAAAAAACATTTCTACTCAACTTAAGTACCTAGATGCATCTTGAACTCTACAAATAGCTATGTTTTGCAACACGATGCATCTAAATAAATACAATTTTCTACTCTACCAGTTTACAGCACCCGGCTATGAAGTCATACGAAGCGCCCACGTGCAATAATCATAATAACACCCCGCCTTTATTGAGTGCTGTACATTGCAATTGCTCACGATTCTCTCTATGGATATTCTGAACCGAGCATTTTTTTTTATCCACTTCAAGTTAGCCCTTGACTGATGGTAGGAAATGATGCAGTCTAAGATGGTAGCGGGCTAACCTGTTAGGAGTATGGCAGTTATATTGAACCCATACCCCAAATCGGTTTCTACACGGCATCATACCGGAACGCTTAATCGCTTGGCGGCACCTCTTTGCCGGGTGGTAAATAGCCACGGCCAAAACCTCCCACCAGTAACAGTACACAGATATTTATTTAAAAAACTAGCTGATGCCCTCGACTTCGCCCACGTGGATTGAGGTTTTTTGGTTCCCGCGGGAACTTCTTAGTTTTCCGGGATTAAAAGTAGCCTATGTATTATTCCAGACTATAGTCTATCTCTGTGCCAAATTTCATCCAGATCCGTTCAGCCGTTGAGGCGCGATTGAGTAACAAACATCCATACATCCAAACATCCATCCAAACTTTCGCATTTATAATTTTAAAAATATATAAAAACTACTTTAAAAAAGAGTTCAAGTACAGTAAAGAGGAGTCTCGAAAGTGATACGAAAAAGTGCAATTAGTTTGTTGTTCAAACAATTATTGTCGTTTGTAACACATTACAATGTCATAGAACTTCTCTATGTGGCGACCTCATTGGCACATTGGTAAGCGCTGTGATTTTCTGTGTGGCCTTGGGTTCGATCTCCGGCAGGGTTTAATAAAACTGGCATACCCCTATCGGGTTAGTCCGCCACCATTTTCCTTCCAAGTAAGATCGCTCACGAGGAGGTACTGCCATCGCTTTAAACAGTAATATTTCAAAATGACAGTTTTATGACACGTACCTTGAAGTCCCTAAAATAAGCATTATAATTCTTATACCTACACAAACGTCAAAATTATTAAAACAATACGGATTTAAGCAATCGTAGTGTGCCCCAAGGACTTGATTATTGAATTATTATTATTGAAGATTACCTAATTTGAAAAAAGAACTTAGGAGAGGTTAATTGATTAAAAAAATTATATAACCAGATTATAACTAAAAGTTTTCTTATCTTTATAATAGGTAATTAAAAAATATTCACAAGAATCATATTTTATATCATTTCACATATCTCTTATTTCCGCCACAGAGAGTTATTGGAAGGAATGATTGCCGTGATGCAACGGCGTACCTAATTACAAGGTACGAAGTAAAACGATCGCGCTTCTACTGAAATAAACTTTTATAGGATACGATATTAATACAGATACGATTTATCGTTGCTGACGTCTCCACTGGTAGAGATCCACTAATGGGCGAAGGTTTCCTGCATGGATCTCCACAGAACACGGTATTGAGCTACGATATACGATACGATATATGACCCTTGGGCCCCTCCTGAAAATCAGCGTTGCGGTATGTTGGGTAGGTATATATACCTATCTCTCATGCTGCGGCACGAGCTGAGGAGGTGGCCCATTGACCACACGTAGTTTATGTTTAATTTGTATTAGTATAAGATAAGTTTAAACTAAGTATAAAATTAAGTAAGTGTTGGTCAATAAACTTTTATTTATTTATTTTATTTTATTCATTTACATGTGGCTGATAGAAGGCTAAGACAGCTTTACTAATTTTTGATCACTGCAATCCAACAGCAAGGTCTTGTCTACGAATGTTTTACTAAGCTTCAGAAAAATAACTTATTCCGTGAGGTATTCCCCCAAATTTATTATATTAAATATATAAAAAAGGATATTAGTAGCTAAATTCGACAGACCTAATTGAGTAAGCTTTATTGAAATATAAAATTCAACTACAACTTCAAAAATTACTAACATAACATCAAAAATATTTAAATCAGTGTCGTCCGATATTAATATTATTATAACGATTTATCGCTGCATGTAAAATAGGTTTCTCCAAAATCAACTTGAAAGGTAATTCTTCAACGAATTTTCCAGAAAACCTGTCATTATTCGGGACCGTTGGGAGACCCCCGTGAATGCAAATCGGCAAATTAGGGACGTGACACTTATTTATCGATTGGTATCGACACTCGAGAAAATTTGCAAGAAAGTAATCTTTATAAAATAGTGTTGTTGTGAAATTTAAAAGTATCGATATCTTAAACAGACAGGTGCAACTACCGAACAATTTGAGGAAGTTTACATAAAATTAAACTTTTTTTCGTAAAAAGGCAAAGAAAAGATAAGTATTCAAAATTGCGAAGGCAACTATACGAGCCGCCTGAAAAATCACGAAACTGAGTGCATAATTACATAATCACTTGGGCAGGATCACTTTAACGATTTTGATTGTACGCTGTCAAAAAATTAATTTACATGTCAAAATGTGAAACTAAATTAATAAGCTTGACTCAAAAAAATTATCATGTAATATGTTTGTTAAATTTTTACACCAAATTTTAATAACTTAATTTAAACTCATGTTTTTATAAGTACAATAGCTGATGCCCGCGAATTTGTCCGCGTGGATTGAGGTTTTTTGGTTCCCTAGGAAACTCTTTAGTTTTCCGGAATAAAAACTAGCCTATGTGCTATTCCAGACTATAATCTATCTCTGTGCCAAATTACATATCCTCCTCTCCACATCTCAGCAGCTTAATATCCCAATCTACGATATTATTGAATCCCCATTTCGACCGCGCGTTTGCATTTACTGTTTCTGAGGCCCTTAGGGTGAGGGAGGCAACGAAAATTATGCATAAATTGAAGAATTAGACTTTTAAAAAAGTGAGTGGAATTTGCAAAAAATGTATAAAACTTTATTTTATTTAATAATATTTTTTTAAATTATTTACTAGCAATTCTTTAATATTTCCTTAAGTATTATGGTGTTCAATGTGGGATTTTATGGCCCTCGTTGCCCATAAATAAATAAAAGAGGCAAAAGCAAAGTCTGAATTTAGCTCAAGCGTTATAAAGGTGGCCAGATTCGCGGGCGTCCCGAAGCTTCTTTTCCGAGATTCCGAGTGGTATAATGAAGCCATTACCCCAAGAACAAGCCGAGAGGGCAAGCACATCGGTATGGGAGGAAACAAGATGGTCAAGCTTGAGTACGACTTGTGCCGTGATAGTTCCGTATCATTTACATGTTTATTACATAACGTATTTAGACACGGTATTTTCAGTCATTTCTTCGCTAGTGCTACAATATGATCTACCTTCACCTTATCTTATAGGACAATAAAATCGAAGGAAGTATTGTAAAGGTTTTAATGATCAGTCTGATTTTATGATAAGTGGAGCTTTTAGTATGAAAATAATTTACGGTTTTAAGTTATTGTGAGAAATATAATATTTTATGGTGTTAAATTATAAACCTAAATGAGTCATCACTTATCAGTAATGAATTATATTATATTAGCATAATTCAGGACCATTGTTAGAGCCTTATGATAAAAGCCATAATGTGTTGTCCCAAGTTATTATAAAGATATTTGACTTTGAATACAAGAGTTTTTTCCATGAGGTAACGGAACCCAGAAAAATACCCAAATCGCCCGAAGCGACCTCGTGCGCCGACATGCTGTCTTGCTAACGTAAAATAAAAAAGGTATTCTGAGTTCGTTAGGACTTGTTTCGGTACCGCTTTCGAGCGTTTAGATTCTTTTGTTTCGGATTCCTGACTTCTATGTTGGGTATTGTTTAATGGTTTGCTTCGCCGAGCCATTATATCATTATACAAAAAGTATGGTAGGTATACAATTCTATAATAAGTAAGAATAATATAATACTCAATAATTATGGCTCTTTCGATTAATGGTTTGGAAATGATGATTTCTGGATCATTGTTCTTTATAAAATACAAAAATAGTATAAATGTGTGCTTGTTTATTTTTTGAAGTAAAACTTCTTTAGAATCGTTGTGATTTGAAAATTCGATGAAACGGATGTTGTCGCCACGGTACAAGTGGCGCCACCGGATGAACGTGTAGTATACAAAGCGTTCCATTTTTGTAATTCTCTATTTGATTGTTTAAATGTAGCAGTAGAAAGTCTGATTTGTTAATTGCGTTTTGTTTTATTTTAAACCGCCTCTGGTTGATAAAATGAAAAAGCGACACCAAAAAGAGACAAACATATTCACAATAGGATTTAGCCAGTGAGAGTCATATTTATCTCTTTATCTCGTAGGCTATTTTTCTGAAGTTTCACTCTGTCATGTGTGAATTGCACACACACACACTTTTAAAACCTAAATCAACGCGGTTGAAGTCACGTTATAATAAAACGTATGTAAAACACTCACCTGCCACTTTTTACAAGTAACAATCCAAACAAGCATTCCATCAATTTCGAATACTCGGGTTCCCTCAAAATATTAATTAATTACCGCCTTTCAAAGGAATAAGCAATTCACGTCATTAGTGCTCCAAACCCAGCTAGATAAAGAGTTTGCGATGACAAAGCGCATTCGGTGGAGGCTTCGATAAATTATTTTGTAATAGATGAGTGTACCGTTACATTGGCCATAAGAAATGTTTGTCGGCATTCTGTTCTGATCGAAAAATCACCTACCTACTCATATTTGTATTAATTCACGTAATGGAGTATTAATCAGGTTTATACTCTGGCTTTTGAGGTTTAAGACAATGTCTTAGGTTTATCATGGAAAGGAAGAAGAAGGAAACAAAAATATTGTATATATGTATTGTATTGTTATTTGTTATATTTCTGTCAGTACATAATACTTATAATATACTCTTTATCGATATCGACTGTCTACTTAGTGTAACAGTACTATTCCAGGACATGCTATTTTATTGCTATGTACTTTTTAACCTCCGACGCAAAAAGAGAGGGGTGTTATAAGTTTAACGTGTCTGTATGTGTATCTGTCTGTGGTATCGTAGCTCGCAAACGGATGATAGATAGATAGCTCCCATAGTTGATGAGGGGATCTAACTACCTTCCATAATATGTCCTATCAATTTGAAATTTGGTACCGTATTACTTCAATGATATTGTAAGATAACCATGACTTTAATTAATTTTAAAAGGACAAAATAAAAGTAAAATTTAAATTTAAAAACCCCTAAACAACACAAAACACTACACCTACACCTGTTTTTCTCACTAAGCGGTCCCCCGACGAGACGACGCTTGGAAAATAAAAATATTTCAACTTACATAATATTATATGTGACGATAATAATTTTTTAGAGTTTATTTTTTTTGTCGGGGGGTTTTTAAATTTTACTTTTATATGTAATTATTAGTTAATTTTATTTTTATGTTATAATCTTGTATAATAATAGGGTTGTAACTTGTACTTAACTCAAAATTATTAAACATATTTTTATTAAGAGTTTATAGAGAAACCATTCATGAAATAAATAAATAATTAATTATTGAAGTTTAAAATGAACATGCAATGGTTTTAAATTACAATAACTCAAAACAAATTTACATTTAACCATACACAACCATCTGGGAACATTAAGGATTGTATTCTAAAATCTAAACACAATCAAGATTTCGGCGTCATCATGGACCGACGCTAGCCCACAGAACATGTTAATCCAAGATCATTATGACGATAAAGACATGCGGTGATTACCCTACAATGCGAGATAAAAAAAAAGTAATCAATTCGAGAGGGCCGTAAGAAAGCGACAAAATTACGCCTACGCTCCGAATTCAAGAGGCAGAATAATGAGGTAATTTGTAATGAGAAAAAGCTTAAAGATAATAATAAAGTCGTTTGTCTCTATTTAATAATTCATCTATGTCACATTCATATTTTTAATAGCGCTTTACTATACTGTAATGAATTTGGTTCTAATTATAATATAAAAAATATTTTAATTTATATACCCTGTGAGTCTAACGTATCTTAGATCTTTAGTGGCACAATAAAGCGTTATAAATACTAGATTTTTCACTGCAGTTGTGATATTCTATTGTGCTTATTCATATTTCTGCATTTGTAGGGGACTTTAGAAATATATTAAGTAGTTTTCGCACGCTTATTAATGTCTTAATACCACATTATCTTATATTTTTAATTCGTTTAATTCTAGAGTTGTATGTAGACATTATAAAAAATCATACTAATATTATAAATGCAAAAGTGTGTTTGTTTGTTGGTCCTTCAATCACGCCGCAACGGAGCAACGGATCGACGTGATTTTTGGCATGGGCATAGTGACAAAGGCTAAAAAATAGGGAATAAAAAAACAAACCACGCGGTCAAAGTCGTGAACATCAGCTAGTATAAAATAATAGATTTTCGGTAATCTAAACGGCCAGAATCAATAAGACTCCTTAGTATATTTTGATAAAAATATATTGTCACACATTAGTCCATACCAACAACACTTCGGCTAATCTCTAACACATTTTAAACATAATAAACCAAGATGTGAAAACTCATTTCAAAAAACACCGCCACTCAACACTGCCTATATCAAAATCACATTAAGACGTTCAAAAACCCACCACATTAAACAAAACCAGTACGTGTTTCCATTCGTATCTCTCTGAGGTACTTCTAATAACTCAATCCTTACTAAATTATATAGAACCGAGAGCGGCGCATCACTATCATTAAAGAACATTCAATGTAATGTGGTGCGTCTTTTTAAATTACCTCGGCGACGTCACAAGGTAATAATGTGTGGAGAATCGGGTAACGAGCCTGGGAAGTGTTGGCTTCAAATCTTTGATAGATGCTTCGGAAAATGACTGGTCGTTGTCGTTGTGACACTTGAAAACTGAACATTTTGAAACCCGGCTCAGTTTTTTCTTAGTCGGAAACCAAATTATATTATAACCGTGTTTTTAAGATAACATTTTTTTTTAATCAACTACAAGTTATCCCTTGACTGCGATCACACCTGATGGTAAGTGATGATGCAGTCTAAGATGGTAGCGGGCTAACCTGTTAGGGGCATGGCTGTTATATTAAACCATTAAACCCACACCCCTTCGGTTTCTACACGGCATCGTACCGGAACGCTATATCGCTTGGCGGCACGTCTTTGCCGGTAGGGTGGTAACTAGCCACGGCCGAAGCCTCCCACCAGGCCAGACCAGGGAAAATTCAGAAACTATAAATTCCTAAATTGACCCTGCTGGGGATCGAACCCGGGACCTCCGCACGTTAAGGCAACAGTGCTTAGAGAATCACATAGCTGGTCGTTGTTTGTTGGTCGTTAAAAACTGAAAATTTTGAAACCCGACTCAGTTTGTTAGGCTTTTCTCAGACCAAGGCGCGTTTGGAACCCTCGTAGCTTTAGTTTTAAGATACCGTAACTAATAATCATCATCGTTGAATAGAAGCAGGCGTTACTTTGCGGAAGTCCATGATGATGAAGGAAGGAAAGTGTCTACGTGGTACAGTGTGTATCCGGCACTTATATTCACCACACCACAGAAATCCCCCAAAGTACTCTCAACGTACCTTTCACTCCGACACCGGAGCATCTTCAGGAGATGTTGACTCGTACATCTTCGAAAATTATTAAAACTTTTTGTTTCATCTGGTTAACAGATTGGTGAAGGTTATGGTGTATCCGGCTTATCCATTAGTCAGAAACCAAATTATATTCTAACTATATTTTTATGATAAAACGTGTAACGCGATCATAACTTTTACGCTGCTGGCGATGCTGATTAAAATGATTATAACATCTACTTTTATAACTTCTTTGAAGATAGTCTAATACGTTTTAGTAAAAAAATCAGGACCCTGCCAATTAATATTTAATACTGTACTTTTAAACCTGAGATTTCTCTGTACGTTGCCAGTTTTTCCTTTTATTCAATTAAATGAAAATCTGATTAATACAAGCACAGGCAAAATCTAGTTTTGCTCGAAGTTCTTTTTTTTACTTGATGGAATCTCTACTAGAAATCGAGTTTTCTTCGACTAGATGCCGTATTCAAGGGCAGTATACCAACGTGAAATGTATAATTCAACACAAGTAGCTCAATCACTTAAAAACGTATCAGCTTTCGTTTGCCAACACCTATCATTTCGCGCACTCATACCTCGCGTACGTTGTACACATATTCGTCACGTTGTAATATCAATATACCTGTTTGTGGCTTTGTCTGAGAGTTGTGGTACTACTGGAGCAACAAATCTCATGCATTCAGGCATTGAAAAAGCGCACTGGCGATAAGGCATATACAATTACCCGTATATGTACGACGTATATAACAACACACGACTAATAAAACTCCTCAACTACGAGTACTTACCTAGGCAATAGTGTTTTTTTGACTCTTTTATTTAAAAGTTTTCTACTGAAACGAACACTTTATAATGTACTATATGATGCCCGCGAGTTTGTCCGCGTGGATAAAGTTTATTGATTCCCGCGGGAACTCTTTAATTTTCCGAGATAAAAAGTATTCTTCGGGATACAATCTATCTCTGTACAATCTATCTCTGTCTAAAGTGTCAATTTCGTCAAAATCGATTGAACAGATGGGTCGTAAAAGCGTAGCAGACATACAGACAGACAGACAGACAGATACACTTTAGTATGGATAGTATGGATTGGTAGAGAATTTTAGACCACTTTTCCTAGCATATATCGCCGCCTTTTAGTTAGTTTTAAACTAGATATTCATTGAGTACTCGAAAAATAATCATTGAACATATGCATAGAATATGATGTTAGTGACAAGTAGAGTAAAACAGGTTCTTTACCAATTTACTGGCTTACGAATCCTTTGTATACCAGTTATGTCACTGCCTCTAGTAATACCAACTCTCTGGTCTTGATCTTCGTTTTGTGGTACCACGCCCCGACCATTATTGTCGAAGAAAGCATAGGGATGTTATCGAATGTATTGATATCCTCGCGCGATATTATTGTGCTTTTGTTTCGTTGCTTGTAATGAAGTGTTCTTGTTTGTTCGGCCCATTATTTTGTGTTGAGTGCGATTGTATAATTTGTATTCTTGCCTTCCCAATAATTTATATATGAATGTATTGTTTCGTACTATTATCATTTATCAACTACGTGCAGATGCCCGCGAACGTCCGCGTGGATTGAGGGTTTTTTGGTCCGCGGGAACTGTTTACTTTCCGGGATTTAAAAAAAGGGATGTGTTGCTCCAGACCATAATCTATCTCTGTGCCAAATTTCATCAAGATCCGTTCAGCCGTTTTGGCGTGATTGAGTAACAACAACAAGCATCAATCAATGGATTAATGCATCCATCCATACATCCATCTAAACTTTCGCATTTATTATAATAGTATATAATATTTTGTATTATTTTATTGCATAAGACGTCACACTCATAGCTCATATCACCACATTTTATAAACTCATATACTATTTACCACACATTTATCGCTTGATCCGCCTCTTTCTTGTTTATTTGTATTCGTTTAACTTTGATAACTAGATCGCCGTATAATATCAAACCAATAGTCATGAATATAAATTTATCTACATTCAATATTCGATAATAAATTTTAAAGTCTCATAAACACCTGTCAAATACTAGAAAACCGAACATAACTTGCCATAAATTAAGAACGATAACTTATGCATCATATTCAATAAATAATATCACCGCTATTGATAGCTATGACCAGAATCTGTTACTTTAACATTCATAAAATAATTACAAAGTGATTCTTTGTATTGGATAGAGGCAGGCGTTACTTTGCGGAAGTCCATTATATGAAGGAACCAGAAGTTTAATTCACTATAATCCGCGATAAAATTTTGTAAATTAAAATTCTTATAATTATTTTATGAATGTGAAAATACTTTTTTACTCCAAAAACTTTAACACTGTGATTTTTAATTGTCAAGTGAATCTAACACTGTTTGAAATGTCATTGCAACCGAGAAAAAGAATCAAGAAATTGGGCAACTCCGTTTTTAAGTTACGAGTATATTAAGTGGCCTACTTAATTATAAACTAAACAATAATTTTTTCTAACCTTATCCAAAAAGGGCAGGTTTAAAGGTTTTGCTATTTAATTTATAATGTTCCGTACAGCAGGAAAGGTAAACACTAGTTTAAGACCTATCAATATAGTTTAAAATATTGTGTAGACGCAACAGAACTAACCACATGGATTTTAAAAGAAAAAAAATTGGCTGGTTTTGATGAAATCTCAAGCAAATCACTATGGGTTGTTTGCGGCTACTAATACGATTCTAGGCAGCATAGTTATGGATCAAGACAAAAGCAAAAACAAAAATCAAAATCAAGAAACTAATTTTATCGATATTAATAGGTAAGTGTTATTGGCAATCCCTAGCGCAGAGTATTCTGCGACTTTATCACCCGAGGACTGAACGTGCACTCGGCGCGTACTTATTAGCTTGTATTTATTTATTTCAATGCCCTAAGCCTTAGATTCTTACTATTGGGCATTGAAAATGGTATTCCTCTTGTAAGTTAAGTTGCTTACTTACTTACTATGTAGGTACATAGGTGCAATAGTATGTATTACTATAAATAGTTATATTTCTAGCTGATGCCCGCGACCTCGTCCGCGTGGATGGAGGTTTTGGTTCCCGCGGGAACTTATTAGTTTTCCGGGATAAAAGTAGCCTATATGTTATTTCAGACTATTATTTAATCTATTTCTGTCCCTTTCATCTAGATCCTTTCAGCTGTTCTGGCGTGGCGTAACAAACATCCATCCAAACTTTCACATATTTTGTAATATTAGTATAGATGTTACAATACATTTTGCGCTGAAAATTTAATAAGTTAGTAGTCAGTAGGTATTACAGTTATTTGTATTTAAAGCGTAGCAGACATAGCAAATGTGTGTATCTATAATTGTGTAAGATTTTTCAGAAAATGTACCAAGTACCCATTTATTTAAGTGCATTGTTAAGTTAGAATTCAGTGTGTTGAATTATTATTATATATTATCTGCTGTTACTAATTATGTTATTTGTCATTACCATATTTTTTAAATAAATAACAATAATATTGCTAAGGGTAATTATTGATATTTTTAGAATGTTTAAAAATCGAAGAGGCCAACCAGGAAAATCTACCCCTATACAACTTACGATACCTAGAGTAACGTGCTAAAACTAACTGGTTAAAGAGAATTTATTGAATAAATAAATAGATAAAAAAAATATTCCTCCATATCTCGGATACCAGGGCAGCATGGTCGATGGGAGATGACAAACAGGCAAATGTTTGCGGAGGCAGTTTGCCGTGACGCCTCGCTGCAGCTTACTGCGCAAGTCAATATTTACCTGCGCCCGCGCACGCAGGGTTGACTATGGCTTGTTTTATTCTTATTACTAAGTATTATTTTAGTTCCCATATTGTTTTTTCAGATATAAAAACCTTAGCTTGCAGCATGACATGAAACATGTTAGTTTCGCAAATATCCAATCAAGTAAAACTAATGTATTTTTTATTTATAGTAGGTAGCCCTTGACTATCGCCTGACGATATTACGTATAATAGCGCTTGTTTAGAAGATGTCGGTCTACTTTGTTTAAAAAAACTATCACATCATCTTTATATTGAGCGCGGCTTGTATTGTAATGGATTTATTAACCTAAATTATAAAAATATATCGCTAGAAAGCTTACTACAGTGACAGCCCTGGCCAACCCAAACTAACGAACATGAAGCTTTTATAGAGCAAACGTTACAATACACCCTTTCCATTGCTCTGTTAAAACATCAAGTTTACTTTATAACCCGTGTTTGCCAATCATTGGACGTTGATATGATAAGACGAATAAATATGTCAGTTGTTAAAACAGAGACGAAATAATTTGACGACACTGTTTTTCTTTTATTTGAATAGGTGTGTAAGGGTTATCTGTACTCAATTTTTTTTAATTATGTTTTCTCTATCGCGAAGAAGACTTCAAAAACAACATACGCAGAGTCCACAAGTGACGTATATGTAACTATTTAGTGATATGGAAATTTGTCATATTATTATTTTAATTTATAGAACAAGAGGGTTGAGACGTAGAAGTTAGTAAGAGTTAGTAAGTTATTTTGTTATACATTCTTATGATAAATCAATAAATCAATAAGTGATTCCTTAAAATTATTACATAACCAATAGGACTGAATTAGCCAATGAAGTAGCTGTCAAACTTAGGCGATCCAGTTACAAAACTTAGTTTTTCCTGGGCTACAGGAAGACCTTTAAAACATTAATTAAGTTACTATACTTATCATTTTTAATTTAACATATCTAAGAAAACTTTCTTTCCGTATGGGAGCCATTTGTTAAAATAATAACGTTACCCCCAAAAATAGGGTTAAGGTTAAACTAATGAGGCAACTTCTTGACATGATGTCAAAAATCAATATTGACCCACGTGATCCAGAATCCATAGTATCAATAAGCTACCGTTTGCCTCCCGGCCTCGCTCGGTCAATATTGGTTATGCTTAAAGCCTTTCCTGGTATCACATTTAGAAACCCTGCTATTGGGCAAACTTTTTACATTCACACGGAAAAATTTCCCTTAAAATCATAGGCATAAAGTTTATATACTTATTTAGCTTTACTTATTTTGAGATATTGAATCAATGTTAGGCCACAGTAACCCATATAACGACCTCTAAGTATTTAGTTATATGTATCTATATTAATTCAAAGGGTTTATTATAATTTGTACCTATAGGAAATAAATTGCAAATAACCTAAAAGGATTATAATATTATGTTACTTTAGTAAATGATTTCCAAAATCATTCTTTCGGTTCACTCCTCTCACCAAAGGTTATCTGTGAAAGAGAACTCAAACTCAAACTCAATTGTTTTTCATTCAAATAAACTTTTACAAGTGCTTTTGAATCGTCGAGTGAATCTACCACTGGTTCGGAATGCCATTCCTACCGAGTAGAACGAGCAAAAAACTCGGTGGTTGCTCTATTGAAAAAAATAATTTACAATTACATCAATGTGTAGGCTGTAGATACATAAATAACCGCAGTCCATAGCATGAGTAGCAGGTTGTATTTTTGTTTTTTTAAATTAAGTTGTTACTATAAATATTCAAATTATCATGTAAAACTATAACGAAACTAACATCAATGAAGAGGTATGTCCTTAGGTAAGTAAGTACGTTCGGAGATAAATATGGTAGATATTATTATCTCCAACAAAAGTATTTTTTCACCTCATTTGCAGTTCTGAAGAGGGATTTAAGCAAAGTATGTCCTTATACATCATTGTAAGTATTGTTTGAACAAGTGCTGTCCCCATTCGACCGTTTTTTTTTTCAAAAATGCCTTATTATGGAAAGTATATGGCAAGTTGAATGTTTAACAAAAGGATGTGGGGATTAGTGGATATTATTGGGGATACATTTAAAAGTAAGTAGAGATGTAGTAATAGGAAATATGCGGATGTATTTGATGTTTTTTTCGATCCTTTACCTGCATGTGGAACTGGCCACATCTTCTATACATATAAAATCGTTTGTCCTGACTGACTGACTGGTCTATCAACTCACAGCCTAAACCGCTGGGGTTAGAAAGTTGAAATTTTGACAGTAAGCTTATTTTGTGACTAAGGAAGGATTTTTCAAAATTCAAGCCCCAAGGGGGTAAAGTCCTTAATTTCTCTGAGTATTTTTCAAGTTATATCCACGAAACTTGGTATTTTAGCTTTCGGGTAAATATAAAGAACTCCACCCTCAAGGAGGTTAAGTTGTGGATGATAGTATGTATAGGATTTTTAGGAACCTAATTCCTAATTCCACGCGGACGAAGTCGCAGGCAAAACCTAGTTATTACATATTCTGGCAAGTTTTGGATATCAATATTATTGGTTACATACGGTTACGAATAGGTACTTACTCGCTTATCAAAGAGGAGATCCGAGGTTAATAGCCAAGTTGATGGAGTTTAAATCAAATTCAATAACTGACTTATCAAATGATTAAGAACTAGATATAGTAAAAATAATACAAACTGGTAAGTTTCTAAACTTCTAGGTTTTGATTTTGATTGACTTTCGAATTAAATAAATTAAGCACCCATAATTTGTCACAGTAACAAACATTCTTCTGTTTGAATCGAAATCTATTCGTATCACAATCATAAAAGGATAAGCCTTAACTTTTAAATTCAGAGTTGCAACTCGTACTCATGGTTTATGTGGGTGTTATAGCCTTTCTTTATACCTAAGGGTATACCATGGGTAAGGGGTATAGCCATAAAACAATGGTTTGTAATTAATGCTTTAGGCGCTCAGCCGGCTCAAGCTTATGTTATTATCTTGCGTTTCAAATACATAACAAAAACGTACGTAACCTTTTGTTTCTGAACTTCTGAGTTAGTTATGGTTAGGTTTTCTCAGAAGTGAGATTGTTATGTTTGGATTTACTGATTTTTAATTGTACTTTTAATTTTAATTTTATATTATATGTATGCTTACTATAATAATATATAAAGGGTTACTTTTAAAATAGTAATCGTGACTTTCTACGTTTCTAGGATGTTTTTCTTACAAGATTATCTATATGGCTTTTCACTACAATCCCACGTAGAGAAGAGAAGAATGTAAAAACATTTTATTTCACACTTTTATCTTTTAAAAAATTCCCTTATAATTTATCATGTTTGCCCATGGTCATGTGCCTCTTTCTTATACCTACCTGTTTCTTATGCCTTCTAATAATTCCATGGTAACGCAGCGTTCTGGGCAAGTGGGCACATTGTCTTATTGCAGCGGCATCTTAGATGATATTTGTAATGTTTAGTTTTTAAATTTACATTTTAATTTGATAAATGGATGTACCTACCTAGGATTAAGTTAAAAAGAAGATGTTGTATTGCGATGATCATTTATTTATTTTGAAAGACGTTTCTGTGTAGGTACGTATTTCAGTAATAATAATTTTTAAAAAACCTTCGAAGTAAATTATTACCTTTGATGATCATTTAGGTACGTACTTAACAACTTAATTCAAGCGTAAAGTTATCACTTAATGGTGCATTTCTATTTTCTTGTTGCCTCATATTGGGCCGAAACATTTCTTGTTCAAACACCCGGGAATCGAAGTCGCCCACTCGCATTCCGAAAACTGGTTTCCATGTGGAATTAGCTATTAGTGCACTGAGTTTTATAGCGCGACCTAGGGTCGACAGCGTTGCGCTAAGAGCTGTAATGAATGTAGCACTTAGGTAAACTAGTTTATTAGTAAGTACTAAGTAGTAAGTAAGTAGCCTTTGGAACGCTGAAGTTGGCAGACCCAAATTGATTTTTTATTGGCTAATAATTATTGGTCCGTGTAAAACTTACTAAATAGTTAAAAAATTTCGACTAATTGTATTCTATTATAGGACTTATTACTTATTACTGCACTTTTGGTAACTATCGCCAGAAAGGCTGATTCAGTATTAGGTGGGTGTAGAGCGCTGAGACTGACCGCATGCTGATGGGGATGCGGTCAGCCTTCCTGGCGATAGTTACCAAAAGTGCAGCTATCTCTCAGTCTATTCATTATTGTTGGGCAATGTGCACATATCATTATACAGACCAGAAAAATTCAAAAATTATAAATTCCAAATTTGACCCTGCCGGGTTTTTATTTTATTTTTTTCATCTACTAGCGACTCTGTCACCGGATCAGATAAGTTTGTGATACTATAAGAGCTGTGCGCCTACCATCACGTAAACCCCTTTAATTCAGAACGTCCTGATACGACGTAAAAGATCGAACTACCACCACTAATTTTTACAAAAAAATATTCTAACCCATCTTGTAACCTGCATCTTTTAAGTACATAAAAAAGTTTCCCAACCCAAAAAACGAGAACCTGAATGAAGCAACGGACGGGATGCTGCTTTAGGAGTCTCTCTTAAAAGCGCCTAAATCAACGTAGAGAGATAATAATGTCCAAATATTCGGGCTCTTCGGTAGCTCGCACTGGCACGCTAAGTGACACGGCAAACTGTTATTATCACCTACGGCTTAGGGTAATGTGTTTGGTTTGGCCCTATGTGCTCAGAGCTTAGGTAGGGACTATGGAGTTTGTATGTAGAAGCGGGTACGCGCTTTTGGATTTTAGATAGGAGTTCTCTTGATTGTGTGACGTGGCTTTATCTTTCTTGGGTTTATTATCTTCGTATATTTGAGTCTATGTAACAAATAGTTGATCCGCTCTGGCGTCTCTCGTGTATTATTGAATTCATTTTTAACCGAAAGTAGAAATAGATACATTATTTTAGTCATAGCTTGAATAATTTTGACGGACGTTCATGCTTGCTAACTTTTATCACTAAATCCAAAGGCATGGAATTGACTAAATCTAATATTTCTAAAAATACTGTTGAATTTGTGTAGAGGAAAAATAGACAAAAAAAAGACTAATCGAGGGTTTTTTTTGGTCATAAACTTTATTTTCTGAAAAAGTGGTTAATTTCATTCCATCGACCAAAATATTAAACATGCAATTACAAAAGAAGAACGAATCTTCTTATGAAATATGATAGAAAGAGAAGAAAAACCTAAATTGTTTGCCTAAGCATCTATCATCCATTATGCTTATGGTAATCCAACAGTTTAACATGTTGAACCTGAAGCTCATATCAAACATGACCTGTATCAATTTCATCATAGCATTAAGCAATCACCCGTGTAACGAGCGGGTTAACTCAAGCTGTCACGGCGGCTAACGCACGCATCCTGTCTGTCTGTCCGTCTCAGATAAGGTTATACACACTTGAAGGCCTAGCCCCACTACAGAGGCGCGGCGCGGCACGTAGCGCCAAGTATTCTTTGTAACATTATGTCGCAGTGCATCTACGTGTCACGTCGCTTAAGTGGGCCCAGTTTCATACAATACCTGTACTATTATGTATTCTGTGTATTATGTAATATTATATAGTTACGAAGCCGTGGTGTCACCTGGAGGAGGGCTCCAGCTGAATTCGCGTTGAATGATCTTGTAATTTATTGCAAGGCATTCTGCATTATGGTAGGCTGAGGCCTTTTCCACGTTGTGCCACACATAAAAAGCGTTATCATGCTTCTATGACTTGATCATGAGTTCAATGCTCAGGTAATGGAGGCACCATGGTAACATTTACCTTAAGTTACTGATCTGTGTGGCACAATACTGTGAATAAATGTTTTTTCTTTATTTCTGTGCTCATGTCTCATTAGGTTATATGGTTGATGCCTCATACTAAGAATATTAGCCGTTACGTGCCGCGCCGCGCCGTGCATCTGTAGTGGGGCTAGACCTTGATTGTTTAATGCAGACGCTTTAACATTTCCGGTTATTTGAGATGGCTTTACTTCTAGTATTAAGAACTGATTCTTGAGTCATTGCTTTGGTACATTATACATAAATGTACTTACCTTAATTATTTTAAGAAGTCAATGAGTTTATAAATGATTTTACCTACAGTGCTGAATGGAACAGTGTATTTAGAGATAATATTATCCAAGATATTATATATTATCTTGGTATAATTCTTGGTCGCAGATCTTGGGAGATATCTATGAAATTTAGTAAAGTTAACAGCAAGTATAAAGGATGTTGTATAACGGTATAAAACCACAAAATCTTCAAAGTTAATTAATATTATTCAATAAATAAATAAATCAAACAAAACATTAAGAATGGACTTTTAGAGGCGATTCAGATGGAGTCTTAATGCCATCCGCCCCGTTATATGTGCATCCGCCATTTTGATTTTTCTCAATTTATATTATTAAAAAAAAGAAACTACAAATACGTAATATCTACTTTGTACACGTCTTGCATTATATTTTTATACCATGAAAACCATAATATGTCGTGAATGGTGATGATACGTGTTACCGACTTCCTTATGACTTTGTCATTTACACCCATATTATAACCAACAGAGGAGGGAAACGGATAATTGCATCGAAGCGATGTTGGACTAAAGACATTACGGACACCTTAAAAGTAAACATCTGATCTATCACCCGTCGCTATAAATTACACCCTACTTGACAGCTAAATGCACCTTTCATATTGTTTCGAGAAACAGGTAAGGGCTTTGAGTTAGAGTTTATTTAATAGAGCAGCAGAATAGAATAGAATAGAATAGAATTTATTTGTCTGAATATGTGTTACAATGATGGTTACAGTATGAAAAGTTGCAGCATATCCAATCAGGCAACCCTGACGTACAAATTTTTTTTTTTTTTTTTTTTTGTAGTTATTTAATATTTAAATGACATAGTAGGTACAAGTATGTTCTAGTATTAGAATAACACTTCGTAGGTCTGAATAATTACTTGAACAGTTAATTAATTACGGATAACGTCAGGTAACCTGCAAAACCTGACTCAGGTTTTGTAGACCAAGTGACATTCACATTACTTAATCTTAATCTTACAATAAGTCTATGCTACAATGTAATGAATGGCTATAATGTCATAATATTAATAAATTAAAAGTAAGTATATAATGTTATGTCAATGTTAAAATGTCAAAAATACCAAATCTATGATTAATTAAGTCAATAGTTAAATTAATAATAATTAAAATTAGAATTTATTACAATTTAATAAGTCATTTTTTGTTTTGTAATTGCAAAAATTCTTCTATAGAATAGAATGCATTTTGTGCCAGCCACTTTTTTAATGTATTCTTGAATTTAGTAGTTGGTAATATACTTATAGATTTGGGAACAGATACTCTTCGTTTTGTATTAATTGGTGATTTTAGGGAAATATCAAATACATATTATAATTTTATGAGCTAAATGACATGACACCAGCCACCGCCCACCACCAATTATGTGGACTAAACTGTGTCGTCAAATTATGCTACTAATTAAGTATAACTGTATAATATAAGGGTAAAAAGAAATAAAACAGAAAAGTTAGGCAACTGAGCTTTAATTAAGCTCACTTAATTCAGCTCCTAATTACTCGTAAGAAGACAAGCTTTGCCGTTCAAGACAAATTCTTGGACATTTTTGACGGAGAAATTGGCAATTCCAGAAGCTTTACTGAATAACAATTAACAAGAGTTGGCAAAGTTCAGATTTCGGAGCCAGGTTTAGTCCATTTGTTAAACAATAATATGCTGCTCTAATAGTATCATTAGTAGACAACTCCCTGGTTTGCCCTAAATGCCATGTTATTCGCAGAATAGCCGACGAAATCGCCAAATTGTGACGAAAAAATCATTAAGGCGCGCCAACAAAGGAAATTGTTTTGTGTTCCCGAAACTAGTTTCACAGATATAGACCGACAAAAAAGTGTATTTTGATGTCTAAATAGAGTCGTCAGCGCAGGTAGAAGGGACCGTAACCGACACTTGCATGGTGAAAGAGGAGTCATTAATTTTAACCAGCCGAAGGGATCTCGCGATTTATATTGAACGTTTTATTTTATACTAAATGATGCCCGCGACTTCGTCCGCGTTCGAAGTTGTGTTATTTCCGCGGGAACTCCTTAATTTTCCGGGATAAAGTCCTTCCCCCGGGTACAATCTACCTCTATACCAAATTTCATAAAAATCGGTTGAAAGGATGGGCCGTGAAAGCGTAGTAGACAAACAGACAGACACACTTTCACATTTTATAATATCAGTATTTATACAAGATCTTCTTCGGCTTCTCTTGGGCTGCTTCTTCTTTCTGAAAACACGAGAGTAGGTACACTCTACGTTGAAAACCAGTTCTTATCCACTAGCTGATGCCCGCGACTTCGTCTGCGTGGAATAAGTTTTTTTTGATTCCGGGAACTCATTCCGGGATAAAAAGTAGCCTATGTCACTATCGAGATCCTCGACTATATACCCATGCAAAAAATCACGTCGATATGTTGCTCTGTTGCAGCGTGATTATAGGACAAACCAATAAACCAACAAACAAACACACTTTCGCATTTATAATATTAGTACCTATATTACACTCTGCAGTCTAGGACCTAGGTTGTTCTCTCCCATTTCTTTCCCCTTCGTTATATAAACTATATTTAAAATAGCCCACTTCTCAATTTTCATACTAAGAATTACAGACAGACATACACACTTTCGAATTTTTAATTTAAGTATGGAGAATTTAAACATTTTGATATCAAATCGGAATCAGAATTTTTTTAGAAGGTGATCGAGATGTAAAATATGAATAGGCCTTTTTATTTGAATTGATTTTATTGAGGAAAGGCTATTAGTTTCTTGAGATGATTCCAAGAAATAACATATACCTATTAAAAAATGTTTAGAATATTTTTTTATCTTCATCTTTGTGAAAAATTCTTTGGTTTATAAAATCTCACGTTTTATCGTCATCTCAACGTATGAATGTCCACAGCTGGACATGGGGCTCCAGTATAGAACGCGCGCGAGTTGAATACAGAGCTTATGTGCCTATGCAACCACCGAGTTTCTTGCTGATTCTTCTCGGTAGGAATGGCATTCCAAACCAGTGGTAGATTCAGTTGACGATTCAAAAGTATTTGTAAAAGTTTATTTGAATTAAAAAAAAACATTTGATTTGATTTTATGTGTCACCTCAGGCCCCGGCTGCATTCAACGTGTACTTCAACATCTGTTCATATTTAACGCTTGATCATGTTGATTCTTTACAAAAACTTAATTTCTTGCCAATATTTGTGAATAAAGAATATAGGTACAACATTCTAAATATCTAGTCATAAAGAACAGCTCTTAATTATGGTCTTGGATTAATCCAAACTGGATTTTGGATTGGCCGAAACGCGCCAACATCCAAACGTTTTTTTTGTGAAGGCTTGCGCTTGAAACCTGTGCATTCATTGAATTTATTACGTTGAAATCCGAAAGCATTACGTCCTAATGGCAAGCAACAATAGAGAATTTATTCTACCTGAATGTCTGTTCCCGGGGCTATTGTTCGGCCAACAAATTCGGGCTCTCTTAGACTTTTTTCAAAACCCTTGTTAGCAAGTCTTCGGATAGATCTCTTTTGTGCGGACAATAGTCTTTACATATTTATAAGTGGGTTGGTAGGTACAGGTGTTTCTACGGCTATATCTTCGTCTACAACTTCAGGAATGAGTATATTATCTTCAGTGTGTTAACTTCATCCTTACTTAATATTATAAATGCGAAAGTGTGTCTGTTTGTCTGCTACGCTTTCACGGCCCATCTTTTCAACCGATTTTGATGAAATTTGGTACAGGGATAGGTGCTATAGGCTACTTTCAATTCGCGGGCATCATCTAACTTGTACTGTATAATATATTATAATATTTTACACCAACTCAACACTCATCATCAGCTTTCCAAATAAAAGACCAGTCAAACTAAACAACACACAAAAATATTTACTTTACATCGAATTTAGAACGTGTCCAAGATTCGATTCCAATGTTGAAAGAAATTAATTAGCCAAGAATGTCTTCAGATATGTGGTATTTATATTTGAGGAACTTTATTTATTTGGGGAATTTTTAACCACATCAGCTTTATAAAAGCCAGATATTACAAAATCATGGAGAGACAACTCAATTTTATCTATTCGTATAAATATAGATAGATAGATAGATATCACAGCATCGCTGACCGCTGTATATTAGAAGTACCAAATGCTTGAGCGGTCAAGTTTTTTGCCTCCAGTTTGGTGGGTCTCTACATTATCAAATGGCGTAGGAGCACAACAAATAACTTTTTTAACTATAACCAACGAACACCAATTAGTTCTACCCCAGAAAGATGACTCTGTCGACGCTTCGAGATCGGTCTTTTTGCTTTTTTAGGGTTCCGTAGTCCTTGCATCTAGAAAATCTCATTTACTAGATTATTCATTTTCTTCTGTGTGACTGTTTTGGTAGTTGTTTTTCGCCGCATTTTCCAAATGTGTGATTTGGAAATTAAAGCTAAAATTAATATTGATCTATAAACGAATCTGCAAAAGTCAATTTTTGTTCAACTTTCAACAATGCAACTAATCAACGTTTTAAAATTAAATACTTTCTTAGTTATATTTTTTTTTTACTGAACAAATTACAATAGAACTTAAAGCTAGCTAGGCCTAACCTAATTATTGCTATATAAATCATGTCCGCGTGGAATGGTGGCAAGAATACGCTTGCATTAACGCGTCGGACAGCCAGGCTGATCCTTTGCGAAAAGGATGGAGGAGGAGAAAAATTGAGCTAGCCAGCAAATTAATCTAAATCTACAACTCCATTTTAGAAAGAAGTAATGAATAGCCATAGCTCAAAATGTACAAGCTTGTATCTCTTGTTCTATCTTCATGACTAGGTATTAATTGAAGTGACAGAGACTACTTAAAACCACTTATGTTTTTAGTAGTTTTTCGTCAGTTATGAAAAAAATCAAGTGGACAAGAGACATACGGAACCCAAATTACGCGCCGCCGGCTCACTCTTGAGTGTTTTTTTTTTCTATTTGGAGAGGTCGAGATTTGACTCGCTCCTGTGTGTTTATTACTTTGCTGACTGTACAAATATTTTGTGGCCGCATTTTCTGGTAATGTCACGGTGTCTGGCGCAATTTCGACGGATTCCAAACGTACTGTTGATTTTGATTTTTGTGAGTGTAATGATTCTTTTAAGAGATTGAATTGTGTATCTACTCGCATCTATTCAATGCAGATCCGGTAGTTTTGCTTTTGTTGGATTTTTATAACTGACTTCAAAAGAGAAGGCTCATTTCATTTCGAAACTTGTTTCTTTAATTGTTTTTGTGGTGTTACTCCATATTTTAGTTAAATCTCAACTAATTTTTCTCCTAATTGTCTGACTCTCTTACGCTAAGATTTTACTTATAACTAAAGGCTTATTACTAAAGGCTGCTTTTGACGCCTCTCTTTTTCTTTCTTCTTGTATCATATTATGATCTTCCTGTGTTTTTGTCCAAGCAAGATGATATATATTTACTAAAATATATATACTTGGATGTTAATTTATATACATAGTACATACCGTATCATCATTATCTTAACCCGTAGGCATCCCACTGCAGTTAGCACGGGTCTCAAATGAAGAATGGTTTAGACCACACTGGCTAAGTGCGCATTGACACATACCAAAATGGAGAACTCTAAGGCATGCAGATTTCTTCACGATGTTTTCCTTCACACTTGCACATCCGTAAAAAAATAACTATTTTGATTAACCAGACAAGTAGAGGTGCGTGTAAGTAAGCAATAAAATTTTATCGATAAATTTAATAAGCTGTGTCGACTAATAAATAAATAAAAGAAACACACGCCCCACAGTTTCATAATACTATAGATATCTATAACGTACATCACTATCGCCGGCGGCGCGGTCGGTCGTCGACTTGCGCCCGCGCACTCGACCGCTCTATTGATGATCAATCGACTTGATTAAGCAATTACCGAAACCATACGTTTCTATCTCATTTGAGTTTCTCTTCCCGATGATTTTGATAATATGGAAACATGGAAAATTAGGTGCGTTTATACAACTAATTTAACAATAAATTATTTTATTTTGAATTATTTTACTGTGCACAGGATAACATAAAGCTCTCGATTCCGGTTATTATCACTAATATCAGATAGGGTTTCATATCCGTTATCCACTAGATACTCAAGTATCCGCTGTAGTCAAGTAGGTAGTGAAGGATCTTTTTTTTTTTTTTTTTTGCTGGAAAAATGCATTTACGCATCCCGCACAAGGCGGGTATGTGGGACTCACAGATGGAAGCAGAATACCCACTAAAAAACCAGCAGCACAGTCCGCGTCTATAAAGAGAGGTCTCAGGGTCCCAAGACGTATTGGATTCGACTGAGACGTCCCGACGCTGAACCGACCATAGGGTCCTGGACACCTATATCTGGCAGCCCATCTTACTTCTTACTTCTTGCTAATATTATAAATGCGAAAGTTTGGATGGATGTTTGTTACTCAATTACGCCGGAACGGCTGAATGGATCTGGATGAAATTTGGCACAGAGACAGATTATAGTCTGGAATTTCGGTATAAAGGTTCCCGCGGGAACCGAAAAACCTCAATTCACGCCGATGAAGTCACGGGCATTAGCAAGTGATATTATAAACCCACGAAAATCTTAATGGACATAAATACGATTAGAGGCTATTTTTAGTAACTTTCCATGTATGTATTCATAAAAGGAAATTAAATGAATATGATGTAGTCTGGTCATTTCCTTTCCAATGGTAAGAAAGAAATAGCATTCTACGCAAAGATTCCAAGCGGAAATAACAAAGAAAATTTGCGGATATACCCTCAAACTCAAACTATTAGTATCAAGGATCGCTTGACAAACTACTTGTGTAGTTAGTTTTTGTATGTGCATTATGTTTTTTTTAGGAAAACATTATCAAACAGTAATTCAATCATTTAATTATTAGTTATTACAATTGTTATAAGATCAAGACCACCACTTCACAAACTCCAGTCCAAAAAGCCGAATCTACTGAGAAGATTTGGCAAGATACCTACTATTTAACAAAAACTAGCGCTACTAGTTTCTGGATCCCTAAATAAGTGAAGCTGAAGCCACTACACTATACTATAATAATATTGCTTTACGTATATATACTTAAACTGTTACGGTTAAATCTAACTTCTATAGAGCACAAAAAAAGACAATAGATAAACCAACCGTAAAAGAAGTAAGTAAGGACAAGCCAGATAAAACCAACGTGTCTTATTGATGGTGCTGCATCCGATGAAACAATAATTGATGGACTGACTGTCTTTACATCGTTACTTACCAGTGAACTGCTCTGTGTAGAAAATATAATGGACATGTACGCTTCTACAGAAAAAAAGGAACTAGATATAGATAACATTTATAAAGATATTGCTGGTTGAGCTATGAGAGATCGTGTCTCAAAACTCTACATCAAGATTTAAAAGCAAATAAATAATATATCTTTAAATCAAGATATAGAGGCACATAACTAATTTTTAACATCTCTAAAATAACACTTTTACCTAAAGTGAACGCTAAACTTAAGCTAAGAGTAGATGAGAGAATTTTCGGAACAGATTCAGATTTCAGTCTCTTCCTAAACAAATGAAATAAATTGAAGTTTATTATGCAAATACCATGATTTTGTAACTATTATTTCAACTGTGCCTAAAGAACCTGAACTGCAAAAACATTCATAATTTTGCCCATACGTGTCAGAAATAAGCTGGCATAACCTCCCTTGCTGTGGCTTAACGTTTTCGCGTAGATAAGTTTGTCATGGAATCATATACCCGTTTCATAGCTTGGTAGTTGGTACTGATTGATACACTCACGTCGCGTTGCGTCGTAACGAGTCTTATTGTCGTATAACGTATTTGTCGGTAACGTAGGACGGGTCTCACTCAGGACAACGGGTCAGGTAGAAGTAAAAGAATACCAGGATTACATTCAGGAGCTACGAATGAAAATTGCGCAGTATCAGGAATATGACACAGGACTGGCATCTGAAAGATTTTCAGGTAATGCTTTCTACTATAGCTACTACCAATGATAATAATTTTGATCACAGTTTTTTTATTTAAGTTTTATTTTGATCTGCTGCTTCCATGTAATAAAACGTTTTATTACAATTTGTGCCAGGTGCATTCGTACATTCAAAAGATCAAATTAACAAGCTAGTGATAAATTTTTCTATAGGCCCTATTTTGTCCATTTTTCCCACACAAAACATTTGTTAATTAATTCGATTGCTTTTATCAATAGTTTGTTTATTGTGAGAAGAAATTTAATTAAGAGAGCTTTTTAGAGAAGATAATATTCCTCAAGATTTTGATTGTTGATGTCTGCAGGCTTTTTAATTTTCTTCAGCATAAATATAATAACTCTTCAGAAAGAGTTCTGAAGTTCTACCTATGAGAACAGAAAACGAATTGTGGACACTGACTGAGAGATTTCAGGCTTTTCAGTATTTAATAGGTTTGGACTTTTATTTGCACACACGTCACGTTTTTGCCAAGTCTTATTAAACTTGCTTGTTTAATCTGAAATCTTCCGCGGTATACCATCGATAGAGCGATACACACGAATCATTGAAAGTTCGTGATCAGGGGTCACATCTCGGCTTGGCTCGTGATACGGTATTGTATTATGTCGTTCGTGTTCCGGATCGTTTTTATGCTAACTTTACCTACTTACTTACAAGTTACAATATGGCTGCAAGATGGGATCACTTTTTGTTCAAGCATTTCACAATTCAGATGTTGCAAATCTGGTAGATAAATATAAAATTAAACCTAAAATATTCGTTGTGTTTAGTACGGTAGGCTCTGTTTAATAAGGCAGACACTAGGCGCTAGGAAAAATAGTAAAAACTACCAATACACTGAAATGTTGATTCTAAAGAGAAGCTGGCAAGTCACTCAGTGTATCCAATATTTCAATTCCAGGTACCTATCCAATATAATCAAAATTCAGTAGGGGTCGGTAAGAGTCCGTCACTACCCGAGCGGTTATCCATGAGAATTTCCTCTGCTGTATAAACCAAAAAAATGGTAAAATCACACTAAGACGGCTATGTAGATGTAGAGAGCTATTGCTCGGGGTTTCTTTAGTGGCAAAGGATAAATGAGTAGATCCATAGAAGAACTAAAGTAACCAACATAGCTTATCGGATTGCCAAATAAAAGAGGCAATGATGGCACTACTCATAGAGGTAGGTTCCCTGTGTTGGAATGGTGACTTCGGGACTGGAAAGCACAGTTTGGTAGACCTCTGCACTAGGTGAATGGATGATCGATGGATAGACGACCTCAAGTGATTAGCAGGGAGCGGCTGGATCCAGGCGACACAAGACCGCGGAGTGTGGAAGTCTCCTCAAGGGACCCGTTCAGACTCCAGAAGACGTCGATGATGACAACTTTCAACCCCAGACTCGACAAAACTACACTCTTTCCAAAACTTTAATAAGCATCTAGTTTTATCAACTTATTATGCTATCTAGATTTGTAGACTATAGTAATTATTAAATTTTACATAGAGACAGTTTTTTGTCCAAAATTTTGTCTAAGCTTTATTTTCTTAGTCGGGAGAAGTCAATAAATTAAACTTCAACCTCTCAGTGTTAACACAAAAAAGTTTCCACATGTAACACCCGCTAAGCTACCCAGCCAAAACGTCCACTAATAAAAATGCAACGTCCACATGCGGTTAGGTGATAAACAAAAAAAAACCAGCAATTCCCGGGAAAGACTAAAAACGTGACTGAACTGCAACACCGGACGGCGGGCACCCCGTCGCCGCTGGGATTGCTTTGTTTTTGAAACTTACAAAAAGTCAGCCCCTTCTCGTTCTGACCGAGGCAGGTACAAAAATATGCTCTCGGGACCACATGTTGGGACCTTTGCTAAAACGAGAACTTGTCACTTGACTCTAAAGGACGAGTTTTAAGGTCCGTGCAGCGGAATTCCAAAAACGTTACCGCGCAAATGAGAAATTCGACCTTATGTATAATGTCCATTTTTAAAATAATGATACGTATTTTGGAATTCAATTTATTTATTATTGGACACCTCCAACAGGTATGTGTGAAACCTAGATATCAGTTCGATGGTAGACTATTAAGATTTAAGAAGTAATAATTATTCTTTGTAACAAAGTACGTATAAGTAGTTGTTAAACTTACTGATATGCTGATCTGTCAGGTCATCTCGTGTCAAACTATATTGTAGCGGCAGCAATCCATTCGCATAATAAATACAACACAAAACACCAGCGCACTTGTCAAATAATTCCTAAAAACTTTAATACACCAAAATATTCTTAACGTACATCCAGTCACATACACTGTCACACGAGTCCTCAAATGTCACTTTTTGATTCATAAATAAAATAATAGTTTTTTTGTTTATTAATAATGTGTAAGAAGGAAAATAATAATGTGACCACGTCCGATGCCGGCGCGGCGCACACCGGTATAGAGAATAGGAGGACACGGATGGAGCGCGGCCGGCGATTTCATCTCAATCTCGCCCGTCGAAACGAGACAGTAACATGACAATAAACGACTGTAAAACGTCAGGAGGAAAAGAGACAAACAAATTTCTCATTATGCGCACCCCGATCCTGACATTTCAATAGCCCCATCCCACTCACACATAAAGTTATTTCCGTACAATTTATATGCGGGTGTATTTGTGCTGCGTCCCACTCCAACGCGGATAGTGGTAACCAGATAATGTCTTAATCGCATTTTCTTAGCGCTATGCTGACTGATGCACTAACATAAACAATGATAATTCACGGATTTGCATGAGCGATAAAGGTTTTTAATGAAGCAGCTCCGATGGATAAGTATAGACTTGATGGGTGGGCGGAGCTATAAATTATTATTCATAGTAACTCTTTTTTTATTATGGAGTATTATAATCATAGGATTTAAAACGATTGGACCGACAGGATGGAACAGTAGGTACCTATTCACTATGCAAAGCATATTATTGATCTATTACCTGTCAAGCAAGAGCAAGTGACTCTCGTCATTTAGAAGTGACATAAATGCAAAGTACTTCTTGAGGAAATATTTTTGCTAAAAGCTTGCGTTAAATGACCTAATGGCAAAGGATTAGTTCCGTAGTTTCAGCGAAATGAGAGAGCTAAGTGGAATAAATCCATACTAATATTATAAATGCGAAAGTGTGTCTGTCTGTCTGTCCATCTGTCTATCTGCTACTATATCACGGCCCATCTATTCAACCGATTTTTGATGAAATTCGGTATAGGGATAGATTGTATCTCGGGGACGGCCATAGGCTACTTTTTATCCCGGAAAATTAAGGAGTTCCCGCGGGAATCAAAAACCTTGATCCACGCGGACGAAGTCGCGGGCATCATCTAGTCTATTATAAATTACTCTTCATCTGCCATGGTAGTTTAGGGCAAGGAAAGAATCTGCAGTGATTCTATCTTAAAAACCAATATGAATATTATGGAGATAATTTTAATGATAAAAGTAAATTTACTCTCTTAGGATAGGCTGGATAAAGATTTTATAGTCCGGGTTTAATTCCATGGCGAGATAAAGATTACGTCATATTCTGAAGATTCAGGATGTATATGTTTCAGTAAATAAAATGAAGAGCATAGACAAATGCAATATGCAAATCAGAAATTGAACAGAATAATTATCTATTTGTTAAGTGGAGTGCAAACACTCACCGCGGCGTGTGTTTGCCGCGTTGACTGCTATCCAAATGTTTGCTCGCCGATGACACTGCTGACGACTCAAGCAAGACCAATTTTCTGGGAAACTCTACAAAAATTCCTTAGCTCATATTGAACACGTTGAAATAGTTCCCTTAATAGGGTTTAACAAAGTTCAAGGAATATGCCTCTAGGGCACCCGTTTTTTCAACATTAAGTAATTTAGGAATTTGGAATACAAATACCTTACAACGCCTATTAGCTTTGTAAGGTTTTAGACCTAGAGAATAATAGAGCTTTATTCTCAATTATCATTTATTTGTTTATATATCCCTCGATAATTAGTTATTATGATAAATTCACAACCTTTCAACTTTTTCTACTAGAGCCCTTAGCTGATTTACGGTTTTGAAACTAAGCAGTTAAGCCTGAGCTCAAATATAGTTTACTTTACATTTTTAAAGGTAGGTACTTACTTTTTTTTATCTACTACAAGCTGGCCCTTGACTACGATCTCATCTGATGGTAAGTGATGATGCAGTATAAGATGGTAGCGCGCTAAAATGTTAGGGGCATGGCAGTTATATTAAACCCATACCCCTTCGGTTTCTACACGGCATCGTACCGGAACGCTAAATCGCTTGGCGGCACGACTTTGCTGGTAGGGTGGTAACTAGCCTCGACCGAAGCCTCCCACCAGGCCAGACCAGGGACAATTCAGAAATTATAAATTCCCAAATTGACCCTGCCGGGGCGAACGCAGGACCTCCGCATGTTAAGGCCACAGCGCTACATACTGCGCCACGGAGGTCGTCTTTTTAACTGTCATCATAATTGTACAATGTTTCAAGCAAATAAACGATTGATTGATTGATTAGCTTACATTAACATTAGTGTCCCTGAAACTGCTCAATGCGAATGTGAGCTAAGGTTCGTAATCGTGACGAATTTAATGACTAACAATACCACACTACATTTAAAAGATAAAAACGTCTTGAGAAGATTTTCACACGAAAAAATAACAAGATAATGACTAGCCTGTCCATAGCCCTAATGAAAATAAACAAAAAAGCTTAATTGCTCAATTTTCTCAAGTAGTCTGAGAGCCTAGACGTGCCTAAAGCAATAACAATTAAGCTCGAACACTGAAAACGTCAACGCAAACATCTTGCGTGAAATCACATCACTCGCAAAGGATTTCGTATGAATCATGCATGATCCGACTTGGAAAACGAAGGTACAGTGCAATGTTAGTATGTCTTAATGCACATCCAACAAAAAGAGAAAATCCACATCTCGCATCGAACGTGACAATAACATCTTAACGAAAACATTACCAACGACCTATCTTATCAACAACAAACCTACAATTATAAGCCCTAAATTAATAAGAAATAAAGTTAAGTTTTGTATGCCATGTGGTGGCTTTAAGAAGTTTACAGAATTGAACAGGTTTTCGTTACGAATGAAATGCTCCAAGAAAAGGGACGGGACTACAAAAAGCAATCGCGGTAAAGCAACTAAACTCGAAAGCTCAAAGGACTTGTGCTGTATTTTGTTTTGTCTGAGCGAGATAACTTGATCATCCTTTGTATTTTAAAAACCATATAAACGACCACCTTTCCAAAGAAATTTCAACTTTATTATTAGATTAATAAGACATTTAATTATTTATACAAAAAATTATATACGTCATTATTAACCGGGCATGTCGTAAAAAGAACAATTTACAAGTTCGTCTGGAGCAAAGAAGGACGGATGTTGATAATGTATTACGTAAGAAAGGGACAAAAACCAGCCTCTGACCGCAGTTAAGGCTGTGTATTTTTTCTGAATTATTAGGCCGGTTTCGATCTTAATTAAGACATTTGTGCATTTATAATGAAATAACAATATGCGTCAACTTAACGGACACCTAAACTCGTGAAATATTTAACTTGAACCACTTTTTTATAGGGACAAATGAGTGTTATTTATAAGGACCTTTTAATAGGCTTAATTTATTTATTTCTGTGGTTCCTAACCGCAAAGTAACTTTGTAATGAGTTACTTAAATTTCTTGAGCCAAATACCACTGAACACCCTATCTTTAATGTCTCCTATATTTATGTCAATAAAGGAAGATGATTTAATTACCTACCTACCAATGTTTAAGGATTAACAATAAAGATTAATTAAATAAAATGAAATTTATTTGTTAGAATAATAATAAAATCTCATTAATTAATTATTTAATTGTAATTAAACATTTAAAGCGATCTGCTATCTCGTTTCTCCCCGCTAGGATACGCAAGGATTTCCGACTTCCGTTTTCCCTTCCAGTTTTATTATTATACGTTCCTTCAAATCATGAGTGAATCGGCATTTTCTATCGTCACCTGAAAATAATATAGTTACTACCATCGCTTAGAGCAGTATTATTTTAATATTGTTGACGGTTTTGTCTTGGAATTATAATCCTTATTTTAGGGGGCGTCAGAGTAGGTACAGTTCGCGTGCGAGTTGAATGCAGAGTAAATGTATGTGTCACCGTACATTTACTTGCATTCAACTCGCGCGCGAACTATACGTGATATAAACTGACATTTTACTGGTGATGGTAGTAACTCCCCTGGTCTAATGACAGCCAAATGGTAGCCTATAAATTAAAAAAGGAGATCGCAATTCGCAACCCTATGAGGCTTTACAAAAATCATCGAATCGCAAGAACTAACTTGTGAATAAAAATAATCACTAAGATGCCTTCAAGTTCGTACCTTATCAGGTTGCAGCCTTTAAAACTGGTAGCCTGTCAAATCTGTGAGAACAACAGACCTTGGCTAATACTAAGAAAATGCTAGGTCTTAAATGTTAACATTAAAGTATCGCATTACGTACCTATATAGTCTGAGAAAGGTAGACAGCGCAAGGTGTTGTGAACATTTTATATTTTAATCGCAGCTCTTGGCTTGAAATAAAAGTACGAGTGGTTCGCCCCGAACTAAGACCTCGCGGCGCCATCTATTGACATAATTGTGAAGTTCTGTTAAAAATACTGAAACTCATTAAAAATTGAATAATTTCGTTTCCCTATAATATTTATCTAATTTTAGTATAATTGTTGTTCAAGAACAGGATATCTTACTATCTTATCTTATCTTATCTTACTTAATATTATAAATGCGAAAGTTTGGATGTATGGATGTCGGTATGGATGTATGGATGTATGGATGGATGTTTGTTACTTAATCACGCCCCAACGGCTGAACGGATCTTGATGAAATTTGGCACAGAGATAGATTATAGTCTGGAATAACACATAGGCTACTTTTTATCCCGGAAAATTAAAGAGTTCCCGTGGGTACCACAAAACCTCGATCCACGCGTACGAAGTCGCGGGCGTCAGCTAGTAATAATTCAAATAATTGATCAAGTTTCAGGCTCAGCCTTTCAGAAAATTTTTTATTTCAGGGGGGCTCTCATAGAATCGAATGCGAAGTAAATTTTTTTTTATAGCGTTACGTAGGGTTGCAGTATATCATTCTAAATGATATACTGCCCCCCTGAAATAAAAAAATTTCTGAAAGGCTGAGCCTGAAACTTTTATAATGATATACTGCAACCCTACGTAACGCTATAAAAAAAAAATTTACTTCGCATTCGATTCTATGAGAGCCCCCCTGAAATAAAGATTTTTATAACTTTTTAAGCAATATTCGGCTAAAGTCCATCGGTTTACATATTATATTTAAAGCTGAAGTAAATACGTTCAGGAATTTAGAAGTTGTAAGGCTCTGACAGACGGACGGACGGACAAGTGCAAATTCACTCAAGTAGACTCAGAGACGCTTCGCTCGGTCAATTAGCAAGATACCATTTTACACTTAGTATAGATATAAGAGTATTGTTGTGATAATAATAGTGATAATAAGACAGACGTAGAGTTAGACGTAGATGAAACGTAAGTATCTTGAGTCTCTTAACGTAAGTATGTGTTATAACGGACTATAATCTATCTCTGTTCCAAATTTCATGCAGATCCGTTCAGCCGTCGCGTTCTGATGCGATTGAGTAACAAACCGCTAACCATCCATTCATCCATCCAAACTTTCGCATAATTTATAATATTAGTACCTATAGACCAAAATCAACCCATCGCTGACCAAATAAGCACGACCCTCCACTCAGAATGAAAATGGTCTTGTCCACCGCGATGTTTTGATGAGATTATGTTTAACGAACTTAAAACTATATACCCTGAACCATTATAATAGGGATGATGGCAACTCAATCAAATCGGCAACTAAGTATTTATCTAACTTAAAAACGCGCTTGTAGTTTGAAAGTTTGTATCTATAAAATACGAACTTGACGTTATCCAATGCACTTTTTTACTTTAATACTTTAAAATGGATATCAAACTTAAAACTAACCGAGGATGTGAATTTTAGGTCTTTTGAAAGACCCTCTACTCAATAATAAATAAGAAATAATAATTTATTTTGGAATAGGCATCATCCCCTTTAAACGGCACATTTAAGGTTTGTCACCCCTGGCAGAAGTGGTAGTGCACGATCAGTGTTTCTGATGGGAAAAGAATTTCTGAACTTGATATTTATATATTACTTAGTTACAAGTTTAATGTTTTAAAATGCCTTATAACCATTAAAATCTATAAGTTAAAGAAAAAAAGTGTTATTTACGGTATTTGATGACATCACAACTATGTATTTCATACATCCTTCCATACGAGAAGCGCGCTTTTAAGTTTGACAAAGAGTTGTTGATTTGATTGAGTTGTCATCATCCCTAATAATATTTATGAATGATCGCAAAATAATGTCAGTATGATGGAAATTGTAAATACTTACATTAAGGTAAGTGAAAAAATATCTAACGACTATCAGTGCAGGTGCAATGTCGCTGACTATATCAACGGGTGAACTTCGAGAACCGTGCGAAAGTTACACTTTGTTTTATCATTGACTAGTTGATGCTCGCGACTTCGTCCGCGTAGAATTAGTTTTTATTAATTCCCACGGGAACTTCCAAAATTTTCCGCGATAAAAAGTAGCCTATGTCTCTCTCCAGGTCCTCTACTTATGCAAAAAATTATGTCGATCTGTTGCTCTGTGGCGGCGTGATTAAAGGACAAACCAACAAAGAAACACACTTTCGAATTTATAATATTAAATATGAAGTATGATTGAGATTGAGAAAGGATTCATCATATTCTACTCAACTTTTTTATTTTTTTGTCCACTACAAGTTAGCCCTTGACTGCGATCTCACCTGATGGTAAGTGATGATGCGGTCTAAGATGGTAGCGGGCTAACCTGTTAGGGGTATGGCAGGTATATTAAACCCATACCCCTATTCGGTTTCCACACGGCATTGTACCGGAACACTAAATCGCTTGGCGGCACGTCTTTACCGGTAGGGTAAACTAGCCACGGCCGAAGCCTCCCACCAGGCCAGATCAGGGAAAATTCAGAATTTATATATTCCCAAATTGACCCTGCCGGGGATCGAACCCGGGACCTCCGCACGTTAAGACAACAGCGCTACACACTGCGCCACGGAGGTCGTCAGACTACAAGCTAGCCTTTGACTGCGATGTCATCAGATGGCAAGTGATGATAAGAAGAAGATATAGAGAAGAATGCTTATACTGCTTTGCGGCACGTCATTTCCGGTAGCTAAACTAGCCGAAGGTTTCCAAGCTGACCCAGACGGGGATCAAATCCGATACTCCCGCTTAAAAAAGACCTAGGCACCTAGCTATGGTATATAAGTTACAAGCTATTTATATAGAGAGAACAAAAGATGGGATTTAATCATCGTGGATATCATCTAGATTATAGTCTATATAGTTCTATAATACTAATATTATAAATGAAAAAGTTCGGATGGATGGATGTTTGTTACTCAATCACGCCTGAACGGCCGAACAGATCCGGCTGGACACATAGATAGATTCCCGTCAACGACAATAGACCATAATTATATTACAAATAAAAGTTGCCAGTATATTATTATTATTATCAAACTTTTTATTACTAAACTGGGTCTTAGAGGATCGAAATGGGCATTGAAGTGTTACAGGCTCCACTAAGAACAGTGGTTGATCACAGTAATCCACTGGTGGAGCCAGACGGTGGATCCTAATGAAGTTGAGGTGTTATAGGATCCACCCAGACCATTGGTGGATCCTAGTGGACACCAGAGTCCAATTCGATCCACTGGTGGATCCAAAAAAGGATCCTAGTGGATTGAGGGACTACAGTCTGGAATAACACATAGGCTACGTTTTATACCGGAAAATTAAAGTGTTCTCGCGCGAATCGAGAAACCTCAATCCACGCGGACAAAGTCGCGGGCATCAGCTAGGTTACATCAATAATAGAAAGAAAGAAATAAATAAATCTTTATTCAGGTATACAAGTACAAGAAATAACTAATAATAAAATAAGACTTAAGATAATCATAAAATCTTCATCGAATCATCACATTTCCCTTCATCCATAGGTACTAATATCATAAATGCGAAAGTTTGTCTGTCTGTCTGCTACGCTTTCGTGGCCCATCTTTTCAACCGATTTTGATGAAATTTGGTATAGGGATAGTTTGTATCCCGGGGAAGGACCCGGAAAGTTAAGGAGTTCCCGGAAATGAAAAAAACTTAATTCACGCGGTTAAGTTGCGGGCATCATCTAGTGTCTAATATAAGAGGGGCAACGATTAATGGAATATTCATTCCTTTATCACTCTCTTATTCGTTTTATTCCCCGCTCTCGTCAACAAGCAGGTGCCTTAACCTCTATTTCAGATTACCGATCATTGGGACGTTAGTTTTTTCCTTTTTATGGTTCCTTACCTCAGGATTGAAAGATACTCAAAAATTTTGTTTCTCTAATTCTGTGGCTATAAAAAAGTGGAAGCCACTGACATATATTTTTTATTAGCTAATGCCCGCAACTTCGTCCGTGTGTTTTAAGTTTTTTATTCCCGCGGGAACTCCGCAATTTTCCGGGATAAAAAGTAGCCTATGTCACCCATGTCAAAAATCACGTTGATCCGTTGCTCCGTTGCGACTTGCGGCGTGATTGAAAGACAAACAAACACACTTTTCATTTATAATATTTAGTATCTGACTATCTGATGCCCCTGACTTCGTCTCTGAGTATAGTAAAAACAATATAGAGATTTAGTTGTTTTTTTTAGAAAATTAGTTTGTTCCTAAAAACGATTGCTCGTTCTCAACTTTGTTGTTTGCTCCAAGTTCCAACGTTTGCGTCTGTCTTCACGAGGTCGTAATATTTTGCCGCCTTTGTTAAATTAGTTTGTCTAGTTTGGAAAAACTACATATACGAATCGATTTCTGAATGAAATAGGTTTTTAAATATACGTTTTGATATATCGGCCGCATCCCTATTCATTCATTGATTCTATTCTATTCTATTTTCCAAACTACGGCTGTAAAATACCTGAAACCTGATGGTGTACGGAACCCTCTCGGAGAGCAAGTCCAACTCGCTCACCTTTTTTTAAATCCCGATTAACATAAATTCCTTAGCAAGTGACATGCGTTATCGAAATGTTTATTTTTAACTTTTACGCTGGGTTAATAAAACTGATCACTTATTTTCGGACCGGTTTCTATCCGGAGTTTAAAACGTGAGTAGGTAGGTTGGTTACTTAGTTGGGATAAACACGTTATGGGTAAAATTAAACGATGATTATCTTAGAATAATTATTTATTTGGGGGAATAAGCTATCAATTTAGTGCCTAGGGACCAATTTACGAGTATAGAGAATTATCAAATAAATATTATAAATGTGAAAGTTTGGATGTATGGATGGATGTTTGTTACTCAATCACGCTCGAACGGCTGAACCGATCTGGATGAAATTTGGCACAGACGTAGATTATATTCTGGAATATCACATACACACAGCTACTTTTAATACCGGTAAACTAAGGACTTCCCGCGGGAACCAAAAAACCTCAATTCACGCGGACGTAGTCGCGGGCATTAGCTAGTTTATTATATTATTAATAATAATAAATATTTCTTTATTAAGGTAAAAACCCAAAAATAGAGTGAAAATTAAATTAAAATAGATAAAATTAAATAATATAAAATTAAATAATTCACATAATAAGACTACCGTGTAACAAATAACAATATCTATTTCTTATTTGGATTTAGATGCATTGAAATCCAATGGGAGCTATGTAAGTCCTGGCCCACCATCTGGAGGATGCTGTTACCAGAGTTACGCAATCTTTTTCAATAGGAAGATATACGCGCTCTGATAACAGCAAAGAAATCGGGCATTCCCGCCTCGGCAAACATGCCCGACACGCTGCAGTATCTGGGAAGCTTCATGAGGATACGGTATGCATTATTGTACTGCACCCTTATGGTGCTGAAGGACACCCTTTTGTGTACCATAACTGATAAGTGTAGACACTGACGAGAGAAGAACCGTTGTCAACTGATAGACGTCTCGTCCACATAGGTCTCCTGTAGGGTCCTCCACAGGCCACAGTCTTGCGCCGCCTAAATCCAGCGGTTCCCTGGGACTGGCTTTGTCCGTCCACCGTGTGGGGGACGACACAATGCTTGTAAAAGTCCGAAATTAGAAATTATTAAAAAACAATTGGACTCTTACAAAACTATCATAGGTACTATCAATTAACCGGTCAGTGATGTGGTTCTTTTTTATTTTGACAAAAGCCTTGAATTCCCAGTAAGCACTGACCGATGAATAAATGTAAATTGACTCTATTAAAAATTGCATATTTTCTTTGCATCTGGTTACTAAGTATCGGTAAAACGATCCTACACAGGTGGCGACGTAGGTATTAAAAAATATTGTGATCACAAAATACTAAGAATTATTGCATTTCCGTTATTAAAAATGCATTAAACTCCGCAGTTGCGAAGTCGAACTTACGTTTTATGAGAATCAATTAATATGAAATAAAAATTTACCTTTTTAACTACATACTCTGTACTTTAAACTTTAAACATCTTTAAAGTACCATTATGTATGAACTGTATGGTACCTACTTACGTCCTATAGCTGAAGATGTGTACATAATGAATTTCTACCTTCTCCAATGACAAAAGCGAGCGATGAACCATGAAAACTTAGTAAGTATTATCATTTTCTAACAATAAGTAATTATTATTGCAAGTTTTGTTGATATATTAGGTATTTTATGAGGTTAATCCCTGGCGCAGAGTTAAGCGCTGCTGTCTTAACGTGGGAAATCCCGGGTTCGATCCCCGGCTGGGTCAATTTGTAATTTCTGAATTTTCTCTGGTCTGGCCTGGTTGGCTTCGGCCGTGGCTAGCTACCCTACCAACAAAGACGTGCTGCCAAGCGATTTAGCGTTCCGGTACGATGCGGTTTAGAACCCGATTAGGTATATGGGTTAGGGTTTAATATAACTGTCACCCGCCCGCCCGCTAGGTTAGCCCGCTACTATCTTAGGCTGCATCATCACGTCAAGGGCTTACTTGTAGTGGATAAAAGATTAGCGAACTTTTTAAAATTTTAACATAGGTACCTACGGCTACAACCTACAACCTATGTAGGTACGTTCTTTGTCAGCTGGAAAAACTTAGCTTTTTTTAAAATTCCACTACAAGTTACTTAGTCCTTGGCTGCGATCTCACCTGATGATAAGTGATGATTCATTCTAAGATGGTAGCGGGCTAACCTGTTCGGGGTATGGCAGTTATATAATATATTAAACCCATACCCCTAGTCGGTTTCTACACGGCATCCAACCGGAACGCTAAATCGCTTCAAGGTAAATCTTTGCCGGTAGGGTGGTAACTAGCCACGGCTGAAGCCTCCCACCAGACAAATGCTTCATAACTCAGTTCTTTTATTTACAATTTTAACTATTTACTCTGTATTTTGGAAATTTAAATGGTATATAAATCTCTACACCTGCTTAAGTATTTTGTACGCCATTGTATGGCTGATTGTAACATGCTCACCTTAAATTACATAATAACACCGTACTATGTACCTACTTACCTACTTACAATCATGCAAATAAATAAATATTCTATTCTATTCTATTCTGCTGGTAACGGATTATATCATATATAACATTATATATATATTAACTAAGGAACCCACATGTTATTTTTTTCAATTTTTAAGCTACCAATTTACCTGCCCAATTTTTCATTTCCTACAAGCCTGACAAATTCAAATCCTATGCCCTTACCATTTAACTAAATCATATTCAAATTTTCGAAAATCTCACGATTCTCACAAGAAATCCTCCTGCCAGAGGGAGAGAGATGATAGATAAAGGGCGTGTAAAAGAGATGTAAGGATATAAAGTCATAAATATCGCACAGCTGGGTGTTTCTTACCCGATACTTTTTTCTCCAAAAACGAAGATCACCTCGGTCGTTTACGAGTAAAGACAGTTGTGTACACAAGTGCTAGTGCTGCCAGATTTTCGAATTTCTATGTAGAGTCCCATAAATCAGCCTTAGCAAAATTTATATTAGGTATACTAGATTAAATAATAATTCGAATGAATCCAGCAAGCCTATATTATAGTCTACTAGCTGATGCTCGCGACTTCGTCCGCGTGGTTTAAGATTTTTGGATTCCCGCGAGAACTTCTTAATTTTCCGAGACAAAAAGTACAAAAAACCAAAAAGTATCAATCAAATATCAAATAAATATTATAAATGCGAAAGTTTGGATGGATGTATGGATGGATGTTTGTTACTCAATCACGCCCCAACGGCTGAACGGATCTGGATGAAATTTGGCATTAAGATAGATTAAAGTCTGGAATAACACATAGGCTACTTTTCATCCCGGAAAATTAGAGAGTTCCCGCGGGAATCGAAAAACCTCTATCCACGCGGACGAAGTCGCGGGCATTAGCTAGTGGTTCATATTATAAGAAAGGTCCTGTGGAAGGCAAGGCCCTACAATTTCAACTCCAGGATTCTAATAATAATAAATAATAATAATAAGTAATAGTTAAGTTAGTTAAGTAATAGTAATAGTTGAATAATTTTTTATTTACTTATTTTTTAATTTAAATTTTATTACGTGTAAGATGGTCCGTGACGTGTTGACCCTTGGGCTCCTCCTGAAAATCAGCGTTGCAGTATGTTTGGTAGGTATATACCTATCTCTCATGCTGTGGCACGGGCTGAGGAGGTGGCCCATTGGCCAAACGTAGTTGTAATTTGTGTTATACGTAGTATATAATAATTTAAATGTAGTGTAATTAACTTGTTTGTTTGGTCAATAAACTTCTATTTATTTTATTTATTTATTTAATATGGACGTCCCTCAAGGATACGAAAAGATTATATTATGTAGAATAAATTATTATAAATTTGTGACTTAGCAATTTTCGTCTCGCCAGTACGATAAAGAGCAAGCTAATAAATTCAAATAGGCTTTATTGGAAACCCTACGGCATCCGACACCGGTCGTATCAATATAGTGTGTTTTATTAATTCCACCCTCCCTCCCTCGATTACTCACTGCGGTATCAGGTTAAGGAGTTATTTGTATTGGGCTCAGGATGGACGATTATTGTATACGGACGCTTTAAGAGCTAAGTTGAGATTGGATGGTGATTATCAAGACGTGTGAGCACGTAAAGCCGTCGGTCGTACGCCTGAGCTCTTTCCGGTTGTGTCGGATTTTCCGTCCCATCGGGCTCTGAGTGTAAATGAACAGAGAGTGCACCTGTGTATGCGCATACACTATAATATCTCCCGCGCAGATAGCTAATCTCTCTGGAGATTGGCCGCCGTGGCCGAAATTCTTTCGGCAGGACATTATTTATTATACGGCCGAAATTAAAATATATATAGTATTAAATCAAGTGTCAAAAAGAACCTTGATTATAGACACGTCTGAACTAATAATTATTATAAATGCGAATGTTTGTCTGTCCATCTATCTGCTGAGCTTCAAGCCCCATCTGTTCAACCGACCGACGAATACGTCATAATGCGAAAATGTCTGTAAATCAATATTCAACTGACTAAAACTACGCTTTCACTAACTAAATATTCAACTGATTTTGACAAAATTTGATGAAATTTGGGTATAGGGATAGGTTATGTCCCGGGGAATGACATAGGCTACTTTTTATCCCGGTAACCAAACAATATAAGTTCTAATACAATATAATATAATAATAGAAATACATATTATAAATGCAAAAGTTTGAATTGATGTATGGACTATGGATGGATGTTTGTTATAAGGTACCTACTCAATCACGCCCGAATGGCTAAACGGTTTTGGATGAAATTTGGCACAGAGATAGATTATGTCTGGAATAACACATAGGAAACACACTTTTTATCCCGGAAAACTGAGAAGTTCCCGCGGGAATCAAAAAACTTAAACCACGCGGATGAAGTCGCGGGCATCAGCTAGTTTAAAAATAGTTCTCCCGGAAACCAAAACACCTCAATCCAAGCGGACGAAGTCGCGGGCAACAGCTTGTAAGTAATATTATTGACCGAAGTAGAGAAATTCGGTAAGTTCATAAACTTTCAAAGTTCATTTTTAAAAGGTTGTTTTCACGTGGGTGTGATTTTTAATATCGGGGAATGCGTTGCCCCCTGGCGGGGTCCGTATCCACTAATTATCACGTCTAAGCCGATAGATAGATATATTTTTGTTTCTTTTACTCTTCTGCTCACCCACTTAATAACATTCTTCACGGTCGGAACAGAGATATTGTGGAGACGTCTAATTTTTTATCTATAGGTACTAACTACCTACTAATATTATAGTCATAGTCATAGTCATAGTCATTTTCAAAAAGTCAAAATTTGTAAGTTGCGCGACTTCGTCCGCGTGGATTGAGGTTTTTTGGTTCCCGCGGCAACTCTTTAATTTTCCGGGATAAAAAGTAGCGTATGTGTTATTCCAGACTATAATTTATCTCTTTGCCAAATTCCATCCAGATCCGTTCAGACGTTCTGGCGTGACTGAGTAACAAACATCCATCCATTCATACATCCTTGGAATAGGTACTTACTTTTCCTCACGAAGAACAGAACTTGTGATCATATCGTGTTTTTCATCATTCGTTGCATAGGTAGATTCTTGGGTGCTATAAGTCTATAAATAATAATAATATGCCAAATCCTAAATGTTTCTTCTTCAAAATAGAGCTACCTAATATTATTAGAAGACGATCACTTATTCCTAAAAGTTTGTTTAAATATTAAGAAAATTTACTAACTTTCGTTTCCCTGGATTTCCCTGTCGAATTCGCGCCCTAATGCCCTCGTCGTAAGCGGTCATTTCTGGCGGAAGTCAACCTAACTGTTCATTTTTCGTTCCAAAGCTTTTCCCTTATTGACCTCCTCCCAGAAAGTTTACGATTTTAAAAGTGACACAAAAAACCAAAAAGAATGGTTGATTCCCTGGGAAAGAATCCAATTCTTGTCCGATTGACTTGTTCACATTATATCCCTGACTAATATAATAAAGTCTAAAGAGCACCTAAGAGTTAGCAGAGCGAGCAGAGCTATCAGTACAGCCCACGACCTCAGTACCTAACTACATATAAATCCATGGCTACAGGCTACAGCCCTAGGAACATCCAAACTAATATTATAAATGCGAAATTGTGTCTGTTTGTCTACGTATGTACTGCCTCGTTGGTCTAGCGGTTAGCATAGTCGACTGCGGATCACGAGGTCCTGGGTTCGATTCCCGATCGGGCATAAAAATCGTTAGGTATTGGGTGAGAAATTCTCAGTGCCAGCCCGTGTGTGTGTGTGTGTCTGTCTGCTACGCTTTCACAGCCTATTTATTAAACCGATTTTGACGAAATAATTATTGTGAACCACCCATTAAAATCAGCCACCAGAGTGCAGTCATACAATAATAATCATAATAAAAAATACTTTAATATGAAAAAAAATGGAAACAGAAGCCTAACAAGTTAATTTTAATAGCGCCATCTGTTAATGTCTCTTTGAACTACAATAATCTCGTACTGATTGTGACATCTATGCATACATGTAGGAACTACGACACAAAATGCAGCGAATTTTAATTTTGAATCATCTTGGAAACCCGATTTATTTAAAAAGTTACTGAAATCGCCAATAGATGTTACAGATTATAATATTATGGCTACAATAAATGACTACTAATGTCATCTATGCGTACATGTAGAAACTACGACACAAAATGCAGGGCACTTTATCTTTGAACCTTCCTTGAAACCCAAGAAGGTTTATCAAAAAGTTACAGAAATCGCCAATAGATGTAGCAGATATAATTTGGCTACGATGAATGGCTATTAGTGCCATCTATGCGTACATGTAGGAACTACGACACAAATGCAGGGAACTTTATTTTTGAACCATCAACACGGTTTATCAAAAAGTTACTGAAATCGCCAATAGATGTCGCAGATATAATATGGCAACAATGAAAGACTATTACTATTATGGATTTACCATACGCCCATACAGCTTTTCTATTTGGTTGGGTTATACAGAAAGTAATGTTCAAGCAGCATAGTCAATACAAACAAAGCCGAAAGAAGCGCGCTCGCTGTCTACTCTATGGGCGCCGGCCGATGAAGCCGATTGGCGATTTTTGTTCCGTTCTGTCAGTTGGTAATCGCTTCCACTGGAAGTTGTTTGTGTTGTTTGGACGAACAAATTTATCGTGGTGTATTCGTTTAATTTTTTTTTTAAATTTGTGACCGAGATTAAAACGAAGAGTGTTTGTTTATCGTTATTAAAAGTGCAGTGATTTTTGGTGTTCGTGAGTTAAGGATTTTGTGTTAGAAACATGGTTCTGTGGACGTAATTCTTCGGATTACTCGAAGTTTGCCGGCAGAATTTTTGTTGTGAGTACAATCAATATTTGCCCCCTTTTATTCCCGATCGGCTGCCTATTCGGCTTTTAATTTACCAGGCTTTTACCCTATGCGTTTTACCGAAAGGTACAGTAATTAATCTAACGTGAGCAAACAATTTGTTTAGTGTGGTATTGAAGCGCATGATTGCTTTTGCTGTTTTTACAAGAATAATGACTTAAAACAGTCAAGTTATTTCTTTCTCTTGCATTATTATTAGTTCTGGTCAATTAGATATCTAGTTGGTCGGCAAGAAACAAGAACAGAAAGATCGCAATATTAGATATGAAGTACTTCAGCTGGTAAACTTTTTTTCCAATTAGATCTAACCTACCTATGTAACTACCTCCCTGACGCAGCGATAAGCAGTGTAATACAGTGGGAGGTCTCAAGTTTAGTTCCCAACTAGCTCAATTTCTCTCAAAACTGTAAATTATGGAATCAGCTGCTTCCACTTGCAAGCAAGAGAGCATGTTCTCTCAAACCTACATTAAGCTACATTAGGGCTATTCAAGGGGTGGTTAAAAGAAATTCCTTAAAAGTGCACAACACATTGAAGGTTCCTCTGTTACTGCAAAATGTTCATTGATGGTGTTAAACACTTAACACCACATGTCTACTGTCTACTCATTTGCTTGCTATGCATAAAAAATATAGCAAACAAAAGAATTATCAAGTACCTACTTATTGAGTATTAAGTAGGTATTTATAATTATTTTCTTACTAGCTGATACCTGTGACTTCGTCCAAGTGGATTAGGTTGTATGGTTCCTGCAGGAACTCTTTAATTTGCAGGCATAAAAAGTACCCTATGTATAATTCCAAGCTATAATCTATCTCTGTGTCAAGTTTCATCCCGTTCCATTCAGCCATTCTGGCGTGATTGAGTAACAAACGTCCATCCAAGTATAGATTACTAGCTGATGCCTACAACTTCGTCCATGTGGATTGATGTTTTTGGTTCCCTCCGGAACTCTTTATTTTCTGGGATTAAAAGTAGACTATGTGCTATTCCAGGCTATATATATATATATCTGTGCCAAATTTCATCCCGATTTGTTCAGCCGTTCTGGGGTGATTGAGTAGCAAACATCCATCCGTCCAAACTTAAATAAGACCGCTTTCGTTTGAGTTTATATTATCAAATTCAATTAATTGGATTAACTGTGAACCTTGCCTAGTTAACGTCATTCATTGCCTTACCAAATTAGATTGTCTTTTATCAGTTTGCGTTTGGATTATTTTAAAACACCTTACCAGCTTGTGGACTTTTTATTATTAGACTAGGGCGATGTTCCATAATATAGGTGTAGGACTTAGGAGGTAAGTAGTTATATATCTATAATTTACTTACTTAAGTTAGTACTGAAAATAAAACTGTGACTGGACAATTTTTGTTAGTTTGAATATTTTTAGAAAATTTTAATTGGAGAAAGCTAAAATATCTATAAATTTTACAAGACTTTAAATATTTAAATCTTAATAAAATATTACTTACATAGCATATAACATTACTTAAATAGCTTTATTACATAAATTGCAGTTTAAATTTCAAACTGCAATTTTGCAGTCAGCTTGCAGTTTAGAAGTAAACTTAACTGCATTATTTTCACTGATATGTAAATTTGCAGTCAAGCACCTGAATAAAGAAAATGAATGATGAATATAGAACAAATATATAATATTTATTTATTGTGTATTTATGTTTATGTATCGTATATACCTAATGTATTTAGTTTGTGTATACTAGTTACTACGTATGTCGTTTTTATTTAAGTAATTAAGTATACCAATTTATTTATAATATACATATTATAGAATAAATAATTTTACCTTTACCTTTGTCCAGTTTTTTTTATTAAAGTTTTAACACGATATTTTGGGCAAAAATAATAAAAATAAACAAATATCATTACCTACCTAGGTAGGTGCTTCAGATCTGAAATTGTAGGTAAAAAGCTGTAGATTGGGTACTCCAGTTGACCTTGTTATGCTATTTAGTAAGAGCTGTGCTAGTTTTTATGATACCGCAGTCTACTAGCTATGACTAGTTAGGTAGTTTTGCATTTTTGATATAGTTACCTAGTCTAAATTTTTTTTGAATTACTACCTACTTAAAGATAGAAGTACTTAGTAGGTAAGTAAGTATTCCATACTAATTTTATAAATGCGAAAGTGTGTCTGTCCGTCTGTCTGGCTATCTGCGTTCACGGCTCATCTGTTTAACTGATTTTGATGAAATTTGGTACAGGGATAGGTTGTAACTAGTATCCCGGGGAAGGACATGGGCTAATTTATTTCTCGAATTTAAAGAGTTCCCGCAGGAATAAAAAGCTTAATCCACGCGGACGAAGTCGCGGGCATCATATAGTATACATAATATAATAGCCACTAAGTGGATGGACGACTGATGACGTCATCAAGTGAGTCGTAGGGAGCCGCTGGATCGTGGCGTGTGGTCCCTAGTCCCTACTACAAACCTATGTCTACGTCGTCTGTCTATGACGTCTATTGATCACAGCAAAGTCTTTAAAATGGCGTTACATTTTGTTTCTTTGAAGATATAAAATACTTGAAAGATGTTGTCGGCCATTAAGTATCTACTTTGTAGTCTATATAGGTAGTACAGCGAACGCCTTGAGGAAACTAACTAAAAGAAACCCAAAGTGCAGTAAGTAAAAGGCCCTGATTTACGGTTTAGATCTGGAGCAGATAAAAGACGCTCATTCTCATTGTACCTATCACACGACTCTGTGCTGCCACTGGGGGCACAATAAATTGGTGTGGTTACAGCCTTAAAAATATTCTCGAGGAAAATGTACTCGTTGGACGTCAATGGACCTTCCTTACTAGATGAGGCTCGCGGCTTCGTCTGCGTGGGTTAAGGTTTTTAAGTCTTTAATTTTCTGGGATAAAGCAGCGTTCTATCCATGCAAAAAAAACCGCCATCATTGATGTAGAATTTTAGTGTACTCATTCTATTTCATTGCCCGCCATAGAAGTAGCCTCGGAAGTTTGAAGTAACTAGGAACGTCAATCTATGTTTTAATAAATCAAATATTGTTAAATTATTTGGAAATTGACGTTTTATATGACCAACCTTGACGTCCCTAAAATAGGGATTATAATTCTAAAACAGTAGCGTCAATAAGGTTAAAATAATACTGCTTTAAGCGATGGTAGTAAGCCCCCTGGTCCGCTGACTGATGGTATGATAGGAGATGAAAAACCTTTTGTAGAATTAATCATCACCATGCATCAACATACAAGACCAAAGACTAGTTAACAAGCTAATTATAATTACTCACGTCGAACCGGTAAATAAGAGAAAACAGTCTGTAGATGCCGCGTAAGAGATAATCTAAAATTAGTATTCCTTTAGCATGCAGAGCAACGCCCTAAGTGAGTTTTTTAGGACATGTACAGTATCAACTAATGTATCTTATACAATATGGTTCTCGGACCAAGTTCACATTTATTTTAACAACCTTATTGGGACTTATTTTCGAGCATAACTAGTCCGGATAAAGATCCATTGTTAATATTATCAAATGCGAAAGTGTGTCTGTCTGTCTGCTACGCTTTCACGGCTTATCTTTTCAACCGATTTTTGATGAAATTTTGTAGAGAGGTACCTACGTTGCGTCCCGGGGAAGGACATAGGCATCTCGGAGAATAAAAATAAAAGAAAATAAAATTCTCGGGAATAAAGAAAATTAATCCACGCGGGCATCATGTAGTTGCTTAATAGGTAGATCACTTTTGCTAAATCACTCTTGCTGTTAGAAATCTGTACTAAGGAGTTCCTTAAGTAATGATTAAGCGACTCTGAGTGCGGCAGTTACCTTGAAATTTTGGATCACACATTGTACTTGTATGCATGTTTGGGCACATTATACATACACAAAATCTGGGTGGTGTCACGGACGAAAACTTTTACAAGGTGGCCAGACCTGTGTTCGATTCCCGTTAGTGGCAATTTGGGAGATAATAATTTCCAAATTGTCTTTGGCCTGGCTAGCTACGGGCAACGTGCCGCCAAGCGATTGAACGTTCCAGTACGATGCCGCGAAGAAAGCAGAAAGACCGATATAATATGAGCTACTGAGTTAGTAAAATATAGTTCAACATCCATTCCCTATTTTACCCCAAAACATTTTTATAGCTGTTATGGTGCGAACGCTGAATTAGGAAAGTTCGTGAAAGGCCCGGTTTTTGTTTACTAACTACATAATATTTCCTTTTACAATGCGGTTAATGTTCTAAGCATTAAAATACTGCCTTAAAGAGAACAGATGTGAATTAAAATGTGGCCCGAGCTGCGTTAAAAGGGAACAATGTGTAAATCAGACACATACACAATGTACACTTTGAGACAAAACACACATGAAACTGTTTCCTGCCACGTACCTATAACTTAGTACAGTCCCACCAACTTATCTGGCCCGGTGACCAAAGTTGTAACTAATTTTTATGCCTGTTTAGTTTTACTTTTTGTTTTATTTTCAATATTTACTAGCGACGCTGTCACCGGGTCACGCAAGTTTGTGGGACTGTAGCAAATTCTGTACAGCTGAAGTTTCAGTTTAAAAATAATTTACATACTTAAGTAGGTACTTACTTAAAGATGAGTTTTTTATCAATAAAAGCTGTTAGTTATACGATTAGTGAATTACTAAGTATTTGGGTCTATATTGTAAGTCAGATAGTAAGCAATGATAATTATAAGTGATTAAAAAAATAAATGCGCGCCATTGCAGGTAATTTCTCCCTTGTTTTTTTAAAAAAAATTTCGTATGTACAGTCAATCTTGCAATTGATAAATAAGTAAATGAAATGAAATGAAGTTCTTGTCCGACAACAGAATAGAAGAACAGAATAGCCCATCCTAATAGAAGGTTGAAGGTCTTAAACCACTAGGCATATGGCATATCACCTACTACCCCATTAGCTAATAAATAATTACTTCCTAAGAATTATTACTTCGTAACTCAAAAGGTTTGGTTATGACTGTACCGAATAATTAAGTGAAGGTAAAACACAATAAAGCAATAGAAGTGTTGATATTATTAGCCTAGTGCTACAAACATAACATTAACACTTTATCTGCGATCTAATATAACGAACTTTCCGCTCCAAAACCTCGAGGCGTTACAATTGGAAACAAAATATCTTAAATACTTAACTATTACTATTGTGTTTGTAGTTTAATTATTTTAACTATATTACGTGCTTAGCTGCTTAATTAAGTAGTTAGTTCTGTATTGTATTTTCGACGTTAACCTTAACTCAAATGCTACGAGATTTAAAAAAAAATGCTCAACCGTGTAAAGAACAAGTACCTAACTATATCAATTTGCACGTACCTGCAAATTGTGGAGCTTCCATCTTCTTGTGTTCCCTAATGTTTATAATATGGGGCTCTTCACAGGGCTGATAAATTTTTTTTTCAAAAGCCAGCAACGCATTGTTGGTTCCTCTGGTGCTGCAAATGTTCATGGGCGGTGGTAATCACTTACCATCAGGTGACCCTACTGCTCGTTTGCTCGCTAATATGTAGCGAATTACTCGCTAATATATTTGCTTAGTAATTTGCTTAGATAAAATATAGTTTTAGTTTAATAATATAAGTGTAATGTAGAGCAAGAACTTTATAGACGTAAGTGAGGGTAGGCTAAGATAATGTGTCTTTTGCTAATCTACATGTCATTTCCTCTCTCACAATAAAATGCCTAATGAGTCGGACGTGTTTTCTTTCTTCAAGCATATAGTAAACTGGCGAAGAGGATGGGATTACTCAATGAGTCTATAGTTACTCGAAATAAACTTCTATTTTTTTATTATTATACTTATTACAAAAACATACGAGGTCTAATCTAATCCAAAAATGAACATGCTACACTAAACGTTAGTGTCATATTATACATATATGCACTAGTTTTGAATTCGTCCAATTTTTGTGTATTGCTATTTGCCATACAGTATACACCATACGAACTTACTTAGATACTTTTATACTCCATAGATACTTTTATAAGTCCTATACCTACACCCACAAGGCGCGTTAATTTTTAGATAAGACTAGCTGATTCCCGCGACTTCGTCCGCGTGGAATGAGCTTTTCGTAAGAAACGTTTTCGTTCGACCGTTTTTTCTCCGTCTTACATTGCAAATCCGACATAAAATAATATTGCGGCTATAAATTAAGATGAAAGCTATCCTATCATTCAAGTTGGATCAAACTGCACACGGTGTGCAAATTTAATTTAAAATCGGTTAAGTAGTTTAGGAGTCCATCGCGGACAAACAACGTGACACGTGATTTATATATATTTAGATTTAATACGTAACCAGCAAGATATTCTTGATTTTGGAAGTTATTATAAAGTGATACGAACTTCAACGTTCGCTCCAGCGTACTTGAAACGTGGAAGCACATACAGTTTGTTATCTAACTGTTTTTAACCATTAACGTAACAATTAAACGTGGGTAAGTTCATAACAATTGAATAGAATAGGCACGATCTTGATAGCATAGTATTCGTTCACGAAGTTTACGCCGAAGAGGCCAAGTCTTGCAACGAGCGTTGGGACACCCGACGTTATTTGCTCTATGGTTGACTTTGGATGCATGTTCATACTGGCGACATGTTGCTCCAAAAATTAGGGTAGTATTAAATACCAAGTATCTTAGGTAGGAGTCATATCGAAAAAACGGCACGACGGCTAAAAAACAAGAAAGTAACTAACTAAAGGGGTACTGGTCAAACTGTACAAATGTGCAGGATTACCCACAATTATGGGGCATACCGTATTTGATTGAGGGTGACCAGATCAATCAGGGTGCCGCCAAGCCTAGCCGATACATTAAAAAAAATAAAAATTTGAAAGTTTATCTGTCTTTCTGCTAAGTTTTCAGTTTTCACGGCCCATATGTTAAGTTTTTTGGGCGATAATTATGACATTTTTAATTTACATTTCGGGCAAGGGTATTCCGGAATATCAAACACTCCTTAATATGATTTTCAAAAACCTAAATCCACGCCGATGAATTCGCGGCAAAAATTAACGAAAATAATCCACATCATAGCTGTGATTGAATAGTTTAAAAATGGATAGTCTAATCAAAACTATCTAACTAATTTTTTTTGTAGACAACACAAAATAGAAATTTACTGCCCAACTTTTCACAGTACTAACTACTTGTGGCAAGTGTGCCCCTACGCTTACAATTTACACTTTGTTCGCAAACGTGTGTGGCGTCAAAGCTCAAAACTAAGTGGTCCAGGTGTACAATACAGCCAATCAAGCTAGACCCACGCGTTTCAAACACTTAATCACAATTCATTCGCTTTAAACAGCTCAATTCAAGTTGGTCTTAATAACAATAACACTGCAACTGTATGTAGGCTATTGCATCATAGGAACATTTAATTGTGTGATGTGGCGTAGGTTCTATTGTCATTGACATAAGATTTAACTGTGTTAACTTATCAAGGTCTATCTGATTAGCTATCTAGATTATCTGTGGAACATGTGGTTCTTGAAATTCCTTTCTTATCGAACTGTAGCAATAAAATGTCATTGTAGGTAGTAAAACTATTCGGATAACTAACTATATTGACGGTATTAAAATCAACTTAGTAGTGCCTATCTATAACAATAAATAAGCTGCCGAGTTTCTTGCTGGTTCTTCTCGGTAGGAATGGCATTCCGAACCAGTGGTAGATTCACTTGACGATTCAAAAGTACTTGTAAAAGTTTATTTGAATAAAAATCATTTTGAATTTGAATTTGAATTTGAATTTGACACCTTCCGTCTTAGTTGAGCCAAGTTGTGGTGTTTTCTTTCACCTGATTACCTGACTAATTTACAAGTCAGGAATTATGCTTTAATTATGCGACGGCCTCCGTGTCGCAGTGTGTAGCGCTGTTGCCTTAACGTGCGGAGGTCCCGGGTTCGATCCCCGGCAGGGTCAATTTGGGAATTTATAATTTCTGAATTTTCCCTGGTCTGGTCTGGTGGGAGGCTTCGGCCGTGGCTAGTTCCGGTACGATGCCGTGTAGAAACCGAAGGGGTATGGGTTTAATATAACTGCCATGTCCCTAACAGGTTAGCCCGCTACCATCTTAGACTGCATCATCACTTACCATCAGGTGAGATCGCAGTCAAGGGCTAGCTTGTAGTGGATTAAAAAATAAATAAATGCGAAAGTGTATTTTGTTTGTTCTACGACACGCCAATTCAGAGCAATGGATCAACGCGGTTTACATGGAAATAGTTGAGGACCTGGAAAGTATAGCGCGATTGATTAGAAGATGCCTAACTAAGTAATGCCTATTCACTCTTGCTGTGAGCATTGAAATATTATGTAATGTACGAAAAAAATATTGTCCCCTCCATCCAAATAATATTTTTTTCGTATATCTTTGGATTAATGTTACGTAAGATTTTATAAGGGTTTACAATAATGGAACAAAAGATGGATAAGTAGGCAGGTGTATTATTCGGATTAAAAATCCACTTGATTGATCAAAGAAGTTTTCCAGGGAAATATTTATTTCGCCTTCTTTTCTTTGAGCCAAAAGAAAATACTATGTTTCTCGGGTCATAGGATGACATAATTGGAAAAGTTTACGCTACCTTGCCTAATAAAAGATTAGGCGAAAAGAAATTCGAGATATAAATTAATATAGACATAATTACTTTATTGCAATGTGTACGCGCCTTATACAGGTAAGCGCACATTATGGTGGACTGATATTAGAAAAGCTCCCCGCTTCTATTTTTGACGTTTATTTGAGTTTTTTAACACGCTTTTTATTAGCGTTAACTGTAGCTAGCTATGACTATGTATAATGTAGGTAGGTAAATAAATCTTGAAAGTTGAATTCAACCAAATTCTAATTCGATATCGATTTGTAACTTTGCAAATTATGAATCAAGACATTAGTATGGATTCATAATTATAAATGCGAAAGTGTGTGTCTGCTACGCTTTCACGGCCCATCTGCTCAACCGATTTTGATGAATTTGGTACAGGGGTAGATTGTACCCCGGGGAAGGACATAGGCTTTTTGTCCCGGAAAATTAAAGAGTTCCGGCGGGAATAAAAAAAAACTTAATCCACGCGGACGAAGTCGCGGGAATCATCTAGTACAGTAATAAACTATGACAATTTAATGCTGGAAGTTTTAGGTCAGAGCTGCAATCCATCAATGCGCTGCTAGCGCTCTGAACAGGCCCCTTTTCGGGCCACCTAAGCACTGAGTATGCGCCTGCCTTTAGGAGGAATGTTTGAAAAATATTAAATTGGTTAATCATACTTAATATTATAAATGCGTAAGTGTGTTTGTTTATTGGTTTGTGCTTCAATCAAGCCGCAACGGAGCAACGGATCGACTTGATTTTTGGCATGGGTATAGTTGAGGACCTGGAGAGTTACATACCTAGGCTACTTTTTATCCCGGAACATTGAGGAGTTCTCGCTCTGCACGCGGACGAAGTCGCGGGCATCAGCTAGTTATTTATTTAGTTCAATTTATTGATAACCTCTGTTGAGGCAAACAAAAGAAAGACAAGAATTTCAAGAAAATAATTATTTTCCAGCAAGTACAAACAAAACTGAAAAGTATGTACAACTTTTTTGACCTTTTTTACTTGCTCTTAATATTATAATAGAACAAAAGAAATTATAAGGAAAAAGTTACGTTTACCTAAGTTATTCATCATTCCTCGAAATTTGAAGGTCAAACTGTCTGAAAAGTATCAAATGAAACCTTGCATATTTGATAGAATTATTAGAAAGCAAAATTTTTAGGATTTAGCTGCGACTTAAGTACCTATACCTACTTAGCTTGTAAAAAAAATAACATCTTTAGGATGTTGCCTATGTCAAAAATATTTTTTTACCGATTATTAATTATAGGACCTACCAAAAGACGTTATAATCACATCCCCTGTTCATTTTATCTTTGATAACAGCAAAGGACATTGTCCAAATTCGCCTAAGAATCAACATACTTTTGAAATATACAGTAATTCTTAGCTTCTTTTTTAACCTTTATTCCAAATATTAGATTTCAACGGACACTTCAAATTAATTAAAAAAGAAATAAATGGGTATTAAACTGATTACCGTCCCTTTCCGTCTTTTAACTTGCAGGTTAAAATAATAAACAAGACCACCGCTCGAGCGCTGGTTCCGTAACTTAAGAAATAAGATAAAAGCAGCTTGAAGCGCTGAGTGCGCTAGTATTCCGAATCTCGCAACGCCATCTATTGAAAGTACAATAAATTAATATTTATAACGCCATCTGTAAAGTTTTTGGTGAACTACGACGAAACTTGTTGAACATGATATTTATTTTTCAAGCAGATTGAGTCGAAATAACCTCAAAATTGAAAATATTTTTAGGTAATAAATATAAATTGTCTGAAGTGTCCGTTGTTCAAATCTAATTACAATAGTATTCATGTGTTATTTTGAATTCGATAATGTATGTTTTATGACTGTTGGTTCTTAGGCGAACTTTGTATGGGCGCTGGTCAATGTCCTTTAAACTATCGATTAAATAAAAATTCTTTCCAAAAAACCGACTTCCAACGCCACTGTAAAGAATTTTTATTTTTAACTTTTTAGTGTCAGGGTTGAGGATTTGGAGTCAGAATTTTTTATGGGACCACCTCGGGAGCTTCCTCTAACGACTGAAAAAACATTTTTCAAATCGGTCTAGAAACCACGAAGATATGCGGTAACATACATAAAAAAAATACGCGCCGAATTGAGAACCTCCTCCTTTTTTGGAAGTCGGTTAAAAAAAATGCGTTGACTTTTGATGACGGGAAATAGTTATTATTTTAATTATGATATTAGTTGCAACCCTGTTCATTTTATATTTGATAACAGCTATTTTTAAACTATCACTTTTTAAAAAAAGCGTTTACTTTTGATGAGGTCATGCATTTGAAAAAAGTTTGCAGATTTGACTATTTGTCAAATACCTATTAGTCAAAATCGGACTTGATGATTACGACATTTAGGTGTAGGTACAATAGTTATGTTAGAGGCTCTAAGCTAACGCGTTTTTGAGAAAATATTCTACAGATGCCATGCCAGACGGCTTCTGTAAAGGATCGGCGACAAAACTCATCGAGACAATTTACCGGACGGCTAATAATCATTAGGACGCTTGAATCGGGGTCAGTGGCTGAGTTGACCAGCCGAGCCTAAGAATCTTTTGACACCTTTTTTTGGTTCCCGCGGGAACACTTTAATTATTCGGGATAAAAAGCCTATGTGCTATTCCAGACTATAATCCATCTCTGTGCCAAATTTCGTTCAGCCGTTGGGGCGTGATTGAGTAACAAACATCCATACATCCATCCAAACGTTCGCGTTTATCTATATATATAAAAATGAAACCCGTTTTCCTTGGTCACGGCATCACGCGTGAATGGCTGGACCGATTTCACTAATTCTTTTTTTGTTGTATTTGTTATTATTAGGAGAAGGTTCTTACGGAAAAAAATATTATGAAAATCTCTCAGAAATATTGAAAAATATACATTTAATTTTGCATACTAAGGCGGTACGAAGTTCGCCGGGTCAGCTAGATATATTATAAAGTAAGATGAGCGATATATTCAAACCACTTAGCCGGTGAATATCCTAGTGGTTAACACATCACTTGCTGAAGGATAACATCGTCAGGATTTCCGGATGATGTTTTCCGGAGAGTCCATAATATTCTCAATTACTTAGTTATTGGGTGTGAAGTTTGATAACCCACTTTTGGCCAGCGTAGAGGACTATGGCATACCTATACGATTTTCATTCTGCGAGAAACGCCGCGATTATCACATTGCTACATTGTCAATTGTTACGATTAAATGAGATTATGGTATTTAAGCTGCGACATTGCATTTTAGCCAATACTTACCTAAATGTTAGCCAATCACAGGTGACTAATGGCTGCATTGACGTACCAAAACCTTGGTAAATCGATGGATACGATGGATAGTAGTTACTGAAACTTTAAACAATTGATACCCAGTTGCCCTAATCCAAAAAAGCTGCATATTATCTTTATGGTAACTACGACTGCCTCGTTGGTTTACTGGTTAGCATGTTCGACTGCGGCCGACGAGGTCCCGGGTTCTAGTCCCGGGTCGGGTCACAACAAGTATTGGGTTTTTCTGACAAGACAATTCTCAGTACTGGCCCGGAGTTAGGAAGTTGGCGGTGTTTCACCCCCGTGCCTCGGAGAGCACGTTAAGCCGTCGGTCCTGCGCCTGATCTCTCTCCGGTCGTGTCGGATTTTCCGTCCCATCGGGCTATGAGAGTAAAGGAACAGAGAGTGCACCTGTATTTGCGCACACACTTGTGCACTATAATATCTCCCGCGCAGATGGCTAATCTCTCTGGAGATTGGCCGCCGTGACCGAAATTCGGTCGGGAGGACCACATTATCATATATATCAGATATATAGATATTGGACAATAACCAAAGAGTATTGTAGTCAATCAGAGTTAATTATACGATCGTTTTAGCAATCATTTTGCCTCTATAAGATCCCAGAGCTCGGTTTACCTGACACCTACTGTAACTACGACGACGCATTTGAATTGAATTAACTATCGACCGCCAATCTCACTTTTCCTAACCAGGGGAGGCAGCGAGAGTTTAAGTAACGGTTCGTGATCAATGAAAGCTAACTTCAAGCTACTTTCTCAGCTTTATAGTTAATCCTAACGCCATAAGGCTGACCAAGTTTCAAGGAACGGATCGATTCTTTCTGAAAGTACTAAGAGGGAAAGGACTCGGGATATCGGGATATAACTAATCTATATATATAAAAATGAAACCCGTTTTCCTTGGTCACGGCATCACGCGTGAATGGCTGGACCGATTTCACTAATTCTTTTTTTGTTGTATTTGTTATTATTAGGAGAAGGTTCTTACGGAAAAAAATATTAAGAAAATCTCTCAGAAATATTGAAAAATATACATTTAATTTTGCATACTAAGGCGGTACGAAGTTCGCCGGGTCAGCTAGTAGTACATAAACTTACTTGGTTACGTATTATTATTTTATTCCACAAGTTAGCCCTTGACTGCGATCTCAACTGATGGTAAGTGATGATGCAGTCTAAGATGGTAGCGGGCTAACCTGTTAGGGGCATGGCAGTTATATTAAACCCACACCCCTTCGGTTTCTACACGGCATCGTACCGGAACGCTAAATCGCTTGGCGGCACGTCTTTGCCGGTAGGGTGGTAACTAGCCACGGCCGAAGCCTTCCACCAGACAAAACATTTTTAAAAATCCATACTTACTTAATATTATAATGCGAAAGTGTTTGTGTGTCTGTCTATCTGCTACGCTTTCACGGCCCATCTGTTCAACCAATTTCGATGAAATTTGGTATAGAGATAGTTTGTATCCCGGAGAAGGACAAAGGCTACTTTATATCACGGAAAATTAAAGAGTTCCCGCGGGAATCAAAAAACCTTAATCCACGCGGACGAAGTCGCGGGCATCATCTAGTAATCTATAAACGGAACTAACTGAGTATTCTAATTAGACGTCTGATTAGAGGAACATTCTTATCCAACTTCTGATAAATGAGTTCCCTAGAAGTAGCCGCAAAATACTGGTCAATTTCTAGCACAAATTCCTTTGCAGAAAATGGTCGGCCATTAGACGTAAAGAGATTGCAATAATTGCTCAGCCGAGTGTGAAACAAGTCGCCGCGCCGCGCCCGCCGCAGCTGTGTCACCGCTTCTAACTTATTAGTCGAAGATGTATTTATGGAACCTTCCACGTAACTATGGTGAAAAAGATTTTATTTTAAGGTCAGTCTTAAACCCCCACTGTAGTTAGTTGAATCATTTGAAAGCTTGATTAAAAATCAAGTAAATTCTAAATAATCATTGACCATAGTTATTATACCAGCTAGTATCCTGTGCGCTTCTGTGCTGTTCACTGCTGGAAATAATATGTCTCTTGCTAGGATTTCCACATGCCGTGGTCTGGCGCCTCCCGGGTCCTCCCTGCGACTCGCTTGATGTCGTCCTTGCACGGAGTAGGGGCTCGGTAAACGCTGCGCTTTCCAGTGCTAGGTCGCCGTTTCAAGACTTTGGGACCCCAACGTCTATCGGTTCTTCGAACTATATGCCACGCCCGTTGCCACTTAACCACGCAACTCTTCGATTTAAAATAACTCGGAGACCCCGGTTCTCCTACGGATTTATTTATTTCTGATTTGATCACGGAAAGAAACCTCAGGGACGTAGCCCGCTGCGTTGGTAAAATCAAATCTGCATCGCTCTTGACAGCAAGGTCCACGAAGCCCTGCATGTCGCAAAAAACCACATGGCGTTACATCGTTCATAAAAGGATTATTGGTGGAAGGGGCCTCGACCCTAACTAATGGGACACAACTTAGAGAGACACTACTTAGAGAGACAATTGATCATGTAGGGATACTCCCAGTATAGCTCTCTCCATCGCCTGCTTAGTGACTTAAGGCTTTCTTATGAGGCCCATAGTTGGCGACCATGTCTCGCATCCGTGTGTCATCACATGACGACATGTCATTACCAAGACCATTTAATTTCTACCACTACAAAACATAATAAATAATAATATAGTCAAAGATTTTTATATTTAGAAGTAACTGCTTATGTACTTATATGTATATACAGATAAACCAGTGAAGTGTGGTGTGGTGACCGACGCACGACCGCTTCACACTCCAACGCGTATTCATCACGAGCCGCGGGTGAGGGTATTTTAAGAGTGATATTTTTAAGTTCAAAGAGCAACTGCTGAGTTTCTTGCCGGCTCTTCTCAGTAGAATTATCTTTCCGAACTGCGTGGTAGAGTCTTAACATAAGTTGTCCTATAATAATCATTTCATTTCAATTGGCAATAAGTATCGTAATATCAATGCTTTATAGGCAGTAGGCACTAGGCACTGATATATTATCCATATTTCATATTTTTACCCAGCAAATGGCGTGAGTAGTTTACCAATTACCATGGACGGTTGATGACATGGATGGCATGGAGTTTCATTTACAGGTAGAAACCATGTTATCTCCTTTGCTGGTGACACATAATATACTCGTAGCTATCAAGCTAAATCTAATCTTCAAATGTATTTAATTACATACCTACTTATTCGATGAAACTTATTAGTTAGTTTGAAGATCCCATGGACCTCTATTGTTGTCATGTATATTGTCCACTCACGTCGAATTCTAAAATTTTTGTTTGAAAAGTGGACCATTTTTTTTTAGAGAAACCGGCCGGCCAACATACGTGTAGTGCTAGCACTATAATTACTTATCGAGCATGGTTGGATTTTTAGACCTCACTAAACCCATCGACGACGTCATGTCGTCGTCACGTTCAATGCTGGAAGGCGATCTCCTGCAAGGATTTTCACAGAACACGGTCTTGTTGCGTCCCGCGGCTCCCAGCTGCTCCGTAGTCTGATCTTGTGTAATCATCCATCTTGTAGGGATCTGACCGATACTTCTTGCGAGGCCTCAGGCCCCGAAAGACCTTAACCCTCAGTTACCAGTTACCCTCAGTTAACAGTTAGGACTATTGCATTCGATCTTCCGCCGTATAGGAGTGATCCAAGGGTTAGTCAATGAGATGAGTCGTAAAATAAATATCAAAGTTACTTAATTTGATCTCTAACTTGCGATTCAAGCAGGTCTTATAGCGCCATCTAGAATTTAGTTTGGAAATTGAGACCAGAGGGATTATTCTCAGTATTTGTAATTTGCATGTAACGCCAGAATTTAGTTTCTCAGTGTCTTAGTTCTAGCTTTAGCGTTTGTGTTAGGCTTTATTGAGTAATTTGTGTCTACATTTTGCAATATCGCGTCTTATTACAAAACATAATCTATTCTAAACGGCTTTAATTTTCATGTAATTTTGTATGCTGGGGGTTTCGGGGGCGATGAATCGATCTAGCTAGGATTCATTTTTAGAAAATGTAGTTTTATCCGTGTTTTCAGGCAATGAAAAACTGCTACAATATCATTAGAATACGAAGTTAAATTTCGCCACAATCTACAAGGTTGTAATCGCTCAGGTGGAACATCGTCCAGTATCTCCAGTCAGATTTTTTTTATTATTCTTTTTTTATTTAAATAAAATTTCCAAAAACCACGATATATACCATAAAAATACAATAGTAATTATGTCACATATCCTATTCAATTTACACGTAGAACGTTTGATATTAAAATATAGTACTTAACTATTCAATAGTTAAGTATTACTCGTGGATCGTGATCAACAATTAAGCGAAAGGCAGTCACAATGCCTTATTGTTTATAGTTATAGCTCTTAATATGGGCCGGCGGTAATGACCTCCGCGTCACATTTACATATTAAATGCGAGATTATGTTATAGTTCCTTAAACCTATCATATTTAGTAGTCATTTGGTGCCCGAAAAGGGGGTTACCTGGAAAGTTTTCCGGGAGTTTTGAAAATTGATGATTTTATAGATTTCGACGTGCTCTTTCCGAATTTTCACTTTGCCACCTCGTATCTTTGATTCGCGCTAAAACTATTGATTCTACAAAAAACGTTACCACATAAACTGTAGGAAATTTTGTCTCGTTTAATTTATTCTTTTAACTATTTTCATCGTGAAATGAGTTGGAAAGGAGCTATTGTCAAAAAACTGTTTTTGGGCGACATTTACCAATTATAGCGGCGCAAGCGGCAAAGAAACGAGGTGGCAAAGTAAAAATTCGAAAAGGGCACGTCGTAATCTATGAAATCACCAATTTTCAAAACTTCTGTAAAGTTTTTAAGTTCCAAATTAGCTTAGGGAAAAGATGATCGGTTCGCCATAATCCGCCAAAACATACAAATGTAAAACGTGCAGCCAGCTGCCACGTGCACGTGGCACGTGCACTCACCCGCTACTATGTTTTCAAGAAAGGAAGACAAGCAAGCAAGCAATACGCACCTCGACACCACACCTCGCAACTATACGGAAGCAACGACCTCAATACATTAATACAATACTCAATACATAGACGGGCCCTGTCAAACAAAGAATGTGGACTTATTTTACTAACGCCATCTAATGAAGGAATGATGAAAAACTACCCTCAATGTACGTTTCACTCCGATACCTAAGCATCTTCAGGAGATATTGCCTCCACAATCGTGCATCGGAGTGAAACGTACGTTGAGGGTAGCAGCTTTTGGGGGATTTCTGTGGTGTGGCGAAAAAAATATATCATTGTACCACATAGATTTACCTGTTGTCGCGGATTATAGCGAATTAAACTTCTGGTTCCATCATTATGATGGACTTCCGCAAAGTAACGCCTGCTTCTATCCAATATTTAACGCCATCTAGTCTGAAAAGCGGGACAGCGCTATGGCGGGGAAAAAGACAGGCTTATACAGGTGTGGAGCGCGCTCTACAGGTCGGTCGCCCATTTTTTTCTATGAAAGGGCCCATCTAGTACCTACATATAATATAATATCGATGTTCGCAAGTTCCTATTAAGATATTCTAGAAAGGCCTTATTTACCTAAAGATGAACAAAATTTAACTTCAAAGTTTGTTCAAATTCTGAATTCAGAAGAACAACAAGCCTACCAAATTACTAGCTAAAATGTTCAATAGTTAAGACAAAATATTGTTTTAGATGACTAATGCTAACGCAGACAACCAATAGTTGTTTCGGCAAAAGAATGAAACTAGCTAAGCTGGTCTCCCAAAAGAAAAATGATCGTACAATAATATAATCGATAAGTACGGAATTATGGACAGCTCTCGCTGACTTAACCCGATTTTTGACACGAATTGACACATTATGATTTTTGAAACCTTAATCGTAATAAATGCAGTTACAGTACCAATTGGTATTTTGACGACCTCCCTGGTGCAGTGTTGAACGCTGTTGTCTTAACGTGCAGAGATCTCGGGTTCGATCCCCGCCAGGGTCAATTTAGGAATTTATTATTTCTTAACTTCCCAGGTCTAACCTGGCTGCGGCCGTGGCTAGTTACCACCCTACCGGCAAAGACGTGTCGCCAAGCGATTTTACCTTCCGGTACGATGCCGTGTAGAAACCGATTAGGGGTATAGGTACCATCAGGTGAGATCGCAGTCAAGGGCTAACTTGTACTGAATAAAAAAAATAAAAAATTGCGCCCGCTAGGTCACTGATTCGCAGTACGCGCCTCACTTCAGTTATCAGCCCTAAAGACAGCGGTTGTCGCATAAAAATCGATCTCAAACAGAAATAGGTCGTCTACGCTCTGACTATTACGAAGTATTATTTCAGATGACTTGGAATACACGTAATCGTCCGTCGCCGGTGGGGAGAGCGGCGCTAAAAGCGGCGTTACCAACGGGGAGAATTGATTTGGACGTTTCGCGAGATGACTGTACCAAATTATTAAAACAGTTCCACTAAAATTAGTTATTGTTGGTTTGGTGACGAAAGATTAGTTAGTCATTGGAAAAGAATTATTTTGGCGTTTAATAGTGAGTTACCTAACAAATAAACCTGTATTAAAAAAACCCAGACACCACACGCAGTGAAGTATCATACCTTAGGTACCTATCCCCCATTAGATTCTTTCATATGCAATCACTAAGGTACTTGGACAATTAATATAGGTATAATTCTAATCCATAGCTTTAGTATTGCGCTGAAATATGGTAGTGTGAAGACAGATGGACAAATATTAGTCGCAGAAGTTATTATTAATATAGTATATTATTATGCCTGAAACTATAATAATATACTTACTTAAATATATGCCTGAGTTAAATGTGTGGTGCGGGTTGTTACGTTCCCTCAAATATGGTCGAGCGACGCAATGCGATCATGCGTCATGCTCGTGAACGGGTGCCACCGGCGGGAATGGGGCTACTTTCTGTCTGCCCGTCTTTGACATGAATTGAATAAACAAATTTAAGAAATCCATTAAAAGTATGCTCCTGAAAAAAGCTTATTATACTGTTGAAGATTATGTAAATGATAGAGGAGCATGGATTTGATCGCTCCAGCAATGCTGGGGACAGCGGTTACTTATGTACACATTGATATAGTAATTGTAAATGAATTATTTAAAAAGAGCAACCACCGAGTTTCTTGCTGGTTCTTCTCGGTAGGAATGGCATTCCGAACCAGTAGTAGATTCACTTGACGATTCAAAAGTACTTGTAAAAGTTTATTTGAATAAAAAATATTTGATTTGATTTGAAATATGGCAGTAGTAAGTAATTAACGCCTACGAGACGGAAAAGACGTCAGATTTTGACGAATGAGGTGTCTGTTTATCGATCAGCTTCGTCGAAACGCGTGCTATGGGTTCTATTACGTCACTCCGATTCCAATATTATGGCAGAAGATTAAATTTCCGCCAGAGGTGTGGCTCTTGGCTATTAGAAGGGGTGGGTACATAAATAAACGGAAAGTATATTGCATTGTATTAATGTATTTGAAGACTTACAGCTAATTCCCTAAGGTGCTATTAGGTAATAATATTTTTATTCGTGGACCGTGGGTAGTTGTGTGTAAGGGTATAAGGGTTGATTGGAGCGCTTGATTTTCATAGCTTAGGCGCGGAAAACATAGGAGAGGCGCGAAGCGACGCCGACCGCTCGCCTGCACCTCGCCCGCTCCCGTCGCCTCTCGTGTATATCTCGCGCCTTAAATCGCTAGATGGTAGTTCACGCACCCCTATTGGTAGGTTTGATACAAATCCTAAGCAACTTCAGTCTCGAACCTCAACCTCAATCCAGTCCCACCTACTTGCCTTTCAAGTTCCAACTACCGTCAGTCCATTGTGCTGGAGGTCACGCCACAATAGTTACTAAACTCGCACCTACGCGATTATTATTCTTGAACTTTCTCGCTGAGGCGGCCATCGCTCCTACAGAGCAACCATAATCTGGTACCTGACACTTCAAATATCTGGTGGTTTAATCTAGTTCGGTAGGTGGATAGAAGCGGGCGTTACTTTACGGATGTAAATCATATGATTAAGGAACAAGAATTTCAATTCGTTATGCAGACAAATCTAAGTTCTTAGTGTTTTGACCATTACCTATTCTGTGGATGAAAAATGTCCAAGCATATTGACTCTACGCTGCCCGTGACACCACTGAAGTTCGAATCTGTGATGTGATTTAAAAATCTCACCACTCTCATATTTTTTGTTTTTTTTTTTTTAAATATATTCTTAGACATAAAAGCCACAACAAGATAATTCTCTCCACCCTCTTCCAAAAATAAATCCAGCCCGCCTATATGATATCGCGGTCTAATTCGATCAGCGCGATGCACTTGCACTTGACAGAATGAGTCATGGTCGCGCACGGTCACTGCACCCGCCTTAAGCCGCCACACATGTGCTGATCTACCCCCAAATCCCAATCTATACCCACCAATTACAATCCGGGTATCTTTAAATCAAGAGTGAAAAGGCATCTTCTTGGCAAGCGCGTCCCATCTTAGGCCGCATCATCAATTCCCATCAGGAGTGATTGTGGTCAAGCCTAAGCGTATAATGATTTTTTTAAAAAAACTTCACCTGATTTTTTATTAGCGCCTTTAGCACAAAGTTTTGACTTGAAAGTAGTAGCTATATAAGTAATATCACATTATTCAAGTTGTTACAATCGTAATTTTTATGGCATTTTTTTGGTACGTTCTAGCTGTAACTATCATGTCAATTACTGTACAATTGTTAATGTTAAATGAATCTGAATCTGAATCTATTATTGAAATGAGCACATGACTTTTTCTATTTGACGTTTCTCGAAGTGTAATAATTATACTTGCGCGAAGTCTGCAGTCGGCACCTAATGCTCCAGCATAGCAATCGGATCCGACAAGTAGACATGGACGTGTGTGGCTTGATTAAATGTCTTGAAAATTTTGATTTAATTGACCTCTCGTCCTGAATTTGTTTTAAATATATGTCACCGTAAAATTGTAAAAACCGTTAGATTGAAATCTAACGCTTTTTATCTCGATAGATTGTAAACTGTCGAAAGATTGTGAACCGTTCAATGTACTGACTGTAAATTTTTGAAATATTCATTGTATTTACGTTTTCTCTTCTCTTTCTTGTAGGTTAGGTTAGGGTTCGATATAAATCGGGCACTTAGGTTTTGTCGGGTTAATAATTTTTCGTTAGATTCTGATCTTTCGACAGTTTACAATCTCGCTAGTTAGATTATAATCTAACGGTTTTATAAAATTTTACGGTGACATATACAGGACATTAATTGTAAGTAGGTACTTACTTAAGTATGTTTATTGCGGCTCGAAGCTTTAAAAGATCTAGAATTAGTGAGATGAGAAGGAATGAGAAGAATACCGGATATTTTTTTTATAGTAGTTAAGTACGTAAGTAATTATCTATTCCTTATAAGTATGTATATGTCACCGTAAGATTGTAAAAACCGTTAGATTATAATATAACGTTTTTTATCTCGATAGATTATAAACTTTCGACAGATTGTGAACCGTAACATACTGCTTACAATTTAACGCGTTATTTTTCGGTAAATTGTAATATATTAGGTATATTAACCCGATAGAACCTAAGTGTCCGGCCTGCGGCCGGGCACTACCTGAATATTCATGTAAAACCCTAACCTAACCTATAGTTCGCGCGCGAGTTGAATGCAGAGTAAATGTATGGTGACACTGAAATTTACTCTGCATTCAACTCGCGCGCGAACTGTACAAGAAAGAGACAAGAAAACGTAAAAACAATAAATATTTCATAAATTAATACTCAGAACATTGAACGGTTCACAATCTTTCGACAGTTTATAATCTAGCGGGATAGAAACCGTTAGATTATAAACTAACGGATTTTACAATCTTACGGTGACATATATATAAATAGTGTAGCCATAGCTTCAGGATAACGGGAATTTTAAGTAAAAATCAGCAATACAACAACACTTTTTATTATTTTTACACCAATTTTACAATTCTTACGAATCATACGTCGCGTCGTTAGCCATTACTAATTACCATATCATTCAAGAAAAAAAAAACAAAAGACGATCTCTCCCCTCTGATTGGTCGATATTCGCATACCCTTTTATCAGTAACTTGTTGGCGCCAAATTCAAAATATACAGTTTATACGAACTTATTTTTGTAATAAAATATTAATAATGAAAACTTTAATAATATTTGATACAGGATATTTATAAAATAATAAAACAACAATTTAAATAAAGCTTACCGACAGCACATGCAAGTATTAATTAATTATTATGTAATAATAATTTAGTTAATAGTTTCTATCTGTGAAAACTTGTAATTGGCGTTATACTTATTCTTTATCTATCTATCCATCTCTGTTGTAGCTGTAAGTTTTCTGTACCAAATAAAATAAAATAAAATAAATAAAATAAATATGATTAGAAATTAGTAACCTCATAGACCGCTCACTAGATGGCGGTAGAGGCCAGTTTTTACAAAGAGGTTCTACGCTTAAATGCAATAATATAATATATCTAAAATATGCCTTAAATGATAAGTGGGCTTACAATAGGCACAAGGTAGTTATTAAACTACTCCTTTAAAATAATGCAGGTACAAGGTATGAAAGAAGACCATATTCCCGTGGTTTCTAAAGTAAAAAAATTGGGCCACTGACGATTCCTTTGTGCTCTGCAAAAGCATTGTAGATAAAGTTTTTACAAAAAATAAGAAAAGTAATTACTTACTTAGGTACCTAGGTACTTTATTTTAGTATTTTTATTCCGTAGCTACATAGGATTGCTTATATATTCTATTCAGCTATATAAATTACTTGCTAGTACTGAGGTGTACTATATTATAAAGGATCTTTGTTTTAAGGTCAATTTGAACAGTATTTTATAGATTTGGATCTAAATGCCTATCACATGTTTAAAACATCAACAATAACAGATGGTATGGTTAAGCCGCGGCCAGACTAATCGACTGTGAATCGTAACTAACCGTAACGCGTTACTGTCAATAAATTAACAGGTGGAACATTGTTTTCTTGCATTTGTAATGATGTACAGTAACCACTGTTGCTGCAATTACACTGTCTGACATCATAGTCTCATATATTATATTGTTCTCGAGTCTCCTAGACAAAAGTCTAGGCTAGCCAAAAAAGTAAAATCTAGTCCACATGGGGATACCCGACATAACTTTGAAATTTCCCAGATGTGTTTCTGCTAGCACAGGCTTCTGCTAAATAAAGCACAAGTTCGGCCCCACTTCGACTTAGGAAAGTCATCTTTACGTGCTGGAGAGCATGTAAAGATGACTTTCCTAAGACACTCGGTGAAAAATAAACTAACAGATAGAAACCGTAACCGGAACCGATTAAGGGTTTAGTTTAACTGCCATATATCCCTAATGGATTATCGCTATCATCTTAGACTGCGTCATCACTTACCAGTTACTAGATCTACACACAAGAAGAGATTGCAGTTAAGGGCTAACTTGTAGCGGAATAAAGAAATGGCTAACTCCACCTCTACTAAATCAACAGTAGAACAGTCAAATCGGTTCATATGACTTTGAAACAAAATAAGAAGAAGAAAAAGATTTTAATTAATCTACTTTAGTCGATTTGTTATCATTTGAATAATGAGTATTTAACGAACCCAGCCTGGGCAGGAAGAGACGTGTATTCCATTCTAATTTTAACAATTCCTCCAGTAACAGAGCAGTGTTCAATCAGGATTGATTGGCATCCGTCACGCCTTAACGCCTCCGAGATGCACCATAAATCAAGTACCACTTAAATAGATCGTAGTTAGCCCTTATTGTTCAATGACTGCACCGATATATTAGGCATTAGAGGTGCAATCATGTAAGGATTGCTGATGAAATTGTTAAAGTTCGGCTTCAAAGTAAAATAAACTATAACATCATTAAGTTAGAGCTCAATTTCGTGTATTCATTCTTATATTATGATACCCTATACGTATGAGAATGGATACAAGAAATTGAGCTCTAATTCAATGCTTTTATGGTATATTTTACTTTGAACCCGAACTTTAACGATTTCATCGGCAATCCTTACATGATTGCACCTCAGGCCCCCGATTGTGTAAGAAAATCGTAATCGTAATCCTTTGTCAAACGCATAATTCGACCTGTTTAAGGAGTTCATAGATGCCTGCACGTCACAAAGCATGTATGGACTCCTTGAACAATTCGAGTAATACGTTTTAAGCTGTCAAATGATTGCGATTTGCTTAGACAATTAGGCCTCAGATCAGTAATAGGGATGACGACAACTCAATCAAATCAGCAACTCTTTATCAAACTTAAAAACGCACTTCTAGTATGGAAGTTGTATGAAATTCACAATAGTGACGTCATAAACTTTAAAAATTTGACAACCTCCGTGGCGCAGTATGTAGCGCTGTTGCCTTAACGTGCGGAGGTCCTGGGTTCGATTCCCATTTGGGAATTTATAATTACTGAATTTTCCCTGGTCTGGCCTGGTGGGAGGCTTCGGCCGTGGCTAGTTACCACCCTACCGGCAAAGACGTGCCGCCAAGCGATTTAGCGTTCCGGTACGATGCCGTGTAGAAACCGAAGGGGTATGGGTTTAATATAACTGCCATGCCCCTAACAGGTTAGCCCGCTACCATCTTAGACTGCATCATCACTTACCATCAGGTGAGATCGCAATCAAGGGCTAGCTTGTAGTGGATTTAAAAAAAACGCACTCTTTTTCTTTAATCTATATTTTAAAATGGTTATCAAACTTAAAACTAACCGTGGATGTGAATTTTTGGTCTTTTGAAAGACCCTCTATTTAATAATCAGTTATAAATAATTTATTTTTGATATAGGCATCACCCTATTGTGATAACCTCTTGACTTTGTGCGTTGCCCGGTGTCACAACTCAGACGGCTCCTTTAAAATTAATCTAAGTAACTTACTAGATAAATCCATTCCAGTAAATAAAATGTTTGTACTCTATAGCTAAGTCTGTTTATGTGTTACCCAGTCATTAACTTTCTAAGGTGTTACCGGAATACTTTATAAGTAGTACCTTTCAGGTAGTGTTTCTTGATGAAAGTTGCAAAGATACGGGCAGGCTGCCTTTTATCACGGAATAATCAATGCGTGTCCATGGGGATTTAAAACCTAAGTCATATTCTAGCTCAGTACATGTACCTACTTACCACCTAAGACTAAGATGACATATTCATTAGTTAGGGCAAGTATAGTTCCTATAACTAAATCCTTGAAAAGATTTTTGTATCCGATCGATTTTTAATTGTAAGAGTAGATTAAATTTAGTCGAAACATCCAATCTCGAAAGTGTCGTCGAAACGAAATAACTTCCTGCGAACTTATTTAATTTAAAAGTTCGGTTACGTTAAATATCGTTGACCGAGTACAATGTAGGGTTAGTATAAAATTTTATTTCTCACGAACGTTGTTACCATCCGAACGTCGAAAGTCGACACGTTAAAAAGGCTCTCGGTCTTGTTTCAAGTTCGTCCTTACATCTAATGAGAGCCAGCGCCAAGTTTCAAGCGGGGACCTTACGAACTTAAAATCTTCTAACTATTATAGAAAATTATATGAAAGTTTTGATTTTTGAAATAATTATGAGTTTTTATGTTTATAAATTTGGATTTTTGGATGTTTGTTACTCTATCACACCCGAATAACTGTTTAAAATTTTGAATGGAGCCATCAGACATCTTCTTACTTAAACAGACACATAGAGGCTACATTTTATGCCGTAAAATTAAAATGTTCACGTGAAAATTAATAATTTTACTAGTTTGTTATTTATTATCAACGTTGTTGAGATGTAAAATCCCATACTAACCTTACCGTTCACAACATGATAGGCCCTGCCCTTTACAAAATTAAATCTAACCGAATGTCTGTTTCTTCCGCTCGATGTCCCATATCCGTTGCCCGTATATATACCTACTGTACAATCGATATGTTTTCAATTCAGTAAAAGATCAGTATCTATATATATATGGGTACGTAATATAAGGGTAAGGTAACTTTGGGGTCCATAATATTCCCTACGAAACTACCGACATAACCCTTGGATGATACAAGACATAACCGTAAACATATAGATAGAGGATAGCTTTGATGACAGCAAAATTTTCTATACTAGGTATAATGCGAAAGTGTACGTCTTGTTTTTTGGTTTGTCCTTTAACCAGATCTATTCAGTCAAAACGTTTTAGTCCGGAAAATCAAAGAGTTGACGAAGTGACGAATTAATTTATTCTACAGAATAGTCCTTGATGCAAGCTATCCCTGTACCAAATTTCATCAAAATTGGTTGAACAGATGAGCCATTAAAGCGTAGCAGACCGACAGACACACTTTTGCATTTATAATATTAGTATGGATTATGCTTAAGGATTCAGTCAGCTTTCTTGTTTAATTTTATAGATCCTTGCATCCTTATTCAGCCATAACTAATAGGAATATCAAAGTCGTACCCTACACTATCATAGACTTTGTCAAAAAATACAATTAGTTGGCAGCGTTAGTTGTAGGGTAAAACCGGGATAGATGCCCCACTTTTTGAAAAGGACACCTAATTTTAAAAATATTAATTTTATACGAATAATTTCTATTAATGTAGCTAGCTCAATCCTTAATGTTGAATTATTATTATTATTTTTTAACCTATCAAATACAGATTTTGCAGAAATTAGCTTTTCGTGGAACATGTTTTTTGAGGATAGATGCCTACCTGTATGGATAGTTGCCCCACCATGAAAAAACTGAGAAGGATAGATGCCTGCAGTGCAGGATGGATGCCCTTTATAGGTGTAAACGAAAAATCCATACCAAATGTTAGGTAGAAGTCCAAGGGTCATAATAATGAAAAATATTTTGTATTTTTTAAATCTTTTAATTGTTATCATTATAAGATATTATTCTAATATCACACAAATGACATAGGTAATTAAATTTTTAAAGCGTTTGTTTAACTAAAATAAAAATTCTTAAGTTTCAACATGCATAACCATATTGTTTGTTAAATAAAATTTTACAAGCATTTATTAAAAAAAAATATTATTTGTTAATTGTTGTATTCCCATGGTTTTTGTCCATTTCATCCAAAGCCGACTGTAGGTTTTCTGTAGTCCAAGAACATACTCGAGCTCGCACTCCTTCTTTTCTTTTATATTTTCGTGGTGTTGTAGGTAATCATATATGGCAGTGTATGCAGGGATAGGTGCCCCTAAGGGCACCCTTAGGGGCACCTATCCCTCGAAAAATCAGGGCAACTATCCTTCCGATATCCAAGTATTTTTTTAATAAATTATAAACAAAATAGCATCTACTTACACCTAGATGCAGACTCAATGAACCAGTATATTGACGTAATAAAAAATATAACTGAATTTATTACTAATTATAAAGTTATACAACGCAACATACTAACCTTTAAATCTTTGACGTGTTCGGGAATATCGCTGCGGAGATAATTACACGTACGAGCGAAACGCATCCTCATCGCACGACTGTCTGTGGGTAATTATGGTACGGGGTGACTGCGGCTCCTACTTATAAAATTAATTCTTAGTCGCGAGTTCGGGAAGTTAGGTTTTTAGAATATGAGGCATCTATCCCGCTGCGGCATCTATCCCGGTTTTACCCTATAGGGATTGTATTAAACGAGATCGGTCGGATAGGCTATAGATTACCCGAGGATTTATTCTCCAAGCCCGTTTTGCTACAGATTTCTACGTTATATAAAATATATAGGATTATGCTGGGGGAATTTCCTTTATTAGGTACAACGGAAATTACGTGCTTTGTTGCTTGTAACCTTCCGGCTCCCACTGTTTCAATAATTGGGATGTTTTCTATGTCTTCTTAATAAGTAAGTAGATAAGTACTTTTGGATATTATGATTGAGTTTGTTTGGAATTCCAGTAGGTACACATTGGATTTCTATTGATTTATGAAATGAAATGAAACGGAATGATCTATTTATCACGTAGGACTTGTACTAAAGACTACCACCGGTTCGAAAGGATTTAAATACTTTGGTAGAATTATTTAATCAAAAAGTGACGTCCACTTCTGACTCTCTGGGTCTCTTGTTCAGATTTAAATAAATGCCACTGTCTTACGTTGCCTAGCCTGGAGACAGACTGGTAAAGAGTATTACCAGATTACTTAGCCATCAGAAGAACCTCGTCGTCATCAACCAATATACGTCCACTGCTTATGTCCAGCAGTCTCCTGCAAGTTATTCCATATGCCGCGGTCTTGCACCGCCTGAATCCAGTGGATCCAGGCGATCCATCGAGTGGGGGACCGACGTTGCACTTTGGTACTCCAACGTCTATCGGTTTTTCGAACTATGTGCCCCGTCCATTGTCAGCTTCGCAACACGTCACAATATATGATACTGTACTTTACTTTACTTCTTCTGCGGATCTTCTCATTTCTGATTTGATCGCATAAAGAAACTCTGAGCTTAGCTAGAGAGCTATGCTCGGAGTTTCGTTCCATCGCCCGCTTAGTGACTCTGAGCTTTTTTATGAGGTTCATAGTTAGCGACATGTCTCGCATCCGTATGTCATCGCTGGCAACTCGCACTGTTCGGCTTTGTCTTATGGCAAGGAAGGAAGGAGGAATTTCGCACGAGAAGACATCTCGAAGCTTTTCGAACGCTGTCCAGTAGTACCTATCGCCAATAAAAGTCGCAAGAAATGGCTGCGCTCAACCGACGACTATGGCGCATTCCAAACTAATGCAATGGTAGATTCTCTTGACTATGCAAAAGCACTTTGCTAAAATTAGTTGAGTAATTTGAATAAAAATCTTTTCTATTTCTTTAGAGGCTACTTACTTAAGTAGTTCCGTTTCTGGAGGTTACTTAAGTTGATTATGTCAACATTATTTTAACGGACCACTTTAGGTTTCGCCTGATTTTTTATGTCTTTAGATGTCCAAATTGTTCCTGCCAGGGATCGAACCCGGGGCCTCCCGCTTTAAGATATCAGCGCTTACCACTGCGCCAGGGAGTTTTTCGTTCTTCCATTTTCTCTGAAACTGATATTTCTGTTATGTTTCTCACTTTCAAATATCCCATCTGGTTGGCTTCAGCATAATTTAGGACACACCCATATGTTTTAATAGATGACATAACGAATCTGGCTGAGACTCGAAACCGGTCGGATCTTGTTTCCTTTTAGGATATGACTAATCTGAGATGAGCAAGCACTATTTTACATTTTAAGTAGATAAGTGACTATTCAATAGTAGTTATTTCCTTTTTAGTTTCACACAGTTATTTAAATAGCACCTTTTAATGTCGTTTAAGCGTTTAAAAAACAATAATTCTTCCCTTTTTGGGATCAGTGTATGGATACAATTAAAAGAAATATAGTAGGAGTGAGACAGAAAGGAAATAGTGTTAAAATATAGTGTTCAAAGCAAGCCAGCCTAATAATTGTTTTGGTAGAGGTCTTCATTTATCGTAATATGAAAAGTTTTAAGTTTTAATGCTTATTCTACGAGTAGGTATTAGAGCCATTGATGAAGATGTAGATCTATCTAGATAGATTTTTCATCATCTATGTAGATTTTTGAAGTCATAGCTATAAGGAACCGTGACGTGTGGTAGGATATTGTTTTTATTTTATTTTTGACTAAATGATGCCCGCGTCTTTGTCCGCGTGGATTAATAATACCTGGGGAACTCCTAAATATTCCAGAACAAAACGTAGCCTGAAATGTAACATACCTCCATGCAAAATTTCATCAAAGTTGAAGAGATGGGCCGTTAAAGCGTAGCAGACAGACATACACACCTTCGCATTTATTTAAACTAGCGACGCTGTCACCGGTCAGATAAGTTTGTTTTATTTTGAAGCAATGAGGCTGCTTCAAAATTAAGCAAATATGTAGTTAAACCGTTTTTTTCGTCCGCCTGAACCTCGCGACAACAAAGGTTGTCGCAGAGACAATTACTTCATTCTGATAGTAGCATCGACTCTTGACTATAGTTAATGAAAGCGTAAACTTTTCATCATCCTCATTCAAACTGCAATTCGTATCACGTAGAGTTTGTCTTCTCAAGGAAATGCAAATCGTAAATTTAATTTCTTCAGTGCAGTGAGATAGTTAGTCTGTTTTAAAACATGAATTGTTGATTCTCGTGTGGTCTTCGGAATCTTGCAATGAAACGCGCAAAGGCGTCCAAGAACCGAGAGGCGTGCTCCCGAGAGTGTAGATATAGGACGTTACACTTTAGTCCCTAAAGTAACTAGTCTGACGACCTCCCTGGCGCAGGAGGTCCCGGGTTCGATTCCCGGATTCAATTTGGGAATTTATAATTTGTGAATTTTCTCTGGCCTGGTCTGGTTGGAGGCTTCGGCCCTGGCTAGTTACCACCCTACCGGAAAAGACGTACCGCCAAGCGATTTAGCGTTCAAGTATGATGCCGTGTAGAAACCGACTAGGGGTATGGGTTTTATATAACTGCCATACCCCTAACAAGTAAGCCCGCTACCATCTTAGACTGCATCGTCACTTACCATCAGGTGAGATCGCAGTCAAAGGCTCACTAGTAGTGGATAAAAAAAAGTGTGTGTGTACTTATGTACGCACGCAAGAAGTTATACTTTTTGATAGCAAATAATAAATATATTTTATATAGTTATCAGTTCTCACCCAACACACAGTGAATGTACCTATTTATTTTTATTTTTTGGCCTTTTTCCGCAAGACTTATAAGTTGACCAACTAACGTCAGAGTGTTCAATTTGGGTATCGGTGTGCGCGCGCATCGTAAAAATTCACTTTGATAATTTTTCCCTACCCCGCCAAAAGAAGTATAACTTTAAAAACTTCCGCAATACATCAATCAAAGGCTACGTAATTGAGGGGGTGTTTTAAGCAACCTCAGCAAGTAAAGCCTTCGGTTTTGGCCGCCTTTCAGATCAAATTGACCGTGAAACCTTTGTTGCTTTTCCCTTCATAGCTGAACGTTTTTCAGACAATACATTCTGATCGTGGTATCGACTCACTAAACTGAATAAAAGCATATAGTAACCGCCTTTTTCCCTTTTGTTGAGCTGATGTAATTTTTTTTATGTGAGTGAGCATGGCTTTTGATATTTAAAACCAAACCCCAACCAAAACATACCAAAATGAACCGAAATTTTAAAAGTTAATCTTGTTACTAAATTAACTGTGCTTTCAATTTCAACAACTTATAAAAAAAGTTACTAAACAAACTAAAAATATTTAGACTGAGAAAATCCTAAATGGTCGGGAAACTTTTAGCTCAAGAGTGTCAAAGGGTTACAAAACCCTGGCGCTAGTTCGACTATGTTTGAAATGAAATAGTAATTATATAGTATATTGTGTGCTTAGGGGTGAAACAAGACGATTTCAGACGAGGGTGAAGTTGTCTACCTGAGCGAAGCGAGGGCTGGCATCACCCGAAATCTGAAATGGTGTTTCATCCCGTTGCGCACACACTATTTTTCGTATACTTAACCGGCATTAAAAGTGCGAGTTTTATTAAAATTGTATTTCTTATTTATTTTAATTGCTACCCGCTGCATGACGTATTCGTCTGAAATTGACTAGTTTCAGGTGGCTCAGCAGGCATTGAAACTCGCATTTTCAATGCAGGTTATATGAAAAGTAATTTGCGTCGTCTTCACATAGACATGACATTTATTCTGCTACTTACCCCTATCTGCAAGTAAAAAACCACGTTTACGATACTTTTACGACATTTCGTGACACTGTGTTTATTGAGTCATGTTTCATTACTTCACAGCCTGACAGATGTTCCCAACATCGGCGATGACAGTTCAAACAAATCTTGAAATTTTTTTAGGCTATAATGGCCCCTAATGCGTTTTCTTAAGTGTCACAGTTATGTGTGTTCATTGTCACATAAGCAATACAAACGGCGTCTATAATGCGTCATAGCGCTCTGCGGTGGCCGTTGCCCTCTTTTTCAGGAAATCAATACCAAGTTCATGGGAAGGTTCATCGCCAATCGAACAATGTTTAATGGTTTCCTATGGCCCTTTACGCGCCGCTGCCCGCTGCTTTCTCGATCCCATGAGGAGATACAAATCTTAATGCTTAGTTTTGTGTTTGAGTACAATTCACAACTTGAAAATGGGTTTAAAAACTTTGGGCGTTGTGGTCGTCCACCACCAGTTCGCCAATTTGTTTTTTTTTTTTAAATCTCGTCGCTCTATGTAATTTGTGTAATTGGACATGTTATCGAACAAATCATGTTTTATAACATAATGTCTTTAAGTGTGATGGATAATGGATATATATTTTGAAGTAAAGATAGCAAATAGATATTTTTGAATCCTGGATTATTATTAGAATCCAGAAAAAAATCAGAAATTGTATTTCTAAATTGACCCTGCCGGAAATCGAACCTGGGACCTCCCACATTTTCCGGTCTTCGATGAAGCGAATAGGCCGTGAAAAGATCACATAGAGACTGACATTTCAATATGACAGACACATAAATTTCGTTTGTTTAGTTTTTTAATTTAGATTTTAATTTATAAAAATAAATACTTCTCAATTGTGTAGAGACAGAGATACTTTCTCATTTATAATATTAAGTAGCTATGATTATACTTATTTATTTTTTAATATTGAAGTAGGCTTGGCCGGTAAGCACTAACTTTCTACCAAAAATCCACTCCAAAGCGAACCCCATCGCGCCAAGTTTATTACAATGAAGAAAAAAACACACAGATCACGCAATAATGCATGTGAACACGTGGGCCTGGCTTTCGGGAACCCCATTTGTATTCCCCATTGCCAAACGTTAATCTGTTTTAACATTTACTGCTTTAGGAATAAGGGTCACAAGAAATGGTCCCAACAGACCCCTCGCCAGTAAATCACTTGAGGCAGTGCAATTGCAGTCCACGGATCGATAGTGCGGCGAATTTGGACACAAAATTTAAGTAACTTATGCAGTCGGACGTTCAGACTTATATAATTTAATAGCGGTTAGCTGCAAAATTCGTCTGCAGCAAAATTCATTGAATTTTTCAAATTCTAAGATAAATCTTTTCTTGGAATTTTCATCATAAGTACTATTTTATTTATTCATACTATTTGATTATGTCAAATCTGCACTTCATACACGGTCTGTCAGAAAATTTCCTTCACAGCCCCAAGGACAGATCTACTTTTAAGATGAGGAAGGCGATGCAAAATATTGAGGTTGATCCTTCGTCCACGGCAATGCAAACGGAGCAAAAATTCAATGTAATTTTTTACGTCTGAGAATGACATTTTTATCTCGGAAAAAACGGGCATTATCTCGGGCACCTTTTACCTGATTATTTAAATCAGCACTGATGAGGTCGTGGGAATGTGCTAATTATTTAGTTATTAAAGTTTTAATATATCTAACTATAAAAGTTATTTAAGTACTTAATTACTATTCGAATCAACTATTGAATTTTGATAGTAAACAGTAACTATCGGTAGTTAATGCCAACATGATCCACTGGATTAATACGACACTAATCCTATGCCCTTTGAAATGGAAACCCGACGTTTAAATCCCAAATCTGTCTCCCAGTCTGTATAATCAACTATAGTAGATTAGTATCGGGGATGTAATAATTTTGAAATTTGTTGATCCCCATTAGATAATATTGTTTATAGTTGAAATCTGATTCTAGTGATTTACTAACATTAGTTGAAACTATTATTTCAACAAAATTGTTCAAGTAGCAATTGCTAAGTAATTCAAGTTCATCATTATATTTTCCACCCACTGGTCGGCCCACTATTGAGAACAAGTCTCCTCTGAAAATGAAAAATACTCTAACTGTAAGGTCTCCCCGGGAATTGCTAAGTAATTAAAGTTCATCATCGTTATCATCATTTCAACCCATTGTCGACTCACTACTGAGCACGAGACTCCTCTGACAATCAGAAGGGTTTGGCCATAGTTCACCACGCTGGCCAAGTGTGGATTGGAACACTATGAAGAACTTTCCGGCATGCACGTTAGCACGGTGAAATGAACTAAGCAACTGTAAGGTGTCCTCGGATATCCTTGGTCAATAAAACAAATGAAAATCATTTCATTTGTTTTATTGACCAAGGATATTCCAATTTCACATTAGCTTTTATCTGTAAAATAATCTCATGAAAGGGTGTCAAGATTATCGACTACAGATATCGATTACAGGTATTTCCAAACATAAGATGAACTTGATATGAATAGATATAAGCACTACACGTATCAATTACGTTAATAACCTCCTAGCGATATGATTTTTAGTAAATGTGTGCATACATCGTCTATAGTATAGAGTTATAGACGATGTATGCAAGTATGCGTTTTCTATGTCATATTGCCTTACCTTATTAATTGCTCAAATACTTACTTTATTTATACATTTGCACAATAATTATTCGTTAGTAGAGTTACACTTATGTCACACCAGAACATACACAGTTCTGATGACCTCCGTGGCGCAGTGTGTAGCGCTGTTGTTCGATCCCCGGCAGGGTCAATTTGGGAATTTATAATTTCTGAATTTTCCCTGGTCTGGCCTGGTGTTAGGCTTCGGCCGTGGCTTATTACCACCCTACCGGCTAAGACGTGCCGCCAAGTGATTTAGCGTTCCGGTACGATGCCATGTGGAAACCGACGAGGGGTATGGGTTTAATATAACTGCCATACCCCTAACAGGTTAACCCACTATCACAGATCGTAGTCAAGGGCTAACTTGTAGTGGAATTTAAAAAAATATAAAAAAAGACATAAATAAGCGGCTTGATAGGAATCGATATTATTTGGATGATGCTTCAAGTATTTTGCTATTGTGCTCCCAAAATTTTGCTTAGTGAAGGTGGATTCCGGAAGGTTATTTCTTATCGTAGCAGTGATGAAAGCTAAACAACAAATATTAACGGAGAAGGAATGAAAATGAAAAGCGTTAGTTAACTGCAAAAGGTTCTTGTTTGGGCTTAGATTTTCAAACGTGGAATCTCTATTTAGTCGATGTATGTCTTTCTCTCCTATCCTCCATATGACATTTTTTTCACGCTTATAGTAAAGCAAAATTGCACAATCGGCAGACTATTTCCGTTTCCTTTCATCAAGTCGACGACCTCCTTAACGACGTAAGGTGTTGTTTTATTTCTACATATTGTGTTCCCGGCCCTTTGTAAATTTGTAAGGCGTGACTAAAAAGCCATTGTTTTGTGGATGAGAGCATTGTCGTTATGTTGTGTTATAAAACTGCAACCTCTGTTAGTAGTAGTTTCGTATTAATCGTTCACTTTCCTTCCTTATTCAGTTTCTAAATCATCAAGAAACAAATTTTGCTGTGCTAACTATATCTAGAGCTTAGAGCTGTCCTGTTCCTGTAATTTACTTATAAAGTTTGTGTACTATAGAATTGGTCACAATGTTTCTTTTTTTTTTGTTTTGTTTTCGGGCCTCTCCATTATGATCAGTCATCATTATCAAGAAAGCTAAGCAACTAAGTAAGAAGTTGAACCAAGACTGTAAATGGTTAAGGAAACAACTTTGGAGATCCAAGTTCCTTCCTCAGTTTCTCGAGGAGAACATTTAATCCGTGTGTCCTGGTTAGTACCAAAGACAATAATCGAGGCGAAATTGTACTTCGAGAATCACGATCTAGTTATGTGTATGAACAAGGATCAAGAAGCCAATCACATTATTATTCCAAGAAACCCCTCACTATTCTGTTATTATAAAAGGTGTCACAGCAGCGACAAATACGACACGTCGAAGAAGAGTTACTAAAATCGGTTTTCCATAACAACCCATCCTACAGCAATCCATGATCTATCTGTATTCACGGGATTTAGCACCGCATTAATGCTCTACGGCGTGCCCCATGTGTCTCCGTTCATTAATGGCCCAATAAAACCATTCATCTGATCCCTGAATGACACACATGTTCTTAGTTTGTATGGATGAACCGCGTCGTTTACATGATATACTTACAATGGAGTCGTAAGTCATAATTACATTAGGGAATATATGATGTTAATTTTATTTACCCTAACGTTTTATTGCAATCACGTCTAATAGAAATAAATGTTGCTGTCTACTGTATAGCGTGATTGAATGAACTAACATTTGAACGTGTTCACGTAAATTTAGGTTATAGGAAGTTCCCTTCCTCTGGAATATAAAAGTTGTATTTTCTTTAGATCTTTAGCACTGTGTATGTGATGATAAAGCATTTATGATTACTTATTGCTTGAATATTCATTTTATCATTATCAAGAGTAACTAAAATTTGGTAAGGTTTGTGGAGGTGGTTCGTTTATTAATAACTTGAAACGAACTATAATTACATGCCGTAAGTCAATTAAATGTAAGTGCTACTGGAATACAAAAATGTTCTTTCCCAGTTACATGCCACCTTAGCTAGAAGTTGTACCCTAAGCACTGCACCGCTTGAGGGTAGGTCGGGGTATTTGACAAATTGCCCGAAGGCCAGACGGGGGGCCGGGGGCCCTGAATGGAACACCGACGTGGTAATATCAGGGGTGCGGCTAGTATGAAGTTTGTAATTTTAAATCAATAACGTGCTTCGGCTTTATTAGATGGGGGGGACTTGTTTTGATGGAAATAAACTTGTTTTGTTGTCTTTTGTTAATCTGTGGTCTGTAGGTACATCACAGGTCGAGCTCTTCATCCAAATTGTTCTAGACTATCGCATTCTTACTTATAATATTATAAATGCGAAAGTTTGGATGGATGTATGGATGTTTGTTACTCAATCACGCCCCAAGGGCGTGGCTGAAATCTGGCAGAGATAGATTGTAGCCTGGAATAGCACATAGGCTACTTTTTATCCCGGAAAATTAAAGAGTTCCCGCGGGAACCAAAAAACTCAAACCACGCAGACGAAGTCGCGGGCATTCGCTAGTAATGTTATAAACGTGAAAGTGTGTATTGTTCGTCCGTCAATCAGGGTGCAATGGAACATCCGATCAAAGTGATTTTTTGCGTGGATACAGTTTAAGATTACAGTTTAATATCCCGATAAATCAAACAGTTCACTCGTGATTTTGAGCCAGTTACAGATATTCGAGAAAAGGTTTTTGATATTTTGATTGTAGTAGTAAGTACCTTACTTGAGATGTTTTTTCCTACCTTACTTTGCGGTTTTATTTTCGAAACACATAAAGAAACATCCACTTACTAAAGCTTGTTGCTGAAACACATGCCATATGATAATCTTGTCTAGACTCATATTATGTTATTAATATGTGTATCTTGTGAAATTTATACAGAACGTAACGATTTCTCTATCGATTCTCAGTTAAAGAGTTTTCTTGGCTAGCTCACTCCCCTCTGCTTAGAGTCTTTGCCTTAACCTGAAAGCGTGTGCTATTGTATTAGGAACCTTGTAATTTGATCCATAAAGTCTACTTTTCCTTCAAGCCATTCTTTATTTGAATGTAAGCAGGAAAAACTGATTCTGATCTTTATAAGTGCTATAATATGATTGGTTTTTCGTATTCAGTGAAGGCGTTTAAAAATTGTTATGAGAGAACTGGCCCCATGTTGGGTGCCAGTTATGAGATGTCATGGGATTATTTATAGGTCTAAATGTTTGTTAACACTCGTACCCCTTGTTAGAGGTTTCTAATGTTTGCTGAAGTTTCTGCACAGTTTGTTGAATAGTTGTAGGAAAGTTTTACTAGTAGTAATGTAGGTAGTGGTTGTTGAATGTTGCAATATCAAACATTACGAGCACTAAGTTCAGTGCTTAGTGTTAAAGTTTGACAAAGCTGATTGCAAATTGCTAACTAATGATTGTTCTCATCAAACAACTGAAACTGACTCGCTGAACATTGCTGTCTTCTCCATAGGACCACCAATGAATCTGCTCTGGGAATCGTTATTTTAGTAAAATACCGGTTTTCCGTATCCGCGAAAATCCGAGGTTGAAGAAAGATCCGTATCTGTTTAACGGATCCTTTACCTATTAATTTTCAATACATAGATGAAATTCTATATAGAGGAGATTAGATAGCAATGAAAAACTATTAAATTTCACACAGATCATTTTTTTTAAATCAAATTTGTTGCAAACACTTATCGTACTTAGTGAGTTTCAAGGTCTCACTCACCGACACCGATTGAGTAAGAAAGTTAAAATCTATTTAGATTTAGATTTTAAACGATCCGGCACATCATGCTTAATATTATAACCGCGAGTGTGTTATGAGTTAACAACAATATTCCTTTGATTTAATGTTTGTGTTGGTCGGTTGCGAAAAATTTGATGTACTTAAGCCTAACCTGACCACTAACCTAAGTACCTAAGCAATAAGCTAATACTACCAATGCATTTCAACAAATAATAAGGAAATTGTGAGCATTATCCGTTTCGGTGTTCCAGATAAGCCCGCTTGGATGACGTGATAAATAAAACCATGGCGTCATCAGGTAAATAAAACGTGTGTAACTGAAAACTTCAGCAAATGAAGTATAATTAATTGTTCACGTCCGGCACCCGTCAAATGGTGGTAACGCGTTAATTTACAGAATTTAGGTAACTCTATCAAACTAGTCTTCTGTAATTTATGATAATTCGTCTCAAGGCTGTTCGTGAGCGCTCTTATCTAATAGTAACCTTAACTATGCGAAGTCTATTTACCACTATCTGATATTCTGTTTATTGTTATAATTTAAGTCTGGAACATACTTAATGCGCGCGTACCCGTGTTTGTTTTGTAACACAAAAACTTGTGACCGTCTCCACATACACGATACTAGAGGGCGCTACACGTATCATACGTAGGAATCTCAATAAAGTACTGTACAATTAATAGATTTTGAATCGCGCTGACGAAGCGAACCACGCTTGTAAAAACCGGCTAGCCATTTGGCGGAACTGAATCATTTTACACTAGTGAGACAGGTCAAAACGTCGTCCCCTCGAACGTGAACATTTTGCGCTGAAGTTTTATCCTTTCCGATTCGTAGTCTGTTTTCGCTCTATACTATGAAATGAGCGTTGAAAGTCTTCCGCGTCGCTTCCGCCGCGCCTTGTATGTCAGAGCCTTAATCTTCAGGCAGTTTATTTGCCACTGTATGATGTTCTGCTATGTATTTAGGTTGTGCCTGTAGCTATCTACTTGTAGCTTATTAAATTGTTATATTGTCAATTTACGGTAAAGTCTCTACGGTTTTGAAGAAGCCTTTGAATTTCAAATCATTGACTGAATTTCACTCGAAAACCTCTCTTGATCCGTTTGAAATAATTTGAGGTTGATTGTGATTCTTTGGGTACCTCAACTGCCTGCCTTGTTGGTCTAACGGTTATAATATATAGCATAGACGACTACGGATCACAAGGTCCTGGTTTCGATTCCCGGTCTGGCATAATCATTGTTAGATATTGGGGTTTTCTGAATAGAAATTCGCATTGCCAACCCGGGGTTGGTGGTATTTCACTCCCGTGCCTTGGTGATCACGTTAAGCCGTCGGTCCCGGTTATTATCACTAACATGATAATAGTCGTTAAAGCCCGTCTACCCGCATTGGAGCAGCGTGGTGGGCATAAGCTCTAATTCCGTTTTTCTGATTTTGATTCTGATGAATTTTGAATCAGAATGGATGGAAACCTGTGCTAAGCAGTGGGACGTTAACGGGCGGTTCAAAGCTGTCGGGGATCCAAGATTCGGTCTCCGGCCATTGAAAAAAAGACCCGTGAGTAATTCGAAGACGGGTTGATGATGACTGATGATGTTTCTTTCATAAGCAATCAGTTTATTATCTACAAAACAACAATGTTAAAAGATTTTGACTTCTCATTATTACTAATATTATAAATGCGAAAGTGTGTTTGTTTGTTGGTTTATCCTTCAATCACGCCGCAACGGAGCAAACGATCGACGTAATTTTTGGCATGGTTGGTTATTAGTTGAGGATCTGGAGATCTGGTGACATAGACTACTTTTTATCCTGGTCAGAGATCTGGATATACTGCTCCACCTTCACCGTCGGGATTCTGCTCAAAGGTTGATTATTTATTTTTCTCTGAAGACAGTTTCCCATTTACTTGTAGAAAACATCGAAATCTTATCACAGGGTACAATAGGTTGTATTCATAAGACATATTTTAGGTTGGCAATCTTTTGAGGTATTTTTGTGATAAAACCGAAATCTCAATCAAAAGCTTTGAATGTTATAATTTCATTTCTGAAGAGCCAAGTTGGAGAAAATCATAAAATACTTCACGGTCTTATTAATTTCACAGCCACTTAATTTGCAATGACATTAAATAAAATAGCAGAGCGGATATTAAGAACATTTTCATAGTTACATTTTGATCTCATATTAAGAAAGATATTTTTTGAGAATTAAAACCTATTGATTATTGATAATTTAAAAGTTGATATTGTGGTTCAAAATATCTTGCGCATCTTTTTCATCCATCTGTATAGGTTAATTATGAATGCTGGACAATGATTGACTAGAGCATGACGTCACATTCGATCCTACCCTATAGAGGATTGCAAGTTGCAACTTGCATTTTCTCCTAGCCTACGCTCACTCGATTCTTTCTAAAACACTGTTCAAGAATCCACTGCCACTTTAGCTTGCTAAGACATGCTTTAAAATTGTGCCAATGGAACCAGTTTTCATTATTAATTTTTCACGACCTTCAACTCTGCATGCAGCTAGGCAGCCATGTACGAGCCATGTGGCTCATTTTAGGTCTTTATCCTATCTATCACTAACAAGTTGAAGTAAATGTCTGGACTATGGGTCAAATTGTTCTTTTGCGAAAATATCTTACACAAAATCCGGTTTGACGTCATGCTACGGTTCATGCAAATAAAATTGTGAAGCTGTTGCATAACCAAACGTTTATATTATGAGTTTTATGGACAATGAAAGTGGAAAGCAGCGGTATATGAATAGAATGATGATTATAATTGCAAACATTTTAACATACCTAGGTACTTGTTACATTTGAACGTTACAAGAATACTTTCTGACTAATTGTCAGTATTCTGGCGGGATATTGAAAAGTAAAGGCAAATAGATATAATGGGGCTGATTCTGTAGTGCACAATCTCTAAACTAAACTAAAATAAGAGCATTACAAATCTTGCTTACCCTTTCATAATACTCCCAACGGAAAGGGACAGAACTAGATTTAAAGCTGCCATTTTAGTTTAGTTTAGAGATTGTGTTATACAGAATCAGCCCCAATACCTAATGAAATGTCATCTGAAATAAAGTGATGCTACATAATCTTATCCATACTAACAAATAAATGCGAGAGTGTTTCTGTCTGTCGGTCTGCTACGTTTTAACGACCCAACTTTTCAACCGATTTTGATGACATTACCGTTTTTGGTACCACCTTTGCAATATTATGTGTACCTATCATGCAATAAACAATTTCTGATTCTGATTCATTTTTTCTGAGAAATTATTCCCGTTTCAAACTGTAACAGTTTGTTTCAAATAATCCTACGTTTAACCCTGTTGTGTTAGAACAAGTTCAACTTCAGAATATACCGCACGTCGAAACTTTCATACAAACTTTTCAAACACCGCGTGTCACTCGAGGTGTGTCGATCAATCAATCGCGATAAAGTTCAGCGATACGTGACAAAGAAAATCGTACGTGGTGTAGAAATGTACGAACATTTGTATGACTCGTAACGGTAGGTTGTTTTGTCTCGTTTGACACTGTCAATGAATGACATGACTTGTGATGCGTGACAAATAACAATTTAATTGGAAAGTGTAGTGCAATTAAGTTGGACGAAAATAATATAGAAATTTTTGACGCAGCATAGAGCGCAGTCTTAACGTGGGAGGTCCCGGGTTCGATCCCCGGCAGAGTCAATTTGGGAATTTATAATTTCTGAATTTTCTCCGTTACAAAGCCGTGTAGAAACCGGTTGGGTATTATATAACTGATATGCCCCAAACAGGTTAGCCCGCTACCATCTTAGACTGCATAATCACTTACCATCAGGTGACATCGCAGTCAAGGGCTAACAAGCAGTAGAAAAAAAAAGTAAATGGCTTACGGTTACGACTAGGAGCTGTCTATGGTGCATTAACACAAAAATCTAGTTGAGATAGATAAGGACTAGTCTAATTTATAAATGAACGGGCCTCACTAAATGTTCGCGTCATTTATGCACTAGATGACTAACAGATTCGGCTGTAGAATTCATGTCCAAATATGACGTATTTTGCTATCGCTGCTATGACAAATATTTAAAAATTGTTTCTGCGTGAATTAACTTACATAACAATTTCATTAATCAAAATTAATATAGCCATAGTGAAACTTTACAGATAGTGTATTGTATATTCATAAAGGTGTGTCCAAAAATAAAGCGGCAATCGTGCGCGGCTGCCGCGCGTCGAATGTCGCGCTGCTACTAGACGACTGCGGCGCATATTGTATTCGTATACTTTTGCTGAGATCTATAGAGCGTACTTTGACTTGGCTCAGACATTACTTACAGTTCAACGAAGATGGACTTTTTTTTTTAATATATAGGCTAGCGCTTGGCTGCAATCAGACTTGCATGCAAGAGGTGATGCAGCCTAAGGTGGAGCGCGCTTGCCTAGAAGATGCCTATTCACTCTTGATTTGAAGGTACCTTATGTGAGTAACGTAAATCTGTCTCGTTTTAACCATGTCTTAGGTCTAAGCATAGTCAAATTTCGCTCTATAAATCTCACATTTAGTCCTTGAGTCCTTACTAGGACGCGGATGAATTGTGTCCTGCAAACGCCGCGTGTTATTGCCGCGCACTTGCCGCTCTATGTTTGGACATACCTTGTGTCGTAAATGATTGCCGTACAAAGAACTAATACATATTTCATAACTGCGTTTTTATCAACCGCATCATATATAATTCCGTACACGGTTATCTCTACCACGATCATGTTAATGTGCGTCGAATAACATGTTCATTAAGTAGACAAGTGAAAGGGTGGTATAAAAACAAACGAAAGGTATTAATAACATACAAGAGAGAACATTTATAAAGAAAAATAGCTACTGATTATAATTTTTCCGAGCGGCAAAAAAGTAAACTAAAACGGTTGCCGTGAAACATTCAAACATTCGAGTCAGCTGTTTAAGTTTTTAATTAAAATTAATTTTGATTAAAGCTCTCTCATGACTAAAAAAGCCACGTCGATTTTACTAACTTCGCTAGCTCAATAACGAAATTGAATCGGCACAGTTAACTAGAAGCTGCCGCTTCATACAGTGCCGTGCAGTTCATAGAGGCATTAAAGCACTGCTTACACAAATGGTAATACCTACGTCAATGCTCATTTTTGATCGAAACAGCTATTAAGTAGATGTGTATTCTGAATAACAAATGCTTAACATAGCTTCAAAACTCATGCACACCACTGGCTTCATATACTGCTCAGTGCTCTCTTAGGTAGTCTGCCGCTTTCCATATAATCTAAGTAACCATGATGATCATCAGAACTATGATAAAGAATATCCGAAGAGATAATTAGTTTTGGTAGTTACCTGAAATTTCATGTTGGACCTTCAAAAATAAATCAGTTTATAGATCATGAATGACGAAGTACTGTGTTCTGTCGAAGAGCGTTTAAAGAAAAAAATATGTATGAAAGAAGAGACACGTAAATACAGAGCAATTGAACACAATTTAACCAAACCAAAAGTTGAGTGGCACATGTCACAAGGCAAACATAAAACGCCAATTAGTGTGACCCCGGGAGCAATCATTCAATTGAAGAGGCACAGATGCGCGTGCGCAAGCCACTCAGCGCGCGGCGGTGCTATTTATTCGTTACGTTGTGATTGAAGGAATAGCTTAACTATACTTTTTGAAAAAAGAAGGATTTTTACTTAGTCGCTTAATCATTACTTTAGGAGCTGAGTATAGATATTTTTGATTTTGATTTTGTATTCAATCCAAAATCTTAACCAAGGATGTAATGATTAAGCGACTCTGAGTGTGGCATTTAACCAACGACCTCAGTTTACATAAACGGGCCCTGTCAAACAAAGAATGTGAACTTGTTTTATTAACGCCATCTAATCTGAAAAGCGGGACAGCTCTATGGTAGGGACAAAGACAGGCTTATACAGGTGTGGGGCGCGCTCTACAAGTCGGACGCCCAAATTTTTTTAATGAAAGGGCCCATCTTGTACTTACCTTCATATATCGATGCATTTAACTTATTATTATTAAGTTAGTAACTTCATTTTGACTTTACATAATCAAAAACATACCGTTAGCAAAAACTTGTTTTTCATGCAGCTTGCGTCTTATACTCCTCTTGAAAGTTTTTTTTAAACAACTCCCCAGGCCCCAGCATCTTTTAAAAATCCTTCCACACTTAAAGGACATTGACCACCGCCCATACAAAGTTCGCCTAAGAACCAACAGTCATAAGAAATGCATTATTGGATTCAAAATAACACATTAATGCTATTGAAAATAGATTTAAACAACGGACACTTCAGAGAATTTATTTATTACCGATAATATTTTTGATTTTGAGGTTAGATTTTGAATCTCACCGCTATTCGGCCAAAGTCGACAGGTACCTATTAAATAGTTAGCGATAACAATTATAATTGTTGATGAGAATGATCTACATACCATTTATATTCTTATACTTAACTATATTTTTATTCTTACACGATTTTTTAACTATAAGCTATAACCGAGTAGGTTATGTAGGTATGAGTCATATTTATTAGAAAAAAATACGTACGATCCGGTAAACCAAGCCGTTTCAACCCCTTTTTACAGCCCCCAACTGGGCTGGGCACAGGTCTCCTGTCAAATTGAGAAAGGTTTGGCCATAGCTAAGCTGGCCAAGTGTTGGTTGGCAGACATTACACTGAGAACATTACCTGTGGAGAACTCTCATGTTTTTTCACGATGTTATTCCTTCACCGTTAAGCAATAACGACCTCCGTGACGTCCTCCGTGGCGCAGTGTGTAGCGCTGTTGCCTTAATGTGCGGAGGTCCCGGGTTCGATCCCCGGCAGGGTCAATTTGGGAATTTATAATTTCTGAATTTTCCCTGGTCTGGCGTGGTGGGAGGCTTCGGCCGTAGCTAGTTACCACCCTACCGGCAAAGACGTGCCGCCAAGCGATTTAGCGTTCCGGTACGATGCCGTGTAGAAACCGAAGGGGTATGGGTTCAATATAACTGCCATGCCCCTAACAGGTTAGCCCGCTACCATCTTAGACTGCATCATCACTTACCATCAGGTGAGATCGTAGTCAAGGGCTAGCTAGTAGTGGATAAAAAAAAATAAAAAAAATAAGCAAGTTATAATTAGTATCGACAAACCCACATAACTTCGAAGTCAGAAGTGACTGTGAAATTAAATAATTAAGTGGATAACGAGTGTTTCCTTTTAATAATACCTAGATACATAATAAGGATTTAATGAAACAAGAATTATGCTGAGCCATTTTCTTTAATAGTGATCTCTGTTTTCAAATAAGATATCGTCCAAAAATTGTGCTGGAGGGTTGATATTTTCCTGGTGTCTTGCCCAGCTTAGATACCAAATGATTGTCATCACATGGGCGCAACATCCGACCGTTCTGCGCCCAGCAATACAATTACAGTAATGTTGCTTTATAGCATTTCTGCCCGTTTGATTATTATCTACTAAAATATAAACAAAATATTTTTTGTGGCTTATGTGCCGGCTTTGGATTTTGCCTCGTAAAAGCCATGTATTCGAACTATCTAGTAATTCTAATTCATTTACCAGCTCGTCATCAACCTCCCTGCACACCTCTATAATATAGGAACCATCTTCTCTTACGTGTTCCCCATAGTATGACCGGGCTTGTTTGATTTGGTATATCCCCAACGGAATCAAAATTAACTCATTTAATTCCATGCGTGGAAAATCATTAAGGGTATCTCTTTCGACGATTATATTCGAAAATTGAGCTCTTCTCCTGTTTAAATTATGATGGTCCACAAAATCTGCCAATGTATTGGCGGTGAATATTTTTTCTTGTATTATTGATACAATATCTTGTGCATCCTCTCTGTCTACCAAAACAGGGTGAAATCTATTAATGAGAGCTGCTGCAACTCTAAAATCTTGCATTAAGTGCTTTGAGGCTTTATTAAAAAATTCTTGCCGCAGCAGCTTATGGTCCCTTTTAAATCTCCCGTTTACTACCTCTACTACCCAGTGACACAAAGTAACTTTTCGAGATTCGTTTGCATTTTGTGTAGACATTTGAGATTCACCTTGCTGTAGTGACAGAGGGTAGTGCACAGAGTAATTTAACCTTTGCAATAAGGGAATGCTATCTCGGAATCCCCTGTCCAAAATAAAAACATCACCCTCTCTGAAATACTGACGTAATGGTTTTTGAGGATCACTGAATTCCTCGTTTAAAATGTCTGCATCAGATTTTGTGGCCGGAAAGGGGCCCAGTGCATCTATAATATACCCATCGCAACATACTATGAGGAATGGTTTGACGAGGTTCCTATATTTATGCAGAGAATATGTTTTTTTTTGATACAAGTAGTTGCTACTTTTTTGAACATATATGTAAGTTCCATCCATAATCGCAATGGCTTTTCTGTCCTCCATGTTGCTCCCTGGGTTTCCAAATAATGAATTGGGAATATATAGGTTTCTTTCTGCCACATCTCTCCTTGATAGATGATTTAAGCCTAAATGTTGAGGAACAAAGTGTTCAACTATATTGGCTCTTGCATTGGATAAAAGTCTATGCAATGTAGTTCTCCCAATATTTAATAAAGTAGCAATCCTTTCATCTGAATCGCCTGTTCTGAGCTTCATTAAATAAGCTCCAACTGCTTTATTTCGATTCTGGAATTCAGGCAATTCTGCTAATAACTCCCTGAATTGCTGTTTAGTGCGTCCCAGCCAATACCACACTAAGTGGTCATCCATTTGCTCAATTTGATCAAAATCTAAAGTAATTTTATCATTTTTTAATAGCTCACAAAAATCTTCAATATAAGCTGCTGAGAAATTGTTAAGTACATTTTCAACTTGAAAGAGTTCCGACCAAGATTGTCTTTCTAAGTGAGATCTACAAATACGACAATTAGGTGGTATATAATATTTGTGGTCACTAAAGAGTCGTACCCTTATAAAAAATGGAATTATTTGCTGTGAGGTACTGTTACATTCTGGAAATATGCACCGTGCATGTGTATCAGGCGCTCTAGTGTAATTGGGCAGGGTAATTCTTTCAGCTTGTTGTGGAACAGGCTGGCTTGCAGTATCTGGAGGATCTGACATTGCACCACCAGAGGCCTGTGTTCTTTGGTAGCATCTATGGCAGATACGATCCGAGTCTTGTACAGTATGGCTACGAACTTGTGCCAAAGAGCGACCACATTGGATACAAATATTTTGATGACCAACAGATGGTGTCGATTCTTGTGAAGCTGATGTGACCTCTCTCTCAATGAATATAGAGTGACATGCATCACAAATGTAATCTGTTGCAGTTACCTGAAAGTGTGTTTATTTTAACATTAGTCTAAATTGCAACTTATATTGTAGCAGAGCATTAAACCTAATTTTAACTGACTTGCTAAAATCTGTTCACTAATTGCAGTGTGATGAATTAAAATACTGGAAGGCAGGTCATAAACATTAGGTATTTATTAAAAAAAAATTTTTGGCTGTACAGTTTGGAGTTATAGTTTTATTATAAGTGTGGAGTAACACTTACCACTCGAGGTGCTGCTTGTTGCTGTATTAGACTGAGAATATGTTCATCATTTAAAATGTGTCTCCTCATTCTCATTATATTAATGCCACAATTAGCACATCTTAATTGACTTCTTGAGGTTGAGGTACCCGTTGAAGTTGATGCTGATGAAAAATGCCTGGCAGCCCGATCAGCTCTTTGCCAACAGGGGTGGCAAATAAACTGTGATGCATGAACCTTAAATGAAAAGATTAATATATGAAAACTATGATACTTAATTATGTTGAAGTGTCAAAAAGGACCATAGCAAGAAAACTAATTTTATCATACAAAAAGTACCTGCAATGGCATAAGTCGTTCCAAAATAATGTTTTTGATATTCACATGATGTTGAGTATCTGTCCTCAGTGCAATGACTTGATGTGAACGTGTACGAACTGGCAATGCACAGTTACAAAGAGCACAGTTTCGTTCAACATTGCTTGTAGTCACATTAGTTAATGTTCTATGAGCTTCATCCCAACATATTGTACATACAAGATCATGAGCTTGAACCTGAAAACAAAATGAAATTAATTGTTAACTGAAGTAATCATTGTGAGTAAACCAGTTGTGATCAATAACTTATAATATTATAACGTATTTATAATAAACATAACAATTATACAAACCAAAACACGGTTTTATTAAAAATTACTTCCTTCACAGCGATAAATATTTTGGATACTTATAGGAAGTAGCATGGAAACAGATAGTAGACCTAAGTATAATAATATTATGTAAGCTACACTGGGGCTGATTCTATTGAACACAATCTCTAAACTAAACTAAAATTACATCTTTAAAAATATTGCTAACCGTTTCATAATACTCTCTGCAGAAAGGGATTACAGGGAATTTAGAGGTGTCATTTTAGTTTAGTTTCGAGATTGTGTTATACAGAATTGGCAACACTACCTACCTACATTTAAGTGATCAACTTATAATAATACTCAGCAATAACTTAGGTAATAGTTATCCAATATCCCCAGGTATCATACTAATATTATAAATGCGAAAGTGTTTGTTTGTTGGTTTGTCCTTCAATCACGCTGCAACAGAGCCACCGATCGACGTGATTTTTTTCACAGATTTAGTTGAGGACCTGGACATAGGCTACTTTTTATCCCGGAAAATTAAGGAATTCTCGTGGGCAATCAAAAAAATTTATTCCACGCAGACGAAGTGGCGGGCATCAGCTAGTACTAAATATAATGAATTATCACTTTTAACCCTTCCATAATATTCCCTGCGGAAAGGGATAGAACAAGATTTAAGTTTAGTTTAGAGATGATGTGCAGAATTGGCCTCATATCTTAGTACCTATTTTAACAGCTAACTAGCTTACAGTGCCTGCCGCAAGAAAAATAGGTAGCATGTACTTATCTTAGCAAATAAAAACTTACTAAGCGTGGAGCAGTCCAGTGCTGTATGCAATGAAGGATCCGTTCGTCTTGCAATATCATCGAACCACTAGCCGAACCACAATTTATACAAAATCCAGAGTCCAATTCCATTATGCAAGGTTGTCGTGTTCAGCGTTCACAATGTCCATAAATCAAAGCCAGGTCAATCAAGGGGAGCAGAAATCCAAGTCCGTTGCAGTTAGCCGGTTGTAGAAAAAGAAAATTGAAAAATATTAAAATACACAAAAGAACTCCAAAAAGACGTTATCCACAAGCAAGCCAAATGACAAGTAATATGTATAGGTTTGTGCAAAAAATATCGAAATCACTTACTCTTTGGATATCACGACATTCGAAAATATCGATGTATCGATATTTCATACTATTATCGCTATACATAATGGACATTTTTAATCGCGATGATATGATATCGGTATTCGATAATTACTCTTAGAGTATCAATTTCGATCTAATTTTTGACGCAATTATCAATGGTTTTGCAGACGCTTAGGTATACGAGTAGGCTGAGGGGAGTCATCGCCGTGCCGGTAGGTATGGCGCGATTATAGAAGTTTACTTACGAATACGATTTCTTTTTCTCGTACTGTAATCCGTTTCCACTCTGCACTCTGTTGGTTGACCACTGAGCCATCGGTGGAAAGAGTTGACGCAAGGTACATATGTTAATCAATTAGCTAGTGATTACCTAGGTATATTATGGTGATAATGAGCGTTCTTTTTACGGAGCTCAGCATTAAGTTGTGGCACAATCGCAGGCACATAAATGAGTAGGTACATTTTAAATTGAATTACACTTTTTATTTTCAAGAATTTTAACAAACACACAATTGGGACGAAAAGTAAACAAGGTACAGTGAACTACAGCAGCATCTACCTACATCTTTGAGGGTGACTCCCTATTAGTATAGGTCTGTTCATGAGGGGATCCTGCACATGCTGCGAGTATTAACCGTCTATGCGTTACGGATCGCACAACAGGACTTCGATTTCATCGTAGACTAGTTGATAAAGTGACAAACATAAATATTGTAGGCCATTGAATCTTGTAGTAGATATCTATCTATCTAGATGACTACCTTGAACACGTTAGACGCGTCACATCCCTATTTTCATAATACGAATTTTGTTGAAGTGACAATTATTTAAAATCGTTGTGATTTGAAAATTCGATGAAACGAAAAAGCGACACCAAAAAGAGACAAACATATTCATAATAGGATTTAGCCTGCGAGAGAATGAGATAGAATACGTTATATTTATCTCATTCTTTCGTAGGCTACTTTTCTGAAGTTTCACTTCTGCCGTGTGTTTTTGTTAGGAATAATGTATGAATAATCATGCTTAGCAAAAAATGACGACAGATAGTCGATAATTAATAAACGGTATTGTTTAAAAATATCGATTTTTTTCGTATTTTCCTTTTCCCATCCCTTTAAAATATTGTCTCTACTCTTTAGTTTCAAACTCAACAATAACAAAATGGAATCTCTCACTCGCACACTATGACATTATATATTTGTTTCCTGCTCATACTGGACAGCCATTTTCTATAGTATTGTTCCTTCTCGTGTACCACTAAGCGCTTTAAGCTGCTTTGGTTCGTAGTTCTTACTTTATTTCAGTAATCCAGCGCTTAAGCGGTGTTTGAGATATTATTCGAGGAACGGGAAAGAACGGGAAATCAAATAAATGCCCATTTTTTTGCATAATATTAATTAGAAGTGTCCGTGTTAAGGCTCACTGTGTTTATGACAATCGCTTTCATATGTGTCAATGCTAATATCCGACGACAGGCGCTGTCAACTATCTAACGTTCATGTGTCACCTTTAAAAAGTGCATTCTAATGTCAACATTTATCTCTCTTGGTCGATCATTGTACAAATTTACAATAAAGAGTTACTTACAAACTAAATCAAGTGTTTTCCATCCAAATAACTACTACAAGTCAAAATAACAACAAATTCAGTTCAAGCGCGAACATTTGGCGACCGTCTAAAGAAGAATCTGCAACGAAAAAACAAAACCGTCCGTCGGCAGATGGATGACGAAATCAAGACGAAATCAATCACAGATAAGTGTCTGGTGTCCTTCTCCACTCCATATCATCTATTAATCATTATAATATGTGAAGATTTATGTAAATAGTGAGTAACAAATCGAGATTAACGCAATAAAATTACAATATACTTACAGTGTAAATGTTAACTTCAACTCAGTCAGGCAAGTAGGTACCTACTTACTTTAAAACGGGGCATTTAATGGATATATTTTGGTTCAATAGCCTTATTTTGTTTTGTTTGTTGTATTAGCCTGATTTTGATAAATTTGCCTTCTTGTAGACAAATTAAACTGCAATCAAATTACCTATAGATTACTCAACAAACATAGGTAAACAGCTAATAGCCCATATCACATTTAGTGCATCAAGCATATTATTCAAGTTTCATCGCTGAACATTACAGGAACGTCGCTTCGTGAGTTAGATACTTAATACTTACCTACCTACTTTGTCTTAACAGCTGCTTGCGCGCGCGGCTGCCTTGACATTGAAAACGGCCCACAAGCGTCTTCCCAGTGTCACCGAATAATAGGAACGTGAAAACATTTTAATTTACTAATACATAAGTTCAAAATCAGCTCCATTAATTACTTTGCAATACGATAACGACTGAGTTTAATTTGTTTGAACCTTAAGCATATTTGTACCAGAGAATTGGTTATAGATACTAGTACTGTGTTATTGGGTAGGTACATATATTTTATACTCAGAGTTATAAAGTTAAATTTTATATTTCATCTTTTAGAATTACTTTAATTATTAATCAAAATACAAAATGACTGAGTTAAAGGAGCTGTATGTAAAACGCAGCTCAGTTAAAGGCCGTATTACCAAATATAAAACATACCTAAATTCTATTACTTCTACAAAGTTAACATCACTTGAAGTTGGTGAATTAAAATTAAAAACCGACAAAATTAAGAAGGTTTCTGAGTACTTTGAGGAGTTGCAAAATCGAATAGAGGTGTTGAACTCAGACAATTTATCATTGGAGCTTGCTGAACGCGACAGCATCGAGCAAGACTTCACAATTACGATTGCTACAGGTTTACATTTAATTGAATCCAATGAAAGCACTTTGAATTCAAGTCGCCCCACTGCGGCACGGGACGATCGCGGTGACCAATCAACTTCTATCATTTGTCATCATGATAGTCAAGACATGGGCTTTAAGTTGCCTCAAATTCAAATTGCGAAATTTGATGGTGCATTTTTTAAGTGGCTGGAATTCCGCGACACATTTTTGTCGCTCATTCACACAAACGAGCGAATAAAGGCAATTCATAAATTTCACTACTTAGTGTCATATTTGGAGGGTGAAGCCGCACGCATTATTTCAAATATTGAATTATCGGAAGCTAACTATAGCAATGCATGGCAACTATTATGCGAGCGTTATGATAATAAGAAACAACTTATTAATCATCACTTAAACTCCCTCTTCAGCATTGAACCTTTGGCCCGGGAGACCGAGAAGTCGCTGCGATTTTTGATCGATCATGTTTCGAAAAACCTTCGTGCACTATCGACTTTAGGTCAACCGACCGAACATTGGGATACTCTAATAATACATCTAGTGTCATCTAAATTAGACAACGTTACTTTAGGTAAGTGGGAAGAACGTCGCAATACATTCGACGAAGTACCTACTCTGAAGCAATTTAACAAATTTCTGTCCGATCGTGCTGACATCTTGGAAACTATGAACCGAAATAAATCGGACAAATTGAAACAACAATCGCGGTCGACGGTGGCGCCATCTCGTAGCTACAATAACAATTACAACACTGAACGAACTAAAAACAACTATAACAACAATTACGAACACCAATTAAAATCTTTTACAGTCTCCAATAATACAAATTCATTTCGCTGTTCTGTCTGTAAAGGAGAGCATCGCATCTACGACTGTCCTACCTTTTTGGCAATGAACATTGAGGATCGGAAGGCTGAGGTTTCTAAACTAAGGCTTTGCCCGAACTGCTTGCGTTCTGCTTCGCACCCACTCCGCTTCTGTCCTTCCAGAGCTTGCCGCCAGTGTACGAATAAACTTCATAATACTCTTTTATGCTATAAACAAAACAAGAATGCCACAGCCCCTACAAACAAAAATACATATACAAATTTACAAAACAATAATGATGCAGTTGTCAACTGTTCTTCATCCACTCAACATGTTAATCAAATCATTTTATCCACTGCCTTAATTACAGTGACGAATCCTAAAACAAATCAAGCCGAAACTGTCAAGGCCCTGCTTGACTGTGGAAGTCAATCAACATTTCTAAGCCACTCCATAAAGAAAAGACTATCTCTCGACTCACGACAAATCAATACAATCAATGTTATAGGCATAGGCGATACTCAATGCAACACAGTCACAGAGACGTGTGCTGCACAACTTAATTCTATCAACAATGATTTTCATATATCTCTTACCTGTTATGTAATGGACAAACTTACAGGAAATATTCCAAAAATGCCTATCAACATACAAGGCCTAAAGCTACCAACAGGCATACGTCTAGCTGACCCCACCTTTGATCAGCCAGCTCCTATTGACGTTTTGATCGGTGCCGACATTTTCTGGGACATCTTAGGGTGTGAACAACTATCTCTTGGCCCCGACAATCCTAAATTGAGAAGTTCAAAATTCGGTTGGCTAATTGCGGGTCCTCTGGCAAACGTGATTATTGATACAAAGAATAATCAATGTCTAGCTAATATGGCGCATGTAGACGAAATCGATAAACAATTAAGCAAGTTTTGGGAACTTGAGTCGGTCCCACTAAAACCAATGATACAAAGAATAATCAATGTCTAGCTAATATGGCGCATGTAGACGAAATCGATAAACAATTAAGCAAGTTTTGGGAACTTGAGTCGGTCCCACTAAAACCAATTTTATCAAAAAATGAAATTGCATGCGAAGATCATTTTCTACGAAATACTTACCGCTTGAACACAGGTAGGTTTTGTGTGAAACTACCTTTAACGAAGGATCCCACGTGTCTTGGCGACTCCTATAACTTAGCGAAGCAACGCTTCATCAATTTAGAGAAAAGATTGAGGAAGCAGCCGGTTATTAAATCTCAATATATAGATTTCATGCGCGAATACGCAGAATTAGGCCATTTACAAAAGTCCGAAATTTCTAGACCGAATCCATCATATTTTCTTTGCCATCACGCTGTCTTCAAGGCTAATAGCGAATCAACGAAAATCCGCGTCGTGTTTGACGGATCGGCGCGCGTTCCCTCATCAGGCCTCTCTATAAATGACATTCAATTAACAGGCCCAAACATTCAGGATTCTCTCCTCTCTATACTCATTAGAGCACGACAATACAAATTTATTCTCACAGGCGATATAGAAAAGATGTACCGCCAGGTTCAAATTGACGAAGCACATCGTGATCTTCAACTAATATTATGGAGAGAAGATGAGTCTTTGCCGTTAGAAACACATCGTTTGAATACTGTCACTTACGGATTTGCAAGTGCCAGCTATTTGAGTACTCGATGCATTTGGCAACTGGGGGAGGAATGCGATGATGAGCAAATTAAAACTATTATTCAACATGATTTTTATGTTGATGACCTAATAACCGGTGCTGATGATGAACAAAGTCTACTCAACATTCAGAAATCTGTTTCTGAAGCTCTCAAAAAGGGTTGTTTTAACCTACGAAAATACAGGTCTAATTCTAAGGCAATTTATGAGTCATCAAATATAGACTTCACGGAAAATTTGAGCATCAGCGAGTCCTTGAGCACTTTAGGTTTAGGGTGGAACCCTAATTCTGATACATTACATTTTACTATTGACGTACCTCTTAAAAATGAAGTTATATCCAAAAGAATAATTTTATCCTCCTCATTCAAGATTTTTGACCCGCTTGGATTACTAAGCCCTTGCATCATAAAACCTAAGGTTATTTTGCAGAGCTTGTGGCTCAGCAAAATAGGCTGGGATGATCCTGTTCCGATCGATATCAAATCGTCTTGGGAAATATTTGCAAATAATTTAGACGCTCTACTTACACTCGAAATTCCCAGACGAACGTTATGCGAATCACCAGCTACCGTAGAGTTGCATTCCTTTAGCGATGCGTCTCAGTCTGCGTACGGTGCATGTGTCTACCTAAGGTCAGTCGATAATGACGGAGACATCACTGTTAAATTATTGTGTGCTAAATCAAAGGTAGCACCTATAAAACCAACCACCATACCTCGATTGGAGCTAAGTGCGGCACTATTGAGTGCGAGACTAGTAAAAACTACTACTAATGCTTTAAGATGTCAGATAAATCGTCACGTACATTGGTGTGACTCCACTGTCGTTCTTGGTTGGCTTAGAAGCAATTCACGAAACCTGAAAACATTTGTAGCTAATCGAGTAGTCGAGATATGTGAACTAACAAACGAGGTCTCGTGGCGCTATGTTCCCACCGATCAAAACCCAGCGGATCTAATCTCACGAGGGGTACACCCTCACGAAATCAAGGATTGTAACATATGGTGGTCAGGACCTTCATTTTTAACGAAAGCCGAGTGCGAATGGCCTCAGTTCAAGAATAATTCGGGTCTCATCCTGCCCGAGATGAAGTCGCATGCCACTTCAACTGAGCCGGATGAATCCGTCATAAAGATGGAAAACTATTCTAAACTTACAAAACTAAAACGCGTTACGGCCTACGTACTAAGATTTGCAAACAATATTAAAAATCCTAAAACTAAAACTATTGGTGATTTAACAACAGACGAATTAACTGAAGCATTCAATTTCCTGTGCTTAATCGCACAAAAACAATCTTTTACTGATGATTACTCCAGACTAATAAAAAATATTCCACTTAACTCGAAATCAAACATACTGTCTTTATCGCCCTTTATGGACAATAAAAATCTCATCAGGGTCGGGGGTCGAATAGATGCCTCTAGTCTTAGTTATAATCAAAAACATCCAATACTTCTACATTCATCACATCATCTCACAAAACTCATTTTTTCACATTATCACATACACAGACTACATGCTGGTCCACAGTTACTGCTTGCTTCCGTGCGGGATCACATTTGGCCAATCAATGGCAGGCGGCTCGCTAGGAGCACTGCACAGAAATGCGTTATATGTCGTCGATTTCAAGGTAAAACACTCAACCCCATCATGGGAAATTTGCCAGCACAGCGTATCACTCCTGATTTTCCTTTTCGAACCGTCGGAGTTGACTTTGCTGGTCCATTTATGACACTAAATAGAAAGGGTCGCGGAGCTCGACTCGTTAAAACTTATCTTTGCCTTTTCATATGTTTTCGTTACAAATGCCTACATTTGGAGGCAGTCAGCGACTTGACTTCAAACTCTTTCATTTTAACATTGCGCAGAATGATATCGAGGCGAGGAAAACCACTCGAAATTTTTTGCGACAATGGCCGGAATTTTGTCGGCGCGGCCAAGGAGATTGGCAAATTCTTAAAACAAAATGCGGAGCCTATATTCGACTTTGCAACTCAAGAGGAGATCAAATTTGTTTTTTCACCTGTTTACGCCCCTAATTTCGGGGGTATATGGGAGGCAGGCGTAAAATCAGCAAAATTTTACGTAAAACGCGTAATGGGAAATACCCATTTAACTTTCGAGGAGTTGACCACACTTTTTGCACAAGTCGAAGCCATACTAAACAGCCGTCCCTTGTGTCCATTGTCCTCATCCCCAGACGACTTCCTAGCCCTCACACCAGGTCACTTTTTGATTGGGCGGCCACTGACTTCACTGCCCACTCCATCGCTCCTGGATCACACTACAAGCTCGCTGCCACGCTACGCTCGAATTGAGCAAATCCGCCAACATTTCTGGAAGCGCTGGCAGAAAGAATACATCAGCGAGCTACAACAACGCTGCAAGTGGCGAACCAATGACGGGCCTAAGCTACAAATTGGAGATCTGGTACTAATACATGAAGAAAACTTGCCTCCACTCTCCTGGCGAATGGGACGAATTATAAGAATGCTTCCCGGTTGTGACGGCGTCTCCCGCGTGGTCGATATCCGAACGGCGAATGGAACACTACGAAGAACCCTAACCAGAGTATGCCCATTGCTCCCGAGCGAAGAAAGCGATGGTTGAAAGTGAATCTTTCAACGCCGGGGAGGATGTTAAGGCTCACTGTGTTTATGACAATCGCTTTCATATGTGTCAATGCTAATATCCGACGACAGGCGCTGTCAACTATCTAACGTTCATGTGTCACCTTTAAAAAGTGCATTCTAATGTCAACATTTATCTCTCTTGGTCGATCATTGTACAAATTTACAATAAAGAGTTACTTACAAACTAAATCAAGTGTTTTCCATCCAAATAACTACTACAAGTCAAAATAACAACAAATTCAGTTCAAGCGCGAACAGTCCGTTAAATTCTAGTAATTAGAATTAAAGGTATAAAATAAATTGAGAATTATTGTATATTTCAATTGCTTGTTGATTTTTAGGCCAATTTGGACATTGTCCTTTATAAAGGCAAGTCTGAGTAGTCCTGCTTTCATATGCTATTCAGGGGGTAACTACCATCGCTTAAAGCAGTATTACTTCAAAATGACAATTTATGTCACGTACCTTGACTTCCCTAAAATAAGGATTATAATAATTCTAAAACACGAACGTCAACTATTATGAGACGCGATGGTAGTATGGACCCAGCTAGAGGTTCTATACCACCTTATTTTATCAGCCAAATATGGTGTTTTGGAAACCAGACTGTGGAGTGAACTATGTAAAGGAAACTGATATTAATGTCATAATGATGCTCCTTTCGGTTGAAATTCTTGCTTGTTGATAACGCGCTCACGTTTGGTAAATACGCTCCTATAAGATTCTTATTTCCAACGGATCATTTTGAGACAAAATATTGTAAACATCAGCGACCGTTTTGATAGAAACCTCTTAACTAGATAAGTAAGATAAATCAGACGTTTTTATTTCCTTAGTAGTTACTTGTCAGGTGGGTTTAAAGCCCCTAACATTAGGTTTATAAATTTTACTTATTCTTCACTAGAGTTCTGTGATATGTTATTTTTTATCGTACCTAATTAGTGATGTGCCGGATCGTTAAAAATGTATATCCGCGGATACGGATCCGGATACGGATGTTTGGTGTCAAGATCCACGGATACAGATACGGATTTTAACCTTTTTATTGCTGAGTTTCTTGCCGGCTCTTCTCAGTAGAACAGCTTTCCGAACCGGTGGTAGAGTCTTCACGTACCTATCATAAGTGACACAAGTTGTCCTATGTGAAATAAATAAATCATTTATCATTATTCAATCGGTGTCGGTGCGCGTGACCTTGGAAACTTACTACGATAAATGTTTCCAAAATAAAGGTTTTATTTATTATATATTTGATTTTAAGAAATAAAAATAATCGAATGGAATTTAATAGTTTTTCATTGCTACCTAATCACCTATATATATAATTTCATCTTTATATTGAAAATTAATAAGGTAAAAGATCAGTCAAAAAAGTAACGGATACGGATGTAACGGATCTTTCTTCACCCGTGGATATTCGCGGATACGGATACGGATACCACCACCACGACCACCGACCAGTACAGTGAGTCTAAGGAAGTCTTTGAGTAAATACGCTGTGAATTCTACCTACTATGTTTTGTTTATGATTTTGCACTGAACTGCACATAATAAGACACACACCGTCAAACAAGTTTGATCGAACCCGTCGTATCGTTTCAAAACTCTAAATGTATGAAACGACACATTGATCTACTTACTTATATTTAAATCAATGTGTGGGCTTCGTTACTCTCATTACTCCATTACATATTATTAACCGAAGATCTATTTTAATTCAGTGTCAATAACAACATAACACCGTGGGTGTACCTAATCGTATTTTCATACCTTGTATGAAAACGATAGTATTTTTTGTTCCTTTATCCATTCGTCCTCAGAGATTTTTGTGTGGGATGCTAACGGTCATAGTACAAAAGTAAAAGCGAGTTTTCTGCCCACGTTTTCATTTGTATTACTTACTTAGGTCAACTAAGTAAATAATGGAATGGCTTATATTATGTTTTATTTAGAGGAACGCTACGACCACAAGTATAATATGGAATAACCATTACTATTTATTCAATCCGTCGCTAATATTTTTCTTTAATTATGCAAAAATCGTCAAATTTCGTGCAAATTTATCGCGAAAGTCTGTCTGTCTGTTGACTTCTCACGTCTCTTTTCCCGGCTTGTTTTGACATAATACGATACTAAGCTGAGAGGGATGAAATAAGTGCCCTTTTCCCTGAGAAACATTGTAAACGCGGTAGGGTACCTAACCGCTATAGTACTGTTTTATGTTATGACCTGTTTTGTACAACCGATAAACCCTTTCAACAAAACCCTTTCGATAAGGTAAATGTCAAGAGAATAATATAACCACAGAACGAAGTATCTCCTTTGACAGTGGTGAGACCTTAAGTACTACTTTTAGTCCTGTAAACTTTGAAAAACCATATAACTAGGAAGAACTTGACTAGAAATAAAACATTTATTAGCTCTGCAACTCGAAATAATGCAGAAGCTGAGGTAAAACCAAATTTTTTGCCTAGAAACAACATTTAAACTTGGACATGGAACTTCGGTCTGGGACTCCTGAATTGTACATGTTTTCCGCCCGCAATTCTGCAATAAAAATCTTAATATTGAAAATAGCATGAGTTTCTCAACATTTTTAGTTCGTGCAAAAGTTAACTTACGAATATTTAACTCAAATTGTACCACAATGAGTAGAAAAAGTATATTTGACTCAGAATGTTGGAATTTACTAACCACGAGAGAGCGCCACGTTCACGTATTAACCATTTCACCCACACAATAACTGAATGAAATGGAAATTGCATCGCATATAATATTTTGGCGCTTGTTTATTTCTTGCTTTCGAATACTTTTACAGTCTGTTTTGGAATAGCAATTGTTTATTTCAACGAATTCATTCATAAAATGTTACGTGTTTAACATTACTCTGTGGGTCAAGCTGTAAGATCCATCTACTTTAGTAAATATATGTTTCTTGCAAATAAATGAATTTTAATTGTAATTTACTCTAAGATCCGACCTTGATCCGACATATACCTACGTAAATAATGGGGTATACATTAAATCCCAGAGGACAGAATATAGTACTAACGTAGCTTTGTTCAGTTTGGTATGAGGTCAGTGAAATGTAAAAGAAAACAGAGAAGGCTCAAAGGGCGAGGCTATGCCAAAGTAAATTAAGCTTAGTTGCAGTTGTTATAATAAAGAGACAGCGTCGGCCCCTCTCTATACAGGTTTAAGTTGGGCCTTACAGTAAAAGTAAATCCTTTAACTAAGGGAATTTATTCGTTATCGTGGCTTTCCTTACAAACACAGCCCTCCATATATTGTCATAACAGGTGATTTACATGACAGAGAGTTCATTTAGAAATCCATATCAATATTGTTAGTCACCTCGGCCCTACTCAAATCCAGGTGTAAGTTGGGCCTTACAGTAAAAGTAAATCCTTTAACTAAGGGAATTTATTCGTTATCGTGGCTTTCCTTACAAACACAGCCCTCCATATATTGTCATAACAGGTGATTTACATGACAGAGAGTTCATTTAGAAATCCATATCAATATTGTTAGTCACCTCGGCCCTACTCAAATCCAGGTGTAAGTTGGGCCTTACAGTAAAAGTAAATCCTTTAACTAAGGGAATTTATTCGTTATCGTGGCTTTCCTTACAAACACAGCCCTCCATATATTTCCCATAACAGGTGATTGATATGAAAAGGAGGTCTCGTAGAAATCCATACCAATATTGTAGTCTAAGAATAATACTACCCTATTGTCTACTCTTTTTTTTATCTTTGAAAAATAAAGCAATAATTTTATAGCTTCGAATCAAATTCTTGTTTTCCTCCGACTTCAATTGGCTATTTAGTAACTGTTCTATGTTCAATTCGCAAAGTAATTGAATTATGAAATTGCACAACCCACACTATTTGTACCGTGCTTGTGCTTTATTGTTTCTGAAGTCTCCCACGCGGTCCCTCAGAGATTCGCATGTTTATCTTCAATATTCACTGAAACAACAGTTTTGTTTCAAACTTGGAGTAATATCAAAAAGGGGGCATACTACCATCGCTTAAATATGTTTTGATATTGTTGACGTTCGTGTTTTAGAATTAATAATGCTTATTTAGGGGACGTCAAGGTACATGACATAAAACTGTCATTTTGAAGTAATACTGGTTTATTCGATGGTAGTAACGCCGAAGGTGTGGTTGAGGTGATACTGTTACAGCCAAGGTCGTACTTACGTTTTCAAATATAAAAAATACAATCCCGTTTCGTGCTATCGGATAATATAGCATCAACGTCTAAAAATACCAAACTGGTTCAATCTATTCTTTTTTTTGCTTGATGGTAGTGAATTGTTTTTACTATCTACTTTAGTGGTTTTACTGTGACATTATAAAATGTGCTGCTGTATGTGTATATTAAAGGTGCACAATATCATATCACGTCTAAAGTTGAAAGCCAAAATGGTACTTCACTGATCCAATTTCAATTAATTCAGATCAAAAATAATTGCGAGGCTTTTATTAAAAAGACTGGACTACTAAAATCACTAGGGTAGAAAAGGGGTAATAATACCTACTCCTTGTGTTAACCGTACTTATTCTCGGCCGTTATTGATGTCTACCCAGTCCTTTCCAACCCCGAAAATCCTCTTACTTTTTTCAGGTCAAAATACTCGTAGTTACGTGATTTCGAGGCTAATAAATTCAAGTGAACTTTTACAAGTGCTTTTGAATAGTCAAATGATAACTAACTGTTTTGGTATGCCCTATTATAAGATGAAACACTGGTTCTCCATTACTCTCCCACACAGTCAGAGCATTTTCCGAGTCAACCATAGATTTATCTGTCATCCAATTACAGAGTACAATAGGTACACTAGTCAGAGCAGGACAGCAATAATACCATTGTCTCTCTCAGACTGGCCTAACACTATCGAGAACTAGCAAGAAATGGCAGTTGCTCTTATTGTTTTTAATATAGTAAGTAGGCATAAGTAACTGCAGACCCACCCACTGCAGGAACGAGTCAAATCCACGCTTTTTTATCATTTTCATAGTTTTCGATTGTATTATACTATGTTATTTCAGAATACTTTTAATAGACTTCAAATATCTTGGATAAAATAGGGGTAATAATAGGCCTTGTATTAACAGCGCTTATTCTTGGCTGTTATTGGTCTCCCACGCCGACGCGCGACGCCCAGCTGATTCTCCTTTGTGTATTTCAATAACGTTATGGCGTTCCATTTCACTTGTTGCTTTGTAATTTCGGTAAACTTTGTTCTTTAATTCTGTATAATTAAGATAATTTTACGGTACTCGATCCGAGACGTTTTCAATTTTTTGTTTCAACATCTTTTGTGTTAATTAATTAAACTTATACTGCCAGTTTATGTAGGGTATGTAACCCGCCCCGGCTTTGTTCGGTTGTAGTTTCATAAAATCCCTTCTTAGTTGGGGTAGGTATATGTTAAATAATTAACAAAACTAAAACGAACGGGTGGTTTAAGATATACGTTCTTATATCTTATACCAACGTATATCTTAAATATACCTAGCTAAGTATTTTTTAAGGATCCTGTTGAAATTTACAAATATACTAGATGATGCGCGCGATTCTCATCACTGATGACGTCCTCGTGGATTAAGTTTTGTTTATTCCCGTGGAAGCGAGAAGAGCTGGCAAGAAACTAAAAATACATTTCCAATAATTGAATTTCAACAATTCTCAGTTTGCAGGAAAACCATTTGATGTGAAAATTTATTTAGCGGGAAGCGAGCGTCTTATCCACCCCCTCTCTGTATATCCTGTATATATACCCCTCCAATATCCAGTTGTCTACAATGTTTCCTGATTTGCTTCCACAAATTGTTCTGCGATTGGGAAGTTACACGATTCCTAATGAATTTGTTGTTTGAACGAACGATTTGGTGCATTTTCATAGATTAAATAATAGTTACGTGATGCGAATAACTCAGTAGGTACTGTGTGAGCAACAGATTAACATTAATTTTTAAATAGAAAAAAGTTGTAGATAATGAACATGTGCTTCACGGCAGATCAGAGGAACTTAGATCTTTGGGTTTCAAAGATTTTGCCAATTTGATTTTGCTACCTACCAGTAGACCGACACTTTCAAAGCATGGTCAATACTTTAATTTGACCAAGGTCTATTTTCAAACTAGCATTCTCTCATTCATTACAATATTCGACTTTTCAAATCGTAGATTAAGAAATTCCTTACAAGCCAGCAACGCATCTGACGTTGAAAATGTTCATGGGCGACTATAATCACTTAAATCACGCAACCCGCCAGCTCGCTAACTCGTTAGTCTGTGGTAAGACTGTCTGAAATAACGACTATTTAAAAAGGTCTTTATCCAATAGTAGATATAAATCTGACTAAGTGTACTGATTAAGTAGTAACTGAGCTCAGGAGCTTTTCGATCTTGTTCCTCCTTCACATTTCTACCACCGTACCGCAAGGCGGCGTGCGGTTCTATGTCGTCGAAGTTACATCCACACATACGAAGCGCTTTGCGTCTTCATACCTTATTCGCATGGCTAAGGTCTGGAACACTACAAAAAACTGTGTTTCCCATCAATTACAATCCGGGTATCTTTAAATCAAGAGTGAATAGGCATCTTCTGGGCAAACGCGTCCCATCTTAGGCTCATCATCACTTCCCATCAGGTGTGATTGTGGTCAAGCGTAAGCATATAATGATTTTTTTTAACTAAATGTTTTTGGCTTAAGAATGAATCTGAGCTAGCATACTCTACTGTGAAAATAACGGCTTATTATTACGAATGAGGTTACGTCATATAAAAGTCCAGGTGGGCCCGTTTCTCACGCCACTGCCTGTTCTTATGTTGACATAACATAAAATAACATGGCTGACGGAATCACACGTGTCGACTCAGTTTGTGGAAACTGGAATGCTTCTTTGCAAATTCCTGGATTGTGTTTCAAATTCAATACCTTGATTTATAGATATCATCCTGAATTAAAATAAAAACTCAAACTCATACACTTATATATTTTTATTCAAATAAACTTATTACAAGTGCTTTTGTGCGTCGAGTGAATCTACCACTGGTTCGGAATGACATTCTTACCGAGATGAACCAGCGAGAACCTCGGTGGTAAGTAATTACCGCTCTCCTTAGCATTGCTGGAGCGAGTCAAATCCATTCCAGTAATGCTAAGGACAGCGGTTACTTATGTATAGGTTATATTTTACTCCCGAAAACTAAAGAGTTCGCGCGAATTGATCCATCGACTAGTGGTGAAATAAACGCTCATAAAGATATCTTTAACCTGCATTCATCCAAAAATAAAGGTGCTTTTCTCCTCCATTCACCCAAAAGAATATGTATTAAAAACGTCCACACAAAAGTAACTGGGGCTGTGGACTTGAAATAAAATCCGCCAAGTCCTAGTTATGTGATAAATTTCGGGAAGCTTGGCGTTAGAAAGGATTATGGCATGGCGTGGTGCCAAATACGCGCCACGCTTTCCCGTTACCTACCTATTTTCTTTGTGTAAAAGGAGAGTAGAGATTTTCACAGCTATTTCCCCACTGAAGAATGTAAAAACTCAATACGGGTTGTATTGTATTCTCTTATCATATAATGTCTCTTAAGATTTTTTTTCTCTTGTACATAATTACTTACTACAAAGTATGAGGGTCTTGTGATGCAGGTAATATATGAATTAGTTTTCTTGCTTCGGATTCCTTTATTATTCTTTATTATTATAAAAACCCTATCACGCAATTAAAAAAAAAAACATGCCAGGGAAGACTACAGTTGCCCAATTCTCCTGCTCCGATTGTTAACCGTATTCCGATTTCGTCTCGGATATCCGCAGATACGGATACGGATATCCGACACATCACACGTAATTATCTACTCGTATAAGTAGATAGTTACTGATTAGCAAGCGGGAGTGCAGATGGTGTGGTTTTGCCGATAGGTAACAAATTAAGATTATTGTGTTACTTAACTTCTACGAATAAGCGTCTGCTTCTAACCACTTCTTCTTATTCTTTCCCTCTTATAAAAGTGGTCTTGTTTATGGTTAACAAACTTTCACTCTTGCAATATCCAGAACTCAGTTGCTTCTATATTAAGTTGCATAGTAAATGTTATAATTTAAACACCGAAACTTGTGGCAGAAGTAATTTTATTAAAACATTTATCCTAAGACACGTTAGCAAATTATATTAAGTCTTAGAGTCTTAAGGTCACAGACTCAATCTAAATACATAAGTAAAAATACCACAGACAATATACTACAGTAAAAACTAAAAACATTGATTTAAAACTAATGGCGAATCGGATTAAACCAGTCTATCTACGATTCGCTACTCAGAGAATTAAGACTAATCGATCTACGCTGTTCGTCTTCCAAAGTAGTTAATCCGTCTCATCTTAAGCTGTAACAAGAAAGTTACCACAAGTTAAGATCTTGAGTCAATGCTAGTTACTAAAGCATCTATTTGATTCCCCTCACGACCTGAAGCTAGATTAGCTCCCCTTCATTGAAAATTCTCTCCCTGGCTATTAAGGATCAGGTGTGTATTTTGGAAACCTCGTGTAACTTGCATTAGGTTCTGTCTAAGTGGCTGTAAATTACATTTAGCTACAGCCCCTGAACCTCCCCTTGCGTCGTGAAATTTGATCTTTTCTGTATGCTACAACTAGTATATATTTTTTTTATCCACTACAAGCTAGCCCTTGACTGCGATCTCACCTGATGGTAAGTGATGATGCAGTCTAAGATGGTAGCGGGCTAACCTGTTAGGGGCATGGCAGTTATATTAAACCCATACCCCTTCGGTTTCTACACGGCATCGCACCGGAACGCTAAATCGCTTGGCGGCACGTCTTTGCCGGTAGGGTGGTAACTAGCCACGGCCGAAGCCTCCCACCAGGCCAGACCAGGGAAAATGCAGAAATTATAAATTCCCATAAATTGACCCTGCCGGGGATCGAACCCAGGACCTCCGCACGTTGAGGCAACGGCGCTACACACTGCGCCACGGAGGTCGTCAAAATAATAAAATATATAATGGTACCCTTTGCTTATGTACTTGCTTATACATACTTACTAAAAATGGTAAAGTGTGTGTTATTTGTTTCTTTAGCTGCATAATCAATTACGATACAACAGAGCAAGGATTGTCATTTTTTTTAAATTTGCAAGGTTATACCTAGTTGTAGACCTGGACAGTGGCATAAGCTACTTTTTATCCCGGGAAATCAAAGCCGTTCCCTTAAATCAACCCGGAAGAAGTCGTGTTAAAGTATTAAAATATTAAATGATTGCAACTAAATGTGTAAACTGCACTCTATGTCGCATTCTTTAAATTTAGTTCAACACTAAAAAATTAATTACTTAACAATAAAAAGCAATATAGCTATTAATAAAATTATACTAGATAGCTATAAATTATTATGTTTCACAAGCTTTCCAACGTTTTATGTAGCACAATAAAAAAATTACGGCTCGGATTAACATACCATTTTGTGAACATTATTGTTTTTCTAAAGAAAACACGTATCTTACCACAGATAGTAACTTTATGGATAATTAGAATTACTGATAATTAACCAACTTCCAAAAACAGAAGGCTCAATTTGTATATTTATGATTTATTTGTGTATTTTCAGATTAAGTGTCCCTTTTAGCTGAGTTATACTTTTCCGCTGACAACAATGAAGAATGTGCTAACCAAAAATCATAAATCTCTCTAAAGAAATCCTAGACGCATTCCCATCGTATATTTCAAAAACCTGAGGCCCAATAATTGTCAGCCAATAATGGCCGAGCTTAAAACGTATTACTCGAACTGTTTAAGGAGTTCATACAATGCTTTTTGACGTGCAGGCATCTGTGAACTCCATAAACAGGTCGAATTGTGTACGTTTGACACACCATTACGATTACTATTTCCTTACACAATCGGGGTTGATCTAATTTCACAGCCATCATTCAGATGAACTGTGCATGGAAAATCTACATTCAAAAGGGACTTTTCAACGCTTTGTGTTTGCAAAACGGGTCACGACTAGGTTCACCATTATGTAAGGTGGCGGTTAGACTTTCCCTAGTCTTTACGGGACCTGTTATTAAACTTTTAAAACACATCTTGACAGCCTCGCATGATTGCAACAAATTAATACAGATATTAACAGGTTACTACTTACTGACTACCAGACATCCGAAGAAGACGTGACAGGGGCGAGATAGCGGTGCGTATCTGCAAGCTGACCGAATTTTCGGCACAAAATTCAGTTATTCTAGCTCAAAATTAGTTTGCAGCTTGAAGGTGAACTTATGGCGTATTTCCACTCTAAGCCCCACACGCATGCACAAGGACATGCACAAGTAATGCTCTGTTTTTGGCAAGAGCATAACTATTGCGGTTTACAAAAGTGACTGCATTAAAAACATATCGAAGTAAGTAAATCAATTTAAGAGTCCTTGTGCAAGTGGGCATATTTATGAGAACTTTCGTTGCGATTATTATGACTTTTTGAATTTTGAATCTCAGGGTGAAGAGCGGAGATATTGTGGTCATAAGTAGTTAGTAAATGAAACTGCCTCAAACATCTGGAGTACCAGGTGGTGGCTCTAGTCACGACTTACGATCTCAAAGACAAAAGCAATTTCCAAAGCGATGCGTGGGTCAGGTAATGCTGGAGTGCGGTTTCAACGGATAACAAACGATCGTGCTGGATTAGATGTGGTTACATAAATAATACACTTCAATACTTTGAACAGTTATTTAGCGTTTTGCAATTACCTACTGTCGATATGTTTTAGTTTCATGTTTTTACGACCATGTTTTTAAAAATGTACCAACTTTATATAACCTATTTCAACAAATGAACTGATTTTGATTTTTTGTAGACTATAGACTATAGAGGGTTAATTTAATACTGTCAACTTCTTATGGGTAACTTCTTTATATAATTATTCTAAATTAATAAGTAGGTAGGTATAGTTAAGGAGTTTTGGATAGGACTTTCGAGATGTATGCAAAATAATCTGGGAGTACAAGGCATTATTAATGTATCAAGAAAACCCCCACCATAATACATAAGAAACTACATAAGAAACTGATACTACCTAGTAGGGAATTATTTTCAATTGAATAGGAATGATGTCTATGTCTATAATAAATTGTGTCTTACTAATTAAATAAAGGGTCTTCCAAGAACCTAAAATTCACATCCTCCGCTAGTTTTTAGTTTGATAACCATTTTAAACTATAGAGCAAAGAAAAAAGTGAGTGACCTCACAACTATGTATTTCATGCAAACTTCCATACAAGAAGCGCGTTTTAAAGTTTCGTAAAGAGTTTCCGATTTATTGAGTTGTCATCATCCCTATTATAAAACAGCCACAGTAATGGCAATGATATCCAATTGCTCGTTTCTTAACCAATCGAAAGTAAAAGATCTCTCGATTGAAATGGAAATGAATATGTGGTCAGAAGTAGTTACTGGCCATTTCATATCAAACGAACCTCCCACAGTTTGTGTAATCAAGTCTGCTCGAAGATAAATTGGTTCGTGGCTTGGTTATTGGAAAATGATTGTATTGAAACAATCCAATGTTTCTTTTCCATTATATCGTATAAATACCTACGTTGCTGCGGTGGCGCTTCGAATTGAACGAATGGTACTTTGTACTTACTTACTTTTGATAACTTACCTTTGTACTAATTTTGTATCGTCCCAAATTTTTTTTTACATATATAGGCTAGCGCTTGGCTGCAATCAGACTTGCTTGCAAGTGGTGATGCAGTCTAAGGTGGAACGCGCTTGCCTAGAAGATGCCTATTCACTCTTGAATGCTTGGTGCTTGAATGGCGGGCTCGTACCGGAAAGCGTAGCGTTGGACGACCCTCTACTAGGTGCACGGACGATCTCAAACGAGTAGCTGCTGGAAGCAAGCGGCCCAAAGCCGTGTTCTGTGGAGATCCATGCAGGAGACCTTCGTTTAGCAGTAGACGTTTATAGGTTGAGACGAGGACGGCGACGAAGTTCTTATAGGTAGAAAAGCTAATAGCTTTGACGATACTACATAACCTGTATCGTTACTTCTTACTTAGTTATTTTCAAGAGCGTTTGGCGGCGAAACCTCGGGTCCAATAATAACTCTGGTAGCTCCGTTATGTACTTGTGTATTCACTAATAATAAGTTTTAAAGGTTTTACAAAACAGTAGGAATACAATAGCAGTACAATAGTCAGTCGTATAAAATAGTGACAGTAACAATGACAGAGAGTACAAAAGAGCGGGCACTTTCGCGCCAACATTTGTCAGATTCTATTGACACTTGACAGTGACGACTGCGTTCGGAACAAGGATATCAGATCATAGATATAATAATAATGAATTCTAAGGTTCTGAGTCAAACGCAGTCGCCACCAGCGTTTTAATTCAGAGTGTATTTTCTTTTTTGTTTCAGGTAAGTTGAAAATGGATGTCTTGCACTTACGCTGTTTTTACCCGACTGCAAATTAGTAAGTTATTAATATTTTGCCATTTATCTCAAGAACTGTGGACGTAAATAGTGAACCTTGCAAGAGACGTATGAAGGCGGTGATTATTATTGGACACAATAATTTTGTCATTATCTAAATATATAAAAGGAAAAGGCGACTGACTGACTGACTGACTGATCTATCTCAAACCACTAGACTGGATCGGACTGAAATTTGGCATACATATAGCTTTTATGATGTAGGCTAAGGAAGGATTTTTTGAAAATTCAACTATTAAATTTTTATGAAAATCTTACTTAACGTGGTCGTAGCTACGGGCAAAAGTAAGTTAACTGTGGTAAGTTAGTGGTGGTAACACTCTTCAGGTGAAGTCTTTCCGTAGTGGACACGTGTATCTCTAACCAGGCTACCACAGAACAGCGAGAAACCGTCTGCGTTGGCATCCTTATGTGGTTGATGTTCAATCTGCCCGCACAAAACGTTTTTGCTCGACGTTTCTGATCCGAACCGCTAGGGTGTGGAACACCCTCCCAGCGCACGTGTTTCCTGCCACGTATAACTTAGGTACCTTCAAGGCAAGAGTGAATAGGCATCTTCTAGGCAAGCGTGTTCCAACCTAGACCTCATCATTGCTTTGCACTAAGCATGATTGTTGTCAAGCGCAAGCCTATCTCACAATAAAAAAAAAAAAAAGGCTGTAAAACCGGAACCTTTTGCGTGAGAAATGGACATTAATTTTCCTGCCTGAACTGAAAAGGAGACTTTAAAAAGTTTTCAGCATCACCCCTGGCTCCAGTCGCGTACACAGGATTCGAAGCTAGGATGGGCATTGGTTAGGTAGTATAGAATATAGATACACTGGTCATCCAATAAATTATTATACTTAAATTTAACAATTTACACAAACACGGTGGTCGCCGCCATTTTTCACAGCGATCTATCTTAATCTAGTATTGCCAGCTCTACCACAGAAGTCAACCACCGTAGACGCAGTGATGCTTTAAATTTTTCTCTAACAGTAGATGCCTTTTTTTTCAAACGTATGGTAAGCGCCTGCCTCTTTAGTCGTGCACGCCACTGCCTGGCTCTGACGCTTCAAAGTAATCCATTTTTTTAATCCTTCATCCTTACTAATTAATGCAAGGGACATTTTTATTTAGGAATCAAATCGAAAAGCGACGTTATAGAATAGCCAACGCTTTGGATGTATTAAAATTTATATAAATATAAATAACTCCCGCTAAAAGGGACCGGCAACATCAAAGCGCGGGTCAGGCGGGGTTTTTATGCTGTGACGTCACAGCCAGCCAGCCAACCGGGGTGCTAATTACTGCATCAAATATTCAAGAGGCGTGAAACTTTGAGCGTTTTCGAAATAAATAAAAACATTGCAACTTTTTTTAAAGTGATATCAGAGCTCTGGCAGTAAGTGCCTTTCCACCAGATGCGTTGCTAAACTATGGATGTGCTAAGCTATGGATGTGAACCCTAACCTAACCTACAAGAAAGAGACAAGAAAATGTAAATACAATGAATATTTCAAAAATTGACACTCAGAACATCGAACGGTTCACAATCTGTCGACAGTTTACAATTTCGCTAGTTAGATTACAATCTAACGGTTTTTGCAATCTTACGGTGACATATATAATATAAAACACAAAAAACGTTCTTTCTACCTATAGTAGCATACGCCGGGTATCCGCTAGTACACCATAAAACGCGTGAAAATACAAACTAAGTAATATCTTAGTCTTACAATGGGGATGATTCTGTAGTGCACAATCTCTAAACTAAACTAAAATTAGAGCATTACAAATATTGCTAACCCTTTCATAATACTTCCTACGGAAAGGGACAGAACTAGATTTAAAGCTGCCATTTTAGTTTAGTTTAGAGATTGTGTTATACAGAATCAGCCTCAATAATCACTTTATTAATTATTATTATAATAGCTGTCTTTAATTAGAAAGTAGTCCTTGCCCGATTCTGCTATTCATTATGGTTCCCTTTGTGTCTAAATAGGGATTTCTCTGAGCATCATACCTGACAATAATGGTCTAGCTAGACTAATTAATAGATTCGCTACATAAACATTCAGTTTAATAGACCGGGGAGCTAATATAACACACCGCGGCGTTAAAAAGGCGTCCTTTCCTTATAATAATTATAAACAAATAACTACTAGATCATTCCCGGGACTCGTCCGCATAGAGTTAGGTGTTTAAAATTCTCGTGAGAACTCTTGTTTTCCGGTATAAAAAAGAAGGCTGCCTGTGTCCTTCTTCGCAAATCAGAATGCAAATTATTTAAGTATGATCTATGTCTATACCATAAACAGTAACGCATAGGATACCTTAATTATTCCCGGAAAATTAAAGGGTTACCGTGGTACTCGAAAAACATTAATCCACGCGGACGAAATCCCGGGCATCATTCTATAATATAAATGCGAAAGTGTGTTTGTTTATTGGTTTTTCTTTCAATCACGCCGCAACGGAACGAAGTGATTTTTTGCATGGGAGTTGAAGACCGGAGAGTGATATAGAACTAATTTTTATCCAGGAAAAATTAAGGAGTTCTCGGAGTATCCTGGAAAAGATGCAGTCGCGGGCATCAGCTAGTGTATTATAAATATAATTCTAATAATAAATTTTCTATGTGCTATTGGAAAATGTCCGTTGAAAGGTTTATTAATTTCGCTTGTATATCGCACACGTGGAACCGGTCAATACGTATTCACAGTTTTCCACCTAACTACAAACACCGCGGCACTGTGTTTACTGCTTCATAAATTTAATGGCTTTGTAATGCCACAGTTGAACACTGTGCTCCCGTTGAAAGACTTTGGGAGAGAATATAAAGGTCAGCGCCAATTCATCTGAATTGATATTTTGTGGATCAAATAGGTCGTTTCATAGTGTATATTCTGAAAACAGTATAAATAGTTAAGTACTAGACCTAATTTATCTATACTATTAATATTGCTACTGCTACGCTTTCACGGCCCATCTGTTCAACCGATTATGATGAAATTTGGTACAGGGTTAGGTCGTATCCCATGGAAGGACATAGGCCTCTTTTTATCCCGGGAAATTAGGAGTTCAAATCAAAAACCTTAATCCACGCGGACGAAGTCGCGGGGATCATCTAGTTTAATATAAGATTTAAATTTAACCGCGATTTCATCGGTGTGAATTTTGAGTTTTTGACACTTCCGAGATAAAAAAAATTGGCCGTAAATAGTGAAGGTGAGATAGACTTTTTTATTTTTTAAAGTTTGTTTTGAAGTATGGTGGTGTTTCAGTTTCTAAAATTTTTCTTGTTTGAACATAAAATATATCAAACGTTAAAATGTGTCCACGTGTTCAATATGAATTCCCGGTAAATCTCGCCCACACGTAATATACGTAGGTTGCAATGCCCTTAGTCTGAGTTACCTAGTTAAAATAAACTTTGATGGTATTCTTTTATAGCTCCATTTCGTGTATGCATTCACGACCAGCGCTCTAAACGGAAACATTTCGAAATTAAAATCGGTTGTGCTGAATTTGTGACTTTGAATCGATTGTTTTTGGGTCCATTTTTGTTTGACGCCATTGTGTTCGAGCGCTCGAATACGATCATTCGATACGATCATTGCAAAGTTGAAACTTAGACTGAGGGCACAGGTCGCTGCATCGACCCTCCGGGCTGCCTCCCCAGTCCCCACTCGCGTTCGGAACCCGGTGAGCTCTGGACGCTTTAGCTGTTAGATCGATTGGTGTTGCCTTTCAAATGTTCCACCTTCCTTGTTTTGTTTCAAGGTCATATTAGCTCGATACAAGTCCTTTATATCCCTACCCCCCACGATCATATTATTAGCTCAAATCAAGCCCCTTATCCCTTTCCTACTGCATGCTGTAGTGTGTTGTATCATATTGTATGTCTTTCTGTTTTGATTGTATTTCGAATGTCCGTCGTGTATTCTTCTGAGCTGCTACTTTGTTAGATCGATTGGCGTTGCGTATCGAATGTTCTGCCTACCTTGTATTAGTTTAGGATCATATTAGCTCGAACCAAGTCCCTTTTATCCCTATACTTCACGATCTTATTGACTAGTATCAAGTCCCTTATCCCTTTCCTACTGCATGCCGTAGTGTGTTGTATTATATTTTATGTCTTTCCGTATGGATTGTACTTCGAATGCCCGGCTTGTAATCTTCCGACCTACAGCATTGTTACTACGCGCTAGGTAAATTGTTGTAAACTGTTATTTCGTACTTCCGGCTGTGCTTTCGGAAAGGTTTTAATTAACACATTGTCTACTTTGCAAAACTGTCTTCCTTGTATCCTTCTGAGTTACAAATTACTGCTGAGATTCTCTGAGATCTAGTTTATCGACATTCTATAGCTTTGTCCTAGTGCAAGTGTAAAACACATTTCATTTTGAGTAAGTACTTAACTTGAGAAATTGTGATTTTTATCTGTGCTTTCGGCGTTTAATCACAAGTTGTGTGTTACTGCGGAGTCTTTGCTTATGGCGCAACCATTGTAAAATATGCCGATACAGAGCAACTATCTGTGCTGTTGAGTCTTGAAGTTCTCCCTTTTAAGTATATCCTACAAAGCGGATTTGGTCGATAACTTAGTTGCTTCTGCATAATTAAGTATAATGTATATGATAAAATTTATTTTTTGGTGTGTAATGATATGGTTTATGATATTTCATGCGGATGAATTTTTTTTTGACGTCATGTTGCTTATTTTATTACATAAATTGGAAAAATCAATCAATTTCTTTTACTACTTTTTCTCGTGATCGTGTCGACTGGTAACATTTATAGATATAGTTATTTATTAGTGTGGCAATATTAAAAAGCTGGTCACACCAAATACCGAACGTAATGATAGGTGACGCTGGGATGCGTGGTGGGGCCGATAGGTACGGCCTCTCAAAATTAAGGAACTATGAGTCAGATCATCGGTGCGCGAACTGGAAGAAACATCTCTAAGGATGGATTTCACCGACTTTTTAATCGGCTGATTATCAGATAATCGGCTGATTAAATATTTTTTTACTGTTCATCACAACCTAACCTAACCTAACCACTGGTTACAACGCTTGATCGGCTGTTTAACGTAACCGAGCTAGGAGGGGTCGCTTAACCGCTGCGCCGGTTACCACATTTTGACATTTGTATTTTTGCGTCAGTGTCATTTTTAGGGTTCCGTACCTCAAAAGGAATAAAAAACCGGCCAAGTGCGAGTCGGACTCGCGCACCGAGGGTTCCGTACAAACCTGTAGTAAGTTTAAAATTATTAAATATATTTTTATTATATATGATGTAACTAAAATGTATGCATTTCGCAATTTTTCTTTTATCTCCAACGGTCCATTTTTCTTTGACGCCATTATTCAAACGCTCGAATACGATAATTCGATACGATCATTGCAATGTTGAAACTTAGACTGAGGGCACATGTCGCTGCATCGACCCTCCCGGGCTGCCTCCCCACTCGCGTTCGGAACCCGGTGAGCTCTGGACGCTTTAAATGTTAGATCCATTGGTGTTGCCTATCGAATGTTCTGCCTTCCTTGTATTGTTTTAAGGTCACATTAGCTCGAACAAAGTCCCTTTTATCCCTATACTTCACGATCATATTGACTAGTATCAAGTCCCTTATCCCTTTCCTACTGCATGCTGTAGTGTGTTGTATCATATTGTGTCTTTCTGTTTTGATTGTATTTCGAATGCCCTTCTTGTATTCTTCTGAGCTGCTACTTTGTTAGATCGATTGGTGTTGCGTATAGAATGTTCTGCCTTCCTTGTATTATTAGTCTGCGATCATTATATTAGCTCGAAATAAGTTAGCTTGACCCGGACCTTCACTGGTGTAGTGTTGTATGTCTTAACGTTTTCATCGTACCTGCTACCTGAATGCCTTCCTAAGTGTATTGACGGTTCTGCCTTCGTTGTATTCGTCTAGGATCAATTATTATTATTGGCTCCCTAACTACTAAGTAACTAAGTCCCTATCCTACTGCATGGTATTCTGTATTGTATGTCTTGTGTTAATCGTACTTCGAATGTCATGCTAGTATCCTTCTGAGTTACAAATTAATTGAATTGTGTTCTCACCTAAATATATCCTACAAAGCGCATTTGGTCGATAACTAGGTTACTTCTACATAATTAGAATGGATAGGATAAAACTAATTCTTTGGTGTGTAATGTTATGGTTTATAATATATGGTGCGGATGAATATTTTGACATCATATTGATTATTCTGTTCCATCAATTGGAACACGATATCTTTTACTACCTTTTCACATATTTAAACGGATAGATTAACATAACTATCAACGTTCAGCTCAAACTGCTAAGTCGAGAAGCTAGGGGTTATGCATGTATGTTACTTGGTAAATCCCAAAGATTAAAAATCACACTCTCAGTAATTACTTCGTTAAATTTGCACCTTTAGTTATACTTCAGTTGCTATTTCTATTCATGTTATCCAGCTATCTTTTTTTATAAATGTTTTATGTAACGAATCGTTGGGATGTTCTGTTTCAATACGTACTGTGGTGTACGTTAAATTCGCATGAATTTATGACCACACCATATTTAATTAATGTAAACATGTATTGATAATATTATTGTGATTATGTGATTAATTAAAAAAATACATTTAGCAAAAAAATTTTTTGACGAAAATGTACCTATTATATTTTTGAATGTACTTAAAAACGTAAGTAAGTACCTAACAGTAAGTCAACAAATAAAATATAAAGTAGGTAAAAATAAGAAACTATTAATTTTTTATTTTCTTCAAAGTATTACTTACTTCATTTCCCTCTGATCGTCGTTCACAAATGAGAACTTTCAATCTTAATTACAAAATAAGAAAGACGATTTCATTTCGTTTTTGATATTTCCGACCGGCTGACTTTGTTCACTAGTAAGTAAAGAGTACGGTCCCAACAAAATATATGAATAGCTAAACCAAAATTTTTATTAGTTTTAAGATTTTACTTGTTTGTTAATATGCACCTTGTTACCTTTTAAGAACATTTTTGGAAAGAAATCATTTGTATTTGTATTTGTATTAGCTAGTGTTCATGTTCACCAATCACTACTAAAATTTGAAGCGTGCGTCTGCGTGAAGAATGACCATTAGTTGTTACTGTTGCATGCGTGTAGTTTGCTTAAATAGTTTATACTATAGTGACGTAATCGACGTTATTTCCCCTCATGAAGTCATGACTCATGTTACGTTTTATCACGTTAAAGTGATAAAAGATTACAATCATACCTGTAGTTAATTAGTTCATATTTTTTATCTTTATACCTAAATAAAAATGAATCCCCGATATGTAAGTGCATAACTTTCGAACGGCTTGACCGATTTTGATTTTTTTTTGTGTACGTTTGTGTGTCCCGGGATGGTTTATATTCACAATTGGACCCGGTAGGGGGCGGTGCAATCCGTTCAGGGCAGGACAACGTCTGCCGGGCCCACTAGTTTTAAATAAGATGACGCCCGCGATTTTGTCCGCATTGATCTACGTTGGTTTAAATGCCGGGAGAACTTATGGATTTTGCGGGATAAAATTACCCTAGTTAATTAATTAGCCTATGTCCGTCCCTGCAATTGTAATCTATCTCTGTACCAAACGTCGTCTTAAATGAATGTATGTAAAAATGTTAACAGATGGGCCGTGAAAAGGTAACAGACAGACGCATCGACAGACACATTTTCACATGCATACCTGACTATATAGGGATGTCATGGCGCAGCACAAGCTTATCCATAGTTTTTAGTCGGTAATTTTGAACTTAAAAAAAACTTTTGAAGATATTCTTTCTGAAAATTTCTTACTTTTATTTTTATACTGATCGTATTTCCATTGAGATACGGAATTTAAAGTCTATATTCTTTAAACTCTATAAACTGTCTCTATGAAAATACCTCTGACGCGCGACGATTCAATTCCAATTCTACGAGTACTAACAACTCGGTTAGGTAGTTTGAACTTTGGCTCGAGCTAAAACTATTTTCAGTTTTATCAACATTTCACGTCATGTAAAAAAAAATAGGTTTCACAAAGCTCAAGTAAAACTCTTTGCGTGCGTTTGCGAATTTTTTTATTAATTTATACACAGGAGCCCTATTACGTAAAATTGATCGCTCGCAATCACCTCTATTGGTCCTTTTGGCCCACCACTATTTCGTTATTGGCCAAAATCCATTGTCGCAGCAAGAACCATAAATTCCGCCAATTAAGATTGCTACATTGATGGGCAGGCCTAATTTTCAATCATATCTTAATCCATTGGTTTTACATAATAGTTAGAGTAGCTGACCTCTAAACTATTGTCAGGTCACAAAATTGTAGTTATCTACCTTTTCTGCAGCGAAAATTGTATAAAGGAGTGCACTACTTCACTTGCTTGCCAACTTATAGTCTAGGCAACAGGGCAGGGATGTAGTATGGCATGAACTAAAATTTATACAAAAATATCCAAAAAAATAACCATGCCGAAATTAGGTACATTTATAAAATAAATAAATAAAGTTTCGTCGCTTGAGGAATTGTTGTTGGGGTCCACTAGCTTTATTGCCTAGACTATTAGTTTGGTTTAGAGATTTGTGAAAAACTAAATTAGCACCCGTAAGTAAGGGTCGTTCATTTTTAGATGGGTTGACCTCTTAATTCCACTTGACTCTCATAAAAAGGCTAAGGACGTTTTTTCATTGACCGATATTGGAGACGATATCAAATATACAATATACGACAGATATCGTATCGTCGACGATGTATTCTCCTTTGACTTCGACGGCTTCTCCTCACATTTGGGTGCCCGATGATGGGTATAGGTGTAACTAAATATCGCCTCCGATATCGTGTAAGAAAAAAACGGCTTTAATAAATATTTTACGTATAAGACATTGTACTTGAATACCGGCTTATCTTTATCAAATGAAACTGGTTATATAATGTAAAGTTGTAAACGTGAATCTTAAGGCACGCGCCAGGTGCGCCCGCGCATCTGCTCGCCTCTTTAAATATTATTAAGAGTTGGTGCACGTGGGCTACCTACTTACTAATGTGTATCTGTTAAGATATATGTTTCAATAGCTATCTATTTGTATACTAATAATTGGTGTGTAAGTTTTTTTGGAAATAATAAATTGAAATTGAAAAATTGTAAGCCTAAAAAAAAAATTATTATAAATGCGAAAGTGTGACCGTATGTAACTTTGCAAAAATCACGATGATCCCTTGCTCCGTTGTGGTACGATTGAAGGACAAACCAACAAACAAATACACTTTCGCATTTCTAATATTAATAAGTAGTAGGATTAATTTTACGGAATAAATAAATACCTTGATTAATATTGATAATATCACTTGTCGATTTAAAAAAACATATGTATTATTTTATGGATCATTCGCATTTTGTTAATTTCTAAGCAAAAATATTCTCGAATTTAGTTAAAGTGTAGAGTGTAGACTCGCACAATGTAGTTTTTAGATGTAACTGACTAATCCATTGTTGCTAATCGTTACTCGGATAGAGTTTAAGTAGAAATCAATACGTGTGATTAGCTATCCTGCGTCCATTTTCCAGTCTAGTGATTCGACACCATAACAAAAGGCCGCGAGGTCGTTGATCCTTGGATTACGATCCACAGTACAGCGGGGTCAGTATAAGATTTTAAATCTAACCATAACGTTAATAGAAGGCCGTACCCCGATATACTTCTGCCTGACTGGAAGCTGCTTACAGCAGCCAATTTTTGACTGTAAAAGTTGATACACCATCAGAGTAAAAAACGATTTTACTCTGATGGTGTATCGACTATAGACGAATTCTAACAATTTTGGTAAGAAGTAAAATCTCATGCTAACCATAAATGATACGTTTGAACTTGTACGTGCTAATTTAATAATTGCTGTAACTTTTATGTAGGTACAGTGCGAAATTGGTTGTTATTTTGACAATGAGCAATTTCGTCTTATTTACTGGTTTTTTTTACCGTTTACATAATTATCTCTAGTTAGGTATAGGATAAGTATATTAGAAATAAAACCGCGCTCGTTATTTTACTGTGGGCTGACTACCGTGGCTGAAAGCAGTTTTTTTTAAATTGCAGTTTTATATTACGTACCTTGACGTATTAAAATAACGTTTATAATTCTGAAACAAGAGTGAACAATATTAAAATAATACTGCTTTAAGCGATCGTAGTAAGCACCCTGTTCCATACTTATCAATGTTATTTCTGTTCTTAGGTGTGCAAATTAAGTTTCAATGAGTGGATTTATAATCCTACCTATTTTAGATTATATGTCCGAATAGTGGAAAATTGCAAAGCAAGATGCTTTTCTGTGTTCGCTCTTATAAAATTCTAACAAATATAAATTCGCTACCTATTCTAAAATCTGTGATGATTTTCCTATTAAAAAGTGTTACCTGTAGGACATTTGACTAAATTTGGTGCTTTAAGTTTAAACTTTAACAGTGAATGACTATAATAATAAACAAACCTGCCAGTTTTAATCTATTAAACACAACAATCTGTGAACATTTTCCTATTAAAAAGTGTTACCTGGTGGTAAGACATTTGACTAAATTTAGTGCTTTAGACCTTAACAGTGAATTACTTTAAAAGAAACAAAAACCTACCAGTTTTAATCAATTAAACACGTTAATAATGAACGATCTACATAAATGGACTATGGTATTTCTGCGATTGATGCTTTTTCGATAAAACTGGACGGATGAATCTCTAGTCTGTACCTACACAAAATCAAAGCAAAATTGCAAATAATTGTAATGGCATTGGAATCAAATGATTTGATCATGAGCTACTAGCTGATTTATGCTACGGAAAGTTTTGTTCATTACAAATCGAGTGTATTATCTTTAAGAATTATAAGAAATATCCATAAATGTATGAGTAAATGTTTCTTGAATTAAAAATATCATGAATTCCTGACTGAAACATTACGATTTCGTGGTCCTAAATATAAACATTAGATGATCATCAAAGCTATGAAACATGAATTAAACGGGTGTAGGAAGAAGAAAATAATTTGGATGGAAGACCTGCGTTAGTTCACTTGAAACACATTATAATTTAAAATATTATTCAGAGCTGCTTATCTTGTATCGCTGATCTTCGGAAGAGGAGACACTGAGAGAACATAATGATAATCATGTTGCAAATTAATACTATGCTTACAATAAATACAGAAAAAATACTATATGACACGGGACAGAAGTCCATTTCCTGATATACTTACTCATGATGATAAATCGTGCTGAAGGACACAGGAAGCAAGATACGTGTGGTCGTTAAAGTATTCCACCCCATTGAATACAGATACATTTACTGCACAGAATAGAAGAATATAGAACACAAAGAATGTACATAACGGTTATGAAATTGAAAATTGGTAATACTCCTGCCAGGCGATGCGAAAAGAACCTGAATGGTTTCACATTAAACTATATGAAAGTTTTCCTGCCTGGATGGAAAGCAATTTAAAAAAAGAATAAAACTTGTTTAGAAATCCATGTTCTAGAACTCAAATAAATGACAATAATAGTATTGCTAATGATGATAACAGATTTAGAACGTAACTTTTTGAAGAAATGTTATCAATATTGAGTTGTGAACGATTGAAACGAAACGTCTATATATGCGCAAGATTAGAAAAGTTTTAATGCAATCAGGAACTTTCATTACAAGAAAATATAAATATGGCTACAAATCAAGGGTGAAAGAAAAAGTTTTGGATAGTATCAATTACGAAAGTGGAGACTGGAGAGAGATTTCAAAGTTCGAGTTTCAGTTTTATCGGAAGTTTAAAATAATATCAGAGAACAGTTGTGTGAGTGAGTCGTCGTTAAATCATAAAACAAAGCTAAAGTATAAAATAATATCAGAGAACAGTTGTGTGAGTGAGTCGTCGTTAAATCATAAAACAAAGCTAAAGTATAAAATAATATCAGAGAACAGTTGTGTGAGTGAGTCGTCGTTAAATCATAAAACAAAGCTAAAGTATAAAAGGTAACCCATTTCTTGGACTATAATCATCAAAAAAATCCAAACAAGACAGTAAATTATGTCGCAACATTTAAAGACATTTGAAAACGTTTTCTGATATAAAAGCCAGTATTAACGCTATTAATAAAGAGGATTGTACTGTATTAATAAAGAGGAGCTTAAACATTTAAAGCATCTTTTTGTTTTGCTTTAAAAGCTGAGCGAGATTTTAGTCACAAATTTTACTTATAGTATAAAACGAATAAAATAACCATTGTTATGTTTTTAGTTATGTTTACTCTCCCGGAGTTTGTTCTGTTAATTTTAATGTCTGATGTAATTTTATGTAACTATGGCTTTATAACGTTAACTTATGTGATATTAAGTAACTAGTATCGTTACAAAATGATATTTTTTTAAAAATACAGTTTATGTAAGTATAAGAATTTCTTATAGTGAGTGGTATTCTGTATTTTGCGTTATGAGTTATTACTTATAATTGACTTGTTATTTCATATTATTATCTATGCCGGTTCTGCAAGGTTAATACACTTTAGTAAATCTATAGATAAATAAATTATTTTCTAAATTACATAAGTATTTAAATGTTACTCAAATAATATGATATAATATGTAAGTTAATAGTAGTAGTAAGATATTATAAAAGTGTATTTGAATATACCAACTCTCAGATAACTCTTTATTCGACTTATCTTCCAAAAATAAGTCTAATTTTTAAAATTGTTTGAATCAATGGCGATAAAATAAAGTTGTATTCTATGTAACCGTTAGTTTCTTTCACTTTATGTAACTGCTAGGCTATTTGACACATGCTGGCTTAGCTTGAGTGGAATGGCTGCAAAATCCTTTCTCGGTGGTTAATGTATATGTCACCGTAAGATTGTAAAAACCGTTAGATTATAATATAACGTTTTTTATCTCGATAGATTATAAACTGTCGACAGATTGTGAACCGTATCATACTGCTTACAATTTAACGCGTTATTTTTCGGTAAATTGTAATATATTAGGTATATTAACCCGATAGAACCTAAGTGCCCGGCCGGGCACTACCTGAATATTCATGTCAAACCCTAACCTAACCTATAGTTCGCGCGCGAGTTCAATGCAGAGTAAATGTATGGTGACACTTACATTTACTCTGCATTCAACTCGCGCGCGAACTGTACAAGAAAGAGACAAGAAAACGTAAAAACAATAAATATTTCATAAATTAATACTCAGAACATTGAACGGTTCACAATCTTTCGACAGTTTATAATCTCGAGGGATAGAAACAGATTTTACAATCTTACGGTGACATATACATATATATAGAAAACGATCTCGAAGAATATAATGGCTTATTTTTAACTGCTTACCAGATAAAGTTAAAATTTACATCCAAGTATATACAATGTTAACTCAAAATGGGTAAATGTTCAGCAAAATTTGACACCCTATTTTATGTGAAATTGTAACACGAAATTGAACTCGCTATTTTAGAAGTTTTAGAACCTATTATGACCACCAAAATGTAACCATATTTTAATTTAACTTTTAAAACCACATTTTACACTTTTTAATTTCAACCACATCTTAGTATACTAACCCAAATAGAACCGAAGCGCCCGGCTGCAAGTAGGTAGGTACTTATCAAAAAAGATTTGGTGAACTTTTACTACATTTTGGTCTTCAAAAATTATTTCGGTAAGAAAGCTTAGGTGTCCGAAAATATTGTTTAGTGATCGTTAATCGTTATATACTCGTAATATTTAATCCGGGATATAATTAGCGATATATCGCTCAGTTTTGTTGCAACATCGCGGGTTCAAAGTCGGCCTGCATATCGAATATACTAATTATATTACATATGAGAGTGTGCTCAGGTAAGGTGCAACTAAGAGCGCTCCAGCCTTGGATTTTGAATTTTTAGATATTTATTAAGTAAGTAAATGAAAAAAATGTATTTTAATAAAATAGTTGACAGGTATTATTAATGAACGAAATTTGCATGAAGTAATTACAGCGACCGTCCGAGGGCGGTGTTGCGGAAGCGAACGTCAGAGCAATGTACAGTATATACTATCTACCTACATCCAGTTATTGCTTTAATCTTGGTGATCTTGGTTCATAGTAATAAATTCTGTGTAATATTTAAACAAATACTGGCCACCAGCCCCCCTATTATTATTTTTTATTCATTGGCTTTACGGCTCTGGGTTCCAGCCCTTGACTGCAATCTCACCTGTTGGTAAGTGATGTAGTCTAAGATGGTAGTGGGCTAACATGGTGGGGTTTGGCAGTAAATATATTAAAACTAGCTTATACCCGCGACTTCGTCCGCGTGCATTAAGATTATTTGGTTCCCGCGGGAACTCCTTAGTTTTCCAGGATTACCCTGTGTTATTCCAGACTATAATCTATCTCTGTGTCAAATTTCATCCAGATCGTTCAGCCGTTCGGTAGTAACAACGTCCATACATCCATCCAAACCTTTGCATTTAAAATATTTATTTGATTTGAACGCATACCCCCAATTGGTTTCTACTCGGCATCGTTCCGATACGCTTGGAGGTACGTCTTTACCGGTAGGGTGATAAGCCACGGCCGAAGCCTCCCACCAGGCCATTTATATTATCATAATGCGATGGAATGCATGACAGTGTTGAATTTTCATCAATCTATCTATACCTACTTTTATCATCATACTGATATTATAAATGCGAAAGTCAGTTTGATTGTTGGTTTGTTGGTTTGTCCTTCAATCACGCTGCAACGGATCAACGGATCGACGTGATTTTTGGCATGGTTATAGTTGAGGACATAGGTTACTTTTTATCCCGGAAAATTGAGGAGTTCCCGCGGGAATCCAAAAAAACTTATTCCACGCGGACGAAGTCGCGGGCATCAGCTAGTTGACTTTAATCAGGTGGTACGATGGATTGTATTTGTGGGCTATAGTCCTGTTTATTATCACCGAAATGATTACTCTCAAGTATAAAATTAACCTATTAATTAAAGGTGACAACTGACAACTGACAACCTCTCGTAGAAGCCTTGTCAAATAAGGGTGAATAATACCTGAGCATTTATTAATTAATGTACCAACGCGACGCGAACAAACCATTTGTTATAAGATACCAAATTAAGATATTTCTTATTATGTTCTAATCACTGTAAACAACCCTTAATTAGTTATTAATTAAACCAGACAGTCTTCTATGCCAATACACGTGTCTTAGAATTTCAAATAATTATGTACCTACCCACCCACCATTTCGTGAACTGTTTATCGAGGAGCTGTATCCAACCAAGGTTCACTAATTTTCGATCCCACATTATTTATAAATTGTCTCTAGTCTGGTCTCCTAGCACTGGGTACATACCTAACTTTAAGTTCCTACTACCTCGGTTACAATCACGAAGGCAATATAAAGTAGATAGAGTCCTAAATACCTATCTGAAGCACTGCAGTGGCGTGCACGGCATAGAGGCATAAAAGCTCAGATAGATAGATAAATTCTTTATTGCCACACATAACAAAGAGAAAACTTAATTATAAACAAAAAACAGAAAACAACAGCGTGCGCAAGGGCGTTCTTATCACTAAAAGTGATCTCCTCCAGACAACCCATTTCTTAAGGAACTTTAAAAAGGAGCGGGAAAGTGCAACAATAATAATAAGCATGCAACAATACTATACTACATAAACTATACATACTAATGATACATAAATAACTAAATATAAATAAATATAAACATATAGCAGTACATAAACCTACATACAAACGAAAATACTTAAATATTCTATAGCATATTAGAAAGGTAATATTCCTTTACACGACTCTTAAATATGTTTAAAGACTTTGACTGCCTAATGTCGCTTGGCAATTCATTCCAAAGCAGTACAGCCTTAACTGTGAATGAATTACCATATGCCCCTGTATGACTAGGAGGGATTTTTAACTTATTGTCATTTCTCGACCGCAAACAAAAAGGTACATCATAGCTGCCAAGAAAGTTGAATCGCTCTTTTAGATAAGGTGGCGTCTGAGGATAATATAAAATGGAGTACAAGAGAGAAAGAGCGTGTAAATTTCTTCGAGAACGAATTGGCAGCCATTTCAACTGAGCACGAAATTCGGACACATGATCATATTTCCGTAAACCATATATGAAACGTATACATAAATTTTGCAATCTATCAAGCTTGTTGAGCATGGTCTCTGATAAATCCAGATAGGAAACATCAGCGTAATCTAAAATAGGTAACAGCAAAATATTAGCCAAAAGGATTTTAGTTTTTATAGGTAAAAAATGCTTCCACCGTCTTAAGCACCCAACAGCAGCAAAAATCTTACGACTCAACTCCGATATTTGAGGAACCCAGGACATAGTATTATCAAGGATGAGTCCAAGATCTTTGACTGCACTACTCAGGGGAATAACTGTACCATTCAAGAGAACTGGCGGTATAGAATAATTTGAAAGTAAAGAAATGTAATAATTGCTACCTATAATAGTCAGCTGGGACTTACCTGGATTTATCGAGAGACCATACTACCGGCACCAAGCACTAATTTTATTTAAATCAGCATTGAGGGAATCAATAGCAACAACAAGGTCATTAATGGCTGCAGAAGCATAGATCTGCAAGTCATCAGCATACAAATGGTAAGATGAAGAAATTATTGAGGAAATAGAATTAATGTAAATGGAAAAGAGAAGAGGAGAGAGTACACCGCCCTGCGGCACCCCAGAATGAAGAGGTGTAAAAGTGGAGAATTTATCATCCAACTGAACACATTGCTTATGATGAAATAGGTAAGACCGGAACCAGCTGATGGCAATTGGTGATACCTTCATAGTGCTCAGAATAGCCAAAAGTAAATCAAAGTCTACAGTGTTAAATGCGTTACTGAAGTCCAATAGTACTATAACAGTAAGGAGTTTATTATCAACAGCGTAACGAATATCATCACAGACTTTGATTAGAGCTGTTGCAGTACTATGTCCTCGCCGAAATCCTGATTGTAAATTAGTTAAGAGATCATTTCTATTTAAATATACACTAAGTTGCTGATGCACAATGCGCTCAAGCACTTTGGATAAGAAAGGAAGAATGGAGATCGGCCGAAAATGAGAAGGGGATGAAGGGTTAGAAACTTTTGGAATAGGAATAATGTAAGCTTTAACCCAGGCAGAGGGAAATGAACCAGAAGAAAGGGAAAAATTGAAGATGTGACACAACACTGGGAGGATAACATCAAGTGCAATAACTATCATCTTCCTACTTATTCCGTCGCTACCAATGGCATCAGATTTAACAGCTAGAATATGTTTCCTAACCTCACTGGAAGTAGAAGCACTAAACTGTAACTCGGGGCCCCCATGCGGCGTAATGGAGCTAAGGTGATTAAGAGTTCCTTGCTTGATTAGTGCATCAAAAGGACGCGAGTCTGCAAAATGCCTGTTGAGACTATCCAAATCAGCAAAATTTGAAATAAGTTGACGCTGACGACCAATACCCAGTGAGGCCAGGAATTGCCAGGTTTTACCAGAGTCCTTTTGATCAACCGAGGAATGAATAAACTTGCGCTGAGCATCCCGACAAATCCTGCTGCAACGGTTGCGAAGTTTCTTATACTTCAGAAGATTAGCTTCAGTAGGATACAATTTAAATTTGCATTTGGCTGCATTCCGCTTAACCATAAGTGCTCTGATGTCATTGGTAAGCCAAGGCGCAGGGAGATGTTTAATTTTGATAGGTCGCAAGGGCGCATGAATGTCAAACAGGTCAGTCAGTAATGTGTTAAAGATATTAAGTTTGTCATCTATAGAGGGGGCATCAAAAACAGCAAGCCAGTCAATGTTATTCAGATCTTCCATGAATTTATCATTATCAAAATTTCGAAAACTTCGGCGCATAACAATACTAGGTTTGACTTTAGGTGGACGAATTTTAAAGGACATGTAAACCAAATCATGATACGAAAAGGCTTCAGCTGGCAACTGGCCATGAGCCTCAACCAAACTAGGAGTAGAAACAAACATAAGATCTAATTGAGAAGGGAGACAGTTAGGGAAAAAATGCGTAGCATGTGTTGGTAATAATGTTAGATTTGAGCTATCAATAATATTCATTAGACGTCTGGCACGATGGTCATTTTTGATAAGACATGTATTGAAATCGCCCATGATTATAGTATGGTCAACAGACGAAGAATGTTGTTCTAGAAGATTTTCGAAAATTTCAAAATAATTAATATGGAGAGAAGGGCTATAAAAAACTCCAAGAAGGACTTTTTTGTGACCAAAGAGCACCTCAATAAGTAAGTATTCTGAGGATTCTGAGTATAATGATGGGGATTTATCCAAGATACGGAAAGGAATCTGACTCCGTAGGTAAATTGCTACACCACCACCCCCTTTGCCTGTTCGATCATTCCTAATAAGATGATAGCCAGGTAAACAATAAGAAGTAGAAGGAAGAGAAGGTTTTAGAAATGACTCTGATACAAGGATCGCGTGTATATTTTTGCTCTCAAACGAAGTCAGGAGATCAGAATAATGGGAAGGAATGCTTTGAGCATTAATATGCACTATGTTAAAATTTTTAGGAAATAACGAGAACGTACTATCAAGAGCAGAGTTAAGCGGCAAGGCAGTACTATGGAAGCTATCATTAGACAGAGATGAGTCTGTAAGAAATATATCGTTATCTGAATCAGTTACATTTTGGTGGTCACTATCACCTGAAATCATGCTACAATAATAAATATATATATACTATATAATAAACTAAAATAATAATAAATACAAAGTACAAATAATTTTAAAAACCCAGGGGGTTTTCCTAGTGTACCTATTACAAATTACAATATTACACTTCTACCCACCAGCCTAAACGTCATACTGGAGATCACTTATAATAAATTAATTAAAACTAAAATAGTAATAAAAATAACAAAGGAATAAATCTCCAGTTAGAAATTAAACAAGCATAATATTATAAAAATAAAATAAAAAACTACTTGCAAATAGTAAAACAAACCAGAACTGCCCGCCAAGCATCCCAATACTCCAATATTAAAATACAATAAATTGTGTTGTAGTCATATTTTGTAATGTCAACATTGCAATGCTACAAGCATAGTGGAGGGGCGAGCAGTTCCGCTCAGTTACTCAATCAACTAGGTACATAACAAGATTAAAAAGTTATCACAAAATATAATTACCCATAACAATCACAAATACAGCACCGGCACAGAACAATGAAGCAAAGTAAAATTAAACCAAAATTAACAGCATATACTTTTACATTATACCTAAACAAAATTTCATTTGGCCTAAAATATAATAATATGAATTGACCAAGTATCCAGAGCCTAAAAACATACCAAAGTGGGTAAACTTGAACGCACCCGAAACTGTCGGAGACAGATGACAGGAATGTCATTAATCGAGTTTGACAACAAAAAACAAAACAAAACAACAAAAGCTTTAAAAGAATAAAAGGGTAATACAATTTTATGAACGCATTTACGCACGTGAAAGCAGAATTTAAATAAAACAATGTACCTACCCACTAAACTAAACTATATGTTAACTATATGTAAACAAGTAAAAAAGTTATAATATTCATCGTTCCTGGCCGGCGATAATACGCTAATCGTCTGGACATCAAGAAACCTACTTTCTAGCATCTCTCCTAGCCTTGTTAGCCTGCATTCTTACACTTCGTACCACAGGAACCGAACTGGATTGCCCAGCGACAGCCCCTGCTTGGCTAACAGCTGGACTAGTGTTACTTGCAGTATTAGAAGGGGCTGCTGAAGAAGAACTAGCAATCGGCGCCGCCACCTCGCTCTGCTTAGCATCAATAAGCTTCACTTCAGCAATTGTAGCAACGCGATGGCGCTTACCATCCGAACTCAAAACAGTGATGTACCCATCTCTAGTCCAGCACCGAGAAACTCCGAATTTCTGTCTAGCAGCCAGAAAGGCTTCGTGCCTCTCCTTTATCAAAAACTCAGACAATGTTACTCCTGAACCTTTAAGGCGAGTCTTCAAAAACCAGATTTTATTGCGCAGAGTCAAGTCACGGAACTTCACTAGAATGGCTCGAGGCTTTCCATCCTTAAGCTGACCCAAACGCTTGCAAAAGCCAAGATTAGCGTTAGTTAACTCTGGCATGCTAAGATGTTCTGACAATGTCTTCACCACGACAGAAGACATATCATCCTTTTGACCTTCAGGAACACCGTGCACCAAAAGCATTTTTCTTCGAGATCTCATTTCTAAATCACTGCATTGCTTTGAAAGTACCTGTACTTGTAACTGCAAACTTTCCAAAGAGGTCATGACAAACACTCGGAATGAACAAAACTGCGCAGCGATATTGGATGATGGACTTGTAGCAGGAATGGCAGTCTGAATGGCCCTCTGAAAGTCCGCCATACGTGCATTGAAGTGTTCAGTTAATGCAGTAATTGAGTGTTCAATTGATTGTAAATTTTGTGCCTCCATGTTTTAGGTTAGGTTAACTTGTTAAGTTAAAACTTAGGTAATTTGTGAATGTGCAAAGGAATTTATGCTTGGATTAATAGCTGGTACGTAGAAGTTGTATAATTACCACATTTTAAAGTATAATATACGCTTTAATTAATTTTAATGTTATTTTAAAACAAAGAGCAAAGAAAACACATGTGACGTTTTGAACACCAACCCGCGAAAAAAGCTCAGCTTACCCCAGCTAATAATAGGTCATCAATGCTTGTTTTTCACCATTCCCTGCCTGTAAATAGGTATCTACCTACCAATGCCTACCCTGGCTCCGAACCCTGTGCACGCCACTAATGAAGCTAATCACATTTTTAGCTATCCTACTTCGACTGCTGAGCGAAGGCGAGAGATCAGACACCACTGGTATCTGACGTCTCGCTCTGATTTGTTAGTCGAAATGGGATAGCGATAACTAAGTAGGTATTTAAGGTACTTCAATTAGATATTATGAGTAAGCACTCCAGTCTTTACCTATAGCTTCGTGGTTATAATTCGCGTTGTAATGAAATATAGCGCGCTATGCAGGTACTAATTAGTAGAAATCCGATACGATGCCGCGTTTAAATCGATTAGGATTTGGGTAAAATTGAACTTGCCATACTTATCTCTTCCACGCAAGGCCGCTTCTACATTAGACTACATATTTTCATTTATCCCATAAGACACCGCGTGAGATAGCTCTGCCAGTCGAGTGTTATACCCACAGAAGTGTGACGACCTCCCTGGCGCAGCGTTAAGTGTTGCCTTAACGTGCGGAGGTCCCGGGTTCGATCCTCGGCAGGGTCAATTTGGGAATTTATAATTTCTGAATATTCCCCGATCTGGCCTGTTGGGAGGCTTCGGCCGTTGCTAGTCACCACCCTACCAGCAAAGGCGTTCTGGTACGATGCCGTGTAGAAACCGATTAGGAATATGGATTTAATATTACAGCCATGCCCCTAACAGGTTAGCCCGCTATTATCTTAGACTGCATCATCACTTGCCATCAGGTGGGATTGCAGTCAAAGGTTAAATTGTAGTAGATAAAAAAAAACCAGAAACAGTTATCATGATCATGGCTCAGCCACATTGGCACAATTTATCAATAGCGCTATACCATCAAATTAGATGTGCGTTTAAACTCAGGTACCTAACAAAACAGCTGCAGGTTGCCAGATGTTATCATCCGATTTAACATGTGGTCATTGTAAGGTGTTAAGCCCGCGGTCTCTCGAGATGTGAACGACCTGTGTTCAGACCTTATCGTTTAAGTGAATCACGAATCTTGATTCTCGTATAAGCACCTTTATGCTTTGATCACCTTTGGTTTCTGTGGTCGGTGAATGCTTGAGGGCTACTAATATTATAATATTAAATTTATGTCGCCGCAAAATCGTAAAATCCGCCGTATTACAAAACGGCGTCGTTTTATAATATGGCGGCTCGTCGTTCAGTCGGATTGTAGTTGCGATACGTTCTCAATACAGCTTTATCTAAGTTTGTAATCATTTGCAATGTAGGATGAGCAAGCGAACGAAATAAATGGGCTGCGCCAGAAAACTCGTTCGCCAGAAAAATTCAGCTTCACCTTCGTTCACTTAACCTCGTAGGTTTGCTTTATTCAAGACCTTATTCGCGAATTTCTTACGTCGTGCTTTACATAAACACTTTAACACCGGATGTTTGGTCGATGGGGTGCCCAGATTTCTGGTTTTGGAGTTTGCACCACCACATTGTATGTGGTGTCTTGACATTAATATTTACAATGCTGCGGGTCATTTCTCGCCGTTTTACGAAACGGCGGCTCATGATCCGCCCAATTACAATAGTTACGGCTAACCGCATTGAAGGACGTGAAGCGTTGATTCAATGCGGCAGATGTTCATTCAGCCGTATTACAGTCTGGCTGACCGTCGAACCCCCTTATTGCAAAACGTCTTGTAATACGGTTAGCCGTATTGTATTACGGCAGATTTTACAATCCGGCTGCGACATTTACACGACCTTTTCATACTATCCTATTCGACATCTAAATGCCTCGCGTTTTGAGTAACGATCGTAAAATCGATCTTAGTAATAGTCATAGATGACTATGACTATTACTAAGATCGATTTTCTCATTCTATATTTTTTTGGAAAAGAAATGCATATTTAAGAGCCTATGCACACGGCGTATTTTATACGCGCCATACTCATATAGTAGCTCTAGCACCCTGCACCACACGAGTATATCCTGCACTGCGTTGCTCCTTATAGACGTGTAACGTCGAATAACTGGCAGAAAATGAAAGCCCTCCTTAAGATTGTTTGTACCTTAAGGTATCTGTTACCTATTTCGGTAAATCAAAATGAGCTTAAAGAAAAATTAAATTAGCAAATGAGGTTCGAGCGGCCATTTTGCGCGCCGTAAAATAACTTCGGAAATTAAATAAACAGCTGTAAAATAAATTCGTATGAAAAACTTTTCGCCCTGTCTGCCGGAAACTCGACGGGGCGGGGGCTGTGGAAATGTTTCAAAGCGAAGCGTTTAATGATTCGTTTTAATGTTCGTGTTTTTGAATTGTTTCTTTCTTAATTGTGGTGTGTACAGTGTATCCTTTTTGAAATAAAGCTTTCCTGCCATTATGGTTTCTATGATATTAGTTTCTTGTCTGAGCTGAGCTGTTTGTCTGTCTGTCTGTCTGTCTGAGCTGAGAAATGGTCAGCTCTATGGTATGGTCTGTGGCTCTATGCGAACCCCGAGAGCTGTTTCTTATTTAATGGTACTTGGTAGGTACTCAATTCAAAAAGGTTGCAATTTTTTCCTATAAACATATTCGTATGAAATGTACTCTCGATTAAGGCACCTTTCAAACAAAAAAAACTAAGCCAAAATCGGTCCATCCGCTTGGGAGATGCGATGCCACTGACAGATACACAGATTCACTCGTTAAGCTTCTAACATTCCTCTGCGTGGGTAGTTAAAGACTTGATAAATACCTGATATCATAGCGCACGTGGCATAACTTAGCGCAAATTGTTCCGATATGTAGGTTCGTGTACGTAACCTTTACCATACTTATTGTATTACTACTATATTTTTATTAGCATTCGATTAATCATAGAAGTATTCCAAGCGCGTGATGCCAAGTGATTGATCAAATAACCAATACCAAATAAGGTCAAGTGGGCCCTTTGTGTCAAAAGCATATTTGATGTGTTCGCCGCCGCTGAATTAATGCTCTCTTCGTATTCATTGTGGTCATGTCAAAAGATTCACTGCCAGGGGCTCTGCCGACGCTTAAAGCCATATTGTTTCATTATTGTTGACTTTCGTGTTTTAGAATTATAATCCTTATTTTAGGAACGTCAAGGTACGTGACATCAAATTGTAATTTTGAGTAATATATTGCTTTAAGCGTGGGCAGTTTGGCGCCCAAACGGCTCTGAATGTCTGTAAACTATTATGCAGTCACTGAAGAAATTCAATAGTAAACTATCACTATTCGAAGAAGTCTTCTTTAGTGACTACATAATATTATTGTTTCATAAAGCAGTCAAAGCCTTACTTAAGGGGTTACGACTTACGACACGTAACACGCACGTACCTCCAACTTTTCGAAATTAAGTGCGTTTTAAGAAATTATATATAAATTGAAATAAATAAATTGACTTGAATTGATATATCACTTGCTTCAAACGGTGAAGGAAAACATTATCGTGAGGAAACCTGCATGTCCGAGAGTTCTTCATAAATGTGCTCGAAGGTGTGTGAAGTCTGCCAATCCGCACATGGCCAGCGTGGTGGACTATGGCTTAACCCTTCTCGTTCCGAGAGGAAATTCGTGCTTAGCAGTGAGCCGGCAATGGGTTAGATAAATATGGAGATGAATATTGTTTGACAGGTTTTATTGAGTTATAACAATATTGATGTTGCGACGCCCTTTGAGGCCAATTTTCGTCTTTTAGTGCTTGTTCTTCTAGGCAAGCGCGTTCCAACCTAGAGCTCACCATTGCTTTACAAGCATGATTGTTTGTTGTCACACTGTACCCGCAAGGCATCGACAAGGTCTGCAGTCTGCACCAATTCAACCAATTCCGCGGGCTCGTACGAAGCGATTTGCTTCCTCGTTTCTATAATTCGAACCGCTAGGATATGGAATGCCTTCAGGCTTCCGTTTTACCCTCCTGTTTTAACATAGGTATCTTCAAATACACAGTGAATAGGCATCTTCTTGGCAAGCGCGCTCCATCTTAGGCTGTATCACCACTTGCATGCAATTCTGATAGCAGCCAAGCGCTAGCCTATATATTTTTTTTAAAAAATCTGTGCTAGACTTTTTTGCAATTTAAAAAATTAGTATTTCACTACTACCTAATAGTTTAAAGGCGAAAATGTGCTTCGGTGGTTTTTTAATCACACCGCAACGAAACGATGTGTTTTTTTCCATGGATTATTATAGTTAAAGACCTGGAGAGATGTAGTATTTGGTACCAAAGGATTTTTAACAAACCTAAATCCACGTTGACAAAGATTCAGGAATTGTAATGTCGAAAATTTTAAGTGAAACCACAGTTTAATTATCACTGTTGTCCTTCATGAATAATACCGTTCGTTATACGGTGAGTACCGACTTTTTCTCTCCGTGTTTTTTTAATGCCCATTGTAAATTTTAGGAAACGAAGACCGGAAGGTTTTTCAGAATACTTAACAGTGCACTCCGTTCCGGTTTCTGTTTCCTGTTCTTTTTTCTGTCTATCTTTTGTGGACAGTTAAACTGCCCCCCAATTGTGTAAGGAAATCATAATCGCAATCGTAATAGTTTGTCAAACGTATAATTCGACCTTTTTAAGGAGTTCATAGATGCCTGCACATCGAGAAGCATGTATGAACTCCTCAAAAAGTTCGAGTAATACGTTTTAAGCTCCCAAATGATGACAATTTGCTTAGACAATAATTAGGCCTCTGTATCTAATGGCAAAACACTCATCATACGAGTATTATAAATGCGAAAGTGTGTTTGTTTGTCCTCCAATGACGCCGCAACTGAGCAACGGATCGAAGTGATTTTTTGCTTGGCTGTAGTTGAGGACCTAGAGAGTGACATAGGCTTTTTATCCTGAAAAATAAGAGTTTCCGTGGGAATCAAAAAAACTTAGTCCGGACGAAGTCGCGGGCATCAGCTAGTATATAAAACCGCAATGCTCACCACAGCGCCAAAAAGGTCGATCCCCAAATATGATATTAATATTTTTAACACTCTGTCCCACAGTCACCACTTATCATGGACACCCCTTGGTAGGTACAACATTGGGATACACTTTTACTCACATTCCTAATACGGCTGCAGCGCAGTTTCACTCGGCACGCTAGAGGCATACCGTCCGTGATTTATCTGCTTCGCGGTCACGAAACGAGCGGAAATTCTGTTTATCCGAGCGGGATTAGGTTGCACTATAGTAAAGAAATATAATAAATCGTGGTTTGCCATTGTGTAGGTTTGTAGGGACGCTATAGCCTTTAGGAAATGATTAATATAGTATAAACAAGTACCCCGTTATGGGATACTTCCAGATAAACACAGCTAGAGATAAAAATGAACCGTGTGTTGCGGCACAGTCTCGGTACTATTATATTGTAATCTGTGCTGGAGAAGAAATTACATCCAGGTGTGTACTGATGATTGAGAGCCATTCTGCGGTCTATTAAAGTTTATTTGCTCTAGTTTCTATCTATTTTTCTGGACATATTGCGGAATATTTAAATACAAAGAAATAAGCGGCTTTATAGAACAAAATACACAAGCGATTATGGTTCGCTTTCTGTTACTATTTACCTACTGGGTTTTATTTGATGTGGTTTTAAAACGTTTCTCTACAAACTTGATAAGCAAACCGATCTGTTCTAGCCTTTCTTGCATAAATAACTATGGTATTCCTTTATGGTACAGGTACGAGGTACCGACATTACCGATCTAACAGATTCAGAATTAATCTCAAACTCAAAATATTTTATTTAAATAAACTTTTACATATATACTTTTGAATTGTCGAGTTGACTTTAGTTACTTTTGAAACTACCACGTCTGTTAACATTTATTCTGTTAAAAATCGCTATACGTACGCCAACGTCTCCCCGCTGGTTTCAGAGCCTCGCACATAGCACCACAGGAAACATAAACACTCGTTACTCGTTAACTTTGTTGTGTGAAAGTAATTAGTGCAGAAACTTGGAACTTTAAACTCGTAAGTTTTCATATCTCGAGTCTCGACCTTATTAAATGTTTGTAACTTTGAAAATGTCCTCTAAATATATGATATAAAGTAAAAAGTTAGATTAGCGTACTCCACCTATTCAGTGGCGAAGGACGAGTGGCCTAGTTGTGACAACGCATATCTAGTCGTTTGCGAATGTTACGCAACGTTGACCCAAGTCGGTAACTGGATGGGTGACCGAATTTAGAGGTTCAAATTCGGCCTTTTCGATTCCTCCGTGCCTCGGAAAGCACGTTAAGCCGTCGGTCCCGGTTATTATCACTAACATCTGATAATATCGTTAATCGTTATAAAAACCTAAGAGTTTAATACTCTTAGTCGAGTCGGAAGGACGTGGGAACTCACCGCATTATTATCCCAAGAAAACTACCATTATGTGATTAATGGAAAGGGGTTACGACCCTCAGTAATGAGGAATACGACGCAGAGAGAGATTCAGTGGCATATACTCTAAGCGTGTGCTGAAGTAGCGATGGGCGGGGCACATACTAAGTTTGAAGAATCTGATAGCTGTTGGGGTCTTAAGTTGCTGGAAGGGCGACATCGCACAGGAAAGCGTATATCTTCGCGTTGGAGATCCCTCATGAGGGCACAACACGCTACGGACTGAACATGACAAAACATCAGCGCCGATCAGTCGACGCCCGCAATTTGAAATGGAGCTGCACTAACCTCTGCGACAGGACAAAACGCGTCCCTGGCGTTCATTTACTGGTTACTGGTTTTCGGCTTTCGCCTTTAAATGGTAATGCAATATCAATCGAGTGTAGGTCGCAGGTATAATCTAATATCTAGTAACTATAATATATCAAAGGAATGATATTGAAAACGGCCAAAATTTAAAAGTGAAAAAAAGCTTTATTCGTACGGTCAAAGGAGAAACAAATTTATTTTCAATTTAAGGCGCCGTACCCTAATAGCTTTTTAAAGTCTGAAAGCTTTTACACGAAAAAAATTTATTAGCCTTGAATTTTTCGCTGTGCAACCAAGTATATGATAGGCTTTTCATTATTTTCAAAGCAGTAAAATGAAATGAAACACCACTTTATTTCATAAGTTAAATAACTACAAAAGTTACGTAAAAGGTAAGTACCTACTTATAAAATTATTTTAGTGAAAAATGTATTAGTTGTAGTTGGTAATAACTGTCTATAACTCATTTTTATACCCAGTTATCCTTGTGGCAAGAGTCTGGTGACTGGTCATTAGGACCTTTGTCAAGCAGCGAATATGGGTACATTGCGACAGGCAGCTATAAGTTCTAACTTTTCCAGATGCTCAATAGACAAGAGCTTTTGATTTGCATTCTGTTGACTGCTGGTCAACTACCTACTAGGTTCACGTAGTCAATATGATTTTTTTTTTATTGCGTGATAGGCATGCGCTTGACGACAATCATGCTTAGTGCAAAGCAATGATGAGGTCTAGGTTGGAACGCACTTGCCTAGAAGATGCCTATTCACTCTTGCCTTGAAGGTACTTAAGTTATAAGTGGCAGGAAACACGTGCGCTGGGAGGGTGTTCCACACCCTCAGAAACGTCTTCGTATCAGAAACGTCGAGCAAAAACGCTTTGTGCGAGCAAATAGGACGTCGTCAATTTGAAACTCTAACGCTGAGTTGCACGAAACAATTTTAAAAATTTAAGTAATTGTTGATTAAACTAACTTAATCACAAGACTTCATACAATTCTTGCGATTAAATTAGTTAAACTGCCCATTTTTTTAATTTGTTTCGTGCAACTCAACGTTAGTGGAATAAAAAGTTTGGAACAACCCATTATGGGGTAGCCGTGTCTATCTTCCTTCAACGCTTCTCTCTCTATGATCTCTACATAATAAAGATAATAGTTCTGACTCACTCATTCACTAACTAACTCATAAACGTCTAATCCTCCTTCCTGCACAGAGAGGTTCGCTATAAAATGTAGACACATAAAAGGGACGGATTAAAATTTAAGTAAACGGAAGCTAGGACGGATTTGAAATTTCCACGGCAGCGAAGTCGCATGCGTTACCTACTTAACGAGTAACTACTCTAATTCGCTAGAGTAGTAACTCGTATTTCAGATTTCATTGAGTTTATTGATAATTAATTGATGATCCCTAGATGATAAAGAGAATAGTCCTGGCTCACTCATTCAGTAACTCATACCCAGCCTAAATCCTCCTCCTGCACAGAGAGGTTCGCTATAAAATGTAGACACGGAAAAGGGACGGATTAAAATTTAAGTACACGGAAGCTAGGACGGATTTGAAATTCCCACGACAGCGAAGTCGCGTGCGTTACCTTCTTAACGAGTAAATACTCTAATTCGCTAAAGTAGTAACTCGTATTTTATCGAGTTTATTGAGAATCAAACTTCGTTTGTATGGAGCGCGCTCCGATTACTGTGGCTAACTTTGTTTACTTTACCACCTATTTAAAAACGCGTAACACAAGTGGGTGGCCCGTTTAATAAATTTAAAATAGGTACTTGCCATTAATTATTCCCGAATCGGCCCGCCATGATTGGCTTAGGGCTGTCGATTTTATAGGGCGCGCCGTAAATCTACGGTTTACACGACTATAAACCCCACATGGGATTTGGGGAATCAGATGCTGAGCGCTTATCATGCTTTCGGTTTCGGAATGTGTTATAGAAATAACAATAGAAAGTCTTGTTAACAAATTCCAACTGTGAATAGCTAGCTGGGGTAGCTGTGAATAAATTAGAATAAGGCATAGATTTTCGTATAATAGGTACAAATGGTTAGTTTACAAAATCATAACGTTACTACTCTATAGTTATCATGAACAATCATCAAACGTTTTACTTGTGGTTTGACTGACTGACTGACCCCTCGCTTGGGGGACCGTCCATTCATTTCTTTAACGAACCATCTTGTCTAAATAATATCTTAATTATTATTTACGCAGTCGAAATTCCGCGAGCTCGTACGAAGCGATTCGCTTCCTCGTTTCTAATTCGAACCGCTAGGATATGGAAAGCCCTTTCGGCTTCCGTTTTCCCCTCCTCTTTTAACATGGGTACCTTCAAATCAAGAGTGAATAGACATCTTCTAGGCAAGCGCGCTCCACCTTAGGCTGTAACACCACTTGCAAGCAAGTCTGATTGCAAGTGGTGATACAGCCTAAGGTGGAGCGCGCTATATATTAACCCGAAAAATTAGGGAGTTCCCGTGGGAATTAAAAAAAAATTCACGCGGACGAAGTCGCGGGCATTTGCAAGTATGTAATAAGTCCGCATTTCAAGTGCAGACTTCAAGGGAAAACCTCTTAAAATGGAATCTAGCTTCCAAATCTCATGAATATATTTACAAGTGAATTCATAAGTATACTGCACCATTTTCCCGATAAAAAAACTTGCCTCGTAGTTCGGCAGTATCGGCTTTTATTTGGCCCGCGTCCAACGCTAGTCCAACGGGAAATACAACCAAGTAGTTCTGCAAAACCGCAATGTAACAAGGGTCAGAGAAGTGCTTTTTATTTTCATGTAAATATTACGGGTGAAGTTTAAGCGCATCTATCCAATATTCAGTTGTTCCTAAATGACGAGAGTTAGAGCATCATATTTACATAGCTACAAGACGGATATATGCGACATTTATCACGTAAAAAATCAATTAGTTACCACCGGACTTTCAAAAACCTAAATCTACGCAAAATCGCGGGCATCAGCTAGTAAAACATTGTACATAATTACTGTTATTAAAATTTAAATTCCTTTGAGTATTTAAAATAATTATATTTGCTTCTACCAATATTAAATTTTATAAAGACAGTTGCCCCCCATTTTCTTCACACTCTTGTAAAGTAGTGCAAACTGCGAACATTATACGGACAAAAAATTACTGTCGGAAAGTCTGCGTAATTAACTGACTTTTACATGGAGATGCACACACTAGTTCGACAGGACATGACGTCGTTTTTCACCGACGTGGACGCTAAACGCAGACGTTTTGCCCAGTCCCGTCCCTTGTGTGTTTTCGCTCATAAACCAGTATCGTATTAGTGCAAAAAATATTTGGCCCGAGTCCAACGCTTGCCCGACGGGATATGGTAAACAGCTAGTTCAGCATAACCGTCCTGTAACAGAGGTCAGATGCTTGGGTCAGCGTTTCTCTGTTATTGTTAAGCATGTAAATCGGTATGTTGTTTAAAGCTTCTACAAAATACAGACTGTGATACAGATACACCAACTTCCATGTCCAACAGTGGTTGGCAGCCGACTTGCTTGCACATGTGAATTTAATTTAGATTTTTACCTGGCAACGAAAAGCTTTTTGACTGTTAATAGGACGTCCACTATGACGCGGGGGTTTCACTGTCCCATAAATTCGATTTAAAATAGGTATTCTTATTGGGCACTCCGTAGCGTACAAGATGATGATTCGACTGCGTCTGCGTGGATGTAGGTTTTTAACGAATCGAAACTTGGGATCTCAATTTTCCGAGATAAATACTAACCTACCTTCCCCGGAACGCGACCTATCTTTGTAGCAAATTTTTTCTAACCTAAAACCTAACCTCTTGTAGGTAAAAAGACAAGAAAACATAAATACAATGAATATCTCGAAAATTGACACTCAGAACATTGAACGGTTCACAATCTGTCGACAGTTTACGATTTCGCTAGTTAGATTACAATCTAACGGTTTTTGCTATCTTACGGTGACATATACACAAAATATAGGCAACTATATAAAATATGTACCTAATAACTAATTATAATTATAAGAGTGAATAGGTCGAGCTTGGCGTCATTGACTCAATTCCAAGTTCCAACTTACAAACCTTTTGTGCTGAAAACTTGGCTCAATTTTTACACAAACGACTTTCATTATAATTCGCTGAACTGAATCTATACACTGGCTTGCTCCAGTGTCCTAGATAACTGATGTTTGCTTTCAATTTGCGAGGGTAGGAGAGTGGAAGAATATAGACTAGGGTTGCCAGATTAAAAAATAGAACTTCGCAAAATAGAAGAATTAAAAAATAGGGGAGATTTTAGGAGCACTAATAGTTAGACATCGCACGCCTCTGAGTAACAGTTGCGTGCAATGAGTTTGATGCCAGGGTTAGGCATGAAGTTAATTTGGCTTGAGTATAATTGAAGGCGGTTGACTCATGGTTGACTCAATACTTGTTTGCGAGTTATTGGTTTTTCGCAGTGTTATCCACCAAAACTAACAAATTTTATTTTGGAGCTGAATAGATAGATACTCGATATAATTAATAAGTATTTGATCGCATTTTTTGTGACGTTCTTTATTCAACGATACGAATACTAACACAAATTCTGTGCTTTACGTAGTTCTCATAACTAAATGTTTAGATTCTGTTTGAATCCATAAGTCAGATTTTTTGAGAATTGTTTTTTTACTTGATTTTTGTTGTTCTTTTAGTGTTTCTTGTTTTCTAATTTTGTTAAATAACCATTTTGTTTTAATTTAATGTATTATAATGGGGCTGACATGTAATTAATTATAAAAGCCCCTAAATAAATAAAGAAAAAAAAAATGTTTAGATGAATGATTGTTACTTTGCCTACAATGCCTCGCATAGTTATAAACTACGCGCTAAAGAAAGTAACATTCGGTAACCAGAGTCGGAGTATAGGATCCCATTCTTTAGACAATTAAGCAATAAGTTATAGTTTGTGCAAATGGAGGACCTATCCTCCATTTGATATCTGGATATCATTAGGACAACCCTATGGAAGACCCAATTTCGATTGTTGTAGCCCGCAGCATGGAATCAACCCATATGCTCGGAGAACTTTACCTAATTAGTTTTAGTTTGCATGGAGTTTGTATGTTATCTACGTTGATTTTGAATTTTGATTACTTGTAAAAAAAAAACCCGACGCGTATCTGTGTATCATTCTATCCAATATCCGATTTTGATATGGATTTTTTGATGACGTATACGTATGAATTTTTGAGCCGTGGGAATTTCGAAAAATTCGGCCTTATTTCTTGCCTACTCTGCGAACTTTAGCTCTCCGGTTCCAAGGGTCTCGCTTGAGCTAAGATGGGTTTGAATTTACATGGATTTTCATTTTATTGGATGAGAAGATAAAGTTACCTAATAAATTATGTTTTCGTAAATGCGAATAAATGAATATAAAACTTCCACTTTCTACGTTACGTCTTGCAGCAAAAAAATTAACGTTCTTAGCATAATTACAAAGTAGGTATTATTAAATTGCAATGCTATACTTATGATTCATAAAAATACTTTAATTTGCATGCACCAACATATTAATGACTTCGTTAAAATAGGTCACCGTAACATTGCAAAAACCGTTATATTGTAATCTACGAATAACTAGCGAAATTGTAAACTTTAAAAAAAAACATGATATATTATAGTGACAGTTAATTAAAATTTTATAGTAGTTAAATTACTCTGCTATAATACATTAATTTAGATTAAATTTATAAATATGTTGCACGCCATAAGTGGCAAACTATATGTACAATAATATTCTAGATGAACGACCTTTTACTGTAACCCAGTTTATGCAATAAATAAATGAATAAACTGTCGACACATTGTAAACCGTTCAATTTTCTGAGTGTCAATTGTTGAAATATTCATCGTAAATTTACGTTTTCTTGTCTCTTTCTTGTAGGTTAGGTTAGGGTTCGAGATAAACAATTAGGTTTTATCGGATTAATATATCTAATAGATTACAATGTACCGAAAAATAATGCCTTATTTTGTAATCTGTCGAATGTCTACAATTTCGCTAGTTAGATTACAATCTAACGGTTTTTGCAATCTTACGGTGACAGTTACATTGCTTACTTACCTACCTACTGTTAAACATTATATTATGTTGACAGTTCACATGAAGTATACCGTTACATGAGCAGGGCCGTCGCAGGGAGTCGCTGGATCCAGGCGGCGCAAGACCGTGGCTTGTGGAGGACCCTACATGAGACCTATTTCCAGCTGTGGACGTCCATCGGTTGCCGACGATACCATTAGCACCACAGTCCATAAAACCTACTATGCACACTTCCTTAATTATAGATAGGTACCTACTTACCTACCTAGTATCACATATGGAAAATCTTTCCCATAACTAATTAGACATTCCATTAAGGTGAGCCGCTAGTCTCTTTATAACTTTGCTAGATGATGCCCGCGACTTCGTCCGCGTGAATTAGTTTTTTTTATTTCCGCAGGAGCTTTTTGGTTTTGTATAGGATAAAAAGTAGCCCAGGTGTACATCCCCAGGACACCTAGCGCTTTACCTTTCATCAAAATCGATTGAACACATGGCCTGTGAAAGCGTAGCAGACAGACAGACAGACACACTTTCGCATTTATAATATTAGTAAATAGTATGGATTCAATGTACGCTGTGCTGAGTTGCTAGTTTGCGAAACAAATAATTATGCTGTCAAATACTAGTAGCGACATCTAGCGTGATCGCTTGACATTTCGCTGTTTGATTGACCCAGTGTTTGAAATCTTTCACAGATGGCGTTAGTGGTACATTTTTATCTAAAAATCGAAGAATAATATTTACTGGATTTTGTTTTCCCTGAGTACGAAGTTAATGTTGGTTATTAACTTTATTAATTAATTTAATTTTTGAAATATTATTTAATCCTTTTTTGGTGAAATTGTGCTAATTATTCTATTACTAATAATATGCTGTTACGTCTGTTAGTATCCATAGCCATACTAATATTATAAATGCGAAAGTGTTTCACCATCTTTTCAACAGATTTTGATGAAATTTGGTATAGGGATAGTTTGTATCCCGGGGAAGGACATAGGCTTTTTATTCCGGAAAATTAAAGAGTTCCCACGGGAATCAAAAACCTTAATCCACGCGGACGAAGTCGCGGGCAGCATCTAGTTACTAAATTAGTAGTAATCGTTAAATTCAGTCTTACGAAAGTATGTTGTTCAGATTTAGTATATTTTAAGTTTTAACGCAAAATGCATTAGAGAATTTTGTCTGGTGGGAGGCTTCGGCCGTGGCTAGTTACCACCCTACCGGCAAAGACGTGCCGCCAAGCGATTTGTAAGCGTTTCTGTACGATGCCGTGTAGAAACCGAAGGGGTATGGGTTTAATATAACTGCCATGCCCCTTACAGGTTAGCCCGCTACCATCTTAGACTGCATCATCACTTACCATCAGGTGAGATCGCAGTCAAGGGCTAGCATGTAGTGGATAAAAAAAAAGCTCTTAAAATACCTAAGTGTGATATCACTAAGTATATCATTAAAGTAGAAATTACCGAGATTAATTTAATCGGTACTCAACACAAGGCTTGAGGATTAATTTTATAATAGGTAGGTAAGTATGCCTTATATTGACTTGACCTTCATTTGAGCGTTTAAGGTATATTTTGTGGCCCATATTTCATATCATTTTTATGGCTTATTACTTATGTGGTTTTATTTTTATATTGTCATTATTTTGAATTGCTTACCTTACTTTTTAAGTCGTTTTAGGGTTCCGTAGCTAAAGCGGGTCAACGTGAGGGAACACTATTAGGTACTTACTAAGCCTCCTCTGTCCGTTCGTCCGTCTGTCTGTCAGTGGGCTGTATCTTACGAACCGTAATAGGTAGACTGTTGATATTTTCACATTGTGTATTTCTATTTACTGCTTTAACAACAAATAATAAAAATAGAATAAAAAAATTAAGGGGATCCCCATACATCAAACGTGATTTTTAACGCCTCTCTGGTTTCTTTTACGAAAGTATTTAAAAAGTACATAGTGTATCGAGGATCGAACCCTGACCATCTTACATAAGGCTGAACGTCTAAAGTCTAAACCACTAGGCTGTCATCGCGTAAAGAAAACAAGTCTGTAGATAGGCCGGCTGAATCACATATCTAACAATTTGAGGCCTAAACCTAATAAAGGCTTTAAAGCCGCAGATTTCGGAGCATAAGTAGCCTTAATCTGGTTAATGTTTTATACTTAGTCTGGCGGTAGTAAATCAAAACCTCTCTCTCTGGATTAATTAATTAGGAACCGTGCAAGGATTACAGATTATTTCATGATTTTATTTAAGCCTATATATACGTTTCAAATGGAATATACCTAAATATTTTTGGGGCCTACGGAGTTTTTAAATAGTATCCACTGCCGTATAATGTTAATAAACTTACCCGTCATTGCCGTGACGTCGCGTGAACTTGACGTTATTTGACGTGCCTTTGGCGTTCGGCGCAATTCGATGGTTTTGAAATTTTGCCTGTAGCCTACCTTACTTATTTTTACCTTTTCTCATTATAGCTAATTACCTAACGAAATATGTACCATGAAGGGAAGTTCATAGTACAAGTTCCGTACGGAGCTAATACGGAATCACCATCTCCTTCACGATAGTAAGATGAGATCGACCTAAAGACTAAACTAATATAATTAACTTCATTAAACAGTGCAGGAATTCATTTGAATTTCGCTTCGTTTGTCGAATCCAAAGAGAAACCCGGAAGGTAAATTTAATTCCTGCAAGCAAATTCAAACTCGGATGCAAAAGGAAAGGGTTTTAATTCACTTTTCTGCTCGCGTTTGCTAACTACTGACTTTGTTATCAATAAAATTAGTCACACACACGAACCGTGATAATTCTGTTAACCAAACGAACTATAAGTTTACAAACTAGAGTTTGTCAGGTGGAAATATGAAAGGTATATACTCGTATATTATGAATTATATCTTATGTGAAATTGCTGTGTTCAACAAATAAATAAATCTTAATAAATCTAAATCTACTTACTATATGATTCCCGCGGCGAATTCGTCAGCGTTGATTAATTTTTTTTGTTCCTTCCCTGGGATACAAACTAAACTACCCCTGTACAAAATTACCCGACCCACTACCTAACCTCACTTTTGGCCTCACTAAGTTCGTGGGCCAAATCGCACCAGGGCGCCCGTTCGGCTCTTGCTCTTGGCTTGTTTCCCGAATCCTTCCCCGGGATGCAACTTATCTCTATACCTAACATCAAAATCCGTTGAAAAGACACACAGACAGACACACTTTCGCATTTATAAAATAATATTAGTGGATGGATGAGGGAATTAAAACTACACGTGTACAACGAAGGAACTAGCGTGACATAATTATACATTTACTTTTTGTACCTATACGAATAATTATATGTAATATATTGCATACAAAGACAATTTATTCCGTTGAAGCGATTAAGAAGAAAAAAATAAATGATAAATGATTTATTTATTTTACATAGGACAACTTGTGTCACTTATAAAACGTAGACTCTACCACCGCGCCGGTTCAGAAAGATAAGTCTACTGAGAAGAGCCGGCAAGAAACTCAGCAGTTGCTCTTTTCTTCAAAAAATAAAGAGGTTACAATAATTATACATTACAACACATACGTTACATTACAAGTATTACACTGACTTGTGGGTCACTGGATGCGAGGCCGGTTGCTTCCATGCAAATTTGTCGTTAATAAAATTATCGATAGTAGGTATAATAGCAATAATATAGTATGACGTGTTATGTAGTATCATTTGTAGAGTGAATATAAAGCATCCATTTTCCGAGACATCAGCTAAATGTATGACATCAACGCGGCAATCAATACATAATTGCACTACAGGTGTTTTCCTCCTATTGTCTGTTTATATGGGTAACTGAGAGGGTAGTTAGAACATACATGGTCTACCATGAACTTGGCAGTGCATACAAAATCTGTAGGTACTTATAGTAAAACCAGACTAAATAGTAAATTGTGTGAAATTGAAATCTGAAATCGTGTTTCATCCCGTGGCGCACATACTATTTTTCTTGTATTTCCTATTTATTTTAGTTGCTATAGGTTGTTGTTTACAAATATCATATCGGTCAGTTTACTTGATGGTTAAAATGACAATAATTAAAAAGGTTTGAAATAAAACAAAAGATACTCTGATAGGATTGAAAGGAGGGCTACTACCACATGAGCTACTACGTCATTCAGTTTTCTGCCCGCTGCATGTAGTAACGAAACATACGCTCAGGAGCCAAACAGCCAACGTTTAAAAGCAATATTACTCAAAATGACAGTTTGATGTCATGTACCTTAACTATCCTAAAATAAGGATTATAATAAGTCTAAAACACGAAAGTCACAATAATAAAACAATATCGCTTTGTGCGTTGGCAGTACGGCCCCTGGTGTTTCTTATATTAAATACCTAGGTACTATATTATAATGTAGGTGATCAATTATTGGTTTGTACACTTGGTTAGAAATATGAATTGGTGCTTAGGCTTCTGTTTTTGTAGTGAAACTTCTTTAGAATCGTTGTGATTTGAAAATTCGAGGAAACGAAAAACGTTCGAAGTTCGAAGGAGGAGACGAATATTCATAATATCTCATCTCTCTCTCATCTCATTCTCTCGTAGGCTACTTTTCTGAAGTTTCACTTCTGCCGTGTATAAATTGCACACACACACTATTTTTTATAAAGAGATACATACTCGTAGTTGTATCAGGGGCTTGGAAATTCATCCCTTGAGTAAATAAGGGACTATAATTTCGTAGTAGATAGAATAGATTAAACAAGATTTCTTTCTTCGATGTATGGCTTTCAGTTTCGCCAACCAAACCCATTTTACTGGCCCTTGTCACGTAATAATAAATCAGTATGGAGAAGGCATGTAGGAGATCGGTCTAGCATAATAAATAGGTAGTAATTACCAATTTTCTAAAAAGTTTCGGCCAAAGTAACTAATCTAAGTACATTAATTAACTGTTAATCTTGTTCAAATTAACTATTTACTTTTTTCATTGCCTCTTATGTCCATTAAGAGGCATAAGCGAATCTTATATTAGCCAGTAATACGGAATTAGCCAGTAGCTACTGACTTACTTGAGTAAAAGGAATAGAATTTTAGTAGAGTACCTAACTAATAAATAGGTACTAATTAGAACTATTTGCGGACGGTAACTAGATCATTTCAACAAGATGGTTTCGTACGGACGGAAGAGTCTTGAGGAATTTCAACAAGATGAACATTCGTAGTTCGTACCCCTTCCCAAGACATACTTCGCAACAACTGAAACTCTGTATTATATGTACTTGATAATATGGTTGAAATTCGATTTAATGAAAACAAAACGAGTAAGATACAGCCTTCTCCGTGTTTGATTTTCATTAAATCTAATATCAGTTACATGATTTAATAAACAATGGATTTTGGTGGTTTCTAAAAGGTTATTTCGACTCTTCTCGAATTAGAATTGCCTCGCGAGGCTTGCCTCGGTGTCCCTGTGCAGACTGAGCCGAGCTTTGCGAGCAAAGTCTTGAGTCACCAAGCGTGTGGTCACATACATTGTTAGATGTAGACCAACATTATGATAAATCAGGCTTTCAGATTCCAACAAAATGCTACCATTTAGATCTACTTATACTCATATTTTTTTATTCAAATAAACTTATTACAAGTGCTTTTGAATCGTTGAATGAATCTACCACTGAATAATTCTACCGAGAAGAACTAGTAAGAAACTCGGTGGTTGCTCTTTTTAAATAATTCATTTACAATAATTATATCAATGTGTTACCGCCGTGCTGTCCTTAACATTGCTGGTGCGAGTCAGATCCACGCTCCTGTATCATTTACATAATCTTCAACAGTATTATAAGCTTTTTTCAGGAGCATACACAGAGACAAGAATATCAATCCGATCCTATACATTAAAACAATAGAGATCAGGCATTTCAATACTAACATCCAATAAGGGTGTCACGTTCTTCGATTTACGTCCCTTGAGCATAGGGTTCTGAATTCTCAAAGCCATTTCTAATTTTCTACAGGTTACGGTTTTGTGTGTGCTCAATAAAATTTTGTGAAGATAAGTTTAATGGTAAGGGTTATAAAGTACAGCTGTAATTATTGTAATACGAAATACAATTCTCGCATACATCATAGGTAGGTACCGTATAACGTTATGACGTATGCGAAAGTAAAAAGCTAAAAGGTGTCGACCGAAAATGGTTTATTTCCATACGTTATAAAATATTTTTACCTGGCAGATGATTCAGCGTGAAATAAACCCATGGCGTCATTGGAAATTCAATATGGCGGATAGTACAAACAAAAATAAACGCGCCGAATTGAGAACCTCCTCCTTTTTGAGAGTTGGTTAAAATTAGTACAAACAAAACCAACTTCCAGTTCGCCATCAAATAAAAAGTTTTTGAAGTTTATCTTGTCCCAGAATCCAGAAAACAACTAATAAAGAGAACGATTCATGTTATTTATGCCCTTATATTAACATAGCTGTCGAGTCTGCGACTCCATGCCGTACAAGTATATAAACGTAGTTTATGAACAAAATATCCTGAATTCTCGTACCATCCTACCGGGCTGCGCGATTCTCTTTTCATCCTCATATACATAGGCTTAAATAATAACAAAATATAGAGTTAGATAATGTTTTTTAATTTTTAGTTTACGTTTAAGTAAGCGAATAATAAAGTGTTATATTGACAGCTCTTTTCAGTAGGTATAGAATGTAACTATAACACGGACCAAAATGAAATATTTCGCATAAAGATACATACTGCGTGCGTTAGGCCGGAACTTAGCCTGGCGCAGTCCGTGCGCCTCTATGAGGGCGCATTAAAAAAAATATATATTTTTAATATCTTTTTTTATATATTTCACGCTAGCGCTTGGCTGCAATTAGACCTGCTTGTAAGTGGTGATGCAGCCTAAGGTGGAGTGCACATGCCTAGAAGATGCCTAAAGAAGATGAAGATATCCGTCTTCCTAAACATTTCATCCGCATTCACGATTGTTTTAAAATTCATTCAATTTCAAACAAAACAATGTTCCTCCCCCTGGTATTAAAACGAAGTTTGAAAAGCGCAGCTCTAACGGAATGATTTATTGTTTCAGATGCCTGAAATGTAGCCGGAACGCGCTCGATTGTGAACTGTCCGTACAGTGAAGTGAAAAAGTGTCTATAGAAAATACAGTTAAAACGAAATTAAAATGCGCGAACGTCACTGGTTATTCGTTGTGTAGTGATGTGCAGTGTCGATAGCGGTTATCGTTAGCCGGGGAAATGGCGACGATGGATCTGACGAACGAGGTCGTCCGGCTGAGGGCAGAGCTCGAGAAGGTTTCAGCCGAGAGGGACATGCTCCTATGTGAGGTGTCCAACTTGAGGCGGGAGCTGGAACTGAGCGAGCTGAAAAATCTACAGGATGACAGGTATGTTACATAAATTTTAATTCGTTGCCATTAGATATATCAGGTTAACAACATACTTAAGCTTAACAACTGTAGTTTCCTAGATTTATCAAAGTTTAAGGCTATATTCATTTGAGCTGCAAGGATTTATCATTATTTAGCTTTTTTGCCCCGTGATATTTTATTATTCACTGTGTTAACTCAAAACTTATTTATACCAAATTTTACCACTCTAACTACTGTAGTGTGCGCATACTTCACGAAAGCGTAAGTAAACAGGTTAGAAGTTAGTATTACGTAAATAATCTGTAAGGTCGGAACTAAAAGTTATATCTTCTAAGTATTATCTTAATTTGTATTTAGGTACACCATTGGATAGTACCTAAATAAAAAAGTTTTAAGTAACTAAATCATACAGCGTCACGCATTTTCAGGGTGAATGAACCATAATACTAGTTTTCTTTCCTAGCAAAAGAATACAAGTTTTCCTCAGCGTGACTGAACTTTACGATGTTTGCTCCGAGCCCCGTCCCGACAAACCTAATTAAGACCTCAGCGAATATGTGCTAAGTTGGCTAAAGAGACGAGATAATTTCACACCCCGTCATGTATAAATGTTAGATACGTAGCACACAAAAACTATCCGTACAAACAAAGGGAGCCTTCATCTTGCTTCCTTTGTAAGGCTCGACAGAGAGACTAGGGACCTCTTTCACCATGCTTGGTGTATGGCGCGAGGGAAAAGAAAACTTACCTTTACCTTTCGCCTAGCTTATGGTATCATTTATATTTGAGAAATGAGAAATTCTCCTACTTTTGCATTTATAGTGTTTTTCCTACCTACCTTAGTTACTTACAAATACGTACTTAACTGAATTTATGATTACAGGCATTTTTTTATGATCCACAATTTGGCAAAATAAATTATTATTGATTAATGGCATAGTAATTTGGACTCTGAATAAAGATAATTTTAAAATTAAATTAGCTGAAGCTCCTTTTACAGCTTAACTTTCTTACCTATCTATTGTGAACATAATTCCAGAAGTGGGTGAATAATTAAAATTACTTTTAAAATATGTTTGTACTCTCTTCAAAACTCACAACTTGCAGCGGTTTCACGAGATATTCAATGCAAACAGTTAATTATAAAAACTTGGTAAAATAAAGAAAACACTCACCCGATCCCGGCCACGACTGACTTTCAATCGTCAAAATATTCGTATTTATGCAAATTATACCAATATGGCGTATCCCCGCCAACAAACTGACCGAGTGAAATACATTGAATGAGTCAAATATCGGTTTAATTAAACCTTCATCAATAAATAAATTAACAATCATTTATCTTTTCTAAAAATTCTACTTTAATTTAAAAGCAAAGCTGACACTATGAACCTCTACTAACTAATAACGGTGTCCTACTCTTAGTCAGTGTCAACAATAACAGCCTCTAAAACCTTTAAAGTATTGCTTGCTTCCTTCCTCTGGAGAATTTCTGGATAAATTAAGCACGTGTTAAAATATTATATAAATGTTCAATCTGTGCAAATAAATAAATGAATGAATGAAACATTTTTATTTAGTACCATTGTTCAACATGATTCTTACGACGCTGACGTCACAAGTCCCCCTCTCAAACCCGTCACACGGTGAGTGCTGAGTGACAATGACTATGTTACAGTTTTGGAGCCAAAATAAAACATTTTGTTTCAAAGATAGTAGCTTGTTTTTACACCTTGCACCACACACCCTAGCGTCCCTAATCCCTATTACCATTGTTCAACATGATTCTTCCGACGCTGACATTACAATTCTCCCTCTCAAACCTGTCTCACTATGGGCGCTGAGTAACAAATGACATTGAGTATGTTACAGTTGTGGAGCCAAAATAAAACATTTGGCTTACAAGATGGTCGCTTGTTCTTACACCTTGTACTACACACCCTCGCGTCCCTATTACCATTGTTCAACATGATTCTTCCGACGCTGACGTCACAAGTTCCCCTCTCAAATCTGTCACACGATGAGCGCTGAGTGACAATGAGTATGTTACAGTTTTGGAGTCAAAATAAAACATTAGGGTTTTGAAATGTGTACTTTCGGTAAACTTGAGAGACCTCGTTAGTGTTGTGGTGAGGTTCGTTTTGATGGCAACTTGAGTTTGTATCTAGTGCCTTGCAAGCACTAAACTTGAGTTCATTGCGACTGGTGCTAAAATTTATTTAGGTATATTTATAGCCTAGCTTTGTAATATTGGTGGTAAAGTGTAAGTCAACTGAATTACAATTAGATTTGCTGAATTTTTTGCTATCAGAAATAGTATTTATTTTATTGCTAGTCTGTTACCTACGGTTGATAGAAAATGGCCGATTGTTTTTGATCAATAACTCACTTAGTACTTCCAACATTTCAATAAACTTTGTAAGGATTGTGGTTGTAAATTTGATTTGGCTTTTGACTGGGGCTTCATTCATGGAGTCTTTAAATTCTTGACGATTGAGGAGGAGGCTTGTTTTCCTCCACGGTGGGAGTTGTAAACTTTTTATTAACTTGTGAACATGTTATTTCGACTTTTGGGCACTAGTTACATAATAATTGATATTTCGCCACAAAATGTCACACTTGACTACTATTGTAAACCGTAAAAAATAAACAACACATTTAGTAATATAGATCAGCAAATCCGGTTCACTTTATTGTAGCCTTGTAGTTTCCACCGATCTATTTTAATCGAGTGGCATTTATATAATTGAATGCATTTTATAAAGTGCACAATCTTTCCATCGATGGATGTCCACTAAGCAAACCTATTGTGATCAAGAGAAGTAAGATGGTCTTTACTTATACAGAAAAAATGCTTGAACGGGCTTGACTCTACCCTTCGACGGCTCACGGCACCTTATTATTTGGCCTTAGGGCAAGCGCAGACTGAGAGAAACTTGGACACTTACAAGCGGCCTGGTCCAAAATTTCAAAGTCACACAGCGATTTATGGCTAGGTAAGTTTTTTTCCCTGAGGAGGAGGAAGTGGCAGTGGGCAGGTCTCGTTTGCCGTAGGGGCGACGGCTGCTCTGAAGCCGAAAATTTCTAGTAGGTACTTAGTCCCCGCTCTGTATAAGTAACTAGATGATGGCCGTGACTTCGTCCGCGTGGATTAAAATTTTTGATTCCCGCGGGAACTCTTTAATTTTGCCTGATAAAATGTTCTTATGCGGCCTATGTTCTACCTATCCCTGAACCATAAGTGGGCCGTGAAAGCGTAGCAGACAGACAGACAAACTTTCGCATTTATAATATTAGTATGGATTACTTAAATACTTATTATTAACTTATTACGTTTCGCCCACTTTGTTTGATAGGTCCTGTAGCACTACAGGAGTCAGGGACATAGTTATTCATCATAAACACCGTAGGATATAGCGTTAAATTAAATTTTAATCTTACGCCATCAAAATTTTACCAACTCCCAGAGAAGATCTCCCGGGTGGTCGTAAACTTAATCTTCAAAATTTTGCGTGCACCGAAATACCTACTATCTCCGTTTTAATCGTTGAGAACGAGCTCTAAAGCTTTTTATCCCTAGATGCGGGATTCCCACATCAAAGTATAATATTCCCTGCAGCATCTTTTGAATGTCTCATTCATATCCTCTTTATAAATTTGTCGCAATATTTATTTCTTTACGTTCCTTTTCGTTTTACAACTTTTGTAGGTAGCTGTGAGGTCACCCGAGTCATAGCGAGCCGTCTAGTAGCTCAATCTGCCTCGTCGGTCTAGTGGTTAGCATGTTCGACTGCGGCCGACGAGTTTCCGGGTTCGAATCCCGGGTCGGGCCATAGCAAGTATTGGGTTTTTCTGACAAGAAATTCTCAGTACTAGCCCGGAGTTAGGAAGTTGGCGGTGTTTCAGCCCCGTGCCTCGGAGAGCACGTAAAGCCGTCGGTCCTGCGCCTGATCTCTCTCCGGTCGTGTCGGATTTTCCGTCCCATCGGGCTATGAGAGTAAAGGAAAAGAGAGTGCACCTATGTATCCCCACACACTTGTGTACTATAATATCTCCCGCGCATATGGCTAATCTTTCTGGAGATAGGCCGCCGTGGCCGAAATTCGGTCGGGAGGACATTAAACGTATACATAACTTCAGGTGGGAGCTGGCTGTCCGTTTAGGCTTGGTTGGCACTGACCAATGAACACACTACTTAGTTCTGTACAAGACACCGAGACAACGTGTCCACGGACTTCCTTTTAGAACTTCATAGGGCAGTCAACTGGGGTCAATCCTGGTATACACCATCTCTAAACCAAACTAAAATGACAGCTCTATTTATATTGCTATCCCTTGCATAATAGTCCCTATGGAAAGCACTAGATTTAGAGCTGTAATTTTAGTTTAGTTTAGAGATGTTGGAATCTCAAAAGATTGTGTTGCAGTCATGAACAGAAGTGGCCACAATAACTTATTACATCAATTATTATTTAATGATACTGCACGACACTCTTTAAAAAATCTAACATAGATTCCCCGTCGTTCAATAGCCACTTTTCTTGTCTAGTTACCAAAAGAATTGAAACCCTAATACAGATTTGTATGCGCCGCACGTTTTCATAGCGTATTGTAAGGCCCTCCTAAGTCCTAACAGATGAGCGAAATGGACTTCCGGGGATGTAACGAGCATAGTCCCTTTACGAAATAATGTATTCGGTCTCGCTACTGTCCTTAGACTATGTAATTGAATCTAGTTAGTTATTGGTAGGTACTTTAACAGTCTAATATTGTATTTGAAATAAAGTTAGCGTCTGGCGATAGGTTAGTCTGAACGATAGAACAAGGGATAGGTAGTGCTAGTAGTTAGTGTATTGTTATTGTGAAGATGAAAAGTTATCAACCAGAACCTAAACTCATCAATAATTGTAGTAAGGCGCAAGCGTGCTATTGAAATGCAATGTGTTATATCATATTTAAAACAACTTTAAGTAACTTAAAATAAGTCTGAACTCTACTAGCCATTCGGAAAACTAATTCTATTGAGAAAAGTGAGACAAGAAACTACAGTTCTACAGGCAAGAAACTCAGTAAAAAAGAAAAGAATAAAATATTTAATCATTCCCTAAACTGAATGAAGTGTCTTGCACTGTACAATAAAATTCGTCTGTAACTAATAAATGGGTCGTCCTAACTAGTTAGCGGTGTTTTCATTTCACTGACCCTACTGAAGCCTGAAGGAATTTGAAAACTATAGCCATGTCAGAGAGTAGATCACTCGTAACTAGTTGGTCTATAGCAACTAGGTTGTTGGTTCTTATAAAATAGTCTCGGAGGAAAAAGTAAGATGGTGGAAACAAGCATTTATTCCAAATTGGGTTAACGTTTCCTTGAAAGCCCTCCGCTGATCCCGGGGGACAGACGTTTTGATTACCCGGATGTTTTATCTTGTTTGGTTTGGTGAACTCACTTACTGTAAAGAGGGATTGTTTAAAAACGTAAGTGTTTTGCGTCTCTTTAATTTTGGAGCCTCAAGAACACAACAGATTAAGAGAATAGATGTTAAAATAATTTTGATACTTTCTATTCAAATTGCAATGTTCAGTTCATACAGTTTTACCAAAGACCTCGTCGGTCTTCAGTCGAGGTCTTTGTTGAAACTGCTTAATTTGATGTTTTGAACAGTTTTATTTAGTTCTATTTATTATATCCGTGATTGAGTAACAAACATCCATCCATCCATCAAAACTTTCGCATTGATACTATTGACTTAGTATACATTGGTTTCTGTTTAAATGAGAATTTAGGTACAATAGAAAACGAAAGAAAACTAAAAAGAGCAGCCACACAATGGCAACACGTCATGATCACAGTTGGTAAATGTTTTGTAATGACCTGAAAGGTAGATAGTTATGTAGTTAGTATTATGTATTCTGTGGTAATGACTAGCATAAGTACACTTTTCTCTCACTGACACTGTACGCGGACCGCATTACAGCGGCGCTGCGCGTCGCGGTGCTGCGATGCAAAATATTCTCTAGGGAGGCAACTATGCCGCGACGCGCAGCAACGCACAGTGCAGCACCGCTCTAGTGCGACATGCACCATACGATATGACAATGACAATACACTTGTTCGAAAAATGCACTTACAGAGGCAGTAAACAGGGCTTGTAAGTTAAATTTACTGGCCGCGTGCAGTAAATATTTACCGCCCTCGTGCAGTAAAATTGCAGTTTTTTTTTAATTTTTTAAGTCCACGTTACTTCTAAATAAAACGTTTTCTTGCAAGAAGGTTCATAATGATATTGACTTTGTATGTAGAAAGCCTAAAAAATAATGACATTTAGATGTGAATTGATGAAATTAATTCATAAAATAAAAAAATGTATTTAATATGATTAAATAAAATTGTTTTAGGTTTTATAAATCAAAAAAGTAAAGGCTGAATAGTTCAGACTGTTACTGAGTTAAGAACTAGAACCTAGAGCCATGAAGTCAATTAAAAAAAAAGCAATTACAACAACGCGCCGTAGATACAATTCATACAAATCTTTAATTTGTGCGCGCTATTTTTAAAAGTTTCATTGAGTATTTCTTATAAATTATTAAATAATTTATGTGGTTTAAGTGATGTGGGATCATAAAATTAAATCAACAATTAGGTATTTTAGCTGTGAGAAAAAAATCGCGCTTGTAATAGCCGCCAAAAATCTCGACTAAGTATGGGCGTGAAAAGCCATTTTCTAGTGAGTACCTAGTATACCTTCCTACTCGACTTTTATTTTCAAGTTTTCTCACAAATGTATTGAAAAATATCGTGTGGTATCGTCACGAGTATGTAGAAACCTTAACGCCCGTGCGTTAAGGTTTCTACATACTCGTGACGATGGACGATGGACATTAGTCAACTCGTATGTAAAAACCTATTTACCGCCCTTATATCACAAACTACTATTGACGCTTTGTGCCGCGCTGTGCAGCGCTGCGCAGCGCCGCTGTAATGCGGTCCAGCACTTTTACTATGTAAATCACTTACCTTACCTACCCATAATAATCTGCGACGGACTAAACAAAAAAGGCAACCGATTTAGAAAGTGAAATACGTGACTATGAGGAGTGCCAAATAAGACAACTATTGCAGTCATGAATAGTAGTAGAACTTAATAGGTAATGGTAAGTTGGTACTAGTAAGTGTTGATACTTATAATTTACGTACGGGTAATTTCATTAGAGAAAAACATGACTTGCAAAGTTGCATCTCTCTGCGTCGTATTCCTCGTTGCCGAGGGTCGTGAGTCGTGACCCCTTTCCATTAAGCACATAGTAGCAGTTTCTTGGGACAGTAATGCGGTAGGTTTCCAACTTCCCACGTCCTACCGCATACGATTCAACTAAGAGTATTTCAAATCTTAGGTTTGTAACGATTATTATCAGATATTAATGACTAGCTGATGCCCGCGAATCCGTCCGCGTGGATTAAATTTGTTTGGTTCCCGCGGGAACTCCTTAATATTCCGGGATAAAAAGTAGCCTATGTGCTATTCCAGACTATAATCTATCTCTGTGCCAAATTTCATCCAGATCCGTTCAGCCGTTGGGGCGTGATTGAATAACAAACATTCATCCATACTTCCATACATCCATACATCCATACATCCATACATCCAAACTTTCGCATTTTAGTATAGATAATACCCGGTACCGACGGCTTAACGTGCTCTCCGAAGCACGGAGGAAACGACAAGGCCAAATTTGAACCTCCAAATTAGGTCACCCATCCAGTTACCGACTTGGGTCAACTTCTTCACAATCGAGATCGACTGATATATGCGTTGTCACAACTAGGCCACTCGTCCCTCCAAGGGCTAAGAAAACTTAAATAAAAATCGCCGTCCAAGTTCATAAAGATCCCGTTCAAAATTCAAATCGCGGTACCCTTGCATCCATTTTATAGTCATATGTTCCGCTTTATATGCAAAAAACGGACGCCCGCTGTCGCCGCGTGCATTTGAATAAAAATGGCGGCTAAGAACGGTTCATTACCGGCGCAGAATATCCTCCTCCCTGTCCCAAAACTAAATTTAATTTTAGGACGCCTTGCTTGCTTTTATGTGACGTGTAAGAAACGACGCGTTGGAGATTCACTCGCGACGATTCAAAAGCACTTGTGAAAGTTCACTTGAATGAAAAACATTTTTCATATAACTTGCATTGCAAATGCGAGTTTCAATGCCAGTTGAGCTACCCGAAACTAGTCAATGTCAGACGAATACCCACTTCCCGAATTTTCTACCCGCTGAATGACATAGAAGCACTCCTTTCAATACTGTCTAGAGTATCTTTTGTTCATTTCAAACCTTTATAATTGTCATTACGACCATCAACTAAACTGACAGATATCATATTTGTAAACAACAACCTAGCAACTAAAATAAATAAGAAATACAATTTTAATGAAAGTCGCACTTTGAATGCAGGTTATATGAAAAATATAGTGTGTGCCGCGGGATGAAACGTGAACACAAAGTTCACCCTCATCTCTAATCGTCTTGTTTCACCCCTAAGCACACAATATACTATTGTTTGAATTTGAACGCCACGTCTCGTTTCTCGACGTTCGTCTTTCGTTCTTCGACGGCTCGAAAAACACAACACGTTGTCTCTCCCGAAATGTGTCTTGAGCTTTAAACTATAAGGCGAACAAACAAACGTTTGCTCGAAATGTTCGCGTCTGACGGAACGACGTTTTATCCCGTCGCGCTAGTGTGTATCCATGTAATAAGTTATGTGGACTTTTCGTTCGTCAGCCGTTTTTTTTAATTCCTATAACCTCACCTAATACACCTTCCCCACACCTTCCTATATACACCTTCACCTAAACGACATGTTTAGGTAACTAACTATCTAGCTATGTATTCAATGGAAAATGAACAGCGACTCTGTTACTGTTAGGTATTATAAGTAAGTACTAACCGATCGGTGTTATTTCTATGATCTATTTTAATCTAACCTTTGGTTAACTATTGATTTGACCAGCACGTTATATTATAAGTTTTTTTTTATCGACTACAAGTTAGCCCTTACTGCGATCTCACCTGATGGTAAGTGATGATGCAGTCTAGGATGGTAGCGGGCTAACCTGTTAGGGGCATGGCATTATATTAAACCCATACCTCTATTCAGTTTCTACACGGCAATATCCAGTTTGCCGGATCTACATAAATTTTGCAGGTTTATTATGCAATCTAATTGGCATATTACTTAACATTTTTATTGGTGCACTAAAATCTAGATATTTAAACTAAAATCTCTAGTATTTGGGACATCTAATAAATAAACATAACTTGTACCTACTCACCGATTATAGACGAGAGGACACCATAAATAAACACCTTACAGGTTAAGGGAAATGTTACACTAGCGACGTGTTGCACGACAATATACCTATTGTAATAATTTGATAAGTACTTAGTTAAGTACCATGTTTTCACCTGAACTTACAAATTTTGTATTTTTTATCACCCTGCAAGTTAGATCTTGGCTGCGATATCGCCTGATGATTGATACGTGATGATGCAGTCTTAGATGGTAGTTGGGTTTGGGTAACCTGTTAGGGACATGGCAACAAGAAACAATAACTTAGTTGAGATTTGACGTTTGGACCTGCTGTATCAGTGGTAAAAGCAGGGGAGAGAGTCCGTTGTTTTTACAATTAATGACAATGACCTTCTATACACAAGGACATCGCACTGGCGCGCATAACATGGGACCAAGTAAGTGTGCTTAAACTCGTTGTAAGCACACTTTTTTCATTAGTCGCATGTTCACTGCGAAGCTGTCAGGATGCCTAAGTGCGCGTTCAAAAAGTGCCGAAATAATACATTAACGACGCAGAAAAAAGATGGTGTGACGTACCATCGATAAGTTAATTTTATTTACGTAAGATAATACGCAAAAAAGTGTAAAATACGTAGTAAAACTATTGAAAACACAAGAAATATTTAAAATTATTTACAATGTTCCCATTCCTTTCTCTCACGCACATCGGAAAGAGACAGATGGAAGGGCGCGTCATTAAAGTCAGAAAAACAAAACTGTGGAGTAGCTTTTTTTTGTTCCATGTAAAATCTATTGGCAATTATTGTTATCACATTTTTTTCACTATCTTGCAAGTTTTCCCAATTAAGGGCCTTTAAACAATCAGGCCGCAACCAACTGTAGGTATAAAACTCGCCACACTACACTATATATCTGTAGGTACGCATATACGAGCACTACGCTCTAGGCTCGATTTCGAGCGGTGGCCGGCCCCAGGGCCACCACTCGAAATAGGAATCACAGCTGGAAATAGGAAATAGGAAAAGAAATAGGAATCACAGCTGTGTCGATATCCAGATATCGACACAGCTGTGATTCCTATTTCTTTCAAGTGTACCTGGAAACAGTATGACAGCGGTATAAGGCGCCTAAAGAAAAAACATATTACATGCCTCGAAGGTAATATTTTTTATCTTTACTCGATCAAATATAAATTACATAGGGTAAGTTGCGCAATCTGTAATGGCTGTTCTTTTAGATTTCCTGTACACGAGATCACAAGTTATTCAATAAACAAAAATTCTCTGCTCTTTTCGGATCTAAATCTAAAAATATCGCGATCCTAGGGAAAAATTGATAAGGACTAAAATTGTAGGAAATTTAATTTCAAATAACTTTGGTTATAACCATTTTTCGTGTAAAATTGAAAATAAACGAATTATTCAATAAACAGAAATTCTCCTCTCTTTTCGGATCTAAATCGAAAAATATCGATCCTAGAAAAATTGATAAGTACCAAAATTTTTTCCGTGTCAGCCACTCTTTTGATCTAATTCGACTGGGCTAATATAATAGTTTCATATTTACAAAAATGAAAAATCTCTCAGAAATAACAAAAATTAATAGCGCTACACTACTCCATTCCCTTTTTGTTCCAGTCTGCTTCTAAAATCACCTTATGAAGCTTCGACTGATTAATCGATTTACATTGCGGCTTAAACACAGAGGTCAGTTTACAGGACTTGAATGTCAGCGGCAATGTATAGATGGAGCAGTCGAAGCAAAATAGGGTGAATTAGAAGCGTGTGCCATGTTTGGGCTCTGTTTTTGTATGCCACGATTTGTCCATGTGTATAGAAGGTCATTGATTAATGACTTCATTAGTATAAGGTTCACTTGCATCAACCTGTTAAATAACTATGCATATCAATATGTTTTTAAGCAAACCTGTTATATAAACTTGTAAAAAATTACACTTGTAACGTATTTAGTAGGTATGGGTTCAGCAGTTCTGGGCTTAGGCCGATAGTGGTAGATTCACTTGAAGATGTAAAAGTTTATTTGAATAAGTATTAAATTAATCTAGCCGCCGATATCAGGTCAGTTTTATTTCTCAAAATCAACATACATATTATTATATTGAGAAGCCAGTAGTGTTACTAACTAAAACAAAAATGGAGTATTTAAGTATTTGAGGCTCTTTAGACAAAAAATAATGTCAAGTTTGTAAAAGATAGCGACGGCAACAGTAAAGACAAAAAGTTTCGAAACAAATAGTCCCTAGTCTGATCCAAAACCCAGTGGCCGTGGGTTGCGTGACGTCAGCGCGACCTTGTCTCTACCACTTTCCGTTTCATCAAACAGCCTAGCCCGTTAATCGGCCATATTGCCCCGAGCTTGCTGAGTTGTGCTATTATGAGCTTACTTTTTTTTTATATTTAAAACTTTCGTTTTTTCTTCGACTAGAATGACTAGCTGGATTTACTTAAATTAGAAATTCGAATGTGTTCAGCTGTTTAACATGTTCCACAACAAGTGCAAAATAATTTATAGCAGGTTAAAAAGTGTTGTTACTGGTTAGTATAGTTAGCTTAATGTAACTGCGTCAAGACTTCTAACACCTAGGTTTAACTTATTTAGAAGAAGCCCAGATTTTGCCTGATCACCTAGCCGGCACTAGTGTGACCAGCAGCCTGATTCTGTAACTCAGTGGCTATCAAAGAGTGGAAGCCACTGACATATATAAATTCTTTATCCATTGAAGGTTTGCTATGAAATAAAAATTAAGTTTTCATAGCAAACCTTCAATGGATAAAGAATATATGTCAGTGGCTTTCACTCTTTGATAGCCACTGAGTTACAGAATCAGGCTGCAGGGGCCTTATTACAATAAAAATGATTGCTACAGTGTAAATTGCAATCACCTCTGGTTGGTTAACATTCTCCCGCTATTGGCCAAATACATTAACTCTGCAAGAATATCATTAATTCAGCCAATCACAGCTATTGAGACTGTAAAAATGTTTGATGCAGGTTATATCAGTATATCACTCACTGGCCTTCCGCTTACCACCGCAATCAGGAAAGTCAAGGATCAAACAGCGTATAGGACATTAAGTATACACTCCTATAGGTACAGTGGATTTGAACAAAATTATTGATTTGACGACCTCCGTGGCGCAGTGTTGAGCGCTGTTGTCTTTACTTGCGGAGATCCCGGTTTCGATCCCCAGCAGTGTCAATTTGGGAATTTATAATTTCTGAATTTTCGCTAGGCTTAGGCTTAGTTACCACCCTACCGGCAAAGACGTGCCGCTAAGCGATTTAGCGTTCCAGTACGATGCCGTGTAGAAACCGGATAGGGGTTTGGGTTTAATATAACTGCCACGCCCCTAACAGGTTAGGCCGCTACCATCTTAGACTGCAACATCACTTACCATCAGGTGTGATCGCAGTCAAGGGCTAACTTGTAGTTAAAGAGAAAAAGGTCTACATTGGAACGCACTTGTCTAGAAGGTGCCTTTTCATTCTTGCCTATCTACGCTGTAATTCCAAAGGATTCTTAGATTGCAGTCAAGGGCTAACTTGTAGTAGATAAAAATAATCTTACTTCCGCATTGATCAAATACCGACCGTTAATCTATGCAACTTACGTATGTTTTGATCAATCGATCAGCTTATCGTTCATCGTTTATCCTAATCTGCTACATCATGTACGATTGCATACCTACGCGGGTATGGAGGCTAAGGTCATAATACCATAGGTATATAATAGACTCGTCTTTCCATAGGTAATATTTCGTAATCATGTCCATATTGGCGGATGATGTAAAAAATTAACAAGTTAGAGTCAAAATTGCTTTTAGGGTTCCCTATAAAATATTAAGTACTGTTTACTGTTTTTTTTTTTTTTTTATCCACTACAAGCTAGCCCTTGACTGCGATCTCACCTGATGGTAAGTGATGATGCAGTCTAAGATGGTAGCGGGCTAACCTGTTAGGGGCATGGCAGTTATATTAAACCCATACCCCTTCGGTTTCTACACGGCATCGTACCGGAACGCTAAATCGCTTAGCGGCACGTCTTTGCCGGTAGGGTGGTAACTAGCCACGGCCGAAGCCTCCCACCAGGCAAAATACGATTAGATATTTACTTATTGCGATTTAATTTTTTTATCATAGGAGAGTGGAAATTAGAGCTTAGACCCACCATGCTGCTCCAATGCGGGTTGGCCGGCTTTAACGACTATTATCATGTTAGTGATAATAACCGGAAACGACGGCTTAACGTGCTCTCCGAAGCACGGGGGTGGAACACCACCAACTTCCTAGCTCCGAGCTAGTACTGAGAATTTCTAGTTAGAAAAACCTAATACGGCCCTAGGGATTATGGCCCGACCCGGGACTCGAACCCGGGACCTCGTCGGCCGTAGTCGAACATGCTAATCACTAGACCAACGAGGCATTTAACCTTTGGTATACACAGAACCCTAATTTTCAGCACGCCTAATTCTATGGTTAAGTTGCAACACTTTACTGTGTTAGTTATCAAAATATTTTTGTAAAGGTTAGCGAGAAGATTAACCTGTAGGCTTTCGTGGAGTATTAGATGTTACTCCTTTGATCTTTAACTCAAAGCTACTCTTGGCTAGCTACATTCAGTTTGCCATTGCCGTCGGCCATCTGAATAGTTGCCAAACAAAATATAAAATATAGTTCTAAGGAAAACCAATAAGGAAAACTAGCATCAATAACACACAGTGGTATATTAGCAGTGGACAGAATAAATGTATAGAATCAGAGAAGCTTTTTTTTTTTTTGATAAATTTTCTGCTGATTGTGACAGATTGCGGTCCTTTAAGTGTTTAGGGACTCAACAAACCAGCAATCGATGTCTAGTTAATGTGCTTCAGTTTTGGGTATAGCAGGCGTTGCTTTGCGGAAGTCCGTGATAATCAAGGAACAAAGATTAATTCGCTTTAATCCGCCAAAACAGGGAAGTCTATGTGGTACAAAGTGTAGCTTGCATGTGTAGCTCGCGATGTGCCGCCCATTTTAAATCAGTTGACGGCCTCCGTGGCGCAGTGTTGAGCGCTGTTGTTTTAATGTGCGGAGGTCCCGGGTTCGATCCCCGACATGGTCAGTTTGGGAATTTATAATTTCTGAATTTTCCCTGGTCTGGCTTGGTGGGAGGTTTCGGCCGTGGCTAGTTACCACCCTACCGACAAAGACGTGCCGCCAAGCGATTAAGCGTTCCGGTACCGAAACTAGAAACCGAGTAGGGGAATGGGTTTAATAATAATAATAATAATAATAATAATAAAATCTTTATTTGTTCACAGAAAAACGTACAAATTCCTTAATTTACCCTGGACCCCCAAACTAGGATATGCCCGTGACTTGGGGGTCAGTCTCTTCCACATTGCTATTTTAAAGTATATTATAAACTAATGAGCTGCGCGCGCCCGTGCGTGCGTGAGAGCATGTGTGTGTGTGTGTGTGTGTGTGTGTGTGTGTGTGTGTGTGTGTGTGTGAATGTATATATGTGTATGACAGGTGAATGAATAAATTATTTATATTTATTTCTTATCAGGTTCTCAGTTGCTTCATAATTGAGGGTACTTAGTATGTTACTAAGCTTATTTCTAAGTCCATACCTATTAGAGTTCGAAATTTTTAGCAATTTATTACAGTTCTTGTATATGAATGGACCCAAAAAGCTAATTTGTCGTTGTGCAAATGTGCTGTTTGTTTGTGGGACATTTATTTCAGGTCGACGTCGGGGGATATTGTTAGTGGGTTGAATTCGGTGGGTACGATGGTAACGAGTGACGCATCTCTCGATATAAAGCTGCCGTACTGTCAGTAGATTGGAGACTTGGTATAGTTCCTCCGTGGGGAACCTTCGTGGTTTACCAAGCATAACCTTTATCACAGCCCTTTGTGCTCTTTCTACCTCGCTCATATGTGAGGTGGCTGCACCTCCCCATGCAGTTATGCAATATATCAGTAAGGATTGGCATAGTGCTTTATAAACTTGGGTTGTCAGTTTTGTATCCGCTACATCACGGAGGTTCCGAAACACCGGAATTAATCGTCTAACCCTCTTGGCAAGTGCTGTGATATGGGCGTGCCAGTTCAAGTTTTCATCGATGACCACTCCCAAATATTTCATGGTTACCTCTTTATCCAGGGTTTCGCAGGAGCAGTCGTTTGGTGGGATATCTACTGCGTTGCAAGGAAAAGTGTGTATTTTAAGACTGAAATTAGAAGGCGGTTGGGTTACTCGCGAGATACTGAAGCAGATGTACTTGGTTTTTTGGGCATTTATTGTTAGTAAATTATTTTCAAGTATTTTCGTAATCTTGCTTAGTCCCTTTTCGGCTGTCCTGCGGATTTCGTCCCAGGTTTTACCATGAAATATTATGGCAGTGTCATCGGCAAAGGCTATAAGATGGGCGTTATTCAATTCTAAATTACAAATTTCGTTGGCATACACCAAGAATAGTGTCGGGCCCAGCGTGCTGCCCTGAGGAATGCCGTGTGTGATTGTCTGGGTACCACTGGAATGGTCTGCCACCTTAACTTTTTGACTCCTATTTTTAAGATAGTCAGTGAACCAAGCAAGTGGGGTTCCTCGTATACCAAGGCCTTCCATTTTTCGGAGTAGTAGAGGTATGGAAACGGTATCAAACGCCTTCTTGAGGTCTAGAAAAACAGCTAGGCATTTGTTCCTCTGGTCCATATGTTTGGTTACTATACCAGAAAAGGAGATTACAGCGTCTTCCGTGGACTTATTAGCCCTGAACCCGTATTGGTTGCTCGCGATCAGATTATGCCGTTCAAGGTAGCTTATCAATCTGGAGTTGACAATCTTTTCTAGCACCTTACTTAGTGTTCTTAGTAACGAAATAGGCCTGTAATTCGAAACGGTCCGTTTGTCTCCACTTTTATAGATTGGGATGATAATCGCCTGCTTGAAAGCTGTTGGAAAAACACCTGTCATCAGACTTAGGTTACAAAGGTGTTCTATAGGGAAACACAGGATATCTCGGAATCGCCTTAGCAGACCCGTGGCAACACCATCTTCACCAGGGGCACAACGGATCTTAAGATTGCCTAGAATACCTTTAATTTCAGCTGGGTCTGTGGGATTTAGCATCATTGAGTTTCCTTTATGAGCATAGGATTTCTGTAATGAAATTAACTGTTCTTCGGTTTTGTTGGTATTATTTAATATATCAGCAGCAAGAGTACTTCCTACATTGATGAAGAAATTATTAACTATTTCTAGGGAAGCCTCTGGATTGGAGGCCAAGTTCAATAATTCACTGGCCGAGGATTTTTGCGGCGTTAAATTGCATATTTCTTTTAATATATCCCAGGTATCTTTGTTTTTGCCAATTTTCTGTCGGAGTTTGTTCTGGTAGTAATTAATTTTGAGCTTTTTGGTTATTAATTTACATATATTTCTGTAATTGCAATACTTTAATCTGTGTTCTGCGCTTTCAGGATTTTTTTTAACAATGGCGTGGAGTCGGTCTCGTTTTCTGATACACTTAATTATTCCAGGGGTAATCCAGGGCTTAAGTGGCCTTTTACGACGCGAGAGTGTGATGGTATCTGTATACTTAAGAACAATATCTTGAAGTAAATTAGTAAGTTTAATATAACTGCCATGCCCCTAACAGGTTAGCCCGCTACCATCTTAGACTGCATCATCACTTACCATCAGGTGAAATCCCAGTCAAGGGCTAACTTGTAGTGGATAAAAAAAAAGTTCACTATTGGCGATTTATGTCTACAAAATGATTCCGAATTAACCAGTTACTTATACTGTATTATTCTACGACCTGTGGGTCCTAAAGTGGTTAGGTCCTGCTGCTTTTAGAGCCGTTGGTTCTGCGCCGCATCTCTCCCGGCGTCCCATCAGAATATAACCCATCAGGAATAACGAAAAGAAAGCACCTGTTTTGGCCCAATATTTTTGTGCAGGCTTGTCAAGCTTACAGTTACGTATGTAGCTAGTTGCAACCCTAAATGGATTTTACTAAAAACGGTGAACCAGTTTGTTAAGGACAACATATTATTATTAATGTTTACAATATCAATATAATAACCCTTACACAACCAAGCCTGGAGCAAACCCTTAAGTACTTACGTAATAAGTAATGTTTGTGGAGATTACTATTCAACGTCGCCTACCTGTTTCAGTAGCGAGTAGCGACGTAACATTTCGCCCGCCCACGGTCGCGTGGGCCCCCGCTCATTTCTCTTGTCTGAGGTCAAAGAAACAGCCTCCCGGGGAATGTTTTTGATGAGTGGAGCCTTTCTGAAACAAGTAGGTACGTACCTACATATTTTTATCAAAGACATTTCACAAGAAACGACATTTACAGACACGCCAACTTTGTACGTAAAATAAATTTGCTTGTGACATCTTCCCCCGTTTCCAGAGTCATTTACTTGTCAACCCCACTCACATTCTTAGGCTTGGCTTCATTGTGAAATATTTAACTAGAAATCGTTAATAGTTATGTGAGCTCAAAATTTTAAATAACTTACGTAATTAGGTAACTTATTATATTACCACATGAAATTTTACACCTCTTTATCACAATATTTTTTTATCTATCTTGAGACTTGACTCCATTTTTGACGTTTAACTCGCATGTATTCAAATACTTAACATAGAAGCAAATTAATTGCCAATGATTAGTATAGACTACGTACATGCTGAAGAAAATAATATACGTACTAGTCTAACTCGCACCGGGCATATGTGCGCGACCGGGCGTGTTGATTGCATTTATTTTACCTTTTGACGCTATAATTTTATAAATATTAAACTTAATATTATCTTACCTTTGCATTTCTATGTGCTATTTTGCATTATCGATATATTTAGAAAAGCATGAAAACAACATTGCTGGTTCCAAATTGAGTGTGAATATTATTAGGAACCTGTTTCGAACATGCAGCAGACTTGTTGGAACGTCTGTAGAAGCTTTTCATGAATCAGAATTTCGCTATTACTGTGGAAATGCTTAATGAATTATTTATACAATGATTTACGAGTATCTCCTGTAATGAAATTATAGTGATCGACGATGTTTTTTTTTTGATCTGCCTCTATTTGTTTTATTACTTAGGAAAGTATTTTAATCCTTCTTTATTTTTATGTCTGAATATGAAATTGAGTAATTAAGCATAACGTCATGATCATCCCGATATGTACGTTAGGTACTTACTTACATTCTCGAAAAAATGTTTTTTTCTCATAATTTGCGTTGGTATGTTTCTTTCACAATACGTACAAATACACTGACCAAATCCTGAAGTCTCTAAATAAAATGACAGGTAAAGTTCGCCCGCGAATTGAATGCAGAGTAAATGTATGGTGACACATACATTTACTCTATACTATACTCTGCATTCAACTCGCGCGGGAACTGTACATGACAGGCTTTTCGCGGAAAAGGATAGCACTGGTTTTAGTCCTGCCAATAAGGTACAAGTTACAATAGAATCAGCCTCAATAACGTAACTTTTTTATACGAAGTGCTAAATATTTTGTTAACTGCCGACGAAGTTTTGTTTTGATCTCACTACTTCGCTTATTTTTCTTTGCTCCCAACTTTTTCAATACACGGACCGAGTTCATTGAATCTATCCGCGATACGCCTGGTGTTGTTTAAACTTCCCGTAAACAATGTACTGCGCGAGTAAAACACTAAAAGCTTCGGATGAACTCACGTGTACTTACTCCATTTTGGTTTGTTTTATTTCCCCTATTTTGTTAAGGTGAAGATTTCTCTTTTACATGGCTTTATGAACCAGTTTAAACGAAAATAATGATTATACTCAGGCCCACTTGCAGAAGGGTCAAGGACGCTTAAATTGATTTAGTTAAATATATTAATGCTATCCTTTTTTGGCAACTACAATACGCATTTGCCAAAAAGGGACAGCATTACAAAATTTAACTAAATCAGTTTAAATGTCCTTGCGCAAACGGCCCTTACTTACAATGAAGCAACCTCTATTTGATAAATCTTTAACATGGCATACCCTGTCTAATCTGTCTGTCTATTCCGACATTGGTAAAGATAAAGCTAAGGTAATTGACCTTACAGTTACCTGACAGTTTCATTTTTCAGGCAGGTTCTTAGGCTTTGTAAGTTTGTAACTATACTTTCTTATCCAGCCACTTTCCGTCACTTACTTCGGTCTTGGTCTGTACTTTGTACTAACTACGTGGTTTCCAGTGTCCACTCTAGCAGTATGGCTCCAACAGCCGAACCTCAAATTATTATTATTTGCGTCATCTTGTAAAACTTCACTTACTTTGCCTCTTTGAGGTGCGTCTCAGACTCATCATCCCTTGACTCTTGTGCATATCGACAAAGAAACAGTCTCGTATCTGACTCTGACTTTGAGGTAAGGGAAGACTTTCTACTAATGACTTCGTAACTATATGTCACCGTAAAATTGCAAAAACGCAAGTTGCGAAATTGTAAACTGTCGACAGATTGCAATTTAAAGCATTATTTTTCGGTAGATTGTAATCTGTTAGGTAAAATAACCCGATAAAACCGGATAAAAAGTGCCCGGCACTACATCCTTATTTATGTCGAACCCTAACCTAACCTACAAGAAATATAAGACAAGAAAACGTAAATTATACAATAAATATTTAAAAAATTGACACTCAGAACATTGGACGGTTCACAATCTGTCGACAGTTTACAATTTTGCTAGTTAGATTACAATCTAACGGTTTTTGCAATCTTACGGTGACATATATTATATAATATAGTCTTCAGTTCAGGTGTACTCAACCTTTTTATAATACATGTACTTAATCCACAGTTTACGAGCTACCTCATGAACCGCAGTGTTCTGGTGTGGTATAATAACAATGTAAAATATATTCCTAATGTGGGTACTTAAAATAATAAATCAGTATTGAATCAGCTATGCGCGTTTCATTACATGGTGACAGCGGTGTTAAGATATTTTATTAAAAAGTCCGTGAATTAGTGTGTATTATCAATAATTAATGTGTAAACTGTCGTTACACTAAATTAATGAACCGCGTTATGGAACACGCACGTCCTCCGACGGAATTAGTTGTGGAAGGCGGCCCGGCCTCTCGTGCTGACGCGTGGCGTACGTGGCGCAAACAATTTCAAGTATTCTTAAAGGCATCCGGAGTGGCGAAGGAGCCTGCTGACGTGCAGGCTAGCTTGCTGATCAATCTCATTGGCCCTGCTGGCTACGACGTATTTACTACGTTCACTTACGGCAAAGGTGAAAGTGAAGATGACATTGAGAGTTTGCTGAAAAAGTTCGATGATCATTTCGGTACGAAACCGAACATAACCCTAGCGAGATTCAAATTTTTCACGCGATGCCAGGATTCGTCGGAAACCATCGATCAGTACGTGACCGCACTGAGGGTTCTTAGTCAATATTGTGAGTTCGAACAACTCAGAGATAGCTTGATACGCGATCGTATAGTCTGCGGAATTTCCAATAATACAGTACGCGATCGGCTTCTCCGCACGGAGGATTTGACTTTAGCTAAGGCCGTGCAGATTTGTGAGGCAGCCGAGATGTCGAAAGAAGAGAGCAAGCTCATCGAGGCGTCCACGACCGAGGCAACCGTGGACGCGATCTGGAAGGATTCCGGTCGAGGCGGTGCGAGTGGATCGCGCGGCAGAGGCGGCGGCGGCGGTCGGCGGCGAAACCGCGGCGCGCGCGCGTCTCGGGGCGCGCGGTACCCTGCCAGGCCTCCTCCCTGTGATTCTTGTGGAAGCGATCGCTGCGATGGGGAGGTGTTTTGTCCCGCGCGAAGTGCTACTTGTTTTGTGTGTGATAAAAAAGGGCATTTTGCAAGGTCTAAAAAGTGTTCAAGCCGTAAAGTGTTAAACGTGAGTGTCGATAGCTCTGATGATGGCGATGATGACGAAATGTTTTATGTGAATATGGTAATAAGTGAGGTTAAAAATGATAAGTTGTGTAAGGAATGGTTTGAAACCTTCATCTGTAATGGTAAGCAAATTCAAATTAAATTAGATACAGGTTCCATGTTGAATGTAGTGTCTAAAAGCGATTTTTTGAGACTAGGTTTTTCATTGAAAATATTGAAACCGTTTACTAAGCGTGTACAGTCCTTTACTGGAAATGCTATACCGATATTGGGTGCTGGTGATTTGACATTGTCATACGAGGATAAAAATTACAACTTGACATTTGTGGTGGCTGATTTAAATTGTCAAAATATACTTGGCTTGAAGGGTTGTATCACATTGGGGCTTATAAATAGAGTAAATTCGATGGAATTTTCAAAATATCAACATAGATACTCAGATTTATTCAGTGGATTGGGAAAATTGCCTGGTAAATATTCTATTTCCGTTAATAATAACATAGAACCGGTTATATGTCCTCCGCGTAAAATTCCTCTTGGGTTGCGAGATAAATTGTTTACAGAATTATGCAGAATGGAGAAAATAGGTGTAATAAGAAAGGTATCACACCCCACAGACTGGGTTAACGCTATTGTCGTAGTTGCAAAAAAGAATGGCGATATTCGTCTATGTCTAGATCCGCGACCTTTGAACCGTGCTATTCGACGCGCACATTATACTTTACCGACGGTAACTGAATTAGCTGTGAAATTGCGCGACGCGAAATATTTTAGCGTTTTAGACGCAAGATCTTCATTTTGGATGATCGAGATAGACGATGCGAGTGCTGACCTCTGCACATTCGGAACGCCGTTCGGTAGGTACCAATTTTTGCGCTTACCATTCGGTATTAATTGTGCATCAGAAGTCTTTCACGCGAAAATAAAACAACACCTAGAAGGATTAGCAGGGACTGATTCCTTCATTGATGATATTATTGTATGGGGGCGTACGAAGGAGGAACACGATATGAGACTCGAGCGCTTAATGCAGAGGTCGAAGGACATCGGTATAAAATATAACTTTGATAAATGTAAGTTCTGTGTACAGGAGATAGTGTTTTTAGGTCATAAATTTAATAGTAATGGAATGCAGCCTGATGATAGTAAGGTGAGAGCTATATTGGATATGCCATATCCTAGCGATAGGAAAGGACTAGAAAGATTTCTCGGAATGGTGAATTATTTGTCAAAATTCATTCCGAATTATTCGGAATCCGTTGCGGTTCTAAGAGGTTTATTAAAAAAAGACTCCGAGTGGGCATGGTACTCTAAACACTCTGAAGCAGTAGATACATTAAAGAAGAAGTTGTCGTCAGCGCCAGTGCTAGCGTTATACTCCATGGAGCTGCCGGTGGTGGTGTCGGTGGACGCGAGCGCGCACGCGCTGGGCGCCGTGCTGCTGCAGGCGGGCCGGCCCGTCGAGTTCGCATCGCTCACGCTCACCGACACGCAGACGCGCTACGCTCAGATAGAAAAAGAGATGCTCGCGATCGTGTTCGCTGTCGAGAGGTTTCGTCAATACTTGTTTGGTAGGCGAGACATAACGGTGCAGTCGGATCACAAGCCTCTAGAGGCCCTGTGTAGTAAACCTCTAGCGTCGGTTCCGATTCGTTTGCAGCGGATGATGATGCGTATACAGGGGTACGATTTAAAAGTCGTGTATACACCGGGCAAATATATGTATATAGCAGATACTCTGTCACGAGCCGCATTACCGGACTTGATGAACGATCGTATAAGTGCTGAAGTAGAATCGCAAACGTGTTTCTTGATTGATAATATACGTTTTAGTGACGAAAAACTAGAACTCGTTAAAAAACATATTTGTAGTGATCCTGAAAGCGAGTTATTAATTTCCTATATTGTTAACGGGTGGCCGAAACATAGAAAGAATCTTAATGAGAGTCTTCGGTTGTTTTGGCAATATAGAAATGTAATGCAATATGCGGATGGGTTGATTTTCAAAGGTGACACTTTATATATACCGCAGAGCTTACGCAAATTAATGTTGGACAAAGTGCACGAGGGACACTTGGGCATAGATCGCTGCAAGCGACGGGCTCGCGACGTTATGTTCTGGCCCGGCATGTCCCGCGATATCGAGCATGCCGTGCGGCGGTGCGAGGCGTGCGCGCTGCATGCGCCGGCTCCGCATGTTGCTCCTATGAATCAACATTACGTGCCGGATTTACCGTGGCAAAAGTTGGGTTCTGACATTTTTGAATATAAAAAGAAGCATTATATTATACTAATTGATTATTTTTCGAATTATGTGGAAGTGGGAGTAATAAAAAATTTGAATAGTACTTCGGTAATAAATTTCTTAAGAGAACAGTTTGCAAGACACGGAATTCCTCTGGAGCTGTTGACAGACAACGGGAGTTCGTATAGTTCACTTGAATTTAAGAAATTTATGACCGAATGGGAAGTCCGTCACGTCACGTCTTCTCCCCGCTATCCGCAGTCAAACGGAAAAAGCGAGCGTACAGTGCAGACTGTTAAACAATTGCTTAAAAAATGTATCGATTCTGGCCAAGATTTTTACGTAAGTTTGCTTAATTTTAGGACGACGTCGCGTGACGGGATAGACTCTCCGGCACAAATTCTCATGGGTAGACGACTTAATACGAAATTGCCAATAAATCATAAATTACTAAGGGAAAGAGTAGATAACGATGCCAATTATAGTGCTGTGTTAAGACGCCAGAAGGAGATTAAACAACACGTTGATAAACGCGCGACTCAGCTTAGGGACTTGTCAGCTGGGGAAAGGGTGATTCTTGCAGACGGAGCAAATCGCAAGCCGGTTTCAGTGGTAGCACGCGCACCGGAGCCGCGTTCCTATTTTGTAAGAGACGAGCACGGCCGTCTCTGTCGCCGTACACGTCGTCACCTGATAGCCCGCACAACTCAGCCTTTAAAGATTACCACTGACGACAATGTCAAAGCGCAAACGTCCAATAGTAATGATAACGTTGCGTCAAATCCTGAAAAAGAATGTTCTCCTCAAAAGGCCAAAACTGTAAGTCCTACACCTAATAAGATTGCCGGCACAGGTGTAGTGACAAGAAGACAAGCAAACCTTTTGTCTAAATTGCAGGACAAAAATATGTAAAAGATATGTCTACTTAATATTAATAGATAAAGCTATTAAGAGATAAAATACTTAAAAAAAAAAGGGGTATAAATATAAATAAAGTTTGTTTTACTATTTTTGTTGAATCTTAGTTTTGCTGTACCTAGTTTTAGTTGGTTTATTTCATCTTTAGTTTATAACTATTTTGTCATGTCATGTACGTAGATTAGTTTTGTTACATTTATAAGAAGGGAGATGTGGTATAATAACAATGTAAAATATATTCCTAATGTGGGTACTTAAAATAATAAATCAGTATTGAATCAGCTATGCGCGTTTCATTAATTATTTTAAGGTGTTTCGCGTAAAACAAACATCTTTATATCCACGTCTGTATATATATGGAACACCTGCACCGTAATCATAAGATCTGTCAATAAAACGCTACTTCCTTGAAAAACTGGGCTTTTTCGTAACTAAGTTGTGTTGCTTTTTTGTCCAAATTAGGGCGACTTAGTAGAAGCTACGTAAAACGTATGTTCTAATTATACGGGTATTTTAAGTCTTTGAGTTTCCTCTCAGATTTGATTCAAAAAAGTTTCAAATCAAAATCTTGCATCATTTGAGGGATAACTTCTATTTGAATTTACGAAAACTTTATAACACACGTAGTTATAATTAAGTGATTACTTACCTGACCCCTTTAAAGCCGGCCATACACGGACAACTTGAAGCAGTCAGGATGGACTGCTTCAAGCTGCGACTGCATAGTAAGCTACAGTCTTCTATCTACACACATACATGGAACCGCACGAGCAGTTGAGACTGCTTCGGGCGGTTGGCAGCAGTTATTAATGGTAGCTTCAAGCTGTTGACTATGACTGCAAGAGCGGTCCGTGTATGTTGATCACTGGCTAACTGCTCGAGCAGTCCGTGTATGGCTGGCCTAAGTGGTTAGAATTTTCAAAATCCTTTTTTAGTAAACCCCTAACTTAGTAAAACGTCCTTATTATTTCTGACTTAAGCGAATTAAGATCAGTTGTTTTTCAGTCAAAAGTCTGTTTTTGAGGTTCAGATTACCAAAGAGTTTAATTAAATCTAGAGTATCAAGTAGTAAAATTAATTACAGACGAGCTTAAATAATCTCCACAAAGACAATCGTTTTGAAGCGGCCCTTTGTCAAGAACAAAGTGTAAAAACATTGAGAGAGAATTCTGAGAACCAGATGAAAAAACTCATTAGCAAAATACTAAATGGTCCTCGGTCCGTAGCGTCTTTCGGATTATATTTCGTACTATAGTTAGTTTGTATTTTTACTAAAGAGGTCATTTTTACTTTAAGTTAGGCACTAGTAGTTACCTAAGGACGTCAATCGCAAGTCTACTCTAAGTTCTGTAACTATTTACCTAAAATAAGATAATCATTTCTCATCACATCATCAACCTGTTTACTGACTGTTATAAAGAAAATGAGCATCGATGTAGGTAGTTCCATTTGGGTAAGCAGTGATTTTATGCCTCTATGAACTGCACACCACTGCAGGTCACAGCTTTGTATTAGGAAAATTGCCGCATAAACGCCCTATATTATCATTAATACACATGTGCAATTACGTGAAAATGGGGCGTCTGTCCTGACAGATACGCCCCTAATTTGATTCAAACAGACAAATAATATAGAGCAAGGCACTATGCACATTGGAGCTCCGGTGCTATGCGACAATTTCACTGTATGCATAAATAATGACGTGTTACGCGTTTAGCTGTCTGGTCTTGTGTAAGCTGTTGATTAGCTCTTTGACGTCCGACACTATATTATGCATAAGTTAACTCTGTCAATCATGATTCATGAGTGATGTCTGCTTGATGGAGCTGAAAATTGTCCAACCTACCGCTGTAGTTTGATAGCTACAGTCACAGAATAGGTAGTAGGTGCTATTAATTATGTATTTCGCAGCAAGAATAATAATAATAGATCATAATTTCCATTAACCAGAACAATTGAGATCGTAGCAATTTCTGAAGGAGCTTTTGCGTAATCGACTAACTGCCTATCATATTAATATAATAAATGCAAAAGTCAGTTTGTTTGTTGGTTTTTCCTTCAATCACGCTGCAATGGAGCAACGGATCGACGTGATTTTTGGCATGGGTATAGTTGAGGACCTGGAGAGTGACATAAGGCTACTTTTTATCACGGAAAATTGAGGAGTTCCCGTGGGAATCCAAAAAAACTTATTCCACGCGGATGAAGTCGCTGGCATCAGCTAGTAATGTAATATAGTAGCATATAAATCCAGTGAGAATGTCTATGTGAAATATGGAGTTAGTAAACTGTACAAACTTACTTACCTGCAACTTCGCTGAGCAGTGACCCATTTTTTTATTCTACTCCAAGGTAGCCCTTGACCTCACCTGGTGGAGTAGAGAGGATTTTGCCCTCTGACAGTTGAAACGGCCTCGGAAACGAGACGCAAGGAGTCGCTGGATCCAGGCGGCGCAAGGCCGTGGCGTGTGAAAGTCCCAGCAAGAGACTTCAGTCAAAGAAAGTCTATCGGTTGACGACGAAGACGATATTAAGATTTCTTAATTTAATTATTCCTAATTGGACTTGCATCTTACTAAAATGTTCTGTCACACACTATTGTTCACTTGCGTGAGCAATAGTCGTGACTTAATAATTAGCTTTATGCACACGCTACATTTGCTTGTGTCACTGGATAGCTGAATTGTTAGTTTGCATAATGTTTTAGGCACGTTGTCATGTTGATCTTTATTCCTAAATGGTGGGCTATATTCACTTCATTTTCTAAAGTATCAATATTAATTGTGAATTTTATGTAACTATCAAAAGTTGCAGATGTGATTTTCGTAATTTGTTGTTTTGAAACGTTGTTGTACTTGATTCTAAGTTGTATAGTGTGTGATGGTATTTGGTTAAGTGGAGCGGTGCGTGCGTTGGCAATGAAATCACACAGATCTAGGTTCACATACGTTTGTGTCATCGAAGAATGCGAATGCCCTTTTAAGAGGTAAGTGTGCTACTGTTATTCTAGCATCTTCTATTTTTAAGTCTTTATGGGTTCCATCACGATAAGTTTTGCTGTACGTTTTGGTCGCTGCTGTGACTGATTTATGAATTTAAGTAATAACTACTTACTTAATAATAAATTATTATTGACGCAAATTATAATCGACTAATGCCAGAACATATCGTCGAATGAATTCTTAAGTTACACATAAATTTAAGATGATCCCACGATTTCGTCAGAGTTGAATTCGGTTCTTGAAAAATCCCGTGGGAATTGTGATTTTCCAGGATAAAAAGTATATATTTATGTCCATCCCCGCAATGTTAAAGTAACTATTATCGCTGTTACAGTTTTCGTCAGAATTAAAAGTTGGGCTTTTAAGTCGTAGCAGAAAGACAGACACTTTCGCATTTATATTGTCTAAAGTAACTAGGATTGATTCTTGATTTCAGTTCTGATGGATCTTCCATTCCACTAGTCACTTTTCTATTGGATATAGTTAATCAACTACTCATATTACGTATAAAAATAATAACAAAGAGAGACTAGAGTTGGGTAGGTAGGTAATTGTAGCTATTGTGTTATAACAGATTTTGTTTTCGTATTTAATTATTGAATGAATTACCTCACCCACCTTTAATTTCTACCTTATATATTCACTATTTACGTAATTCACTTCAAACAAAATGCAATAAATATATATTTATGTTAAATTAAGTATGTTAACTTTTATTTGAATTGCATTTCTTGATGCAACTCAGAATATATCAATCACTAAACACGTTTGTTTGGCAAAAGCAGGAAATTGACGACCAAAGAAATTGTGCAAATCCATAAGTCGAAATCCATCTTCAGACATTCCAACTCCCAACTGATAGTTGGTAGATAATATTGGCATTTGAAATTTAAATTTTAAAATTCACGCCAAAACGCTCCCCGGTGTCATGGCGTCGTTTGTGACGTCACTATTATTTTTACCAATGTACTCTGTGCAGTGTGCAGTAAGCAATAGTGTGATTGTCAAAGCTCGAAAACAAACTATTGTGACGTCATTCGCTTCTTGGTGTTGTAACCAATATGGCGGATTGCTGTATTTTATAATTTTATTTTATCAAAATAAATAGCAATCTCACTCGAAATAGAAAAATAAATACGTTTTTTATAATCCATGAATCCTATTTCATTAGATAAATTCATAATTTCATTGATTCTTGGTTACATCATGCCGATTTGGCTCAGAAAGACAGACTCGTCTATAATCAAATATATGAGATGTCAGCTGCCAACCAAAGTTAGAATTGGAAGTTGCCATGTCTGCAGATGATCTAATAGAAAACCAGTCTAGCCAGGCACACCGTAATGTATTCAAGATTACATAAACCTCTCGGTGATGTTTTGAAAACCCAGACTGAACATGCAAATCTAAGGACTTAAGGAGACCCGTTGAGAGACGCTTGTCAATTGTGTATAGAGGCTTTTAAGGTTTGGACACACAGGACGTGTGACGGCATCGAGGTTCGGTTATAACGATGCCATAAAGCTCCTAAGGCTGCCTTTCCACCCGAGATGTGCTAAGTTACTAAGCTACATTAAGCGCTCCTATTGGTTTTCCTATTTGATTGATGTACATCCGTAGTCAGCACATCTCTGGTGAAAACGCACCCTAAAAGTGGTTATTACTTATTAATAGTATTAGATAGAAGCAGGCGTTACTTTGCGGAAGTCCATCATAATGATGGAACTAGAAGTTTAATTCGCTATAATCCGCGACAATAGGAAAATCTATGTGGTACAATGTGTAGGTATCCCGCACCCGTAGCCCGCGATATTCACCACACCACAGAAATCCCCAAAACTAACCTCAACGTACTCGTACGTTTCACTCCGATACCTGAAAGAATACTCCTGAAGACGCTCCGGTATCAAATCGAATCAAATGTTTTTTTATTCAAATAAACTTTTACAAGTACTTTTGAATCGTCAAGTGAATCTACCACTGGTTCGTAATGACATTCTTACCAAGAAAAACCAGCAAGAAACTCGGCGATTGCTCTTTTTAAATAATTCATTTACAATTATTATATCAATGTGTACATAAGTAACCGCTGTCCTTAGCATTGCTGGAGCGATCAAATTCATGCTCCTCTATCATTTACATAATCTTCAACAGTATAATAAGTTTTTTTCAGGAGCATACTTTTAATGGATTTCTTAAATTTGTGTATAGGCAAGTCCAATAAAATTTCTTTAAATTTCTCTCTAAGGGATTCACGCGGTTTTAAATTATAAATTGCTCGTAGTGCCCTAGCTTTTTTGTAGTACAATTTTTTTTTGAATATCTGCCGCTTTACCCCACAGTAAGATTCCGTAAGACATAATGCTATGGAAATAAGCAAAATATACGATCCTGGCAGTTTCGATGTCAGTTAACTGTCGAATCTTTCTGACAGCGTAAGCAGCAGAACTAAGCTTGCCAGCAAGTGTTGGAGTATCGGAGGGAAATGTATGTTGAGAGTAGTTTATTAATAGTCAATGTCACGCTCGATGCAATGATTTTTGCTTTGCATACCTACTGATTTCTTGTGCTACAAATTTACCCAACTTTGTTCACGTTTGTCTCGCGTTCAATGTAGATTCCATCGCGCTTTGTGTGAGCCAAGCCTTTAGAACCCGTTGAGATCACTTGTGAAATGATGTGCATATTTTGTATGGAGGCTTTTTTGTCACAAAGTAGACGCTAAGCCCTGATGGGGTTTGAGAGTGAATCACTTGACGAGACATTGTACAATATATTTATACAAAGGAACACGTACTTGCGGCTCCGTTTAGTAAGTACTAGATGATGCCCGTGACTTCGTCCGCGTGGATTAAGTTTTTTTTAATTCCCGCAGGAATTTTTCGGGATAAAAGCCTATTTGTTATTCAAGACTACAATCTGTTTCTGTGCCACATTTCATCCAGATCCGTTCAGCCGCTCTGGCGTGATTGAGTAACAAACATTCATCCATCCATCAACCATCGAAACTTTCGCATTCATAATATTAGTATAGATTAAACCATCAAAAAAGAAGAAGGTCAAGTATGCTATGGTAAGGAATGTGGAAGACATGGTCGGCACCGAAAACGGCAAACGTTGACGCTATGAAGAACAAAAGGCCAATTGATTGAAGTTGGATCTTTGCCTCGTATTTGGAAAGGAGCTGCTTATGCCCATGGAGAAGTTTGCTTTTGCGGAGAATAACGCTCACATCACAACACCTAGTTAATGCGGTCACTGATGTATATAGTCTGTAAGCTATTAAGGTCAAATCTTTTCTACACCATCTCTAAACTAAAATGACAGCTCTATTTATATTCCTATCCCTCTCAGTGTTAAACAGAATTGGTCACACTGTTTCGAGTCTATTCTCTAACAGTAAACAAATAAAATCTTACTGAAAGCTGTTACAAAAGTAGTAAACGAGCCGTAGTTATGATTACTTACTACATCGATAAATAAATGAAATCTTTGTGGATGCTGGCTGTGACAAAAATGGCAAGAGCCCTATTATAGATTTTTAACCCCGGACGTGAAATGTAAGAAAATCGAAACAGGTCCAAAGTTTCGTATTTTCTTGAGCAAGTGCGTTTTTATTGCACAAACATGCCACTTTTAATACCTTTGCTGTTATGTAAGTAGTGTGAAACCCGCCGGTCACCTGTGCAGGTGTTGTAACAAGCATCGGCTTTCAACCTGTACTCTACTTGTGTCACGTATCTAGAGTCTAGACCTTTGAATTGAGACATAGTTATATTTAAATGATAGTAATGCCAGCGAATTTGTCGACGCGCGTTTAGGTTTTGTGACAAAAACCGTAGGAACTCATTGATATTCCGTGTATAAGCCCAAAAGTGGGAAAGCCCACCCTCCAGATTTTTAACTATGAGAAAAATCACGTAAATCAGTTGCTTCACTGTGTGTAATTGTTCAACAAACCATCAAACAAACACCAATTACACATTTTGAATATTTGTAGTGATTTTCTGATGTAGACTGCGAAATCTGCTATTCTAAAATTATTATCCCAAGATAACACTGTTAAGGTTAAACCAAACAAGCTAATAACTATTATGCTAAATAACTGTAGTAAATGGCTTAGTATCAAAAGGTATTAAGTAAAGTAATAAATAATAATGTAGTCGCATTAAGTAAATACAATAATTTAGTGGCCTTTTATTTTGTACACAACCTTCAGTTAAATAAAACAGCTTTAATTAAAGTTCAATATCGAAAGGGGAATGTACTTATTCACTTCCTACTATTAACCAGATTTAAAACATAATTTAATTTTGCAAAATTTCACTAAGTAAAAAAGCTGATAGAACCGAAATGAATGGAAATCCTTAACGCCATCAGAACTTATGGCTGTGTTGTCAATATCGGAGTAAAGTTATCTTCACGTAGGCTTTTACGAGGAAAGCCACAACTTTATTTTTAGTCCCTCGTTGCTCCGATTCATCAATATATACTGTTTCACGGTTCCATAAATCAGATTTCCAAGCACGTCCATCGCTACTTGGTTTGCATCGATTCACCTTATTTCCCTGGCACCTTTGAATGCTTTCAAGTCTTCGCCTTTTGTCTCTTTTCTATCAATGAGATGTGTTCGATCTAGAAGGAGACAGGTGGGACCACCGTGGATAATTTTATGAAAGATATATCGTTACGGAGCGCGTAACACGTTCACCTAGTTAACTTTATTACTTGCTATTGCAAATGGTCCGTTGTCCAACACTTATAACTGTTTTGTACTTTAATCTATACTTAGTAAATACTTAGTAATATTATAAATGCGAAAGTTTCAATGGATGGATGTTTGTTACTCAATCACGCCAAACGGATGAATGGATCTGGAATTTGGCACAGAAATGGATTACTTTTTATCCCGTAAAATTTAAGAGTTCGAAGTCGAGGGCATCAGCTAGTCATTTATAATATTAGAGTTGTGACAGAAGATTTATTCCATCCCACCGGCCACCAGGCCGAGTCGATAGTTCAGCGTTTACTGGCTTCAATCAAAACACACATGGTACCAAGTACACACAAAATAATTGACCACGGCGCTCTGCAAAATTTTGGCAAACTTATTATCGGAAGTCGGAACCCAGAACTGGAATATGGCTAGTAAGATCGATGTCTACAGTGGTTAAATATTTTCATTCAAGTACTTAATTGGTTATGCCAGCTCTATTAAAGTGTTCAAGACGCAACACCGAAAAATTATTAAACTTTTCCGTACGAGATAATAGAAACGTAACATTGTCTAACAATGTAATATGTTATTATGAAATGGTTAAGATTGTAGCATAAATCTCTCGAATTATTCAAATTTTGGTTATATGACTGACTATATTAACAAATCTAGAGAAGTAAACATGTTAACCAAGAAAAGGCATTCCGCTCTTGCATCAAAACCTCTTTAGTCTTGCGGTGATGTGAGGATTTAGATCAAATAGATCAAGGCAATCGTTTGGATTGAATACGACACTACTTGCTTTACACACGGCTTTAGATTAGTCTTCTACAAGTAGGATCGAATGAAATTAACCACTTGGCAATACGTTTTCACCTGTAGGTACAGTATTAAGAGCCTGTATGAGGCACCAAGCTAATTTTATTCAATCCCCGGTCAATTTGGGAATTTATATTTTTTTATTTTCCCTGGTCGGGCCTGGTGGGAGGCTTCGGCTAGTTACCACCCAAACGGCGAAGACGTGCGGCCCAGCGATTAAGCGTTCCGGTACGATGCCGTGTAGAAACTGATTAGGGGTATGATGCACCTAACATGTTAGCATACTACCATCTTAGACTGCATCATGACTAACTATCATGAGATCGCAGTCAAGGGCTAATTTGTAGTGGATAAAAAAACCTTGGCCAGAGCCTTTCTTAAATTGTTGTTTCTAATTGGTTTGGAATTTTAGAATGATTAAGATGCAGATCTACTCGTAAGTATTTTTTTTTAAATTCATTATAGGCTTACGCTTGACCACGATCACACCCGATGGGAAGTGATGATGTGGACTAAGATGGGACGCGCTTGCCTAGAAGATGCCTATTCACTCTTGATTTAAAGATACCCGGATTGTATCAAAACACAGTTTTTGGTAGAGTGTTCCAGACCCTAGCCATGCGAATAAGGAATGAAGACGCAAAGCGCTTCGTACATGTGGATGGAACGTTGACGTCATTGGGGTGGAAACTCACACGGCGTATTCCAAACAAGTTGATGTAACATTATTCCTGAGCACATATCGCATAGCGTTGGCTCATGCTGATGACTCGATTATCATGATCAGATGCAAATCTATGCTTTTCGGAGAAATCAAACGGCGATCGGACCGAGTTACCGTATCAGTGGGTCGACCGCAAGCTGCGCTAGCCTTGCTGTCTCCATTTAAAGTTTAATTAATGTCATAATGCCTACTAAGCCAAGGAAAACTGAGCGACCTATTATGTCAATGTTTATAATTGTATAATTTTGGAGTTAATATATTTAATTCAAATGTAAATCTTATTTTTCACTTAGGTGTAGGTGTTTATGACAGGTCATAATCATTATCGGTCCGGTTACGAAAGCTGACTCTGGAAAAGGGGGCCATAAGCTTAACAGTTCTATATCATATAGGTCTTGCTTAGCAGACTCTTGTGAGAAAAACCGAGAATAAACTCAGCACTTGCTCTTTTCAAAACATATATGTTACAGTAACCAAATATATTACTATCAATTAATGTTACAAATCACTATCATCGGTAGATTTACAACATAAGGCCGTAAGGCGTTTATTAATTCGAAAACTATTTACCACAAGGCTTTTTGCATGTACCAAAATAAATAAATTGCCGAGTAGAATCGAGCAAAAACGGATATTATTTCGTACGTTGATTAATTTGGACATCCACCGTGACATCAAAATGGCAAGTTGAAGGCTTTTATTTCCTCACATGTTAAAATATTTTCGCGGATACGGTGTTGGCCAATTGAGTATTGCTCCAAGCGAGAACTGCCCTGTGGTTCGTATTCGGCCAACCGAGGACCGGTTCTGACGACCTTGCGTGTGCGCACGTTCACTTGCTGATCTTATGGATGCTTTGGATTGTGGCATGTTTGTCAATAGTTTTGCTCTTGTTTGCACAATGGAGCAAGGTATTATGTACTCTATTCGGTTATATGAACGTTTTTATTGTATCATTACGATTAAGTTAAAATAAATGAAAACAACTGTTTATAGTCCGTTTATGTTGTCCTGTCTAATGGGATCTTCGTATTCTTTTTTTTTTAAATAAGATAGAATTGTGCTTGACAATAATCATGCCTGATGGAAGCCAATTATGAGCTCGAGGTTGGAGCGCGCTTATTTGTACCTACTCTACCGTAAAAGGAAAGATGGATGATTTTGTCTTGTGATAACTGATAAGTTGGTAAATATTACCTAAGTACTGTGTTTTAAACCTGATGCTACAGCTCTATACTTAACCTCTAGGTTACTTCCTTTAAGTTATTTTACTCAATCATCGTTCGTCATTACTTTTGTCAGCTTAGAATCATTATTGCGGATAAATGGCGTCGGTATTGTTACCATGATGGCATTGACCTTCACATGTAAATCACCTTGAGTAATTCCTATTGTTGCCAGGCAGCAGGTGTTTCAGGTAGTTTTTGCAGAGTGACGCAAACAAGCGTGTATTATCCGCCAGATGGTTCATATTTAAGGCTTCACAGATTATAACATCGAAACGGGAAAAAGCAGATGGCGAATGAAGCAAGGATGCTCATGCCTGGCTTTAATAATATTTAATATCCTGTCACATTTTGTTTAAAAAATATCATTCGCAAATAACATTTAGGTCGACTTTTCCTTCCAAATCAGTTGCGGTTCACGTTGAAAAGAAAACCGACGTAGAAAGCATTTCTTTTTTTGAATCACACAGCGAAAACAGTTTGATATCAGAACTGTCAAAGCTATATCGTGCGCCGGCGCAGCCTTTCAAGTTTTCATACAGCGACACAACGCTGAAAAACGCATGCGTCAAGCCAGTCGCTCACGGGCGTCCGGTGTGGCCGCACGCGTAGGTTCTTGCGAATCAGATCCGCGAAGTCGATAAACAATTTTCGATCTCATACGTCACCAACATTAATCCAAGTGCTAGAGTGAATAGTGCAAAAACAACTGTTTCATGGTTAAACACTTGGACTTTCCAAGGTTATTAGTGTTCCAGTGCTAATATATAATCGGTGAATCTTGAATGTTTTTTCAACGGAGATCGTCACGCTTGTTGACTATTTTTTATAGGTTTGCATTTATTATTTTTCTCAATAGCCACAAATTACCCCTTCTTGAGCCTTACCATTTGCGTTCTTTATGAATATTTCCTAATTATATATAATATCTACATGAGTCATTAGTCCAAAATTCATGTGGGATTCAAAACTTCCAATTTCGTAATATAGTAGGTTTCGTTGAAGGTGAAATTCAACTTGTAATAGAATATGGGATTCGTTTTAATCAGCTATTGTGTTAATATCAGTCTCAACTTAACGAGAACAATGGAAAAAATTTCGCGCTCTTGAGTTGGGATTGAATCATTTATCAAGAGTCGTATATGGTTATGAGAAGTTCAGCATTCCGTAAAAGTATTATGTTATTGTTAAGAAACAACACGTATGAAATCGAAAATAATTTCATCGGCTTCATTCGTGACATATATGCGCGATAACATTCATGACAATTCCATGAGAATGAATGCGTTATTCACTTTTATCACACCTATTGATAAATTCATCAATTTTCTCACGCGTTATCTTTGAATTACTTATCTTGTGTGAAAATAGAGTCCGAGATATAATTTACAATTTTGTTTTATTATTATTAGCAATATTTTTGTTATTGTTAGATTATGTCACAAAATGGCTTAAAAGTTGATTGCCTTGATTGTATTTATATGGTTGACCAAAGTTGGTAACAGATGCGTCACCCTACATACATTATAACACTATACCTCACATCACCTTTGGTTGCCTGGAAGAGTTTAGGGTGTCACATGGTTGCTCTTACCTAAAATTACCTACTGTATTTCCGTTCTTACCATACCCCATAATACCTAATTTGACTCATGGCATTTATTTCTTATTATGTTTTCTCAGCTCATTAGGTTGTCAATTTATTCATATTTCCAAGTTTGCTAAGTGTTTACTCTTGTTTACTGCTAGACCTATGATTTCTCACTAGCTTTCTCGTAAATACATTTAAATGTCTTTATTATCATAAGTAATTACCTACTTTGACTATGACACTACATTTTAAATTTCATTGAAATGAAAAAATGTTTACTTATCTATTCAATATGCTATTGAATATTTAAACGAATGAAATGGTAATGACTGTGACATCTTCCGGAATTGATGCTTTAAAGATTTACTTTATTTGCTCGTTATAAATTTAAAATTCGCAAATGTATTTTTGTCTCATTTTGTAGTCGTAGTGAATACTTGTTAATTTGATTTTTTCTGATGTTTTAGTTATTTTCTGATATTTTGCCAACTTTGATTTATCTCTTGATATTAAACAAGTTTTTTTATTTTATTTTATTTATCGAACAGTGACTAGCAATCAGATTAAGAAAATCAGTTCACTAATCGTTGCCATATAATCATTCCACAATACATAAAAATATCATGATTTGCTTAAATTATGCCAAATTATATTCATAATTAAGTATATTATACAAAATTGTGCTACCAAGATGTTAATAATGCCTTCCTTTATAATTCAATGTTACAGGGGACGATGTTCTTAAAATATTCCGCAAATCTCGTTTATTTAAATCGTTTGATCTCAAAAAAGGCTTTCAGCCTGTTATCGTTTAATTACATCATGTTTGAGCTTTTGTTGGCGTGCTTACTTTTTAAATTACGAGGTTTTGTTTGTGGATGTCGTTTTAATACAACGGATCTGAGGGGTAAAACAAATTATCCCAGAACATTCCTTTGCAATACATTAGTTAAATAATTTAAATAAAACTTATTCACTTCTCTTAGCACTTATTTCCAATTTATAAAAAAAAAAAACCATTTTTGGACATTCGCAAAACGATTTGAATCAAAAACACCTACGAGTATTCCTTGCATTATATTTTGATGTTCAATTAAATAATATCGAATATATCAACTTATATTCGAATATACTAATTAATATCATCTTATTTCCATTACTATTCCAGGATACACAAATGACAATATTAGGTAGTTATCTACAATTACGGCTAATAAGCTAACTAGTAGGCACAACATGATTACTTACCTTGATATAAAACTACTTGACTAAGAAATAGTGTCCCAAAATAATAAAATTGATTATTTATAAGTGATCGTTAAGTAAGTACCTAGTTAATAACGAAGCAAAAATAAAAGGTTTCGGAGTATGGTTTTTCGTGAGCAGTAATTTAGTTACTCCTTACCTTCAATAGTTAGTTATCTATTTTTATTGAAAAAATAGGCTTGTGCTTGACGACTATCATTCCTAATGAAAAGCATTTATGAGGTCTAGATTGGAACGCACTTTTCTAGAAGGTGCCTTTTCATTCTTGCTTATCTACGCTGTAATTCCAAAGGGTTCTTAACCTAAAATCCTTCCTTCTGCTGGCTTATGTTTTGATCTTTTCATCCTGCTTCCTTTATTTTACGACTCCTTATAACCTTAAAGGTTTTCAGTAAGTCACAAAGAGATCTAATCTAGTTTTGCTTCTCTCTTGCTTTCAAGCTTTTTAGCCAGTTTGAAAGCGGCATTGCCATTGTTTTAATTTTTCACTCCGGTCTCATTAATTAACTTAAAATACGTTTATGCAAATTCTTAAATGTTCTTTTCTCTTATGCAATGTCTCATTATATTACTTAATTATAGTTAGAGCGTACTAGTTCGACTTGAGAATGAGTGGAAATTGCGTATAGCTAAGTAAGCGTAGTGTGGACTGTGGACCGCCATCCGGGTACGATGGACGATAATATGAGAAGGGTATCGTCCACAGGGCTTGAAGCTAGGGTAAGCATTAGTCAATCAAAATACCTATTCACTGAGTGTTATAATGGAAAATGAGCATTTACCTATATCCATTAGGGTAAGCAGTGCTTTTATGCTTGTATGAACTGCACGCCACTGGGTATCGAGCAGTAGCTAGTTGAAGAAGGTTGACTTACTGGTGTGGTTATACCAGGTGTGGAGGGAGGCATATTATGTTCAACAATGGTCGTCAACAGACCGAACCCTAGTACTAGTTATTATTCTGTGACTGAACTTAAATTTGTTTAGGTATTTCATATGAGAAATCTAGTGTTTCGATACGTCTTGTTTTGACTCTACCACCGGTTAGGAAAGAATTATTCTCAGAAAAGCCGGCAAGGAACAGCAGTAGTTACTGATGATTATGATTATGATAAATTTGATGAACGTTTAAATACTAGTTTTGCCTGTGACTCTATAGTAAGCTTACATTTAATACAAGAGATAGAGCCTTGATTTTGAAAATATAAAGTCAAATTACTTAAGTGCAAGGATAGCGCTAGTTGAAACGGCTTTCTAGAATAAATAGTTACCTAGATAACTATTTAAATCATTTATTGAGTGTTGAGTGAAGTTAATAACTAAGTAACTTGTTTCGACTACAATCTTTACAACGTGAAATAGGCATAAATCGATAAAATCATTAGATAATTAATAATTAATGAGTGAACTAGATTTCTGTGGTTAAAAGTTTTATGATAATTATTCAAAGTACGTTTATCTTACCTGATGACGAAACATAAAGGACATCCATGCTAATAATATAAATACGAAATTATTTGTCGGTCTGTCTGTTACCTTTCGCGGCCCAGTTGTTGAGCCGAATTTGACGGAATTTTGCAGAGGGATAGGTTGCATCCCGTAATCAGACATAACCAGCCTAGTTTATTTTGGTCCCCGTAAATCAATATTCTTAAAAAACTTTAACTGATGCGGACGAAGTCGCGGGCATCATCTAGCAACGCCTGGTGGAAGGCTTCGGCCGTGGCTAGTTACTGCCCTACCGGCAAAGACGTGCTGCCAAGCGTTCCGGTACGATGTCGTGTAGAAACCGAATCCGGGGTATGGGTTTTATTATTGACTGCCATGCCCCTAACAGGTAAAACCGCTACTATATAAGACTGCATCATCACTTACCATCATGTTGTACCGCGATTCCATGAAGTACTTTAATACTAAGACTTAGTATTAAAGTACTTCATGGAATCGCGGAAATTTTACTTAGTAATAGTTAGCTTAGCTATTTAAAGTAAGTACTGTAAACTCTAGAGTAGGGCAAAGTCTTACTGGAACGAAGTACAAGTAGTTGTGCCAAAGGAGACGGTTCAGATTTGTATGGGGCGTAGGCCTAGTCTTGTACAAGTAGAGAAATGAAGAAAAATAAAATACTAGACCAGTTTTTATCGGCCAAATATTGGCCAAATACGAATTCGTCGTAATTTCAGTGGTAAAATAATTTAATCTTTCCAAGTTAAGGAACACTAAATATGCGTGGGTAACAATGGCGGATACATATTTTTGACGTTTTCTAAAGAAAAAAACGTTATTTTGACAGTGACTGTCAGAAATGACATTTGATACATTTCGCGCCTACTGCCTTCTCTAGGGCTAAAGGTTGCCATCTTGGAAACGTATCGAAACTTGAAATACATATTTTATTTTTTCTCGTTATTTACTTTACTGTTCTAAATTATTATATTTTTAATTCAATCTATGTACATATTTCCCTCCATTCATGGTAGAGTGTACAAGAGTAGGCCTAAAATGAACCTTTTCTTTTCATGCGTCCGTTCAGCCGTTCTGGCGTGATTGAGTAACAAACATCCATCCATACATCCATCCAAACTTACCCATTTATAATATTAGTATTAGTATAGATCACTTAAGTAATTTAAGAGATGGCTTCCGAATTTAACTTTACAGAGAAGTGAACTTGAGACTTCTTGCTTGTGAAATGACATCGCTGTGCCACAAAGGCCATCTAATGATATTACCGATAAAAACCAGCTTCCTTAATAAGTCAAATCCATTATTTATTTTCTTGCCGCAGTTACGCTTCGCTGAGTAACACAAACAATAAAAACAAGTATAACTACCACTGGCTATCTTAAAACTAGTTACGGCAAAAAAGAACAAAGTCAGTCATTATTGTTAAATCTGCATCGTTGCCACCAAAATTTTATGAAATACGACAACGGAAATAGTTTTTTTGACACCCGAAATAAAAATACTTGTTACAACTTTGTACAGTTCTTGTTGGCTCTTGGGTGTAAGGTTCTGATTCTGAAATTGATCATACCTTGAGGATTCTTTGATTTTGTAACTAAAGCAATTGAATCCACGCTTGTAAATAAATTAATAAATCCATATAAGTAAATAAATAAATTGTAGAGTTAACAAATTCTTCACTGGCTCTAGTTATCTATTTGTCATTAACTGCTGATGCCCGAGACTTCGTCTGCGTGTTTTAAGTTTTTTGATTCCCGCGGGAATTCCTTAATTTTCCGGGATAAAAAGTACCCTATACCCATGCCAAAAATCACGTCGATCCGTTGCTACATTGCGGCGTGATTGAAGGACAAAACCACTACCAACAAACAAATACACTTTCGCTTTTAAGTATATATTATTATGAAGTATGATTTTATTTATAGTGATGGCTGACATAATTCGATCATCACTTCACGCATCATACATAATTACTTAACTATTCATTAATAAATATGTAAATTCAAAAATTATAATTTTTATCTCCAATCTTAATTTGTCCTGCAACATATTTCGTTATTTTAGTCGAATTTATTAATTTGATTAAAAAATGCTAGATAGGCTCAGCAACAATGATTGGTGTATTACTGTATACTTTGGCGGACGCTAGCTACATAATAAAATACCTAATGGCGGTACATATTTGCTGCGAAATTGCAAAATTCATCCTTTATCCGCAGGATATTTAGTAGAATTTGCTCGTAATTGGATCGTTACGTTTACATTCCAATGAAAATGAAAGTTATAAATTATAGTCATCTAATATTCCTCAGTATTATATAATTTACTAAGTGATTCCCGCTACTTTGACTTGGACTTAAGACTTTAAAGTATGTATTTTTTTTCTGGGTAGAAATTCTGTGTTACTGTCCAGGTAATGGACATGGATATATATTTAGGTATAGGTGTAATATATCTGTAGAAAAAATCACGTCGATCCGTTGCTCCGTTCTGGCGTAAATAAAGACAAACACTTTCGCATTTATAATATTAGCAGGATTTCAGTATTTTGAGATACCACATTTTTACGAATGACACCTGTGATTATATTATCTCTTCAGAAAGACTTCGTCAAAAGATCTATTATAATTTGTGACGTTTTTAGCGTTTAATCTCAGATTAATTATTTTAATGACGTAGGTATCTAACGTAGCCAAGCATATTCTTACATAAAAACATGAATAAAGCCATGTTGCATTAATGTGTGAGATGATTCAAGGAAGCTTTTTGTGACCTCTTCACAAACAAGTTCGCGTTTGGAAGCCTCATAGATTTAGTTTTAGGATACCGTAAGTAGTTTATTATCATTTGCATCTCCTTTTTTTCGACTATTTAAACGTCAATACGTAAAAAAAGTTCATAGTGCTACCAAACTTGAAATAAATGGCTTTTGACTTCGACTTATGATATAGCTAGTGGCTACGTGACTCTATCGTTTTAATAAACGCAGAAAAGGGTTGCCTATGCCCACAACATCCAGTCTCTCTACTAAATAATTACAAAGATAACACAAACCGCATCAAAGTCAAAGTAAAGTAACCTAAAACAAAATGTATTCAAATTTTAAGTGTACAGGACTTCAAGTGAAGTTTACTTAAGTACACCTACTGATGTCTAAAATTATCTGTGAATAATATGTCACCTAAAGAAGCACTTTATTACGTCAGTAAGTAAATACAAATACTTACTTAATTTTTCTCATACTATAATGAACATTCCGATTTGCGCGGTAAAAACCGAAGCCTATTATTGCAGTTACCAAAATGTGACTGCATTAAAAAAAACCTAAATCAATTTGAGGGTCATTAACTTGTGCAAGTGGACCTTAATTATTAAGTAAGATTAAGTTAATTCAGTTTTATGTCCCTTTAGTTGCGAAGGTGGGAAGCGTGTCGTAACTCTGAATAAAGGGCGTGTAACTTACGAGCTCACGTACATCGTAACTCGTCCGCTCAGTTTGCATAGCAAACGGGACTGTATCGAGTTTGTGATGATGTCACGTATTGTTTTATATGAGACAATACTTTATATTAAGTGTCTATTTCTTACTCTGTTGTTAATATCCGTAGTTACTAATTTAAAAAATGCGAAAGTGTGTCTGTTTATCGCTCTACGTTTCACGGCCCATATGCAGATAACAATTTTGACGGTATAACTATTTATTTTGTTGCTAAAATACTACTACTAACAAATTTCAATATAACATTTGATATTGCAAAGTAAGGTTATTATAATTCAGTTTTATGGCCCTTTAGTTGCGAACGTCGTAACTCTGAATAAAGGGCGTGAAACTTATGAGTTCACGTACATCGTAACTCGTCCGCTTTTGCATCGCAAGCGGGACTGTATCGAGTTTGTGATGATGTCACGTATTGTTTTATAAGAGACAATACTTTATATCTATTTCTTACTCTATTTAACGATCTTTTCACTTGCAAGGCGTTAGTCTCATGGGGTTTATTCTCAGTTGTATCACTTTGGGAAACTGTAGTGTCTTAATCCCAATTCAGGCTTTTAGATTGATGATAGTACTATGCCATGGTTTTTACACCAATCTTAATCTTCATTAAATTCACTTTTCGACATACATGTAGTTATTTTAAGGGTACAATTTTGGAAGAGATAAGGCAAACCGCAAAAGCTTGTGGGTTAGGAAAGGTACCTAATTTGAATAAGTCTGAGGAGATATAAAAGGAACGTTGTAGCATAAATATGCTACAACGTTCCTTTTATATCTCCTCAGGACAAGGGCTATGCAAATGACGATGTCAATAAAGTAAATTATAAGTATTTTATTTTGTTCATGCGATAAAATTAAACATGAAATATAGTAAGTAATGTTTGGTAAAACAAATTGAATTTCAAATTACCATGCTTCCTAACTTAGGCCTAACGCACAACCTACAGGTCAGAAAGAAGGAAGCGAAGTGGATTTTTTGAAAACAATTTAAACTCAAGCCTCTAACGCCTTAGACAAGTTACTAGAAGTGGGTGATTAGGTATACGAAAATTATAAATGCGAAAGTGCGTTTGTTTGTTGATTTGTCCGTCAATCACGCCGCAACGGAGCAACGGATGACGTGATTTTGTGGTATGAATATAGTTGAGGACCTGGAGAGTGACATAGGCTAATTAAGCAGTTCCCGCGGGAATTAAAAAAAAAACTGAAACCAAGCGGATGAAGTCGCGGAATATAAATATTCCATTACATTTATGGATTTATAAAAGCGTGTTAAAATACGTTGTGCCTAGGTCGTCTCCACTCTACATGTGTGCGTTACGCCTTAGAAATAAGACAAACGAAACGTTTATACCTAGAAAAGGGTAAATAAAGCCTATTGTACTGAGTACTAGTATAATAATTCCGTTGTAACATTGTTTTCTGTACATGTAACATTAGCGGGTTGTTATTTTACAAGTGAATAACCAATTAGGACTCACAATTAGCTGAATTGTTTGTCTGTGTCGCTCTTGTTTACACTGTCGTGTTTATACGGTTGACTGGAGTTATATTGTGATCTTTCCAACTTTGAGGTTTTTGATTTCTTGTTGTGTTAGCCTACTGTTTATCAGTTTCCATCTTTTCAACCCCGGAATAGTTGAAAAAGCTGTTTTGTGATTTCAACACCCTGCCTGGTGCCCACTATCTTATACCTACCTATATTAGAATTCTTCACAATGGAGAACATTGTGAACTCTGAGGCAGGTTCACCTTTACAGCGAGTGAGTAGCTCTGAAATCCATAGGCTAATCGCCTGAACTGCTAGCTGGCCTATATGTTCTTGTTCTAATCGCAGATGCCCGCGACTTCATCCGCGTGGTTAGAGGTTTTTGGTTTCCCATTTTCGGGGTAAAAAGTAGCCTATGTGTTATTCCAGACTATAATCTATCTCTGTGCCAAATTTCATCCAGGTCCGTTCAGCCGTTCTGGCGTGACCGAGTAACAAACATCCATCCATCCATCCAAACTTTCGCATTTATAAAATTAGTACAGATAAGACGAGATAGAGTGCACCTGTTGAACCACAGAATGGGTGATAGTCAGCGACCATAATATTATATGATTGGACAGAGTTGTGCACTACAGTATCTCCAGCGCTACCATTATCGGCTTGAACGAAACTCGGTCGGGAGGACATTATACGCTTCGATCTTAGTATTTACGCTTGACTAAAATCGAATTGCTTATCGCGACCTTTCGCAGTTTGCGGTTGATTCCCTTTTCCATTACTATTAGTTAGGTAGGTATCTACTCTATGTTCAGGGCCACCTTTTTTTCTCCCTTTCTTTTGATCAACCTAAAAGCTTTTTGTTGTGATAGCCCTCGTATATCTAACTTTTTAGCGGTCCTTCGTAATTGAAATTAACTATTCAGGCCGTTAGTTTGGTCTGAAACTATTCTAAAACTAATTACGTTTCTATCTTTAAGTAAATTGTACTAATTATAAAATATACTTAGGCACGCAATACACATAATATTAAGTCGTAAGTATGTTTTAAGTAACTGGTTTTAAAAAAAATCGGTTAGAAACGGATTTTGACTGAATTAATTATCAAACCCCGAGTTATTTAAATAACTAACCATAGATTTTCGATTATATCCGTAATCCCTAAAAATTTGTTATATTCTTGTTGTATTCGATAAATAAAAACTTCATCAAGTTGAGAATCTTCATTTTATTTCGGTTTATCATAAAGTGTCCACACAAAAGATCCGGGTTTTTGCCTGCATCTTATCGCGTTTATCTCACGTGGTCGCAATAGGTACCTAGTTGCTTGTTACTTCGACTGTGTGATAGTAGGTATATTGGACGTTGACCCACAGGCCACAGCCACTTGGCAGTCTCTCTAACGCAAATACGGACCTACCTGAATACCTACTTATTCTTTTCAAAACTTTATGAACATTTCTTGAATATGAAGTCGCTAGGCGGAAGTTTATAATATCGTTGGACTTGACAGTTTTTTCATTTAAAAAGTGTCTCCCGAAGTTTCGTCATCAGGTCGCCGGCCCACTAGTTACGGGACCGCGACTCTCCTTTCAAATTCCTCGTCCTCCTCATTCCTTCCTTCTCGCTCATTTTCAAATTTTGATATTATTATACATGGAACTATAGGTATCACATTAATATTATAAATACGAAAGTGTGTCTGTTTGTTGGTTTGTCCTTCAACCACTCCGCAGCAGAGAAACGGATCGACGTTTTTTTTGTATGGGTATTGTTGAGGACCTGTAGGAGTGACATAATATGCTTTTTATCGCGGAAAATTAAAGAGAACGTCGGCATTATCATAAAATATAGCGGCTATCATTGACATAGACATGTCTATATTAATAACCTAATAGGTATTTCAATGTATTCCTCTGCAGTAGTATAATTTGCTTGATTTAACACAGCTTTTCACTCTATGTAGTAAGTAGTACATCGTCTTTACACCGTGATTAGCACTATTTATGAGAATTTATGTACTTATTTACCTACATTAATTTTAGAAGTAAGTAGATAGACCCGCATTTACTAGTGCCCCTGAAATATGTCTAAAATGAGATAATATCTATGTCCTCTTACTTAAACACGCAAAACGCATAGTCGCGATCAGAGATCGTGATGAAGGAATTTAAGCAGCAAAAAGTTCAAAAAAAGTTTAAACTGTTTATAAAAGTACTTTTTGTTCACTCTGCTTACGTAACACAACATGAATAAAGATCGCCGCGCGTTCCCGTCTTTTTGAAAATAAAAAACTTACTCTGACATCCAACTTTCATCGAGTTACGTATATTTTATCATTCATTGCGTGTCTTGAGTAAATTTTCAGACGGTACGGTTCAAAGTCCTTAAAGATTTGGTCAGATATGGAGCGAAGCGTGACAGCTCGACCAACTCCATGCGGTACCAAGTTGTAAAGGCGTTTCCCGATTCCGTGGTGTGTATAAACGCAACGCATATAAAATGCTACGTACGCTATCACATGTTTAGCTAAGCACCATATTTCGGTATTACTTGACTACAGCATTTGAATAATGCGTGTTTTTGTTGCGAGTATGCGGTGCGTTCATAATCGCTATGGAACCCCTGCCTGACTACCTGCCTTAATAAGGAACTGTATGAAGGCTTTATATCTCTACGAATAACGGAACGCGCGTAAAAGCTGATCTGCAACAGTTGCACGTCCTTACGTGCTTTTTGCAGTAATACGCTTTAACATTAAGTTCCGAGCTCGCGGCTTTGTGTGCTCTTCTTGTGCTGCTGGCATCACCGCTGCAGTCGCGCGTGATGTTTGACCAGGCCTTAAGGCGCTGTGTGTGGTCAGGGGGGGGGTCTCCAAAGCAGTGTATCCATTAAATGGTGGCATATGGAAGATTGAAAAAAATATATGATGTTTTCAAGACCTTAACTCAGATATTGTTTTATCCCAAAACACGATTTAAACAACTTCGCTGCATAAAAAATAAATTCAAACATACCTCTTATTTCAGTTTTCAAATCAACACATCTCCAAATTGAAAACCTCAATTTACTTGAAAAATATATCATTAAATTCCAAATTCTAAATGATATCCATTGATTTATTAATATTTATTAAAATGTACACATATTTTCTGTTTTCCATTGTATTCCGGTTTTTCGAGAAGCGCTAGCTCATTTTCACCTCCGCCAGTGTTCGAAAGAACTTCACAGACGATGGATCTGTGCTCCTTTGCTCCAGCGTTTAAATCGATATTTTAAAATGGTTTTCAAACATAACATGAATAAGACTAATGTTTATTCAACATGAATTGACAGAAGACGTGGATATTACAACTTTCGTGAGCTATCTTCTTTTATATAACTAAAAATACATAATCAAATAAAGTATGAATATGTGTTCTCTGACCAAACTTTTGACAGCTCGAAATAATGATGCCGTAATGCGCTATCCATTCGATTTTTGACAACAATCGACTTCATTTACGAAGAAGTTTTAATCGATTTGATACATTGATATTACAACTTTTTGTATTGTTTTATAAACATACCCAGGCGTCTAAATGTCTTTTTTATGTATTAAAATAAATATTTTTGGTGAAGCAATGCTGTAAATGTATATTTTATTATTTGGCAACATCAATAAGGCAGGTCATAGAAACCATCCAACGCCAAAGATGACGCTATTTAAATGACAATCAAGTGAGCTTGTGTTGCAGCTTCGTAATTATTTTGAAAACTATTTTCAAAATTAAAATCGTACTAGTAATTACTAGATTGACATACGAGTTGCGAAATATCGCATAAAAAGGCACGTCGCTTCACTATTTAAAAAAAAAACTCCTGCTGGTTGTAACAATGACGTCTTTTAATATTTCCAAGAAGTAGGTAAGTTGTCAAACATCCAATTACTGTCAGAGGGTTCACTGCCATCGCTTAAAGCAGTATTACTTAAAAATGTCAGTTTTATGTCACGTACCTTGAAGGTCCTAAAATAAGGATTATAATTCTAAAAACACGAACGTCAACAATATTAAAACAATACGGATTTAAGCGATAGTAGTATGCCTCCAGTGCAATTTTTGATATGAATGGAAAATAACAAAACAGTGGTAAGACAGAAAGGAAAACTGAAAATCAAGCATTGCCACTTCAGCTTGCTACTGCCTACTCGTCCGCTCTCATTGGACCAGACCGACCAGATAATATTATTATATCGAAAGCTTGCTGAGTAAGGACCTAGTAGTGTCTCAAATACTTCAAATAAGTGCCTATTGCAAGTTTTATTACTAATTGATTGGATATTAGATACCCTTAGGGTTTCGTTTCTGGGACCCGGGAGTTAGAAATTTCCGGGAAATACGTCGTTGGTTTTTTTGTGATTTCCCGTTTTTGTGTACTTATAATTCTCCCTGACTACTAGGGCATGCATTCGGTGCTGTGTTTGAGTACCGGGAAATTTTGGACCGATATTGGCAAGGAACCGGGAATTCCCGGGACTTTCGATACTTTCGATACTACCTTAAATTATCACAAAAACACGGCTAAGACATTACAGAAAGTATGAAATAGACCAAATATTACAAAATTCACACAGGAATATACTGAATATTACTATTCATTAGGCATTATACAAAAATTTATCGCATAATATTTCACACAGGACTGTAAATTCATGATTTTTTCATGTACTTGTACCATAACTCGCTTCGTTACAAATTTCAAAGTTTTATTGTAGTTCATAGGTTTTACAGAGATTGCGTCTTGTATGAAAATACACTTTGAAAAGTTGATTTTTTTTTTATCGTGATACGCTCATATGTAACTACTTTTATAGCAATTAGAAGCCAGTGCAAATATAAATTTACTACATCAAGCAGTTTATGAGAAACAAGCCTTGACACACGGACAACAAAGTGATCCTTTACGGGTCTTTTTTTATAGACAGGCGTACGTAGTAACCTCACCTCAAAGAATTACAAATGTTAATCTAAATCAACAATATTTTCCAACCCATACTCAGTATTCCCAAGAGAATCTCGTGAAGATGTTACTCTCTCCTATTCTGTGCCGTTTTTTGGTTTTGCCGCACGCTGATTTGGTCTCTACAATTATATTGGATATGGTACCTCTTAGTATTTTTGGTATCCATTCACCGTCCTCCCCGTACGTATGGAGGATCCTAGGATCGAGGACCCTAGGATTTTCTAAAGACGTTTTCTATCAGCCATAAAGAGTCTCGTTACTGCTGCGTTACTGTCCAGGATTCACATCCATACATAAAGATTGGACTGTTCACAGTCTTGGTTTTTACATAACATTGTATGGAGAACTCCTGAGCATCTTAGGGAATTATGGATACGGATATCCATATTTTCTTTCCCTCTGCTATTGGTATAATTGACAGTGGAGTCAAAAATCAAAATTTAGTAGCCTCGGGCTTATGAGGTATAATTTACATTAAAGTCTATCAATATTTTCCTGTCAATCTTCATGTGAAATTTATGAAAGTAACGATATAATTAACAGAATATAGCATAATCTACTGTAATTTATTATGGCTGAACAAATTTTATTCCAGTGACAGATCCATCAATTCATTGATCTTCAAAAAAGCTCTTCTCTGCTGGTAAATAATACTTACCAGAAAGACTAACATACGAAACTGTACGAAGTGGCAGTAAAATAATCGTTATAGCCAAAGTAAAAATAGGGGGTTTTAAACTAATACCTCGAATTTGTGAGCATAAAATACAGTATAGTGAATTAAATTATTGTTACATGCAGAAATATCCACACTTAATTAGAGAAGAATCGACAGAATGTATGTACTTCGAGTTTCAAAAGTATCAAAAGTACCGGTTTTATGGTGTGGAGAACCGGGACTGAAAATTATTCAGAAGTACCGGGAATTTTTGGTACCAGGAATTATCGGGAGCATGCCCTATTGACTAGGTACCTCACTCGCGCAGTGCTGAGCACTATTGTCTTAACGTGGGATGTACCGGGTTTAATCCCCAGCAAAGTGAATTTGGGAATTGGGCGTATTTTTGTAAAATTGTACATGAAATAAAATCGATATTTTTTTTTCATCATGTTTTGTTATTTTATTGATAAATTTGTGTTTCTTAGTTATTTATCTTTATGAGCAGTAGCACTGTTTACAAATATTATGTTAAATTATAGTAAAAACAATCATTTTAAAATTAAGTGACGGAGAATTATTCCATTGAGTAACTAAACTTTATCTCACAAAAGGCACTTAAAAAAACAACTTTAGATAAGATTCACAGAAGTGTTTTACTAGTCTTACCAATCATGCCAATCACAAAAATAGGACAGCAAACATAAAATAACAGAAACACTATCAAAATTTGATAATTTTAGTTCTTTTGACTAACGTAAAGGCAAATTTATGTCATAATTTATTATATAACTTCTGAAATAGACAATGCTTTTTATTTTTGTTTTTGCAAGTTACGATAAAAAATATACATTTAAATATAACATAACAATAACTTATATTAATGATAAATTGTCAATATTATAAGCATTTATGCAATATTAGCCGATGCCCGCGACTTCGTACGCGTGGATCAAAGTTTTGTGGTTCCCGCGAGAACTCTTTAATTTTTCGGGATAAAAAGTAGCCTATGTGCTATTCCAGACTATAATCTATATCTGTGCCAAATTTCGGCCAGATCCGTTCAGCCGTTGGGGCGTGATTGAGTAACAAACATCCATACATCCATTCATACATCCATACATCCATCTGTCCAAACTTTTTGGAGGATTTTTTGAGAGGACAATTTGTCAGTGGAACCTTGACAATTACTCAAAGGAAAAGTAAGGGCACTGATCACAATGTTAAGAATTATTGTACTTTCTTACCGTAAAACTATAATAGTCGTAGTAGATACTTTTGAGTATTTTAAACTCTTTATTCTTTATTTTGTACTTAAATTATGTAAAATGTCGTCTATAAAATATAAGTAGAACTTCCAACCAATGTATAGTATGTTAAATCACATTGTAAGAATGATTATAAGTAACAATTTTTTTTTGCGTTTTGTCTTCTTCGATTCTCCCTTTCTGATATTTTATCTCACCTCGGATATTTTTCTTGTTCTAGATTTTACGAGCTCCAAGTGTTATTTTCTTATATATTATTGTTTGAACTTTTAAGAGTCCCTCTTTAATTTCTCTATATGCCGCCTTGTTATTTCACCAGATGTCAGCGCCATTGTTACACCTGAATAATTTAATATATATAATACTCGTTTCCAATGCAAAACTCGGGGCCGTAAAAGCTTAACCGTGTACAAACCTTTAGAAATCCATTGAGTACCAATTTGTTCAATTGACTGACAATTTCGAAAGAGTTACTTAAAGGACCGTAATGAATTCACGGCAACAATATTTTCTTGCATTGTATTTCAAGAATTTAAATATTCTGAATTTTCTCTGGTCTGGCCTGGTAGGAGGCTTCAGCCGTGGCTAGTTACCAATTACCACCCTACCGCCAAAGACGTGCAGCCAAGCTATTTAGCGTTCCGGTAGGATGTCGTGTAGAAACCGATTAGGGATATGGACTAGGGTTTAATATAACTGCCATACCCCAAACAGGTTAGCCCGCTACCATCTTAGACTGCATCATCACTTACCATCAGGTGAGATCGCAGTCAAGGGCTAACTTGTATTTAATTTAAAAAAAAAACTGGATATAAGGTACATAAAAGTAGCAATACCTATTTTTAAAAAAATCCCGATTCTCGGGAATTCCCGGGAATCGGCCAATTTTATTCCCGTTTCCTTGAGTTGAAAATTTGCCGTTCCCGAGATTTATTTTTAATTTTGATTGAGTGGGATTTTTAAAAAGTTAATTTGTTTAGTTTCACCCAACCTAAGTCCAGTTAATTAATATAATAGGTTTTGCTTCGGACATAATATTGTCAATCAAACTTATAATTTTAGAGTACGAACGTACAAATTTGAAATTTTACATAAATTGGCTAATTTGCGGTTTTGGCTCTTACGAAGTTCTACCATATAGATAATTCTGTATGTAAAGATAAAAAATTGTAATCATGACACCAAAATTGTATGATTTTCTTCGTTTTTTATTTTTGAGTATTTTTCAATCACTGTAAATAATACTATGTGTCTGCAAAAGACTAGAAATTGATTTCAATGATCAATTTCCAACATCTTTTTGCTATTTAAATTTTTGAAATAACATCTGTATTTCTTGTTTCTGACAAAAAATGAATATCAGACTCTTAGTCGGTAAGTACATTGTATATGCGTATGATATTGATTTATGCCACAATTATACTTGTAATTAACTCACGTAAGTAGTTTATGTAAATAAGATACTTATGTAACTCTAGATGATGCCCTCGACTTCGTCCACATGGATTAAGATTTTTTGACTCCCGCGGTAACTGTTTAATTTTCCAGGATAATGGTTCCGGGTAGCCTATGTCCTTCTCCGGGATGTAATCTATCTTTGTACCAAATTTCATCAAAATCGGTTCAGTAGTTGGGCCGTGCAAGCGTAGCAGACAGACAGACACACTTTCGCATTTATTATATTTTGTATGGATATTAGTATGCTGGGCTAGCTAATGCCCGCGACTTCGTCCGCGTGGTTGAAGTTTTTTTTATTCCCGCGGGAACTCCTTAATTTTTCGGGATAAAAAGTCACTCTCCCTCAACTATACCCACGCCAAAAATAACGTCGAACCATTGCTCCGTTGCGGCGTGATTGACGGGCAATTCAATTAACAATCACACTTTCGCATTTATAATATTAAGTATTAAAATGGATTTGCACACGATATGCGATTTACAATAGGTATTTTGTCAATTACCTACTCATGTAAGAGACTTTGGTAGGTACGTGATTTACTCACTTACGTTATTCTATCAATTTCACAAATTTTGAGTTACCGTGTTTTGTCATCCGAGGGCATCCGTGACATGCTATGACAAGCGCGCGAAAATAATGAAAACCGCGACGGGAGCGCCACCCGGCCGAAGTGGGCATAACTGACGTGAGGGGTGACGACTGAGGAGAGCCAACCTCTCGATTTGTGTTTTGATTTTAAGAGCTGACAGCGCCTTAAGTCAAACGAACGCAAAAACGGTAAACTGACATCGGAACTCGCAGGAATATAAAGCAGTAGGAATTGTGTACATTTCGCAACACAATTCAACTTCTTAATAGCCAATTGATTACAAAGTGCACTTCCTTGGTAGATATAAATCTGAAAGGTTGTCTCAAGTAATGTAAGTCCACTGCTGGACAAAACACGGTCCTAGATCACTTCTCGTTTGTCCCTTGAGGGGAATCCCAGCGCTGGGTCGTCCTCGTTGCCATTCCAGCACCATAGCCACAAAGTCTATTGGCCTTCGGAACCACCTCGGATCATCTAAATATTATATTGTAGGTACCTATTTCGCCCATTCGTACTTTAGCAGCGCAACTAATGGTGATGAATGATGACCTCTTTCAAGCGTCTTACGATCTCTTATCTATGAATCTGAAAGATTCATTGCAAGAGTTAAAAATTTAAGCCTACAAATAATTTTCAGGGAATGTTGCCAACGAGCCAATTATTTGAAACAATAAATAAAATCCTAGACCTATAATCCTTATTCGGATAAGCTAGCCAGTAGGTAAAAGTACCTAGAGACAGTAATAAAATATCATAAAGAGTTCTGGCGACTCGCATTTAATACAGGTTTTTAATGTGCATTTCGACGTAAATTGCTGCACTCGTTCAGTTCACTTGTTCATTGTTGTGAACCGATGTTCACTAAAGGCCTCGTTGATGGCTGCCATCGTTCAGGGCTTGAGTGGCACATCGCGGTCTATTGTCTGCGCTCTGGGAATTATATTTAACTTGAAAGAGTCTGTTAAATGCTTTAAAAATGCCTGCCACATTCATTATTATGTGATAAATATTTTGCAGATACCTACACAGATAAAAAATATGTTTAAAGATGCTAGGTATTTAATTTAAATAATTACTTTTTTTAGCTTAGTTTCTTTAAAAGATGCAAAAGGGAAAGATAGCTCTCACAATACGTAATTCAACTTTTTAATGTGCAATTTATTACTAAAGTGTTGCACTCGTCAGTTCACTTGTTCATTGTTGTGAACCGATGTTCACTAAAGGCCTCGTTGATGGCTGCCATCGTTCAGGGCTTGAGTGGCACATCGCGGTCTATTGTCTGCGCTCTGGGAATTATATTTAACTTGAAAGAGTCTGTTAAATGCTTTAAAAATGCCTGCCACATTCATTATTATGTGATAAATATTTTGCAGATACCTACACAGATAAAAAATATGTTTAAAGATGCTAGGTATTTAATTTAAATAATTACTTTTTTTAGCTTAGTTTCTTTAAAAGATGCAAAAGGGAAAGATAGCTCTCACAATACGTAATTCAACTTTTTAATGTGCAATTTATTACTAAAGTGTTGCACTCGTCAGTTCACTTGTTCATTGTTGTGAACCGATGTTCACTAAAGGCCTCGTTGATGGCTGCCATCGTCCAGGGCTTGAGTGGCACATCGCGGTCTATTGTCTGCGCTCTGGGAATTATATTTAACTTGAAAAATCTGCTAAATGCTTTAACTCTTTCAGTCTTGGTGGTTAGTGTCACTAACCACCTCTTTTCGATTTTTTTAATTAAAATCCATGCCATCTAACGGCAATTGGTTGAATTATTATGAAAGTTTGAACCATATTTGAAAAGATACGACTGATTGGCGGTAAATTAAATGAATGACAGTTCATTTGCGTTGAATTGAATATTGCGCTAACGTACTTTTATTCGCGAGTTTGATAAAAAAACTGTGAAACGGGTAAGTAAGCTTTTATCTTCAATGTTTTTTACTCAATGTATTCTCATGTAACTATTTTATATGTTTTCACATAAAATTACTATTACCTTTGTGTTTTCAATGTGTATTCACAACAAAAATATAGTGGTTAGTAAACTAACCACCGTGACTGTTGCGGGTTTATGGTCATAATCTACCTGAAACTTATGCATGTTACTTTTCGTATTTGTTACAGTATGTCGCGCCGGCTAAACGAAAGAGAGATCGCAAAATACTTGTTGGAAGACATTCCTTCAGGTAACGAGAGTATTTGTAGCGATGAGGGGTGACGAAGAAGATACAGAAGATCAGCCAAATCCGCTGGTGTTAGGCGATTTGATTGGAGAAGTTCAAGTAACCGATTTGACCACTTTGATTCCGATGATAGCCTCCCTTTGTCTAGCTTAGTAGGTACGCCAGAATCCTGCTTTTTTTTTTAATTTATTAATTTTATTTATTTATTTATTTATTTATTTACAATAGCTCCAAAATGAAAGAAAAATTACAGGATGGACATACCCGGTGAGCAGCGTTGAAGTATCATGTCCAGAAGCCGTGAAAGACTATACAACGCAAATATGAACTTTGTTGATAAATTCGACCAACTAAAATGAAGCTATGCATCATCATCAACCGACAGACGTCCACTGCTGGACATAGGCCTCTTGCAAGGATTTCCACACGCCGCGGTCTTGCGCCGCCTGGAACCAGCGACTCCCTGCAACTCCAGCGAGTAGGGGGTCTGCCAACGCTGCGCTTCCCAGTGCGAGGTCGCCATTCCAGTACTTTGGGACCCCAACATCTGTCGGTTCTTCTAACTATGTGCCCCGCCCATTGCCACTTCAGCTTCGCAACGCGTTGAGCAATGTCGGTTACTTTCGTTCTTCTGCGAATCTCCTCATTCCTGATTTGATCGTGCAAAGAAACCCCGAGCATCGTTATCTCCATCGCCCGCTGAGTGTACTTGAGCTTTCTTATGAGGCCCATACCTCGACCTTGTCAATGCCTTTTTAATTTATAAAGAACTGCATTCCTCTTCACACTCAAACCTAAGCACATTGACTCTGAAAGAATTCAGACGAAGCGTATACCAGGGTCTACTGGCGCCAGCATATGTCAGAGATAAACAAAGGCCCGAATCAGTAAACAGCAACCGTGGTTCCGCGGCCTCTTCTCCAGGACCTGCATTTATAAAACTTCACAAGCCTACAGTCCCTCAGGAAATTCGTCTAGAATGCAGTCGCCATCAACCATGTTTTTCAGATTTTCATAAAAAATAATTTTTGCGTTAGTTTTGCTTGTTCGAAAGTTATTATAAATGATAATATTAATAAATATATATAATAATTCATCATAGTTTTGTTTGTATCAATAGTCATGGTGGTTAGTGTCACTAACCACCTCATTCCTCGAAAGCCTTAATACCTAAATTTTTTTTCCTACTTTCTGTGGTATTTTAATTGTAAATGATGCTAACACTAAAATATAAATGCTCAAAATATTCTTACTGTAAAAGCGTGACTGAAAGAGTTAAAATTGCCTGCCACCTCCATTATAATGTGATAAATATTTTGCGGATGGCTTCTCATATAATAAACATGCTTATGGCTGCCAGTTGTTACTTAGTTGTTCCTTCTGTATCGCGCAAGAATAACAAAGTGCTGCCTAAAGACTTTAAAATCCAAGTTAGTCCTTGACTGCGATCTTACCTTATTGCCTTATTAAGTAAAAATGACAGCTAAAGTGTAACGAGCGCAATCACCTCTGATTGGTTACCACTCTTCCGCTATTGGTCAAAATCCATTGATGCAGCAAGAATACCACAACTTCAGCCAATCACAACGATTGAGACTGTAACAATGATTGATGCAGGTTTTACATAATTATGCTACTGGTGCTAATTAATGTCTAATGATGTAGTCTAATATAGTAGCGGGCTTCTCTGTTAGGGGTATGGCAGTTAGATTAAACCCATAACCGGTTACAATTTTGGCGATTACATCCACAGACCGATATTTCCTCGGTATTGAGACATCTATTGTACGGACAATGGCCGATTTGCTACGTTACGTCACCACCAGGTAGAGTACTTTCACTGCGCAAGATCGTTCAGACATCGGGAAAAATAGTGTAAATAAACACTGCAATTATAGGTGCTTGACTGCTGATTTTTTATGGCCCTTGGGCGTTGAAAGCGAAATTACTTTTTCTCTCATTACTCTATTGTCACTATTGCAGAGTATCGCATTCTGAGACCAGTGATGATTATGTCGGCGATTGGTTTAAATTGTGATTTTTATGATGATGGTGATGATGATGGTGATGATGATGAAAATGATGATGATAATTGCAGAGTAATAGTTCTTGAATGATTGGTGCTTAAAGTCAATGTTGCTTAATTCTTGTAGCAGAATAATTCCACTGACTAATCCTGTTCCCGCAAAAACTTTATCATCTTCCTTTGTTTTTAAGGGCTTTCCAAATAAGTCTGTCTCTCAGAATGAGGAGTTAGATGGATTTATGTGGTGGAAAAATCGAGTAATTTTATTTAGTCTGTATTTTCTCCACTGTCTTCATCAATACTTACATGGAGTTCACACTTGTAATGATGACGTACAGTCAATTAAGATGAAGTACATATAATGGATTCCACAAAAAAGAATTCACTAGCTAGCGTAGATAGTTCATATCTCTGGAAGTCTTGAAATAAGAAACCTCTCAAATTTCCGTAAAGTAGCTAAACAACAGTACCCAAGTAGTTGTCATAACAGCAAATCGTCGGTCTCCGTCTCCGTGGATTATGTGCCGTAGCTCGCAAGGTTCGTGTTATCATAATACCGCTCCGTCCGCGCTTGAAACAAAGTGTGTTTTATGTTTAGCCACGCGAGCATGTCTTGCAAAAAACATCCTTGGAAACATGTCGCCTCTAAGTACAGTTGGCGTGGTTTTTTTTTAAATTTAATTTTTAAGTAAGCGTAATCAGAGGTTGTTTGAGTGTGTGTGCTTTGCACAGTTTATGCTATGGGGTATAGTGTGGTGGTTGTACGTATTGCTTGATGCAGTCTTGTGATATTTAACATTTGCCTGGTTCTGAATAAAGCAAAGTATATTTAACTACATGATATTTTAACAACATTTTAGTTGCACTACGTTTATTCTCTTAAATAAACTATTATTCAAAAATACTACTAATGCACGAGCAGCTTAGACTCGAACACTAAGCTTAATTCATTTGAATAAAAATAATACTATCGTTTATTCAGGCAAGCGCTAACGTTTGGTTTCAACTTTCAAACTAAGGTTGTTAACTTGTTACGAGGAATACATAAGTTTGAAACCGTAATAACTTGTGATTCAATTTAACGTCAGGTGTCTCTAAGCTTATCAATTATCATAAACGATCCTTAAATTTGAGTTTACCGAAAACTTGATATCCCAGTACCTACACACGATAGACTATATATATAAGTATTTTGATGCTGACTGTACGTAGTTGCGGATAATATTTCCCCGGCTCTAGTTTTTGTGGTATACAGTTTCTGACTAGCTAACTATTCCGTTCTTTGTCCTTTAAATTGTTTGACGACCTCCCTGGCGCAGTGTTGAGCGCTGTTGTCTTAACGTGGGATGTCCCGGGTTCGATTCGAGGGTACATTTGGGAATTTGTAATTTCTGAATTTTCTCTGGTCTGGTCTGGTGGAAGGCTTCGGCCGTGGCTAGTTACCACCCTACCGGCAAAGACGTACTGCCAAGCGATTTAGTATTCCGTGTAGAAACTGACTAGGGGTATGGGTTTTAAATAACTGCCATACCCCTATCAGGTTAGCCCGCATCTTAGACTGCATCATCACTTTCCATCAGGTGAGATTGCAATCAAGGGCTAACTTGTAGTGGCGTAAAAAAAATGGTATGTTGGCTTAGCTATTCACAATAACGAGATCAAAACTTCCTTAGTTGTTATCAAGACGAGGAGGGTCATGCAAAATACCTCAAATTTACATCCTCGGTAAGTTTGATAACCATTTTAAACTATAGATTAAAGAAAACAAGTGACGTCGTCCAGTGAAATTGATGACGTCACAACTATGTATTTCATACAAACTTCCATACTAGAAGCGCGTTCTTAAGTTAGATAAAGAGTTGCCGATTTGATTGAGCTGTCATCATCCCTAGTTTCTATTACACCGGATAACGTTACAGTTACCAATTCCTATGCTACCGATAGTTTCAAGATTCAGACTGTATCTTCATTTACCGCCAGATGAGATCGCAGTGAACGACTTGTCTACTTGCCACCGAATATAAAAATATTACCAGCTCCAACCTTTCAAAGAAGGAATTATTTTTCAAAAGAATTAAACAGAACACTCGATATGTCGTCTATATCTCGTATGTTCCTACCATCGACCTACAAAAGGTCATTGCCAGTGTGACCTAAGTCGACCTCGTGATCGAGACTGGTTCCGCGATGCGACGAGTACGTGGTGTTACTGGTAACTGGTACCACTGATCATTGTTTGAGTATAATGGTCCTTTGAGTTTTCCGGTCTGATTCTTAAACGCCTACCTACCTACCTACTGACTTCCAAAATATCAAATTAGCTGCTGTTTAAGTGCCTAAAGTATATATCTTTACTCGTCTTTACTACTCTATGTTTGTTTGTGGCACCAGTATCTAGTTATTGAATAAATGTATTTTCTTTCTTTCTTACTCCAGTCGTAAAGGACTAAAATTTGGATTACAAAACACGGGATACTTTCTCAAATTTTGTAATATTAAGTATGCATTTTGAATTAGGTACGTCTTCAATCTTTCTAAAACATCGACTAATTAAAGCCTTGTTAAATAACGGCAACTTTGAAGGTCGATGAAAAGGGGGAGCTATTCTCTTATTTTTTCCATCATTTAATACGAAATTAAATATTTGTTTTAACTTTCAAGTTAATATAATAACCTGATTAACCCGGACCGGTTTAGCTTTTCTTAATTTCTTAAAATGGACGGATCTTAATAATTTCTGATCTACATCTACATAATACGACAAGGAAGCCTGGCAATAATTTGCTCTATTGTCTCTGATAGTTCCTTAGTAAGAATATTTGTGAGATGGTGATAATAAATAAAAAAACCTGGCTGAGTTTGTTGTGGGCTCTTCTCAGACCAGGGCGCGTTTGGAACCCTCGTAGCTTTAGTTTTAAGATAACGTTACCCATTATCACCATCATGCTTTTTAAGTAATTTTTAGACGAAAATAAGTGTACCTACAGTGTACCGATATTTAATAAATAAATGACTATGACTAAAGAAAATCTAAATTGTCTCAAATATTTGAGATCTAAAATTTCTATAGCGGCATAAGCTTTTCGATGATAATATGTCAGATCCACCACCACCACCACTACAGCCCATTAAGGTCCCACTGCTGGGCACAGGCCTCCACTCTCATAGGAGAGCGGGAATCAGTGCTTAGACCCACCACGCTGCTCTAATGCGGGTTGGCGGGCTTTGACGACTATTATCATGTTAGTGATAAACGTGCTTAACGTGCTCTCCGAGGCACGGGGCCGAAACACCGCCAACTTCCTAACTGCGGGCTAGTACTGAGAATTTCTAGTCAGAAAAACCCAATACTTAATATGTCAGATAAAAGAGTCAATTTATCCTCTTATAATTTCAAATTCCTACTTACCATGTAGATATACCTACCTATTATAAACTAGCTGATGCTCGCGACTTCGTCAGTAACGTCAGTTAGGTTTTTTAAAACCTAACTGACGTTAACCTCGGGAACTCCTTAATTTCCAGGGTAACAAAAAATCAATAAAGTAACAAAAAATCACTTCGATCCGTAGCTCTGTGGCGTGGTGTTTGAATGAAGGGCAAACCAACAAACAAACAGATTATAATACTGCGCCAAAATATTTAATATTTTCCTGTTTCTTTCTTGTGTACCTTTGTAATTACGTTATTTTTTACAACCGGCAAAATATCAAAATGTAACCATCGATTGTATAACCTAGGCGCCACTTATTTGCAATTTGTATTACAAATTGAGATATTAAGTTTATTTATCCAAGTTTTATTACCGGTTTCTTAAGTGTTCCACTTTTGTGACTTATGTCGACAATAAAATTTAATAATGTAAGTAAAAGCGTATGCTTTACTTACTATACGTTGTTTATTTCATATTTCTTTTTTAAGAATAATTACCAACATTACTTAATCGGTTTTGTCTTTTATGGTTAAATACGGTTAAGGCAAAGCCTCTGTTATGGTATTGACTGAGTTTCTGCAGGTTCTACACTGAGTGCTATTCATCAATTATTATATTATTTTATTCTCAGGTGAGTTCACCATTGGTTCGGAACGTATTCCAATAGGGATGATTGTTGTTAAGTGCGGGTTTATCTTGCTTTAAAGATGTCTTTACCCTCATGTCTAGCGATATTACTAAATGTTTTGGCGACCTCCGTGGCGCAGTGTGTAGCGCTGTTGTCTTAACGTGCGGAGGTCCCGGGTTCGATCCCCGGCAGGGTCAATTTGGGCATTTATAATTTCTGAATTTTCCCTGGTCTGGCCTGGTGGGAGGTTTCGGCCGTGGCTAGTTACCACCTTACCGGCAAAGACGTGCCGCCAAGCGATTTAGCGTTCCGGTACGATGCCGTGTAGAAACCGAATAGGGGTATGGGTTTAATATAACTGCCATGCCCCTAACAGTTTAGCCCGCTACCATCTTAGACTGGATCATCACTTACCATCAGGTGATCAAGGGCTAACTTGTAGTGTATAAACAAAAAATGTTCATCCACCAACAGCAATTGCGACAGTCCCGATGTATCAATCTCAGGGGCCAAACTGTCAATGCTTTAAGCAATACTCAAACAATATTACTCAAAATGACAGTTTGATGTCACGTACCTTGACGTTCCTAAAATAAGGATTATAATCCTAAAACACGAAAGTCAACAAGAATGAAACAATATGGCTTTAGGAACATTATGGCCTAAGGTTTTGTAACTACTAGAATATAACGCATTAGCAGTCTCTTTTCGACACATTATCTCGTTCACACGCAAATCATATCGCACGGATGGACCAGCACCGCATTAGGAAGCGCTAAGATTTGGGTTAATTACTTAGTAACTATTTCTGTCATAACAACCGCTCGGTTGAGACACAAGCGAATGATTCGTTGGTTCCAATTTCTAAATCCATACTTAAGTAATATTATAAAGGCGAAAGTGTGTCTGGTTGTCTGTCTGCTGTGCTTTAACGGCCCATCTTTTCAACCGATTTTGACAAAATTACTATAGGGGTAGGTTACACGCCGCGAAAGGACATAGGCTAATATCCCAGAAAATTAAGGAGTTCCCCCGGGGATCAATAAAACATAATCCACGCAGATAAGTCGTGGGCATCATCTGAATTATTACACAAAATTACTGTAAGTAAGTATTTTGTTATATAAATTTTTATTCTATAACAAGTTAGCACTTGACTGCGGAATGCGTACTCATCTGTTAGTCAGACTTAGCCATCTGAGTATATATACGGTAGCGGGCTAACCTGGAAGGCGTAAGGGAGCTATATCAAACCCATATCCATGTCGAATTTTATGCGACGTCGTACCAAAATGCTAAATCGTTTTGCCGGTGGCCACAGCGAAAACCTCCCACCAAACCAGACACCTGAGTCAGACCGAGTTTCTTGCTGGTTCTCTTCGGTACGAACCATTCCGAACCAGTGGTAAATTCACTCGACGATTCAAAAGCACTTGTCAAAGTCAATTTGGATAAAAAGATTTGAATTTGAGTTTAGAAATCATAAATACCTCAATAACTAGGAGGACATCAAAGCCTAACTCCCTCTGAATAATTGTAGATAAGATCCCTTCAGAGATCAAAGTTCGCTTTCAGAGTACAATAAATATACACTTCCGAATACTGTTTGCTACAATAAATTACCGACCATTTCGATCTTGATTCTCGAGCCAAGATGATAAGACTATCATCTTTTGACCCATTCACACGACCACAACTCCCTCATCCATTGTCTCGACATCAACGCGTAATGAATAGCTCCCTCGTTCATGTAACAGTCGTGTGAGGCCGACATTACTGGGAATTGGGTGTTGCACAGTTGCACATAAAGAGATAGAGTCGGCTTAGTTATTGTCTATTGTCTATGATGTAAGCCGGTCAATTTTGCATAACAACCGATAGGGAAGTTGCTAAATCCAGTGACCAAGATACCGTATTTGGATTTGTGAGATTAGTCGTTTGTTTACTGTTTACATTGAAAAGAGAAATTCCTTGCTTATCAATAGATTATACAAATTTTATATCTAGCACTTACTTAGTTATTGTCTTTTGATAGTAAGGCGTTACGTACATTTCCAATTTTAGTGTTTTTTATCTAAGATCAAATGTGTTTGATTTGATTAGTTATGCCTGAAAGAAAACAATGAGAGGGATCTTGTCTTGCGTAGATATCTATTGAAGACTATTGCAATAGATCTATTCACAGGGTAGCGAACTACACATAGGAAGGGTGCTTCGAACGAACACTTCTGACACACTTTGTTGATGTTTCTTGACACAAATTCAAACTCATGTTTTTTATTGAAATAAACTTTTAAAAGTGCTTTTGAATCGTCGAGTGAAACTACCACTGGTTCGGAATGACATTCCACCACCAACCAAGACACTTGGTACACAATCAACAACAACAGTTTTCTAGGCCAAGGGATCCCACTCTCGTCTTTGATAAAACCATAGACATAGAATTTTTTCGCTACGCTATGGATAAAACACTATCACTTGATCAAGTGTTAGAAAAAGGATGCAAGTTGCAAACGTGACCCTATGCTTATCTGCCATGCCCCTAACAGGTTAGCCCGCTACCATCTTAGACTGCATCATCACATCAGGTGAGATCGTAGTCAAGGGCTAGCTTGTAGTGGATGAAAAAAAAATCTAAATAAAAATTTTGAAGGGCGCAATAGGTATACTCATAAGGTTAGCAAATCATTTCACGGAGCGAATCAAACTTCAACGTTCAATACAATACAAGCGCGCTTGCATAATCGAATTAGACCTATTAGGCCTATTAATTTCACCCAATACCCCACATAGAGGTATTACGGAACACGGCGAGCATACTAATCACACGAGACAATGTGACCATTAGCGACACGTTACTATCGTTATCTGACACTGAACTACAAATCAACTCTTGAAAGTGATTGCGACTGCCATTCCAATTCCATGGAATCTCTTAATTACTTGAGTGTTTTTGATTAGAACTTGTACGTGTAATGTTTTAGTTATTAAAAAACCAGTGGACGAGTGGCCTAATTGTGACAATGCATATCAGTCGATTGCGAATGTTAAGCAACGTTGACCATAGTCGGTAACTGGATGGGTGACCGAATTGGGAGGTTCAAATGTCGTCAGTAACATCTGATAATAATCGTTACAAAAACCATAAATTAATCTTAGTCGAGTCGTATGCGGAAGGACGTGGGAACCCACCGCATCATTATTATCCCAAGAAAACTCCTACCATTATGTGATTAATGTAAAGGGGTCACGACTCTCAGTAATGAGGAATACGACGCAAAGAGACCAAAACACCAACAACCCTACTGACCTGAATCGCTATAATTGCGAAAGGGTGTTTGTTTGTTGTTTTTAATCACGCAGCAGCGAGATAACGTTCGCTGTCTCGTGTTTTTTTTTTACGAGGTAACGTGATTTTTTATATGAACCCATATTTTAAAGGAGAGTGAGTACTTAGGCCACTTTTGTCCCGGAAAATTAATTAGTTCCTACGAGGTTTTCAAAAACCTTAACCCTGGTGGACGGAGTCACGGACATCATCTAGTAATACAAACATAGGCTGTAAATTCTCGTTGAAAGTCTCGTGTGCTTGAAGTCTATTGAATAATAGAAACCACGCTCCATATTAGCGACTGCGCAACTGTAGACCGGAACCGTCTTTGCCATTAATGTCTTTGTTTCCTATATGGACGCGACGTCACGGCGGCTTCTTTTTGAACTTTCATCTATATTTACCTATATTACACAGGACAGGGAATCAGCTTTTTTTTCTAAGTTGTATAATCCTCAAGGAACGATCGGATTATGTGGGACTAACTAAAATCTCAGTGGCCTTCCTCAGAGCATACTGAGAGTCTCCGGGAACTCTGTATGAGCTTGCGCAGGTGCCTTCCTTGTGCGACGCCCATATTGAGCTTGCCCCATATATTTAAGACTATAGCTGATCCATTTTAAGTTTGAATCCTTAATTATCGGGATAAAAAGTAGCCTATGCCACTCTCCTGGTCGTCAACTATGTCCATGCAAAAAATCACGATTCGTTGCTCTGTTCCGGCGTGATTGAAGAGCAAACCAAAAAACCAGTGTCGCATTTAGGTATAGTATTACTCGTAGTATGATTCATTTAACTTTGGGTGATGCTGAAGGTTTTTTCCTTGTTGCTTCAATTTCCTAGGTCCTCGCAGATCTATAATGCAGAATGCAAAGACACTGTAACTACTTATTTTCTCTAGCGATAGTTAAATGGTCCCTGTTAAAGTACCTTGATGGATTCGAAACTAACTAGTCAGGTAAACAGCATTGTGATGCATATGCACCGGTTTATACGTATATAAACAGGATGGACGCTCAAATAGTCTGAATTCCAAAACAACTCATCTACATTGCGTTCTCACATCATTAGCTGCACTGTAACGTCCAGTGGTTACAGTTTTTACTCTCGTAACTAATCTTGATTAATATTAACGTCAATATCGCCGTTTTCTCTGCGTGCGCGCAACCAGATACGTTTCACGTGCGTGCGACGCGTAAACGACGCGCTCTGATTGTAGCTTTCTTGTCCTGAAGAGGTGAGTTTGCTTCGAAGGTTTTATTCAGTTTGAACATGTTGTAACCGATGGGTAAAAGTGCACCAGTAGTCTAGGAAACGGGGCGGTTTGTTGTATGGAGAGTGGAGACCCCTGCATTAGATCATCAGTCGTTGAAACTTGGCAGGGTTGTTAAGTATGGTGTGAACCAAAACTTATACAAAAAATCCAAAAATATATCCATGCGGAGGTTAGGTATTTATACTTAAAACTAAATATTTTTGACTGAAAAAAAAAATGATAAGGACTACATCCCATAATAGTTAGGTGACATTTTTGCTACAGTTCAAGATTCTTTGTTTTAGTCGACATTGTAAAGCCACTATTGGAAGGGACTATTGCTATCAAATATGTTATTAAATCGTTGCTAACTAGTCAATAGAAGTAAAGTAAATTGTCTTAATGAAGAGAATGTGGTACTTTTTTGCACAATGGAATTTAGATGACTTAACTCGAAGAACACCTGGTAGGTATGTGTGGGAAAATTACCAGATGGTAAACATACCATAACCAGTACCATCATCTGTTTTCTGTATAGTTGCTTACATGCATTTGAAGCAATTTTAGCGTCTGATCGAAAATAAATAAGCATTGTTATACTCTAGAAGTCTAGACTGTTGTAGAAAGGTCCAGCCCCACTTGAGTGGCAACGTAGCGGCAAATAATATTTTTATTTTTATGAGTTTGTACGGGGCTGCGTCGCGGATTGCATCTCCGTGTCCCGTCCCAGCTCCATACAATCTCATACAAAGAATACTTGCTGCTACGTGCCGAACCGCGCCGCTGCCCTGTAGTGGGGCTAGACCACAGACCATAGGCTTACTACTCGGTGGGCTAGACCTGTATCGAAAATTAAACCAATAGGTACCCCTGTCTCGATCTGCACTCCTCCATCCTACATAGTCTAAATTCCAAGGACTCGTAGGTACGACGCCATTCGCTTCCGCGTTTCAAATAGTTAGCAATGTTAGGATATGAAAATATCCTTCCGGCTTTACCCCTCCAGTTGTAATATTGGCATCTTCAAAAGGAGAGTGAATATGAATTGGTGTTAGATGTAGCATCTTTGACGTTGACATGTAGACGGCTGGCGTCGACGAGTCGACGTCTGCTGCTAACGGGTGGCGACGGCTGCAGTTGCCTATGCCGTTGGCAACGTGCCGCTCGTGTATATGAGCCCTTAGTCTGAATTATTTTTGGCTTTTTTAGTCTGATTAAAGTCAAGCGGCGCAAGCCTAGGTATACATATACTATAATTATATATGCGAAAGTGTGTCTGTCTGTCCGTTTGTCTGTCTGACTGCTACGCTTCTTCGGCCCATCTGTTCGACCGATTTTGATGAAATTTAATGCAGGGGTGGGTTGTATTCCGGGGAAAGACATAGGCTACTTTTTATCCCGGAAAATTATGGAGTTCCCGCGGAAATTAGAAACCATTATCCACGCGGACGAAGTCGCGGGCATCATCTAGTATGTATATAGTATAGCTAAAAATTCTCTTCCATCCAAAGTAACAGAACAGAACCATTATTAGTACGTTATCAGTCACAAAAGACTAAATTTATAAAGACACGTTCCGTAAACAATTGGAAAGCGAGTGGCACAAGTTTTATCGCCCCCATGGCATCGGTACCACCTGTCAACGGATGGCGAAACGAAACGGTCCGATTGCCTCCACGAGCCATTGTCGTTATCTGGGGTGTAGAAATGCCCAGCCTTTTTGTTAGGCCTTTGAATGAATGAATTTTGAGTTGAGGTGCAAAAAGGTATGAATGAAGAGTGTTCTATGTTGTGTTGTAAGTAGTTACAACATAAAACAACAACAACATTCTAGTAGTAGAATGTGACAGTGGTAGCCAGTGGTAGCAAAGGTGATAGTGTTTGGTCTAGCCTATCCGGACCGGGTACAAACTCAAGGCGAAAACACACTCACAAGACCGCTACTGAAGAACACGTTTTTACCTTGTTATCGGTTTATGTACTTAAATATTCATTACTATGAATGAACGGTGCTAATAAGTAATTTTAAACAAACTTTTCGTCGGTATTAGCCTTTACGCGTAACATATAGAACATACTTATAACACGCCAATAACGCTTGTGATAATGTGAGAGATGACTGAGAAATTATAATATTAGTTTTTTTGCGGCAGCGCGCGCGTAGTTTGCGGTAATTCTAAGTGACAAGCATCACTGCATCATTCCTAATTCCTGTTAACTATTATATCGAATAGCTATCATACAAATAATAACCATAATATCATATTATTAAAATTATAAACTTGAGAAAGTAAAAGTGAAATTAATATAGATAGATATTTTTCATCGTGCCAATAGATAAATCGCGTCTCAGACGACCGATTCATGATTTTCAATATTCTATTCATAGGCACGCAATTGTTATGAACAGATCTTATAATAGTTACCTAATATAGGAATAAAAAGACGATGAGCTACATTTTTTTGCAACAGGCGTTGCAAAAAAATGTAGCTCATGAAGTCATGACTTAGGGTAAAGAATCAGGCCAGAACGGGTTGGACTATAGTTCTGGAATGCATAAAAGGTTCTTGAACTAGTCGGGTGACATAAAGTGACTACATCATTGATGAAATTACCTATTGTTCGCGTATATAGGTAAAATACTTACATGGTATCTTTATTTGGATACAGTTAAAATATATATAGGTAAAATACTTACATGGTATCTTTATTTGGATTGTTGCCTTTATCACATATTGAACAAGCAGTAAGTAGGTAATATTAATTAAAAAACTGTAATACGACTACGGAAAAAATTACAAAGGAGCCCACTTTTTTGAGTGTAAAATAAGGTAAAATCCGTAATATCGGTTTTGTTCGTGTAATATGTAGCGTATGTAACCCGAAACAGAATAACGAATCTATTGACACAAAGTCATTCATCAAAATCGGCTCAGTACTTTTACAGGCGCTACGGTGGAACATGCATATATACGTAGACTGCTAAATTCATAACCCTTCCTTTTGGCTTTGTCTTAGTCGGGTAAAGAGTTGTAAAAAAAAAAAAACACAGATTTCGCAGTCCCCGCAAGAATCGGAACATTAAAAATGAATACAAAAATTTACGAAAAAAAATTCTGAAATAAAAATTATTTCTTCGAAATATTTAAAAAATTTATTAACCTACTAGTGGGCCCGACAGACGTTGTCCTTCCCTATCTTCTTTGCAAATTTTCCCATATTTTCTCACTGTTTAAACCTTCCCTGGACTACGACAAACATTTCAAAACCAAAATCAGCTAAATCGGCCCAGCCGTTCTCGAGTTTTAGCGAGACAAACGAACAGCAATTGATTTATATTATATATGTATATAGGTATTGACCTATTTTCAAAATTCCAACTTGAATGCACGTCTCTTTCCAAATTCCTAAAAAAGTTCACTCACACGTGTCTCGATAAATTCCTCAACTCTTGGTACTATTCCCATCTCAATCCTCCCAAAATCCTCGGAGTTATGGCCTAAAATACGTCTCAGGCGATTTGCATCTGCTATCCATTTTCAATGGTAAAATGAAGAATACTCATGCATCAAGTGCTTGGATCAATTAACAATTTATAATACCAGGCTTTTACCGGCTGAAACATGCTGCATCAGTTTTATAACCTCCAATAACTAGCTATTGAACGAGATACTGCACAACATTAGAGATTGTAAACATGATACGTAGTTATTAATTTGTTTTCCATTGTTATTGAAACGATATCGCGGAATGAGATCAAGGCTATTTGACTAGGGTTACCTTGAGTTCAATATGGTCCTGAAAAAATTACTGGCTTTTACTGGACTGGACTAGACTCGACTGAGAAGTTCAAACTCCTGACGCACGGGCGACGTCTCTACGTTATTATTGTTGACTCGTATAGAGATTAATGTTGGCTGAGCGAAAATACAAAACAAGTATTTCGCAATACCTATTTATTAAAATAGTATTTTAAAATTACTTAATAAGCTTACGATCGACAGTGTAACATAATATTTCGTATGTCTATGTAATGTTATGATTCTAGCGAATTAAACTTCTAGTTCCTTCATTATTAAGCATAATATATTGTAGAATTTTATAATTTCAATAAATATATTATTTTTGTAACTAGACCTATACCACTTAACAATTTAATTTTACATTACTCGCTTTCAAGAAAGGCAGGAAGAGATTTCTTTTTTAGAGATAAGCTTTAACCTTTGTCCACTTTTTTATATTCGTTTTAAGACAATACTTTGCACAAAAACAATAAGAATAAAATTTAAATAAAATTGTTTTTTTTTTTAATTTATTTAGTACCTAAAAGTTATAAAATACGAAGAAAAACAGATACATAGTGGACAAGGAAGCACTTATCTCTATAAGAGATCTCTACCAGTGACCCTTGGCAGTGAGAAAGGTTGTGGAGGAAGAATAGGTAGGTACAACAAGATATGAGATAGAATGAAACGAGATATTATATCATAAACTTACATAAAAACACACAAATATACATATATGTATATTTGTGTGTTTTTATGTAAGTTTATGATATATACTAATTGTCATGGACTTCCGCAAAGTAACGCCTGCTTGTATCCAATATATCAGATCTGATCGTGAAGTCTGGTCACCCGAAGGCCGAACCAAGCTACGGCTCCGACCTTTAGTGTGGGATACGAAGATACAATAACCTAAACAGAAAATTTGGTGATAACAGACATTAACCTTCTTAATAGGAAAGTCATTAAAAAGATTTATAGGCAGCGTGATATTTTAATATTGGTGGTAATATTTGATTTGATAAAGTTATCTTACTTTTATGATAAGAACTTACTACTGTTTAAGAGGAAAACCTCGATTTTATCTTTTTCATTATTAATCATTAAATAGGTCTTCTACTTAACTCTTGTTATTTTTTTCCCGTTCGGTTCTAAACGAATATAGATAGTTAATGGCCTTAATATTTTTGAATCAATAATAATAGTTTTTAAGCAACATCTCTTCCATATTATGAGGATTTAAAAATTAAAAAAAAAAAAAAAACATGATATCGAAGTAGGTATTGTGGAACTTGTTCTTTACTTTGTTCTAAAGAAGGTACTTAATTAGCAGATTCCTTACCTGTGGTGGAAAAGGAAAAGTAATTTACCTATGTACCTATTTGTGCACCACAGCCAACAGGAAAAATTTCGTGTTCTTCACAAAATCTATATACCAGACCCCAATCTTTGGTCAGTAATTCCCTTTTGAAACAATAACAATTTTAGTATAACCTTAAAGATTTCCATTCCAATAATAAATACCTATGGATATTTGATTTTATATTTTAATACTGTGATATTTAAGTAGGTATTTGATTGCGCCCGCGCAGTGTAAGCCGGCGACATCTCCGGCCAGTATCGATGGGTTGGTTTGTTCGATTGCGCGTGCTACAAGTTATTAACAAAATGCGATAAAACGTACGTAAAGTAATAAATATTTCACACTAACTTTCGGGTACGGCCTTCGCTTTTACTTATGTAATTTTTAGACGAAAATAAGTGTACCTACAGTGTACCTATATTTAATAAATAAATGACTATGACTATGACTATGACTATGACTATCATAACTAGCGAATGCCCGCAACTTTGTCTGCGTAGTTTGAGATTTTTTGGTTCCGCGGGAACTCTTTAATTTTCCGGGATAAAAGCCTATGTGCTATTCCAGACTATAAACTATCTCTGTGCCAAATTTCAGCCAGATCCGTTCAGCCTTTGGGGGGTAATTGAGTAACAAACATCCATACATCCATCCAAACTTTCGCATTTATAATATTTATATATTTGTACGTATTTTTGATTTGAATTTAGAAATCCTGTACGTTACCATAATATCATTACCGTAACCTAAGTTCCGTGACAACTGACAAGTAAGGCACATATGTACGTAATTATTTATTACTAACCTGTCAGTGCCGCTTTGGAAGATTAAAGTAAGATGATGAAGTCACTAGATGATGTGATGTCATCGGCTCGGCGTAGATTTGGTTTAATCCAATGGGTATTTTTCGGGCAAAAAGTATAACTACAGGAATTAAAGTTATATGTACTTATCAAGTAAGTTAGCAAGTTTCGTGAAAACCTTGTAGGTATAGGTACAGATGTGTCGTGCAAAAGCCGCAAGTCAAACCTGAAACTAAAACCCAGAATTTATAGCTAGGCTAGCCACGTAGGTACTCCAATAAATTATTTTCTTAAGTATTTTTTTTTTCGTACCTAAGTTAGATGTTTTCGTCGTTTCAATATATTGAGAATCAGAAACAGAAAAAATGAGATTTTCGTCATATCAACAGCAGTTCCAATTATTTCCATTTGGTCAACGTGACTTTATGAATAAGAAAAACGGAGAAAATATTTCTTTGCCTAGTTACTAGCCGGTCGCACGTGACTCGGTATACGTGGGGTATACGAGTTTAGGAGCTACAGATAATGTTTATTTGGCCTTGATGGATTGTAAAGGCCGTTTACAGACCTTTTACAAAACATTAAGTTCTTCAGTCTCAGCAATCACTATAAAACGTCATGAATGTTCTTAAGAACACGTATTCAGTGATAATAAGTACCTAAGGACGGATAAAAAATAACTCTATCCGCTTGTTAAAATGGAATTATACTTAAAAGTATTCTTAAGTCTTTTTTTAGACTTACATAAAAGTATTCTTACTTCGTAGTAATACATTTCTGATTTAATTTGTATTAGTAAATAAAGGCTATGGACCTAAACTATTAATTACGTTGCACGTTGTTACGGAAAACCTTTCCTGAATCCTGACAATGAGCGAATATGTGTTAAAATTCCCATTAAAACCTTAACCATTGGTTTAAAGATTAAATAACTATAACTAGTAGTTAATTTTCATACCTCGGTTATCTATCTAAACAGCAACCTCTGATCGTACTTAAGCTGAAGAAGATTTTGATAAACGGCTTAGCTAGTCACCTGACAGCAAAACCTTGTAGTACAAGTCTAATCATAATTCCATTGTATGTCAGTGTTCAATATTAAACGCGACCTACCGTTACCCACCTTGACTGTACTTTAGTACATTCAATTATATTATGCAAGCAGCCTCTGAATTAATTACTTACCCAAAAACATTACAATGCGCGAACGGGTTTCACAAAACAGCGTTGTGAAATATGAAAACATTGAAATATCCGCAGTACAGCAGGTATCAGCTGACATATACACTGACATAATCAATAACGACCTTGGCACCGCTTCCCCGTTTCACTTCTGTCGCTCGGAGTATAGCCAGCAGTATCTTTTGCATCAATCATTGATACATCGCAATCACCTCTGATTGGTTAACACTCTTCCACTATTGGACGAAATCCATTGACGCAGCAAGAATACCATAAATTCAGCCAATCAGAGGTGATTGCGATGTATCAATGATTGATGCAAAAGATACGCGGTCGCCCTGCAGAGCTAAGCAAGAGTAAAGTCACTTGTGTAGACTTTGGGAATTTATTAGTATTGCTGTTAATTGGAGGTAACTATAACTACGTAGTACTTACTTGTGAATTACCGCAGTGTTTGTCTATTCGACTAACTTATATGGCTAGTAATAATAATCTTTTGTATAATATTACCATGTAGAAGTGTATGTCTGTTTGTAACCTTTTGACATGTTTTGACGACCTCCGTGGCGCAGTGTGTAGCGCTGTTGCCTTAACGTGCGGAGGTCCTGGGTTCGATCCCCGGCAGGGTCAATTTGGGAATTTATAATTTCTGAATTTTCCCTGGTCTGGCCTGGTGGGAGGCTTCGGCCGTGGCTAGTTACCACCCTACAGGCAAAGACGTGCCGACAAGCGATTTAGCGTTCCGGTACGATGCCGTGTGTGTAAACCGAAGGGGTATGGGTTTAATATAACTGCCATGCCCCTAACAGGTTAGCCCGCTACCATCTTAGATTCCATCATCACTTACCATCAGGTGAGATCGTAGTCAAGGGCTAGCTTGTAGTGGATTAAAAAAAAAACTCGAAAACTCAATCAGTCCATAAAAACATCTCCAAAAAAATCTCCGTGGGAATTCACTGGAATATTACAATAATATTAGACATAATAATATTTATAACTTTAGTCTTTGCAACTATTGTTGAAATGTGTTATAAATTATTATCTGTCCATATCATTCATTTTGTTTGTCACTTGTAGAGATAGTTATTTCACTGTTGTCATATATTGCGATAGTGTTTCTGCATTCATTAATTATTATAATTAATTGTTATCTATTTTACCATTCAATTATGTTTTGATGTTAGGTACCCACGGGCCATGATACATTTCTTTTGTCACTTGGACACGTCTTGCGCTTTCAAGTAATAGTTCTTAAGTGAGATGCGTAAGTTATACTATGAATTCATCGGGTTAAATCGATTCAATCTTAGGTTCCATAATAAACTCTATTACCCTTGAGAATTCTTCCTCATTTCACCCAATCGCTTGGATGAAAGATACTTTTAGTACACTAGTATAAACTAATTCGGAGTTTGATACCTTTTCTTTTTTTTACTGCAGAATTTTTTCTTCGCTTCGTATTAAGATTTGTTATCAGGGTTTTTAACTAAAAATACTTAAAAAGTTACTTATACTAAAGTAATTTGATAGATTTTTTTCAGCAAACGATAAACATGTGTTACAGCAATGCTTACTATTTTATTTTAATTCAGTTCAAACCTTCGGTTCGGAAGTAAAGGTAGGTACAATGCCGTGTCGAAGCCGATTACATTTTATGGTTCTATAAAATTTCAACACCTCTTTCCGGTTAGCACATTCCACCTTAGACAATATCACGATATCGTCTCCTTCCTCATTTGCTGAGGGCTATGACTTTATTATTAAAAACGAGTTAGAATACGATGTTATTAAATATTTATGGATAACTAGCTGATGCCCGCTACTTTGTCTGCGTGGATTAAGATTTTTTGGTTTTAACTCTTTAATTTCCCGGGATAAAAATAGCCTATGACTTTAATCTATCTCAGTGCCAAATTTCATCCAGATCCGTCCAGCCGTTCTGGCGTGATTGAGTAACAAACATCCATCCAAATTTTTGCATTTAAGTATAGTATTATTATTGGTGTTTTAGTATAGCGACAGCTTAATTTTGCATTTTGTGGACATATCAAGAAGGTGCAATCTCATGCTTGTTACCTAAGCCTAATTATAAGTTATCTGCCTCGTTGTTCTAGCGGTTAGCATTGTCGACTGCGGATCACGAGGGCCTGGGTTCGATTCCCGGTCGGGCATAAAAATTGTTAGGTATTGGGTTTTTCAATTAAGAAATTCTCAGTGCCAGCCCGGAGTAGGAAGTTGGCGGTGTTTCACCCTCGTGCCTCGGAGAGCCCGTTAAGCGGTCGGTCCCGGTTATTATCACTAACATGATAATAGTCGTTAAAGTCCGCCAACCCGCATTTGAGCAGCGTGGTGGGTCTAAGCTCTAATTCCCTCTCTTCTATGAGAGTGGAGGCCTGTGCTCAGCAGTGGGACGTTAATGGGCTGTAGTGGTGGTGGTAAATTATAAGTTAATTTACATGATTGTTACCAGTTTTATGGTCCAAATAAAAAAATAAGTATAGATAATTATGGCAGATTGCTAAACGTGTGACGCTGACGACGCTTAACAAACACAATCGCAAAATATGCTGTCCCAACTCCCAATCGCGCCACATTACCAGCATCGCGATTTCTTAGTGATCATTAGAAATAATATTTTGAAACAACAATCAGCATCTGATATTTGCTCTAAACGGTCCAGCTGCCAAGGCATTCAATATCAAGTAATCGAAACCTACGTGTGAATGATGACATTGAAAGATAATCGCACCAAAGAAATATTACACCGCTTTACACTGTCCCATAATTTTAATTTACGCTCTACACCTGTCGCTGCTGAATAATATTCATATTTATATGCAACATGTTCGAGTATATATTATTGTATCATCAATATTACCTACCTTTAGCGCTTCATGAAAGCCTCTGTCGATAGAGAGTTTCGTAATCGTCCTAGCTTTTAGCTGGAATAACTGGATTTATCGAGCTATACTTTTAGACTTTCATATTCATACGATTCATTATTCTTTTAGCAAAGTAGGTACTCGCTGGAGATAATCTTTGTATCCACTTTAATCTAGATCTAGTTATTATGATCAGTTCAGTGATAAAAAATATCTGGGTCGAATTCATTGTGGCTAATCATCTATTAATTTATGTAAGTGTTAGAATTATAATAGAATTAAGTATAATAGAAAAATCGTGTTCTTTTTTTATAACATTGCATGCGCCGGAAACATTGTGGACTGGATTTTAATTCAGGGCGTTATTTAGAATATAATTCCAGGCGGGAATGTTTTTACAAGTTCACTAATATTTCACAAAAAAAAGTTTAACAAATGATCATTTCACAAAAAACGTTTCACAAACTATTCAGGTAACATGACGGTACATTTTACAAACTTTAGTGCTTCTGAAAATAATTTTTTTTTTTAAACTTTAGTTAGGTATATTATCGCGATAGAACCTAAATGCCCGGACTGTGGCAATCAAACTAACAATCAGATAAAGCTTATTAACAGAAATTTATCATACTGATAAAGAAAAATTTCTTGAACCTAAACTTTCTACAAAATGTCGAAGTTCAATCGAATTTGAGCGACCTAATGCTTAGACTATTTGATAGTCGAAAGTTTTATCTCCTATATAAGACTTTTTTATTACATAGATCCCAATTACAAAGAACTGAGAAAGTGTGTTGAATAGTGAATACCCTTTGTGAATAGCTGTGCCTAATAATATCCAACGATTATCATCTTATTTTTTAATTCTAGGTCGTCTGTTATAATAACTCACAAAGCCAAAAAACACATTATATTACACGCATAAAGCTCATGAAATTCTGCGTATCATAATGGAATCACTATGTTGGTCACTGTTTCATTCGAGTCACGGACAGAAAAATTATGCTCATGATTAACGACTGTTGAGTTCATGATATCAGGCATTCGTATGGTAATGTGGTGTATGGTGCGTAGTCATTGTACTTTCTTCTATTATTGTAGAAGTTTCACCATTTATTGCCGCATTGGAACCGCGATTAGCTATTACGGTTACTTTGTTGAATGTGTTGTGCGTTAGATCTTTACGAGTTTCTCTCTCATTATTCCCTGCTTTTATTTTTTTGTTTTATACTTGATTATTGCCGCGACTTTGTCCGCGTAGATAAGTTTTTATCCCGGCTAGTTCTATCTCGGAAAATGAAATAACTATTTTCAGTTTCCGTGGGAATTTAGAAAACCTTTTCCAGACGGACGAAATCGCGGGCATTAGCTATGATCATAATCGGTTGGAAAGATTGGCCGTGAAACCGTAGCCGACAGTCAGACAGACAGACACACCATCGCTTTTATGAAATGAATTAGGATTAGGCGGACGCAGGCACAAGAATTAGACGCTTTATGAAGTTTTTTTTAATTAGGCAGAAGTCACAACTCACAATACAAGTAATACGTAGTGTTTATGTAATAATTCCTTTCATTGTGCTTTTCTCTCTAACAGTTTCCTTGTATATTCTCTTTTTATGTTTGGCTTCAAGGTCATATTTGCAGACTACTATCCTGCCTTGTTTTGGATTTTCTATAATGACAAATAATCAAACCATATTTTTTTATTACTTATTAGTTAGAAGCTTAAAACTACATCGAATAGACAAAATTTATATAGTGATTAGTTTCATAATATTTCATTTCTTATTTACCGACTTTTTCTTTTATTGTAGGCAAAATGGTCTCATTATCTCAATTTTTATTATTATTTTGCAGACTAACTATTCTGCCATGATTTGATTTTGTAGAAATCAAACCATTTTTTTCTCTCTTATTTAGAATTCTGTACATTGTTATACTTATTATTTTTTTAGATAACTTTATTGACGTAACCTTTCTTCACATTTATGTTATTCGTTGTACATAAGAATTCCAAATCGAATCTCGTTAGGAGAGCCCATTATAGAGGGCTTATGTTAGATAGACTACATTCTTACTACAGACTACAGGCGAAGGCGATCGATCGTGCCGTTTCAATTAATAACAAAGAGGCTTAAAATTGTCGTTAATAAAATAGCTCTTTTATTTGCCGATTCATTTGTTGGTTCAATTTTAAACTCAACGATGTTTTTAATAATTAAACTTCTCCAGATCTCACAGTGATATGAAAGACACTCCAATAATTGAAATCAATTCCAAAGTGAACAAGTAATTTAAACTTTTCGAATTTTATGTGATTGTAAATAAAACAGTTCCAAAACAAATTGTACTGTGAACATTTTGTGTTATGTGCATAAAAGTGAACAGTGATACTACCAGGATTTCAGTGCCCGAAAATTTATAATGAAGATTTAATATAATAATTGGACGTTCCACTTTGTTAACACTCCAAAGTGGCGAGGTCAGAGTCGAGGATTGTGCTAGTGGGTGACGGAGAAGAAGATGAATGCTGTTGCCCTGGCATGAGGATCGGTGATATCGCAGGAGTGCTTCTTGAAGCTGCAAAGCTGACGAGATCCTGGTTCTGCCAGAAGCCTGGTTACGGGTAAGTTTAAATAAAGGTTTCACTAAATAAATAGGTACTAAAAAAGAGGATACATAGGCTGATGCAAATAATGAGGTTAGGTAACCAGGCTTTTTGATTGTAATAAATAGAAGTAGAGCCTAACCCAACCAAAGATAGAAACGGTTATTGACAAGGTATTCATTTGGTTATGGCTTATATCCCGCACTCATGTTTTGAAAAAGAAATCGTTCTTAATTTGTATGTTTTTTTAAATATATGTAAAATAAACATGAAATATGAAAAATTCGCAAAAGAACTAAAAACTAAGGCTTACATCATTTAACCTGTGGCTCTACGAGCGCTCAAAAAAAAAAGCTCACCTAACGAACTTCTGGAAAAGCAATTCGCTTTCAACCACCGCACACTGGAATCGTTAAAAACGAAAGCCACAACACATTTGTCATAGCCGGCAATCTCGTTCACTGAAGGTCTGGGTAAATACAAAGCGCGACGACGGTGACCCGTCACGACGTGAGCACGATAAAACGGCAAAATTAGTAAACCTAAGATAATAGGAACTCATTATTTTAATTTAGCATCTGGCACCTGGTTGCAGTCAAACCTGCTAGCACGTCTAAGGTTGAGGAGCCCGCTTGCTAAGATGCCTATCACTATTGAATTGAAGGAATTTACCAATGAGTGCATGGATTTAAACTCGAGAGACGTGCATCGCAAATCCTAGCGGTTCGAATCGGAAGAAACAAGGCCAATGGAGGAAAATCGCTTTGTATATTTTATTGTACATGTCCTGTGTCATGTGAATTTCGACTACGTATGGAGCTTCATAAAAGAAGACATCTTATTCTCTGTTGTGTGAAAGCCTTCATACCGTTCCTTGTATTACATCTTCTAGCAGCGGTGGACTAGCATCCGATGTATACCCCAATGTGACATGATTCATGAAGTTTCATGTTTCAAAAATCATACAAGCGTTCAATGTGACATGACATTCTGCCGTGCCGTTGCGTCTCGCATTGCTGCTGTCGCGCAGTGTATGCCCAAGTCCTAACAACGCTGCCCACTTTCATAACCGACTATTTTTCCTCAAAACTGGGTCGTTCCTGCGCCGAGCTGGGCGCATTCAGCCGTATTAATCAAGTCGGTGCAACAGAATAGAGGCCCATTCCCCCCAACGACAATGGAGGGGATGTCTCGCTCCATTTGACAAATAAACTGCGCTCGCTATACTCGGCCAAAGCTCGGGCAAGTGGGCTAAATAGCCTGACAGTTTTATGAACATTTCGATGAAAGTTGGAGGAACTTAATCTCGGAAAGTTTTGAAAAGTGGCGAGTTGTTTGTGTCACTTGCCTTGTAAAATAGAAATTGGGTTCATCTGAAACAGAATTCCTGTAGGAAATGATCGTCTCATTTCCATACCCAACATTTATTGTAATACATACAATTAAATCGTGGAATCATTCCTCTTCAGTATGTTCTACATGGGGTTCTCAAGCTGTGGTTAACCGACCGTCTCTTCTCCATACCCAACATTTATTCTAATACATACAATTAAATCGTGGAATCATTCCCCTTCAGTGAGTTCTACGTGAGGTTTTGAAGGCAACTTCTACATGGGGTTCTCAAGCGATGGTTTGCGAATTCCGTGATAGATTGTTGCATGTTCCTCTTATATGCTGCAAAAATGTAGTGATCATCCAATGTTTTTTTCATCATCTACTACTACTACAGCCCATTAACGTCCCACTGCTGGGCACAGGCCTCCACTCTCATAGGAGAGAGGAAATTAGAGCTTAGACCTACCACGCTGCTCCAATGCGGGTTGGCGGGCATTAATGACTATTATCATCTATCATCATTTCATCATCTACTTACCATAAAACCGTACCACATAATATTAATTAAGTATGTACTAAAAATTGACCACCCGATTTGCGTAATTCCTTTTTAGCCTTTAACCACCATAATATTTCTACTATACCTACTGTAACATTAAAGCAAAGACTTTGCATCAATAAAAAATATAGGGCCATTATTATAAAATGTATTTGCATACGGAATTGAAGTCGTATTTTCAGCCATATTTTTAGTGTAACCACATTTTAATGAATCCTCCCAAGTCCCAGCGGCGTGACCTAAAATGTATTTAATTGAAATGCGCCGCAGGAAACCTTTATGATATAGGTACATTTTTAAAGGTTCACGTTACTCTAGGAATATGTTGAATGCGCGGTCTTTTATTTTTTTAATAAATGCCATTTTTATTGTGATTTACTTTCTGTAGACTATTGGAATATTTCCAGCGGAGTTAAGACATTAATAATAACCTATTTTTGTATACTTTCGTCGCCCGATAATTCGAGGAGACCATCTATAAAGTGACTAATAAACTCTATCACCGTCTGCCCTTTCTCCAGATTTAGAATTTCATTCAATGGGGCTGATTCTGTATAACACAATCTCTAAACTAAACTAAAATGGCGGCTTTAAATCTAGTTCTGTCCCTTTCCGTATGAAGTATTATGAAAGGGTTAGTAATATTTGTAATGCTCTAATTTTAGTTTAGTTTAGAGACTGTGCACTACAGTGCAAAAATTCGATGAAACGAAAAAGCGACACCAAAAGAGACAAACATATTTATAACAGGATATAGAGAATGACATAGAATACAAGTTATATTTATCTCATTCTCTCGTAGGCTACTTTTCTGATGTTTCACTTCTGCCGTTTGTGAATTGCACACACACACTTTTTTTCATTCGCGTCACCAACACCTCGCTCCGACATGCTCCCGAACAGCGACATGCTCGCGTTGTTACGAATTACATTCGTAAATAAACTTTAATGGTTTAAAGGTTTATAATATATTTTAACTATTTTAAATATTCGTTTTCACTTCTATCGTCAGTCCCTATTGACTGCCAATTTTTATTGGTAGTATTCAATTTAGTTTGTAGGGGGCTAGGACAAGAAGGAAAAAAGAACATGCAATAATATGAATCAATCATCTTCCAATAAGTGGACAGGTCGTTAGAACAACAAAGTTAAAAATCCCTACAGCGCAGTTTAATTGGAACATATCACCGAGTAGTTAACCTAGAACATACACTTCGAATTTTCTCATTTAGTCCACACCGAGGCTTTGTTCTGGCGTCGCTCCAACGGAGACGGAAAACCAACGTATAAACGAATAAGCTGGGTTTGTTATTTCCTTTGAAACCCATTACATTTAAGGGCTTTTGAATGATACCGAATGCGCAATATAGAATAATGTTTCTTTTCCTATCTTTAGGAAATTGTTAATAGTTTTCATTTTATTTTAGTTTCAAATTCAATAATGGCACATTCATCTAGTGCTTATAATATTATAGCTGCTTCTGTACGCACTTGTATTGAAAAGAAAAAAAAATGTTTATTATCAACATTGTGCCACACAATACAATATCTTAAGGTATGAGTTATTTAAATGAGATACCACGGCACTTCCACTACACTCAGTATTGAAAATGCCAAAATAACGCTTGTCGTATGTGGCACAACCTGAAAAAAGGGCTCTATATAATGCTGTATTGCCGCGTTATAAGATTACAAAAGCATACAGTGCTGGGGGGTTACTACCATCGGTTAAAGCAATTATTATAAAGGAACAGTTTTATGTCACGTACCTTGATGTCCCTAAAATAAGGTTTATAATTCTAAAACACGAACGTCAACAATATTAAAACAATAGGGTTTTGAGCGATGGCAGTACGCCCCCTGTTTATTTTTTTATCTCCTACAAGTTTGCACTTGACAGCGATGATGCGGTCTAAGATGGTAGCGGGCTAACCTGTTAGGGGCCTGACAGTTATATTGAACCCATGCCCCTATTCGGTTTCTACACGGCATCGTACCGGAACACTCAATCGCTTGGCTGTACGTTTTTGCCGGTAGGGTGGTAACTAGCCACGGCCAAAGCCTCCCACCAGGCCAGACCAGGGCTAATTCAGAAATTTTAAATTTCCAAATTGAGCCTGCTGCGAATCGAACCCGGGACTTCCGCACGTTAAGACAACAGCGCTCAACACTGCGCCACAGAGGTCGTCAAAATATACTATAGATATAGATCGTTAATTTGTACTGCCTAAAAGTTGCAACTTTATCTCCACAAATGTATGGTTTGTTCAATTTGGGCTGACACTACAGCAGAATTGAAACACTGCAGTGTTAAGTAATTTAATTGTACCGTTGAGTTTTTCATTTCGGGCACATTGAAGCGTTGTTTTGGCGTTGCTCCAACACAGGCGAGAGGGGTAGCGGATAATTGGGGGGTTTGTGATCAAAATTAATTGTTGTTCCATGAAAGGGAGGGTTTTTCAAAGAGAAGTTTGAGTTAATATTTTTGGCACCGTAAGTTACCTTTGGATGAAACAAACATAATTCGTTCAAGATGCTACCTAATATGTTTTTACGTGATACCACTATCTGCCTCTAGTCTCTACACATCTCTAGTCCATACTTTCCATATCCATACGAATAATATTATACAGTGAAAAGTGGCAAAGTGTGTTTGTTTGTTTATTCTTTTATTGGTGAATATCCTTTAATCACGCCGTAACAGAGCAACGGATCGACGAGCTTTTTACATGAATATTTTTGAGGACATAGAGAAAGAGATATATAATATATATAGGCTTTATATATCCTGGAAAATCAATGAGTAAAATCAAGCAGCCATTATACGCGAAAACTAAAATACTTAAGTAATAAGTGCCGAAGTTACCATTCGAAATAATCCGAATAACGTAAAACTTGCAATAAACTAGATGTTTTGACCGATGTTGTGGAATTTTGACAAAATTTTGAATTAATTCCTTAGATTGCGCGCGAGAATTGCGAGAATTTATTCTGCATTCAACAATTTATTCAGAGTAAATGTATGTGTCATACATTTACTCTGCATTCAACTCGCGCGCAAAGTGTTGGTTAAACGTTACTCGGAGCTGATAAAATCGAGGGCCGCACAACACTGCCTGCCTAAACTTGTTTTATTAAATAGTTAAATTTTGTGATGCTGTCACTTTTCCTTTCGTTGCAGTGCATGATAATTTTAAACATAAAATGCATCCTTTTCTAATCAGGTATTTAAATAGAACTAAAAGCAGTAAATCATTGTATGACTATAGGATTCAAAAGCTGTAGAGTCCACAATCTGGATAAATATCTAAAACGACCTGTACCTATGTAATTTGACAAACATGAAGCATGTGCCAGGCTATGTATGATTTATGGAAATACCAAGACTTTGGCTGGCAAAATTTCGAGTCCCATTAAATTCAAACATCCAGACTCTACAGGATATTCAGTAAGTAAATCGTAGATCAATTTAGCTCTGAAATTGCTTGCGACGTAGATATTCACTAAGCTATTGCGCTCCTCGCTTGAGTATAACTTATATGGTTAAAGTTCGACAAGTAAGCAAATTCATTCGACAGGGAAATGAGTTTGGCAATCACGATTTGTACTTTGTAACTTACTTACTTACTACTTAGATTTAAGCTGAAATTACATTTATTGAGGGTATATTATCTAATAATAATCGGTAGTTTACTTCTTATTGAGTAAATTTTACATAACTCAAATGGATTTTCGAGCGTAGCGCGCTAAGGCGCCTGTAAGGGGTACATAGCAGTTATAATATTTAACCTATATCCTTCATAATAGAAATCGGTTTCTATACGGAATTGTCAACTGATTTCGGTAACAAACACACGATCAATTGTCAAAACTTTTGTCCCTACGAGTATAATTTTTTTTTTCCGCGCTTTTCGGCGCGCTTCAACCTAGACCTCATCATTGCTTTGTACTGAGCGTGATTATCGTCCAGCGCAAGCCTATCTTGCAAAAAAAAACTTGGTCTTGGTTCTTCTAAACACCAACTAAACCAACATTCGCTGTCAGGACTAAATGAACACTAAGCGATAGTGTATATTTACTAAGGTCCGCTAGAAATCACTGAATCGTGTACGCTTACTTAGCTTCGAGAACGTCAACGGATACTTAGTCACGAAGCTATTATAGAAAGTCAGTGGAAACCGATGTACACTATAATTTATACTGTTCTCGATATTGGATAGATCGTTTGTTTATAGTAATTTACTTGATATGAAATGTTTTGCCGTCGCTCTCTCAAAATATTTCTGTAGTTGGTATCTTTAAAAATTATCTAATGGTAAATTCTTGAATTGTTAAATCCCTACATTTGCCTGATAATCCCTGACAATCATGCGCCATCACTGTTAAATTAAAGAATTGTTCTAATATACCTGCTGTTTTATTTTAATGTATGACAGGTCAGCAGCACTAGCATTATATTATATTTTAAAAAAAACACAAAACTCGCCAGCTTCTCATATTATCACCCGGTGCGTATCACAAAGCGCGACTTGCAATCCTTACCAATGAAAAACTACAGAAGTTCGCGCATGACCGCGCGTGGCCATTGCCAAGGTACCGCGCCTCGTTCCGCGTTGCTTACTGGAATGAATGAATGAATAGAATAATTTACACTCCATATTCGGGCATATTATAATTATGCTGGGTGCAATGGACCTTTGAGTGGGGTGATTACCTAAAGTCCATTAGTGGTTTATTATGACTGTAAATTATGTACTTTTTTTTAAATAGATAGGTGCTTAGAAGTACTTACATATGTACTCATAGAAGACAATCGACCTCCCTGACGCAGTGTTGAGTGCTGTGGGAATGTGTATTTTTGTATCCACTACAAGTCAGCCCTTGATTGCGATCTCACCTAATGGTAAGTGATGATGCAGTCTAAGATGGTAGCGGGTTAACCCCTATTCGGTTTCTGCATGGCATCGTACCAGAACTCTAAATCGCTTGGCAGCACGTCTTTGCTGGTAGGGTTGTAACTAACCACGGCTGAAGCCTTCCACTAGGCCAGACCAGGGAAAATTCCGAAATTATAAGCCGCAAATTGACCCTTTCGCAACAGCGCTCAACACTTCGCCACGGTCGTCAAAGCAGATAAACTTTGCAGTTATCTAGGTCTTGAAGTAAGTAATTTCATGTTGACATATATACAAACAAGAATGCAAACATTGCAGAATCATACAAATCACATAAATAAGCAGGTTTCAATTGAGCCCACGTCGATAATTAAGAAAGCTAATAAAATAGTGGCATATTATCAGCTAACAGTACTTATTCCCCCGCACATCGCCGTCTGTCGGAGCGTAATGAAATTACCGTAACATTGAGTAGGTACAGTACGATTTGACCAAGTGTAGCCATACGAGTTCAGGAGTATAGGTTGAATTTAACTTCCATGCCGCTAACAAGTTAGCCCGCTACCATCTTTGACTCCGTCATCACTAATTGCCATCAGTTCAGATCGCAGTCAAGGGCTAACTTGTAGTGGATAAAAAATACTATTATATATCTACTATGCAAATAATAGGTACCTACATGGGACAGTTTTGGTTTACTTATGACGCTTTAACTGATCAATTTGGAAGTTTATACTTGGCTATAACTTACTTGGCCAATAGGTACTTAATTAACTCCCAAATCGATCGGATAGCCCATAAGCAACCAAGTTAAGCTATAGATGAGGGAAACGATGCCGCCGTATAGCGGCCGCTATGCAACCATATGCAAATATGTATGCGGATAAAATAAAGAAAATATGGTGAAAGCAGACATGGAGAAGCAAAACTGGACAGGTACAGAAAAGACTATGTTTATATATATCTCTCTCTCTCTGCGTCGTATTCCTCATTACTGAGGCTCGTAACCCCTTTCCGTTAATCAAATAATGGTAGGAGTTTTCTTGGGATAATAATGCTGTGGGTGGGTGCCCACGTCTGTCCGTAGGTATACGACTCGACTAAGAATATTTAAACTCTTTTTGTAACGTTTATTATCACTAGGTTTATTTTATAGGTAAGGCAAAGACATGATAAAAAATTAAACTACCTGCTCTGCATTCTGTAAGCACTGGATTTATTCCCGGATTACACACTGTAGGAATCAACGTTAAGAATCAGGGCCGCATTAATTCAGTTCTTTGAAGATTCTAGATTCAACAGAGCTTGCTAACTCGATTTGAATAAATCTTAGTTTAATACCTACTTGGAACGTGAAAAGCGTCATTCTTCCACACATTTTAAAGAATCCAGAAAGTTTCTTGCTTTTATTGAAAGTCAAAGAGGATTTTACAAAGAAATAGCGAGAAATTCTCGGCATGTTTGTTGGAAATTGGAATCTAAGTAAGAAATGATTCGGGTCTGCATTCCTAAAGGACAGTGCAGACCGACAGAGTAGAGTAGAAACGGTGTCTTTTTTATAACAACATTTAAAGTCAGCCGTGAGTATAATGACGAACGGTTGAAACTATGCTGACCCGGTCTGGCCTGGAGGCTTCGGCCGTGGCTAGTTACCACTTTACCGGCAAAGACGTGCCGCCAAGCGATTTAGCGTTCCGGTACTATGCTGTGTAGAAACCGAGTTGGGGTATAGGTTTAACATAACTGCCATGCCCCTAACAGGTTAGCCCGCTACCGTCTTAGACTGCATCATCACTTACCATCAGGTGAGATCGCAGTCAAGGGCTAACTTGTAGTGGATGAAAAAACCTATACCTACGAAAAGAAACACGGGTTACACTTTTAAATGTACCCAAAAGTACCCCTAGTCCCTTGAGCGCGATAAGGTGAACCCCAAAACTTCGTTTGAGTTTAGTATTAAGAAAGAAGCAGCCGCGCCCCTTGACTTCGCTCCTACCGTTGGTGTGCGTTGCGCCTAAATCTTGCGAGCCAGGAAAGCCGACATGGCTTTTCGCGTACGTTTTGAATATCAAAGCAAAACCGATCTTTAAAAGTTTAATGAGAATTTTGTCTTACCTTTGATTTAAACGTTTGAAGAATTTTCTACAGTAATGAAACTAGTGACATTTCTAGGAATTCTGGGCGGTTTATCTAAGTTGCTTTGATAAGCAAAGTTTCTGTTTGCAACTTTTAATGACTTTTCTTAGAAATGATTTATTCTAGATTAACTCAGATCATTTTGGAGGCTGCAGTCGTGGCTTGAGTTACTTGTTGGTACCTAGTAGGTACCTACTTTATGTCGCGCCTGTACAATTAGCGTTATGAGGTTTTAAATCATACTGTATTATAATTGCTTCGGTCGAGTCACATTATGTCATCTCATTACCGTTGTGGAATAATAAAACCAAAATGAAATTATAGGATAAACTTCTGTACTTATTTGTGTTTATTTTGTACCAGGATAGATACCAGGAGAACATAACATCTAGAGAGATGAACGTATCTCTTCTGTGCAGAATAAGATCTATGGCTACGAGTTACGACGTTACCCGTGTTAACGTCTTTTAAAGCTTTCACATTAAGCTTTGTTACGAATGCGAATGACTCGACGCAAATTCCTATACTGGCGAATTAGGTATAGCGATTCGATTAGACTCGGCTCGGCGAGCCTCGTTGACGGCTGGCGCCAGTCTTTAAGCTGGCCCTAGGCTGAATCCCCAAGTCTTTAAGCGATGGGCTGAATTACCGCAAATAAAATATTGAATATTGATATCATTATTTTACTTTGTATATTCAGAAATTAAGGTACCAGGAGAACATAACATCTAGACAGGATACATATCACTAGACAGGATAAAATCTAAAGTTACGACATCACCCGTGTTTTTCCTCGCTGCGCAAACACAAGATAATGAAAATATTTACGCTAGGTACCTAACTGAAACCGCCGGGTTGTGCCGTGCGATAAAATATAGGTCACCCCAAAATGATAACGTTCCCAGGCTACGAGATAACCTGTAAGTATAAACATTTCACGTTGCAAGCAGAAAACAATGTATTTTAGACTGGCTGATCCGTTCTGGTTTGTCACGGGTGGAAAATACTACAAACACTTTTTTATTTTTTTATCTTTATTTATTTTAAAGTGCTTTTGTACAATATGTATATGACAGTCCTATTGTAGCTTATCCATTATTTTTAACTATTCTACTTAATTAATTTTACTACATAAAAATTCTAATTATGTATCTATTCTATTTTTTATGCTATTAATATAATAGTTAAATATAATTTTAGCTGAAACGGATTCCGGTTCAGATAAAATGCTATTTAGCCATCCAATATTACAATTTTTCAAATTCAATGCTGACAGAGCTTGTTCCCTCAGACTGTTCTAAATGTGTTCTGAACACATTCCATTAATAAATGTTGCATATTTTCAAGCTTATCACATGTCAAACTACAAACACTTAACTTTATTAACTGGGGTATGTAATGTATAAAAAAAAGATACGCACCGAATTGAGAACCTCCTCCTTTTTTGGAAGTCGGTTGAAAAGTAGTTACATGTCTAATCTGAAGCTTATAACCAGCTATTTAAACTGTACGTTTTAACTCCTATTATTTTCACAAACCCTTTCTTAGTAGTAACTAGATAAATGCCCACGTTGTCTTTCTTTCAGCCCGATCCGTCCAGTGGTTTTAGCTGAACCGCGTTGGTTGATAGATTAGTTAGTCAGTCACATTTTCCTTCAGTCATCTTATTCCTTTTTATCTTTTCATTATGTGTTTTGATTATTCTGAATGACGACGGACAAAAAGAAGATAGGTATTTGGCACAGATCACCTAATACCAATATCATCTTTATCCCTTTTTATTTTGCTACGATCCTAATTGAACGTAAAGTACGAAAGTTATTTTACCTGTGAGTAATTACTCTTTCTACCTTTTTCTACTAATACTGCCAGTAGGTAAAAACGAACACTGAATTCGGTGATATTTTGTTCTTTGCGGTGTAAGCGATGTGGGTTTTGATAACAGGTCAAACACCTGTGAAAAGTCGGTTATTTTGGTTGGTCTTTCACAATGGAAACTTTAATTACACTTTTACTTAATGTAATCGTTATCACTTTCTTAGTGTAAGTTTAGTTTAGGCAATAAAGCTAGTCGACCCTAACAATAATTCCTCAGGCGACGAAACTCTACAGTATGATAAAGTATCATGAGTTAAACGTATATTATAAATATCTATCAAAAAATCAGAAAGGAAGTAAGGGTTTTTATGCTATACCTAATTGTTAAAGCAGGAAGGTACCTAGGTACATTATCGCGTAAACGCAGTTTAGGTTTGATATTAAGGTGGATGACAAGGGTCTGCCCGCGAAATTCAAATTTAATTTGGTTTTTCACAATTTGTAAACTAATACGACAAAGTAGGCTTATGGCATTCAAATTGCGAGCCTAGGAATATCATCTTCACAGGTTTATATAAAAATCTTTACTTGAAAGTGTCCAGTTTAAGAAATTAGTCAAAATAATGAGTTTGACGTGAGTTACTCACAAATTAGTCATTATTTTGACTAATTTCTTAAACTGGGCACTTTCAAGTAAAGATTTTTATATAAACCTGTGAAGATGATATTCCTAGGCTCGCAATTTGAATGCCATAAGCCTACTTTGTCGTATTAGTTTACAAATTGTGAAAAACCAAATTAAATTTGAATTTCGCGGGCAGACCCTTGTCATGCACCTTAAAATCGGTATAAATATTGATGTCCTGCATGATTATTTCATTTGATATTTCGGTTTTGAGTGTAAATACCTACTATTATTTTAAAAAGAAATCGATAAAATATTCAGTCATAAATATTAAGTTTTAGGAAACGTACAGATGGATTTTTGTTGGATATTTTTGTGTAAGTCTTAGTTCATACCATACTACTAGCCTGCCAAGTTTCAACCACTGAGGATTTAATGCGGGGGTCTCCATACAACAAACGGCCATTGCCTAGACTATAGTTAACAAGTTCACTGAAACAAGAGAGCTCAGTTAATAAATTAAAACCTCGTGGGGTAACCTGCATGTCAGAGTTCTGCATAATGTTCTCAAAAGTGTGTGATGTCTACTAATCCACATTTGGCCAGCGTGGTGGACTATCTAAGACCCGTGCTGAGCAGTGTTTTCAGCAGCTCCATCATGATTGCTGAATGCCGATTAAATCAGATATATTTTTTTCATTGTGATCACAGACATAGTTGGATTTATTCATTAACTAGCTGATGCCCGCGACATCGTCCGCGTGGATTGAGGATTTTTGTTTCCCGCGGGAACTCAATTCTCCGGGATGAAAAGTAGCATATGTGTTATTCCAGACTATAATCTATCCCTGTGCCAAATTTCATCCAGATCCGTTCAGCCGTTCTGGCGTATAAGAGTAACAAACATCCATACATTCATACTTAAAAATTTTCGCGTTTATAATTTTAGTAAGGATTTTATTCTTGAAATTCTTCATTTAAACCTAAAGTTTCTTATATTTAAGATATCATATTACGCTTAAGATATGCGAAACGCAAATACTTGAAGCAAGTAATGTTTGAAAGCTCGTTGGCCTAACCTACAAACGGGCTAACTGGCTACTGGCTAGTAAGGGTCTGCCCACGAACATGAGCGGAAGCGTTACGCGGCACGGCAATTTGTTATATTGCTGCTGCATCTGTTCCAAGCCTATATAGCTACTCACATGCTTAGACTTAATTTAGTGCGAGATGAGTGCCATTAAGAATTGAGAATTGTGATTTATCAATCGTTGATTTTAGTTTACTTTTAGAATAATAACATTTTAAAAAAGGCCAGACTATCCACCCTACATCTCTTTTTGATAATACAAGTTTTAACGTAATTTACAATTTTGTTATTTTGTTTTCCCCTCCAGATTAGAAGGTTTAATTAGCATAACGTCTAGCCACGTGAAAAGTAATGGGCGACATGTCTAACTCTGAATCGAAAAGACTCACGCGAACGCCGCGCCGCTCAGCTTGCCGCGCCGCTTGTTAGTGGACAGGCAATAGGCAGCTACGGAGCTCAGTCTCTTTCATCCAGTCTTTCAAACAAACAGCCATAATGAGGTCACAGTTAGATCGTAATTTTAATGAAAGCGCATTTCTCTATCTTTAGCCTATTTAAAGAGTTAAAATGGTAATGAGGTATTTACTGTAATGAGACATTTACGGAAATTAAAATGTTAAGAGCATCTTAGGTATTTCTAAGGCCTGACTGCTGACATTTGCGTGGCTAAAGTATCCAAACCAAAATATCCAAAATGTTTTGAAATTGAGTTTAAACCACGTTGTCATTTTAATTAATCGTTAATCACGTTTTAACACATTTCGTGTGATAATTCAGTCTGCAGATTGCATTGACGTTAAACAATCATTTCCATGCATAGATAATTAAGTAAGGCCAGTATCATCAATTGGTGAGCATTCAACCATGAATATCTACGCGTTAACACTCGAAAACGTTACAAGTACTATGAGTCACCATGAGTTAACTCCATAATATACATTATTTATAGGTAAAGATAAATGTATGGAAACCTCTCAAAATGGAATCTGATCTGCATACTGCATACCCTAGTGTTCTTACTGCTTACACGATTTATGCTAAGGGATTTTAGGTACATTACGTCATGACCCGCGCATTCAATGCGCATTTAAAATTTTGAATTGTTATTTACACTTTTTGAAAAGTATTGAAAACAATTCCGGGCGCGGTTCGTCCTGCCTGAACCCCTTCTTCCTTTCTTTCTTCCTACTGGGCAGGTTTCCGCACTTCAACTTCCAGTTGGAGGTCTGTTGTGCGTGAATTGCCCCTCCCCGTCGGAGTTTTTACTCCAGCCATCCGAGCTTGTACCAGAAGCCTAGAAGACCGCTACGAGAAGCCCTCGACAACCTGTCGAGGGCTTCTCGTAGCGAAGCTGGGGATTCGAGGTAGGCGTGAACCCCTTGCGCTTAAGCCGGTATCTCGTACTATGTTTATACACTACCAACGTTGGCGACTTGGAGGAATTCTGGCCTTACATATCGCTAGCTTTACGTATGCAAAAATCTTTCTTAAAGTTCTAAAATACTAAATGTTATTTTTCTTTGTCCACAGCTTCTCTCAGAAGGTAGATGAGGAGGAGGGCGGAGGAGGGGGCGCGCTGCATCCACCGGACGGCTTCTACTCGCACCAGCACAGCATACACAGCGGCCATCATGGCCACAACGCTGAGCCTGACCGGGGCTACATGGACGGCAACCGTTACGTCACCGCTGTGCACAGACCTTTGCCTGGTAGGTACCTTATTGAGTTGCTCCACAGAAGTAGGAAGTATGACGTCATAATTTTAGCATCATAAGCATCCAATGTATGGCTTCTACTCGCCTGGTTGGTACCAGATTTATTAAGTTGCTTCAAAGAAGTAGGAAGTACCGCACTTCTCTCTAGGGACTTTTGTAGCACGGACTCTACCGACAAGCAACTGATGTTAAAATCTGAAAGTGTTGTGAATAATCTAAAGTTAATACGTACTTTTCAAATTCCAAATAAAAGCTATAACAGCCTATGCTTCCCGGGTTGCTACTTTTATATATATGCCTAAAACCGCGCGGACGAAGTCGCGAACACAATCTAGTGGTTCTGTTCAATGTAATTTGTAAGAGCTGTATTCTCATCGAATCCCCCCCAAAACGAGACTTCAAAGTGATCGCTTACGAAATCCCGCAGAATAATTATATCATTATCGCAGACGAAGTTTCTGCGAGCGAGAGAATTACAAATAAGTTGTTGAATGTTTTAAAGTTAAACAATTCCCTCGGTATCAATCGGCGTTTATGTTAATGTTAATTACTGCATCGAACGGTTATCGCTCACGTTTTTTTTTGTTTTTACTCAGCTTTTAATGCTTAGTAGGTACGTACGAGTATGTAGAACATATTGAGTTGGTTTGTCACTTTTTTATTGTTATAACTAGCTGATGCCGGCGACTTGTCCGCGTGGAATTCATTTTCTTCAATTCCTACATCAGAAAATGTTGGCGGATTTTAGAAGACATTTTTATGGCCTAATATACTTAATAAAAAAAACTTTGCAGCCTCGAAACAACTGTTCAATCTGAGGCATTCTAAACTAAAGTTACGTTTGAACGTTCCTTGCGAATAAAGATCCGGGGTCATAATTCAGCGCTTAAAGCAATACTAAAGCAATATTACTCATAATGACATTTTGATGTCACGTACCTTGACGTTCCTAAAATACCTAAGGATTATAATTCTAAAACACGAAAGTCAACAATAATAAAACAATGTGGCTTTAGGCGTTGGCAGTAGGGCCCCTGAGCCAAGTCGCGCCTTTAGAAGTTCATACATCAAAAAATCTTCCAATAATCTACTCGTTTTCGTAATACCTAACTTATGTTCTCTTTTTATTTCCAGCACTAAACCACTCCAACTCGTCATGTTCGTCAGCGTCGAACGCGTCGACGGGCGCGGCGCTGTGCGCGGGCTCAGCGGAGTCGGCACCCCCGCTGTACATCGCAGCCCCGCCCGAGGGCTTCGGGATGGCCGTTCATACCAACAGGTATGAGAACATCGTTAGGTATGTAACCATGTTCACTGTAGCTCTAAGCCTCTCCCACTCGCCACCAAGTCTACAGGCGCGATTGCTGTGCGCGGGCTAGATCCCCGCTCTGCATCGCAGCCCCGCCCGAGGGCTTCGGGATGGTTGTTCATACCAACAAGTATGAGAACATCATTAGGTATGTAACCATGTTCACTGTAGCTCTGAGCCTCTCCCACTCGCCACCAAGTCTACAGGCGCGTGTTGGATCCCTGCTGTACATAAACCCCGCCTGAGGTCTTCGGGATGGCCGTTCATACCAACAGGTATGAGAACATCATTAGGTATGTAACCATGTTCACTGTAGCTCTAAGCCTCTCCCACTATTCACCAAGTCTACAGGTGCGATGCTGTGCGCGGGCTTAACGCCGCTTTACATCGCTACACCGCTCGAGAGCTTCGGGCTGGCCGTTCATACCATCAGGTATGAAAGCATTGTTAGGTATGAAAATCCGGTCTTTCTGTCTGTTTAAAATAAATGCCAGTTGGTTGCCAATCTGAGTAATAAGTTTTTCGAGCGGATCTTGCTCCGAATATAATAAAAAATTAGGTAGCATAGCAACTTTAAATTCATCTGTTTTCTGCGGTAAAGTAAATCCAAGGCTTTTTTTTAAATTGATAGACTAGTACTTGGAGCCTTGGCTGTAATCAAACTCGCTGACAAAATTGAATATAGCCTTACACAGTCTTCCTGCACTCATGCCGTTTCCGCTTTGTCTTATAGAGAGACTAGATGATGCCCATGACTTCGTCCGCGTGGATTAGTTCTTTTTTATTTCCGCACGAACTCTTTACTTTTCCGGGATAAAAAGAATGTTCTATGTCCTTCTCCGGGATGCCACCTTTCCCTGTACAAAATTTCATCAAAATCGCTTGAAAAGATGGGCCGTGAAAGCTTAGCAGACAGACAGACAGCCACACTGTCGCATTTTTAATAATATTAGTATAAATTTGAGCTACTCGTAGGTGTGGGACAAAGTTCACCTTGGTTATCAAAAACATTAAATTAACCATACGTTAGAAATAGTGATATATGCAAGAAATGTTATCAACGCATAATGCAAAATTATCGCTGAATGTAAATTGTATAGCCGCATATTCAATTGCAAATATTTTTTGTTCTGCTCAGTTGTCAAGCTATAAAATAGAAAGTTTTCACATTAAATTATAATACATACACGTTACCTACGGTCGGATTATATTTTGAACATTGTATTGAGTTAAGCTCCAAGCACATTGCGGCAGAGTCGAAACTAGTGAAGCAAATAGCAATGCGTCTTTTCTAAAACAGTTATTAAAAAAATAATCTTAACATAGTCCTATACTAAAAATATAAATGCGAAAGTTTGGATTGATGGATGTTTGTTACTCAATCACACCATGATTATAGTCTGGAATAACATATAATATACTTTTTATCCTAGAAAATTAAAGTGTTCCTGCAATGTGCCTTGAGCGTCTAGTAACTTTCTAAGTACCTACTTAATTCTGAAGAAACTTTGTACAAAAGCTCGATAAATCATGCAACTAAGATAATAATTTGTGACTCATTATTTATTAACAGAGTTCTCTCGCGTTGTCTTGCGTGTATAAGGAAAGACTTTTTATTGATATTTATTCAGTCTGTGAAGTTGTAATAATACATGGAACACTGTCAGCAAGTTTGGTTTACAATACCCTAATGTAATATAAGCTTTGCAAGGCAAAATATTATGAATGTATCCATTTGCAGTACAAAAAAAATGCGACTGACCTAAAATTGGATCGTAACGTAACCACAGATGAAATAATAATAGTTTGACGTGACATCTGAAAAACTGCAATTTTAAAACAATACTGCTTTATAGTAAGCCCACAGCACGCTCGACTGACTAGTGACTACAATACTATAGTTATAAGGTTTAGTTAATTAAACCCGAGTAAAACTTTTAGCCATAGTCGAGCAAAATAGGGGGATATTAAGTAACATAATAAGGGAGTTGGAAATTCTAATAAGATCGTTATATTTCTCATTGTACTCGTAGATTCTCGATGGTGCTTTGGTATTTACTTCCTTCAAATTTCAGCTAAAACACTATTAGATAATGACTGTTCTATGGTTTACATGTATTAAATGGATTTCTTCCATAGGCGAGGCACGGATGTGGGAATCATTGGCACGACCGGAATGACGCAAAAAGATCCTACTTTGCCACAAAAACGTGGCAAATTTACGCGAGGGTATGTCCCTAACCCTAGAATGCGTATAGCTAAACTAAACCTCCAGCACACTGTTCCTGTAACTTGTATGCGTAACTTCGCCAATGAATGAAGCTTGAACATAATCACAGACCTCACTAAACTTCGTCCTGCCTTGAATTTCGTCCCCAATCACAGAAATTTCTAATTAATCTGAATCTAACCCATATAGCGCATGAATAAAAACCATATTTAACCACTTAAGTCATTATAAAATTTCAATCTTTATCTAAAACCAAAAAAAGCATGATAGTAAAATCTCACTACTTAATTGCTTTTTAAATATCTATGACTACGTAAGTAATATTATCAAGAATGACCGTCAAATAAATGAGACAATCTGATAAATATATTACTTTCATTAAAAATAACTCATTTGCGTCGATATTCTTATCTTCATTATCGAGTTTGAACTGGCATGGAAAATAATATAATCACTCTTTTCTAACTTAAGATATTGTCACTGTGACACTAATTTCTAATTTAATAATATCTAAGTAAGTAATTGAGTAGTATTATTATTAAGATATTCTCTAAGCATTGTTAGGATCCCTTTGTCGAGCAAATCATGTTATCTTCACGTACAAACTCTATTTGCAAGCACCATTGTATATTAAATTTAGATACTCGTAATTCATAGCTAAATCGTTCTTCTTAGAAATTTTCTAAAGTATATTTAATTTAGTAAGCTCTTTAGCTGTACATTGAGTTCGTTTCAGTTCATTGTTTCCTATATAAAATAGTTAATGGAAATCGTACTACTAATTTTATCAAAAATCAAGATATAATATCGAGTTATCGAAATCTTTTAAACTGGTTGTCCTTTGTTCTGTTTGACTTCTATTTTCTTTGTCTCGTTTTATTTTCGATAGTTTTTACTTTTTAAACAATACAATCATATCAGGTATCAGTATTTGGAAGCTATAAACAACCCTTATTTCCATGTTACTTTTTAATTTCACTTTTTAACTATTGAACAACTTAACCAACATTTGTTACAAGACCTTCTTCATTACCTTTACCAAGTTGTAGACTATTTCATCCACCAAAAATGCATGGTTCTTTAATTTTAATGTGTTTCTGTATTAAATTTGGCATTTCGTTTTTTTCAGTCGTTATGAAATGTCTCAGGACTTGTTAGACAAACAAGTAGAGATCTTGGAGAGGCGATACGGCGGTTTGAGAGCGAGGAGGGCCGCTGTTACCATCCAGAGGGCGTTCCGGAGGCGACAGCTTCTGAAGAAGTTTAGTGCGATTACCGCCATGGCGAAAGCGGCTGATTCTACTGCGAGGAGGCATCAGGATGGTGCTGACCATCTACTTGTTAATGGTAAACACTTTTTTTAAAATAATAGACCAGCGTTTAGCTGCATTCAGACTTGCTGGTAAGTGGTGGAGCGCGCTTGCCTAGAAGATGCCTATTCACTCTTGATTTAAGATACTAATGTCTTGTAATTCGTGGTAGTTGTGTTTCAAGACATGAGATCGCCAAACTTGTTTTGATTGGGTGAATTTAGATTTTGGTGAAAAATTAAGTTTATGTATTATTTTTTCCGGGCTAGTTTTTAGTTTAGCTTCGCCCAATATTTAAGCGTTTCGTAAATATCCCTTTGAGGAGGAAGAGCGATGATGTCCGGAAACTTGCTGGTGTCAATGGTACGCGACATGACGAGGATAGGAAATGTTGGTTCTACTGAAAATAGGCCTAACTGTTAACGTCTAAATATACATTTTATATATTAATATATATTTATACATAAATATATATTTTTACAAAACGAATACATATTATATAGTAATTATAGTCACTATAATTTTTAAAAGCAACCACACAAATACTAGAATGCGTAAAATACTGCACGTAGGTGTTGATGTGAAATTTAACTGGTGCTATGTGTCATAATATAAGTACTAATAAGATTATGAATATTACTTATTATGTAACATTTTAACACCAGTGTTCTCAATTGCAAAACATTCTTGCTGACTGGCTTAGGTACCTAATGACTGATTTTGTACTGATTCTATCGAAACAATAGTCCGTCTGTCAGTCTGCTACGTTTCACGGCCCAACCGATAGTGATCAAATTTGGTACAGGTATAGATTGTGTCCCATTTTCTATCCCCGTGGGAATAAAAAAAACTAATCCAAGCGGACGAATTCGCGGTCATCATCTATACTAGATTCACTTGACGATTCAAAAGTACTTGTAAAAGTTTATTTGAATAAAAATCATTTTGAATTTGAAATTTGAATTTGAATACATTAATATTATAAAGCTGAAGAGTTTGTTTGTTTGAACGCGCTAATCTCAGGAACTACTGGGTCGAATTGAAAAAATATTTTTTATTATTATATTATTTATTATTTTTGCTGGATAGTCCATTTATCGAGGAAGGCTTTAGGCTAGGCTTTAGCATTGTGAAGATCGGGTTACGGAGAAAATCAGCACATTCTTCTGCCACAAGAAAATAAAACTAAAAATATCATTTACGCAGAAGTACTTTAAAATATATTCTTTTCAAAACTTCTTAATCGCGATTATAATAACAGAAATTGACGCGGACGAAGTCGCGGGCAACAGCTAGTCTATTAATATATATGATAGAAATCAAAGCAGCAAAATTTAATGTCTTACTCAGTATTAATTAATAGCACACTCCATAATCAGTGACACATCAAGTAATAACAACCTTGAAAGTGTGAACTGTGATATCATAAATTATTATGCATAGGCTTGCATCACTAATGCCTTAGGCCCAAGGCTTAAGCGCGACGTCTATTATAATTTCAATATTAGGTTAGAGCCTCTCTGACTTTGTGAGGCGCGAAATTTGGTTGTTGATTCTTGAATAAAGCTGAGCTGTAAATAATAATGGAAATAGCTCTATTTATGCATTGGAAATTAGTAATTACGTCAGCTTTATGGTGAAACTAGATGGTAGAATTTATATTTTATATCAATCTGAATTTCCTCTGGTCTGGCCTAGTTGCAGGCTTCGGCCGTTGCTTGTTACTACCATAACGGCAAACACGTGCCGCCAAACGATTTAGCGTTCCGGTACGATACTGTGTAGAAACCGATTAGGGGTATGGGTTTATATATAACTGCTATGCCCCTAACAGACTAGCCTTTTACCATCTTAGACTGCATCATCACTTACCATCAGGTGAGATCGCAGCCAAGGGTTTACTTATATTAAAAAAAAGACTTCCTCTGAATTATCTCAGTAACCGTATAAATCTGTTATTATAAACAGACTGGCCTTGAAAATATAACTGACACTCCGATAGATAGACAGACAGAAAGTCAGGTAGACGCACACTTTCGCAAAATACTTAGTATTGGATACGGAGGTTTCAGTTTTGGCACAGTAACTGTTGTGCCAATATTAGAAATAATTATTTCTCAGCCACAGGCTACAGTACAGAAAGTATGTTTGTTTGTTGATTTTTTGGTTTCCTGGTTTGTCCTTCAATCATCCCACAACTTTGGTAGTTAGGTAGGTACCTACGAGATTTTACAAAACCCTTGGGTTTTTTAAAATAATTTAAAGTTCGGGCATCATCAGCTAATATTTTTATGTGTGTTATAAGCTATTTTCCTTGATCTACTCGTAAAACAAGATAGTAGTAATCTTGTTTTAAATCAAGGCAAATAGCTTTGTCCCTGGTTTCGGGAAGCTAGAGATATTTGTGACATCGCTATTTGCTCCCATCTCTATCTTTATCACTGTTATAAATGTGTTTGGCTGCTAACGTCTAGACAACGAGTTACATGGATACTCTCTCCCGAAACTTTGTCTAGTTAGGTCACTAAGGAAGACCGACTTATTGTTTAGATATAACTTAAGATGTAAAGTTACCGTTTGTACAACTTGTTCTAGCTTCGCTCGGGTGAAATTTCTCAAAATCCTTTGTTAGAGGGAGTTAGTCTTAGTTTCTTGTCTATCCTAACGCTAGATTCTTTTTATAAAGCGCAAAGCCTGATGCTCGCTCATAGGTCGTAGGGCTAGCATGCGAGGAAAATTATGTCTACCCGTTATCTCTATCTTGCCTACCGAAGCTAACATGGTTAGACATATTATGTCTTGTCTCGCTACGTCAAAAGTAGAGATGAAAGTAATATTTCTTATCTGTGGTATTTTTCTCTACGAACCCTTTACATGCCGACTTGTGTGCATGTTAGGGTAAACGATAAATTAGTCGGCAACGACAGTCGACAACATCTCTCTCTCTCGTCGCGAGATATCTTGTTGTGCGCATGCTAAGCCTGCAGATAAAAGCGAGCCTACAAGGCCGAATAGGTAGCCCAATTGTGTTAAGCCTGCATCAATCATTGTTACAGTCTAAGTTATTTGTTGTGATTTCCTGAATTTATTCTATTCTTGAGCCAGTGGATTTTGAGTTTTAACTAATAGCGGGAGGGGTTTGTGTTTGCAATCGTTTCGCTGTAGCAGCATTTTTACGTAATAAATGAAATGAATTGATGTGTGATGGTATGAATTGTTATATTTTTTCCAGGTAACGATATCTACGCGAACACGTTAATGCAGAAGAGTCCGGGCAGTGCGGAGAAAGTCCTGGCTCTTACGAGGCCAATGAGATCCATGTCGTTACGGGAACGACACGACATCGATCTGAGGTAACTGTTCATTTATATGTATACTTGCTGATGCCCGCAACGCCGTCCGCGTGGATTGAGGTTTTTTGGTTCCCGCGGGAACACTTTAATTTTCCGGGATAAAAAGTACCTACCCTATGTGTTATTCCAGACTATAATCTATAGCTGTGCCAAATTTCATCCAAATCCGTTCAGCCGTTGGGGCGTGATTGAGTAACAAACATCCATCCATGCATCCATACATCCATACATCCATCCATCCAAACTTTCGCATTTATAATATTAGTAAGATTAAGTAGTTATCAGCATACATGTGATGACGCAATCTAAATGTGCGCCCTGAGTAACGGTGAAGGAAAACATCGTGAGGCAACCTGCCCCCTGGCCAAGTTACGTACGTTTCGTGTCTATTCTCTTTCTATAATCGTCAATGCTTTAGCCGCGGAGAGAAAAAAGTAAATATGTAATAGCCTATGGTAAGCGTTTTTAATAGCTTCCGCTAAAGCGACACGAAATGCATGTAACTTGGCAGTTGGCTAGAGGGCCTGCTATCGGAGTTTCCAGACTGAAAGCATAAAACTCTTTTTTTTTCGGCTTCCTTAGAGTTTATAATAAATTCCACCTTGCGTAAAAGCATGACCATGAAACATATATAATATATCTAATATAATATATCCGCGACTTCGTCCGCGTGTTTTGAGGTTTCTTTTATTCCCGCGGGAACTCCTTAATTTTCCGGTATAAAAAGTAGCCTCCAGGCCCTCAAATATGCCCATGCCAAAAATCACGTCGATCTGTTGCTCCGTTGCGGCTTCATTGAAGGACAAACCAACAAACAAACACACTTTCCGCATTCATAATATTAAAAGTACGATATTTCTCTCTTTTCAGTAACCACATGCCCTGTGATCCCCAAAGCGAAGTTGAAGCCATGGTTGCTCGAGTTCAACAGTCTGCACATCAAATACACATGATCGCTTCGGAAATACCCCCGCATCACAGGGGAGACGCCGATAGTGGGGTAAGTCCATACCAACGAGCATCTTATAGATTTTTCTAGCTATACGGACGGACAAAACAACGGATAATTAGTAACAATTATACTATACTAGATGATGCCCGCGACTTCGTCCGCGTGGACTGGGGTTTTTCGGTTCCCGCGGGAACTCTTTAATTTTGTGGGAAAAAAGTAGCCTAAGTTTTATTCCAGACTATAATCTATCACTATGCCAAATTTCATCCAGATTCATTCATCTGTTTAGGCGTGATTGAGTAACAAACATCCATCCATTCATACATTCATCCATACATCCATCCATCCAAACTTTCGCATTGATAATATTATTACTAGCTGACTAGCTGATGCTCGCGATTTAGTTCGCGTGAGTTGAGGATTTTTGGCTCCCGCGGGAACTCTTTAATTTTCCGAAATAAAAAGTAGCCTATGTTATTCCAGACTATAATTTTTCTCTATGCCAAATTTCATCCAGATCCGTTCAGCTGTTTAGGCGTGATTGAGTTACAAACATCCATCCATCCATCCAAACTTTCGCATTTATCATATTAAAAGTAGTATATAGATAGATAATATAATATAAGTAATAAATTCATATTGTATTAAGTGAGTAAGTAATTAAGAGTCACTTCACATTTAAGACAAAATGCCCGCCACTGTACGCGGATTTGTTTTTATAATAAGAAGTGCAAATATTTGTAAGAACAATTATCAATTTACTTCCATACTTTGAGTAACAACACAATTAGTGCACACTATAATAGACACTAAATTGCTCCATTAAGAGTGATATTTCCTTGTACATATTTTATGATAGTGCTGTCAACACGGTGCACATACGTAAAGATTATTATCAGTTAGAAGCGACACCGTTAGTGCTTTAACGTTTTTAAGATACGGTTTTTAAAAATTAATATAAAAATGGATAGCAAAACCGAAAAGATGTTGAGGAAAGTTTTAAAAAAATGTAGCAATTTCATGTTTATAACTCGAGTGACGAAAGTTCATAAGTGGCGCGGGAGTGGGAAAACGAAATTTGATGTGTGTACTGTGTTGTTATATTTGTTTTAGTTTTGTGAAAATTTTGTCAATAATATTTAATATCAAAGATATTTCCTTGAGTGTGTCTGAAAATTGTTGCACAATTTTTACACAACCTTAATATGCCAGAATAATAGGACATGCCAGAATTTCTCCCTGAAAATGTGTGGTTTTCGCTGATGAGATCAAGCAAAATTATTTGAGTTCAGCCGTTCTGGCGTGATTGAGTAACAAACATCCATCCATACATCCATCCAAACTTTTTCATTTATAATATTAGTATAGAGTACCTATAGATATCAGAAAAGTCCAATCAATCAAAGTAAAGTCCATACAAATCTTATTTAATGAAAGTTGAATGGCTTGACTTATATACAAGTTTTGTCATGTGTACAAGTACTAAAAATATCAAATTCTTTCTATTTGCAGGTCTGCAGTTGTTCAGTGAGTGGATCAGTTACCAACATATCCACGTCATCTTCTCATAATGAATCTCTACACAACCACCAGTTGTTAAACAATACAGGTACATTATCTTTCATTACATTTTTTAATATATGTGTTAGCTTTGACTAGCAAGGCATAAGGGGTCATCCATAAAGTACGTAACCCGTTAAGGGGGGGTAGGGGATCGACGAAGTGTGTCATTGTGTGACAAGGGGTGGGAGGGGTCCTATGTTTCGTGACGTCACATTTTAAAATCTTATACCTACGATTATATTTAAAAAATAATTCAAATGGAAATTGAAACTAATTTCGGAAGTGCCGTTTTAATTTAATAATTTCTAGATGAAAAATTGCAAGATATGGGACATCACACTAGGAAGGGGGGTGATAATTAACGACAGTATTGTAGCGGTTACCACAGTGCAAAACTAGATGGCGCTAATTTTATCTTTACCGCAGAATAAGATAATCGACTGAAAACTTGTAAGTTTCATACAAGCCTGAATCACGATATCGAAGTTTTCTGAGAATAGCGCTATATATAGACCGTTCAAACTTACAATGGTCGGACCAGAAGGGTCCCCGGGCTCAACACCAGCCCGGAGGAAGATCTTACTATTGGTGCGGGCGAGTACATATTATTATCACTCACTCGTCCCACAGTTTCTAAAACTAAAGCAACGAGGGTTCCAAATGCGCCCTGGTTTGAGAAGAGTCCACAACAAACTCAACCGGGGTTTTTTATCATCGCCATCTCACAAAATATCGGAAATAAATTAGATCTATAAAATTTTGATTATTTTGAAGAGTTATATATCATATTCTTCTTCCAGGACCCATATACGGAAACCTGCTATCATCAGGCGGTAAACCATTATCGTCTCCCACCGCGCGACAACAACAGCAACTTGCGGCGATACAAGCCGCTAACGCCAGGCGATTTCCCCCCGAAGTGCCGAAACGGACTAGCAGCATTACACTCAAGTATGCACCTTACTTGTATAACTTTAGAGTTCATATTTCATTGATAACAATAGTCCAACTTTCACCAGAACGCGTGCCTATCGTACGTCTAGACGTCAGTTAAACGACGAAGTAATAATTAAATATTTAATCTGTACTCTTACTCTAATAAGTTGTGACATTGCACCGGGGAAAAAAGTGCCATCGGTCATCTGTAGCCTCGGAGCGTATTCGCTTAACGGGGCAGATGAAACTTTTTAACTTAAACACACAGATCAAGTGTCATTTGCCCCGGTACGTTAATGGAAACTTACGAAAAGACTTGTTTTTGTTGTTTACCTATCAATCCCAACTGCCCCGGTAGAGGGGCAGAGGCACCGGGGCAGTTGGGACCAAGCTGAGCGTTCGAAGACATTGGCGTAAAAATGATATTCAGTGCAACCGACTAAAATTCGACACGTTTACGTTCGAAACTTTGAAGCACTGACTGTGCAGAATGCATAATCGAAACGCGCTAAACCAATGTAGTTAAGGGTAATTTTATTTTGACGCCAATCCCTCGATCAATCGAAATTGATTGAATGTTAAAACTTAGACTAACGCTGTGGTAACGTGGCGTATTAATATCAATAATTTTCCCCAATTTTCCACAGTGCGGAAAGCCCCGTGTCGCTGCGGCGCGCGGAGTGCGGCGGCGCGGTAGTGCGCGGGGGGTCGATGTCCTCCGTGCAGTCCTCTTCCTCCTCCTCCAGCCAGGAGCATCGCCACCACTTCCATCAGCCCTACCAGCCGAGGGCACCGGTGAGTAATCATACTTTAATATTATAAATGCGAAAGTTTATTTCTTTGTTGGTTTGTCCTTCAATCACGCCGCAAAGGAGCAACGAATCGACCTGAATTTTGGCATGGGTGTAGTTGAGGACCTGGAGAGTGACATAGGCTACTTTTTGTCCCGAAAAATTGAGAGATTTTCCGGGATAATAAGTTGCCTACGTTACTCTCCAGGTCCTCAACTATACCCCTGCAAAAAATCACGTTGATTCATTTCTATGTCGCAGCGCGATTGAAGGACAAACCAATAAACACACATAATCGCATTTATAATATTAATATGATTTTTGTCATAAGATAGGTCTGCGTATATAATATTCACCTAACAATTAAAGATACAAATTAAAAATAAAACGTTTATGGATCATGCAGAATCAGTAAGAATGGTCAGGGGATGGTGACCCAATTTATTGGATTTCATTAATCCAAAAAAGAATGGGTACGATATCTACTTCTACTACAAACTTGACGCTTTATTGAAATACTAGTTGATGCCCGCGACTTCGCGTGGTTTTAATTTTTTTGGATTCCCTCGGGAACTCCCTAATTTTCCGGGATCAAAAGTAGGCTATGTCACTCTCCAGGTCCTCAACTATACCCATGCCAAAAATCACGTCGATCCAATCCTCCGTTGCGGCGTGATTAAAAGACAAACCAACCAACCAATAAACCAACCAACCAATAAACCAACAAACCAAAAAACAAACACACTTTCGCATTTATACTTATGTATGATTAACATACCTACACATAATATTAACTTGTGAAACGTAGGTACGTTGAGGGTATTTTCGAGGGTTTATGTGGTGTGGTGAATATCGCGGGCAGCAAGTTCAAGATACACACTGTACCACATAGATCTGCCTTCTGAGGCGGATTATAGCGAATTAAACTTCTAGTTTTTTCATAAATAGAGTTGCCATTTTAGTTTAGTTGAGAGATTGTGACCAACAGAGTCGGTCTCAATATTTAACGTCATTATAGGAACCCCATATCCACATCCCAGAGCAGCAATTCCAACAGCACTCAAGGACCGCCTCGGGAACGCTGTACGAAGGCGAGCGTTACGCGGTGTGGAAGAGACAAGAAGCACCCCCGTACTACGAGGCGCCCCCGCCCGCCGCCTGCTGCCGACCGACGCACGACCACCATCCGCATACGCACCAACCACCCCTAAAAGTGAGTATTTTGACCTATTTAAAAAAAAAGAAGTTTGTATGGAAGCAGGCGTTACTTCGCAGGTAGTCCATGATAGTGAAAGAACTGGAACTTTAATTCGCTATAATCCGCCACAGTAGGTAAATCTATGTGGAACAGTGTGTATCTAGCACTTGCAGCTTGCGATATTCACCACACCACGCAAATCTTTCAAACTATTCTCAACGTACGTTTCACTCCGACACCGGAGCATCTTCAGGAGATGTTGACTCGACAATGCACGATGCAAGTACTTCAAAGGATATTTTAGAGCTTGAGGAGATAAAAATCCCCTCTAGTAATGTGTAGTCTGAATGTGAGTAGTAAAATATTATTTTGAACTACCCTCATTTAATATTTTAGACATCTCGCAATATTATATCTCATTTATTACTATGGTATTTGCATCAATAATAGTCCCTAAATTAGGGACGTTTACAGTTCTAAATTAAAATGAGAGTAATTGTATCTAATGATTGAATACAAGGAATACCGGTGTACGAATAAACCTGAGTTTTTGATACACCGTACCGGATATCATGCAATACTTATTTTTAAATAAAATAAAATTAATAAGTACTTATTTGATCTATTTCTGAACAACTTTTTTTCAGAAGGAGTAGAAAATTTGTTAGAATTTTTTTTTCACCTTGATTAACAGGATTATTGAAATACAAACAAATTAGTGTCACATATAAAAATTGAATCCTTTCTTGTCCTATCCAGGTTTCAGAAACAGTCCGCAAACGCCAATACCGGGTGGGTTTAAACCTCTTCAACAAGAAGCCGGAGCGAGGGATAGCGTACCTCATTTCCCGAGGGTTCCTGGAGAACTCCCCTCGAGGAGTCGCCAGGTTTCTGATCACGAGGAAAGGGCTCAGCAAGCAGATGATTGGGGAATATCTGGGCAACCTGCAGAATCAGTTCAACATGGCTGTGTTAGAGTAAGTTGCATTTTTTAAGTTAAATATTCAAGACAATCCCTCTATAATAAAACCACTGATGCTGTATAAATCGCGTCCTGTAAGTTGACCCAAAATGGCGGTCGTCTGCGCAGGTACATTGTACTACAGGGCCGAACGGAGCATGCGCGGGGAGCGAGGGGTATAGTAACGCGCGGCCCCTCGCGGCGCACCTCATACCGCACTTCGTTTGACACCCGAAATGTGTTTCTAATACTTATATTTATTTTCAATGTCGTAAATACAACGTTGGTTATACACAAAATCTTACAATAATTGATTCCTTTAATATTGAGCCTTTTTAGATTTTTTTGCGAGTATTTACTTTGTTTTTCATGAAAGGAAGAGATGAAATGGTTATGCAAAGAGAAATGTGGTAAGGAAACTAGAAGCTTAGATACCTATGCCGGGTATTTAGATTCCTTTGATCTTGGTCTATAGATTATTGTCAAGTCTTATAATAATTTTGACGATAATGGCTAAAGACTTTCACATATTTTAAGTTTTCGGTTGACATCTTTCCATAAAATAGTTTTTACTTTGTGAAAATATATCTCCATGTTCTCTTTGATTTGTGTCAGTAAATCATTATTATCTAAATCACATCATATATTTGAAATACTCTTTGTTTTATTTGCAATAGTTTGGCTACAATCATACCTCTTGGAAGACAAAAGTTTAGATACAAAGATAAATTCTTTATTGTAGTGACAACTAAATTACCTATAAGCAAAATACAGAAAACAAAGCGTGCACAACGCCGCGGCGTTCTTATCACTAAAAGTGATCTCCAGACAACCCGTTTCTTATAAAACTTTTAAAAGGAGCGTGAAATTGCAGCAATATAGATGAAAATTGCAATATTAATAAGCTCCTGCACCCATTAGGTAATTTTTTTTCAGATTTGCGAGTGATCTTGGAGATTCCATTTCATTTTTCTATTCCAGATTTGCAGGGTTATGGTTTTGGAGATATTGAGGGCCAATTTTACATTCCAGATGTTTCGTGAACGAGCTGGATCTGTCAGGCATGGCGGTAGACGTGGCTTTGCGGAGATATCAAGCCCACTTTCGACTTCCGGGCGAGGCGCAAAAGATCGAGAGGCTAGTGGAGGCGTTCGCGCGACGCTACTGCGTATGCAATACCGACTTTGTGCAGCGGTTGCGGACTCAGGACACGGTATGAAACTTTTTAACTCGTATCAAAACTAAAATTATACATGCGAAAGGTTGGATCACAGATTTTAGAAGTAGGTTGGATGGAAGTATGGATGGATGGATGATGTTTGTTACTCAATCACGCCAGAACGGCTCAACGTATCTGGGTGAAATTTGGCACAGAGATAGATTATAGTCTGAAATAACACATAGGCTTTTTATTCTGGAAAATTAAAGAGTTCCCGCGGGAACCAAAAAACCTCAATCCACGCGGACGAAGTCGCGGGCATCAGCTAGTATTTTAGAGCCCTGTTTGACTCTTGTCAATCCCGAATACCATAGTAACAGTAACTTACCCGCATGCTTTTTTTTATTCTACTACAAGTTAGCCCTTGACTGCGATCTCACCTCGGGTAAGTGATGATGTAGTCTAAGATGGTAGCGGGCTAACCTATTAGGGGTGTGGCAGTTCTATTGAACACATTCTTACAGTCTAGACTAATAAATATAATTTATCCTATATACCAAAGTCACAATCACTGCTGGTTAAAAATTGTCTGAAATGTAAATACTTATTCATTTTTCTCATATTTCTTAAAAAAGAAACTCGTTAAAATTTATTCTGTTCATCATGTCTTCACTTGAAATTATTTCTTCCACAGATATTCGTGCTAGCGTTCGCAATAATAATGCTCAACACTGACCTGCATACGCCTAACCTCAAGCCTGAAGCGCGGATGTCGCTGGACGACTTTGTGCGGAACCTACGTGGTATCGACGACTGTGGGGACATAGACCGGGATATGTTAGCCGGGATTTACGATAGGGTCAAGGCCAGCGAGTTCAGACCGGGAAGCGACCATGTTACCCAGGTAATAGGAGCTATTTTCCAATAAAACCAATTCACGTTTGGTATGTAAGATTTTTTAAGACTCCTTCGTGTATTGACGACTGTATAAAGTGACATCGACTGGCATAATTATGCATTACAAGCGAGTAAATTAAGACTAGGAAGCGACCATATTGCCTTGGAAATAAGAGCTAACATTAGGGTTACAGCAAGGGAGTTTTGACTAGGAAACGACCATGTTACCCACGTAATAGGAGCTATTTTCTAATGCAAGTAATTCACGTTGTATGTAAGATTAATTTTTTAGACTTCTTCGTGTAACTACTGTAGAGAGATCCTATGACTGTAACAACTTTCAACAAAATTGGTTAAAAATATGGGATGGGTTGAAATCTGAAAAAGCGTAACAAACAAATTTTCATATTAGTTTTTTTACACGCATTTATAATATTACTTAGTTACGATGGCTTTTTTAGTAAATGTAAGTAAATTGTATTCCTTTCCCAGGTGATGAAGGTGCAAGCAACGATCGTCGGCAAGAAGCCCCACTTGGCGCTACCGCACCGGAGGTTGGTGTGTTATTGTCGCTTGTACGAAATACCCGACATACATAAGAAGGAACGACCAGGAGTTCATCAGAGAGAGGTAATTAAAAAAATATTATGGCAATTGTAGTATATTGTCTGTGGTATTTTTACGTAAGTATGTAGTTACAGTCTGTGACGTTTGGACTCTGTAGAAACTCTTTGAATAGAACAAATAATATAAATTTCATTTCGTGGCTTTAAAGTTAAAAAGCTTACTAAAATTACTTCTGCCACAAAAGTTCTGTTGTTTAATTTATAAAAATTAGGATACGAGGATGGGATATAATATATCGATTTATAACACAACAATTCCACAAAAGTTCTTGAGGTGTCCACCCCGTGCGGAACGTAATATAACTGCATTGAAGGACTTTCACTAACAAAGAGCTGTAGTTGTGTATAATAAATAGTGATCGAGAAAAAATTTACACAAAGAGTCAAATTGGCGGGCTCATTAAACTCTTTGTTAGTGGACGTGTTAACTTATTTTTTTCAGAGACAGAGTTCTTTCCAGTCATCCATTTAATTTAGGACTAAGTTTACCTTTCTGTAAATAGCCAAAAAAAAACCAGGAAGCAGATATTTTGGAATCATGATTACTTCTCGTTAAATGATGATATAATGCATGTATTATGTTATGGTGTTGATATAACTTTCAATTCTTAGGTGTTCCTCTTCAACGACCTGCTAGTGATAACGAAGATCTTCAGCAAGAAGAAGTCTTCAGTGACGTACACGTTCCGACAGTCCTTCCCGCTCTGCGGAATGCTCGTCAACCTGTTCTCTGTGCCACGTATGTATACATTTTGTAAAGATTTTGTACGGTTGTTAAACTTGATTCATGTTATAGCAACTTTTTTGACGACCTCCGTGGCGCAGTGTGTAGCGCTGTTGCCGGCAGGGTCAATTTGGGAATTTATAATTTCTGCATTTTCCCTGATCTGGCCTGGTGGGAGACTTTAGCCGTGGCTAGTTACCACCCTACCGGCAAGGACGTGCCGCCAAGCGATTTAGCGTTCCGGTACGATGCCGTGTAGAAACCGAAGGGGTATGGAAAGAAAGAAAGAAATCTTTATTCAGGGATACAAGTACAAGAAATAACTAATAATAAAATAATACTTTATAAAATGAAACAGAAAAAACGCGAAATGTGACTTGATCCCCAAAATGGTCTTCACTCAGCATGTATGGGTTTAATATAACTGCCATGCCCCTAACAGGATAGCCCGCTACCACCTTAGACTGCATCATCACTTACCATCAGGTGAGATCGCAGTTAAGGGCTAGCTTGTAGTGGATTAAAAAAAAAACTTATTTTCCTTGGTTTGTTAATTTTTTGTACCGACTGACTGATTAAGTAAACTGGATTGGATCGGATCAATCCAGTTTAGTCCAGTCTGCTAAAGTTTAGTCCGACCAAAATTACTTTTGCTCTGCATTAATCGGGTGTCCCCCGATGCGACGGCTATATGCTTTTCTTAAATTCTTTATTTACTTTGGACCTGGAGAGAGATAAGTATTTGACAAATATCAAAATAAGAGGAAGCGTTCTTTTTCTAGCATTATTCATTTCACACAGTGTACTATCTCTTTTGTTAATATGTCCACCTACTAAGTCTAGCTTCATGGCTTTTCCAGATTACCCGTTCGGCATACGTCTATCGCGGCGTGTGGACGGACGCAGACTGGCGACGTTCAACGCGCGCAACGAACACGACCGCTGCAAGTTTGCTGAGGACCTGCGCGAGAGTGTGGCCGAGATGGACGAGATGGAGGCCATGCGCATCGAGGCCGAGCTCAATAGGGGCAAGGGGAGAAGCACTAACAACGCCGCGAGAAATGGTAAAGAGCTTCAATATATATATAGGTGCTAGATAGGCCCTTTCATAGTGGAAATTTGGTCGCCCGACTTGGGGTGCATGCACCACACCTATCTTAAGGCTGTCACACTAGATGGCGCATATTATGTTGCAAGTAAGTTCCCGTTTTTTACACTAGATGACGTTAATAAATTTAGTTTACATTCTTTGATTGACAGGGCCTATTTAAATTGAGGTTGGTAAAGAGTGTTCTAGTATAATACGACCGCTGTAGGTTTGCGGAGGACCTGCGAGACCGTATGGACGATATGGAGGCCATGAGCATCGAGGCCGAGAGTGCCCTCGCTACTTAAACAGCTGACAACCCTATGTGCTCTTAAAGTTCTGATAGATTTTTTTTTCTTACAGTAATGGAGAATCGGGACAGCGGTGTAGCGGATGTTGAAATTGACCATCAACAGTGCATGGATCATGTGCATGTTCACGGGTATGTAGAATTCATTGAATTTACCTTTATGTATTGTACTGTGTGGCACAATGGTGTGAATAAATCCACCACCACCACTAAAGCCCATTATTGTCCCACTGCTGGGCATAGGCGTCCACTCTCATAGGAGAGAGGGAAATAGAGCTTAGATCCACCACGCTGCTCCAATGCGGGTTGGCGCGCTTTAACGACTATTATCATGTTAGTGATAATAACCGGGATCGACGGCTTAACGAGTTCTCCGAAGTACGGGAGTGAAACACCGCCAACTTCCTACCTCCGGGCTATATAATACTGAGAATTTCTAATCAGAAAACCCCAACACTTAATTATAGCCCGACCCGGGACTCGAACCCGGGACCTCGTCGGCCGCATTTGAACATGCTAACCACTATACCAACAAGGCAGTGTGTATAAGTGTGTTTTTGAAGTGAAAACTTCTTTAGGCGCGTTGAGCACTTTTTTGGTAGCGGTTAAAAATGTGGAACGGTGTCGGTCATGTTACACCATTCTTCTTAAGGCAAAAGGTCTTAAGTATAAATAATATAGTACATTCGTAATTAAACTTTAATGCCTTAGTTTTAAGGTTTATATTTTTAATTATTTTAAAAGTGCTGTGTTGTTATTTTAAATTATTTTAAATATTGGTTTTCACTTTCAACAACAACCCTAACAAGTTACCATCGCTACCATATTTGACAGCATCATCACTTACCAAGTGAGATCGCAGTCAAGGGCTAACTTGCAGTGGATAAAAAAAAAACTTCTATCGGCAGTCAATTGCCAACTTTGTTTTTATTTCAATCTTTTCTCATTCTGGCAAGAGACTTGGGCTCTTTGTAATGATGATGATGGCTCTGTCTTCTCAGCGTGGTGGTACCACCGCCGCCCGCGTGTCCGGCGCCCGCGGCCCCGTCGCGGCTGTCGCAGAACCCGCCGCCCACCAGCATCATCAAACGGAACGTGCTCAGCAATTCGCTCGTCGATATCAACGACCCTGGTGAGTTCATACCTTATTAACCATCGGCTCATGTAGGTGTCACCGTAAGATTGTAATCTAACTAGCGATATTGTAAACTGTCAACAGATTACAATTTAACGCATTACTTTTCGGTAGATTGTAATCTGTTAGGTATATTAACCTGATAAAACCTAAGTGCCCGGCCACATGTCGAACCCTAACCTAACCTACAAGAGACAAGAAAACGTAAATACAATGAATATTTCAAAAATTGAATTGAAAATATTTAATATTGTAACCTCTTTCTTTTTCTTGAGAAAAGAGCAACTGCTGAGTTTCTTGCCGGCTCTTCTCAGTAGAAACAGCTTTCCGAACCGGTGGTAGAGTCTTGACGATACGTGACACAAGTTGACCTATGTGAAATAAATAAATCATTTCATTTCATCATTTCATTTCATTGACACTCAGAACATTGAATGGTTCACGATCTGTCGACAGTTTACAATATCGCTAGTTAGATTACAATCTAACAGTGACATAGGTACTAGATGGGCCTTTTCATAGAAAAAAGTTGGGCGTCCGACTTTTACAGCGCGCTCCTCACCTGCATAGCCCTGTCCTTGTCCCCGCCATATCACTGTCCCGCTTTTCAGACTAGATGGCATTAGTGAAATCCACATGATCAATGAAGGTCCACATTCTTTGTTTGGCAGGGCCCGTCTTTGTAAATTGAGGTTGTTGTTCTTAGCCCCCGATGCAAACATGATATCGTATCTTCCAAACGAAATGAAATTATTTTATAATTTTAATATGGTGCTTCTCAAATTAAGAAAGTCTCTAAACTTACTTAAATACGTATCCAAAATTGCCGAACCGGCTAGATTTGAACCTGCGTCTCTTACCTCGTTCACTTACCCGTCAGGAGTTATAACTAAATCCATGCAAAAAGTCACTTGGATCTGTTGCCGTGATTGTATGACTGACCAAAAAAAACACGCTTTCGAATTTATTTTGCATAGAATAATTAACCTATAGAATCAAGGCCAGCCAGTAAAGGGATAGGTAATAACTTGAAACACCTCCCAAACGTCATACAAACGTCATATTTTGTCAGGTAGTATGCAATAAGCACAAAACCCGTGACACGCAGACAGGGATAGAAAAAAACATATTTTTTTCTCATTCTATCTTGTGTGACATCCCAACATGTGGGAGTGAAAAGGAGATATGGCTTGGTCTATATATCTCTCTGTCTACGGTATTTTGAACTCCCCGTGTTTGTCCCTAGTGGCCATGGCAGCAGAGCGTCTCCAGCGGCGAGGGTCAGTGGGTTCCTTGGACAGCGGTATGTCGGTATCCTTTCAGCAGGGCAGCCGAACTGGGCTGCACGCCACATCGCCCAGGCACCCGCCCGAACAGAGGTCACCAGGTAAGAAGAAAGGGAGCTCAGTTAAATACTCTTTTCTAAAAAATGATATGAAATGTGCACATTAATTCATACCCTGTAAATGAGTTCGAAAGTTAAACTTCCCGGCCTAGCCGGCCTCGCGTAGCTCGGCCGTCTAACTAACACTCGACCAGAAAACGCGTACTTCCCGGTCTCGCAATGTAATGTACTATTTCGTTTGATTTGAAGTTCATTTAACAACTACAAAAATCTCCTTGCAGGTTGTTGTAGTAAGAAAACTCATATCTTTTTTAATTCAAATAAACTTATTTAAAGTGCTTTTGAATCGTCCAGTGAATCTACCACTGGTTCGAATGCCATTCTAGATAGCAGAAGAACCAGCAAGAAACTCGTAGTCTTTAGATATTTCAAAGCCGAACACGAAATTAATTATTTCCATAGTTTACAATGTTCGCGTTTGTTTACTATTCTAACATCGCGATCACATACAAAACAAACCAGAAGGTTATAGAGGGTAGGTAGGAAGATATAGTCGATCACCAGGTAAGAAGAAAAGGAGCTCAGTTTAATACTTTTTTAGTTTGGTTTGAGATTTTTCTAACGACTACACAAACCCTTGCAGGTTGTTGTAGTCGTTAGATATTTCAAGACAAACACAAAATAATCATTTCCGTAGTTTTTAATGTCTAATCAATAGCGTTCATTTACTATTCAATATCACGAGCATATACAATACAAAAATCAGAAGGTATAGAGCATAAAATAGAGGGAGGTAGGAAGGTATAGCCCTGAGTTTGCACGGGTGATGTATGGAGGGTAGTCTTTAAATAAATTCGCTATTAGATATTCGACATATAAATAATATATGCTCCTGGCGGCTACCAAAAAGATAACATATTTAAAGTCGTAAATTTTTCATCGCTTGTTGGAGAGAGGCTTTCACCCAATAATTATTAACTTATCAACAAAAAAAAAACAACATAATTCAAGTCATCATTTTTTTCAGGTCGCTTGTTCGGAAGCATAGCCGGTATAGGAGGTATATTCCCCGGACGGCAACGAAAGCTGAGCGCGTCAGGCGTTCCAGATACGAAACAGAGTCAAGTCGGAAAGAGCACCGAGGTCTAAACGCCGAAATCGATTAAAGTCGAATAATTTTTCGAATGAAAAGAAACGTTTGGAATCCTTCAAGGAGTTTGTCTTTTAATGACGAAGGTTGAAATTTCAACCGATCGAGTAAAAAAACTTAAGAGATCGGTATCTTATTGTAACCAGATGTAATTTTTTTGATATTTGCTATTTCGGGTTTTCTTAGTGCCATCTTTGTAATAATTTCGGGGATTCCCCCATTTGGAACGGGAATTGACTTATTTAAGTTCAGTACACTTTCATTGAACATTTTTTGAGGTTATTCGATATATTTAAGCGCAAATAGTCTAAGTAATAAAAATTTTGAAGTTTGGAAGCTATTCAAATTACTGTGCTTTCATAATTTTTAATGCAAAAGTTTTTGAGGCAGATATTTTGGTTTTATATGTTTTTCCCTGGAATGAGTTCTCTGAGATGAATGTTAAAAAAATTAATATACAAGTACAACCGACGACGACTTGATCGGATTAAAGTATTTTCTCATTGATGATTATAATTATTATAGATTTATCTTGAACATAATGCATAACTAAGATTATGTTTAGATAGTATGTCTATCTATTGGTAATTTTGAAAACCGAATTTAAGAGCGATTGCAAAACATCGCCATTTGTATCTATCGATAATATCGCATCGGTAATCGGTATGCGATTCAGACTACTCTATAGTCTATACCAACAATGGAGCTGATTCTGAATTCCAGAATGTTAAAAAATTTAAAAAGCTAACTACTAAATACTAATTTAAAATTTAGACAGAAATATTGTCGAAAATCGAAATACGGTTATTATTTATTAAACGATGTATAGGAGTAGGTATCGCTGTCAGGGTAAAAAACTGAGGGTATTTCGGTTTTATGTCAATAGGAGGAAGTGCATTGGCACGTCCTCCTATTGACATAAACACACACACATATAGACATATTGGCATGCTTTTGAAGTTTTGAAACAGATCTAATTTAACCCAAGATTTTGCTATGATGTTTTCGGTCCTTTGAAATTTAGAGGATTCGAGTTTGATACCCCATTAGATCGTGGGTATTGACTTAAATATTGATGGTAAATTTCCCGAATTTGATTCACCAAGTTAAATGGTACTAAGATATAGAAATTTTAATCGGCGGGACTAAACATGCCAACATAAGCCAATTTAGATCAAATTTTTGTGAACGATTGGCCGATGTTTTAGGAAAGGTCACTATAGATATTCGAAGGCAAAAATGTACGAATACGAAAAAATATTAGGGTCCACGGTCTTGAGATGGTAAAATTTTGCTGAGTTTCACAGAGATTAGGAATAGCATGCAAATACACCGAATTTCGTTGTACGAAAACATTTAAAATTGTGTGAACATATGGTTCTACGGAATTCTTTAAACTTTTATCGTACGATTACTGTATGATATAATTTCGTACGTCTAAAACCGATATGGAAAATTTAGAAAGTCGAACGAATAACTTAAAAAATGTATGGCCGAATAAGTTAATGGCGAGTTACAATCGATTGTACTATATTATATATTATATTATATATATAATATAGTATATTCGCCTATTCGGCGATAGTCTGTAGCCGATAAGGCTGTCACAGGGTTACGTAACCATTTTAAGGATGTTCGTTATCTTTTGGATTCTTGAGAGAAATAGATTAAGTGAATTTCGGGGTTTATAATATCCAAATATATTAAAGAAAAGTACATACTTTATAAGCAATTTAAGTACGAAAGTGACCAAAATTATTTGTAAGAAAAATAGTTTTTTTTTCATTCGAAAATTTTGAAAATAGATCGATTATACAACGTAGTAATAAATGTTGCATTTCACATCATAATGATTTTAACTTTAGTACTTTAAAGTTACCTTCGTGTTATTTTATTTGTATATAGAGAGTATATTTTTATATTGCTTGAATTTACATTAATTTTGTGTGTTAGGTCACTTTCGTTCTTAAAGTACATTGTAGAATCCATTGCATGTTACCACGCATAAAGTATTAAAGATTACAATAAAAGAAATAATTATCAAAGAATTTTATCTTTTTTTTTAGGTATAGTTGTACATATGTTCAGATAGAAACATACAATATTATAATGTTTAACATCACAGTACTTTTAAAAATTTCTTTTGGCACGTTAAGACACTTTATCATAGCAACACAGTAAAGTTAATGTATCATAAAATATACCTAAATTGTAGCTTTTTTCAAATTAAAAGAACTTTTGGCACAATTGTTACGTAAAATATAGTTATGTGCCAAAGCATTCACATAAATTGGTACATTTCTTATAATTTGATGATTAAATTTACGCAGATCTAATTATCTCATAGCTATCATTTACATTTCCATATACAGTTAACGACCTCGATACTTCGAAATAAAAAAATGTGTCAGCTCCGTCCGATGCACGACTGGAGTTTACTCATTACGAACGAAAAGTGTTACCATGGAAACGTAGTAAATAACGTAACGGAGAAAGTTTGATTTTACTCCCCATAAATTTTCATACCCCGGGCTTATATATGAAAATCGCTTCTCAAGCAGGTAAACTCCAAAACATTGCTTATTTGATAAAACAAATGACGGATTTGAACAACATGACAAATGTGCCAAAAATAGACTTCCCGATTTGAAAAAAGACGTTAATAATAATAATATAATGCAAGTTACTATCCAGATTGTTAATGAAAAAAATATATACTTATTATAGTTCTCAAAAAGTCGCATATGACCGAATTGGGAAGTACATATTTCTACAAAATCTTTAGAAACCTGTCCATATGGTCCTAAGAATATACCAAATAACTATTGTCCATTTACATAACGATATTGTCCTGTAAACTGTCCTTTTCATCTGTAACGTCTTTAATCTGACAATAATCTGATTTTTTCCGCTCTTGAATATTAAAGTTTCTATATCCAATCTATATGATTAACACATGTAAATTACATGATAATTACCTACACGTAAAAATGTTATTTTTACATAAAAATATTTACATTATAATTCATTGACTTCTGCAACTTTTATTATTTTGCTATAATTTCAAAATGGTAATCGACAAGTGTTACCAAAATTATCTACTTAATTTAAAAACTGCTCCGTATTTATTACTCCATTTTGTTTTATATTGAATTTTTAATTTTCTCCTAAATGTTACCATTACCAACGTAAAATTTTTTCAATATCAAAATATTTATTAGTAACAGCCTAACAGTATTTAACCCGTAGTCCTATTTCATCCATCTGTATACATGTCATCTATAAACCTAATACATACTATAAATAGGATAATATATGATATATTATCCTATTTATAGTATGTATATTTACAATTTACATCATATTCCATTACAAAATACGTCTCAACTCTTCGTCTCGGATTCATTTAGTTTGAAATCACCTGATTCATGATGCCTTCACATTTCCAGCTAAAAAAACTCTCGTAGCCAAAATGTATAGGTACTATTCAGGTGCAAATCTTCCAATATTTAGCGCCCCATATTTTCGCCCAATAAGCTAGAACTCATAGCTTTAAAAGCCCCAAAAAAAGTTTTATCACCAATTTACATTCACCCATTCTCATTGGACCCTGCTAACACGTCATCTCGTAATATTTAAAAGTGCATTAACACATTCGCACGAGGGGCCAGCTTTGACGTGGTTGAGTCAGTGGATGATATCCACCCCAGCCCATTAACGTCCCAGTGTTGGGCACAGGAGAGCACTTTCATAGGAGAGATCAGAGAGGGAAACTCTCAGTCGATGATATAAATATCTAGTAATATTCCCGATACGAGGGCGAATATGTAAATGCATTTTAAGACCACATCTTGCAAAATGGTCATTATTATACAAATATAATGGGCAAAAAATTTCAACCCACTTTTAAAAGTTACATTTAGAAATTAACTAGCAAATATGACTAATGTTGACTTTATAATATCGTTTACGTAGGCTTGTTGTTTCTACTATTTGATACGTGGATAGATAGACAAATAATTGACTTGTTATTGGATTTGGACTCTAAAATCACGGGCGTAAACGTGGTTTTTGAATGTGGGTATTGAAAGGTTCTCTTAACTTAGGGTATATGGTAACTAGTTTGATAACTACTATTATAAAATAATATTATCTAAAACTGTTTTTTTTTTATTTGGTGGTACTGGATACCGTTTTTACTTACTGACTGTACAATTATTATACAAACCATTTTATTTTAGATGATATCTTCCAAACAGAACTGAAAACAATGTACTTACCTCTTTCCAAAATTCTTAAACAAAATCCTTCACCTATAAAGACTTGGACAGACACACGTGTTTGAAGTTGAAGTAAAAGCTGTTAGGGTTGCCACTTGTCATGTGGTATGCTTCTCGTCGTTGCTCATCTACCTAATTTTATCATTATTCAAATGTCGCGTTTAATACAAAACTACTTAGTTTTTGACCTAACAATCACACGGCCGCATTCATAAGCGTTGCAGGTTGTAAAGGTTTTTATCACGAAGAAAATGACGATTTGTGATGTATTTCTGTAAAATATGTAACTTTTATATACATATTTATATTATATGACCTCCTTTTAAGTCTCGTTGTTTGCAAAGTAGCACATAAATTCATTTTCTCGTAGGAAATAAAACATTTAAAAATATTATATATGTATGAACTTTATCCAAACTTTCTTACGATTTACCACTAATATGCGCTTTCTTCCATTTTTAAATCCGGAAACCCTAATCAATGAGTTCATATTGAGGAGCATGCGTGGAAGTCGTGTCTGTGCAGACCTCAATGCTGTGTACAAAATGTATACGTACATACGAATGGTATCTGATAATTCTGTCCAATAAAAACTATTATACTGTTGAATCTCCAATATTAATCGTATTATATATTAATATATCATAATATAAGCTTAATTTGATTAACGTTTGAATTTCTGAGATCGATCGGCTACAAACATTCTAAAATACAGTGTGGATATTTTAGTACCACTTGCACTAATATAGTGTTACTATAATTTTTTTTGATAACTCTTGAGTAAAGTGAAACAATAACAAAATTTCACTCTCTGTTCCCTTACTGTCACACTGCTTTGAGACAGCAATCGGACACGACCGGAGAGAGACAGCTTTACGCGTTATCCATGGCAAAAAACACCGCCGACTTTCCAATTCCGAGCCAGAATAATTTAAAAATCTGTTGATAGAAAACCTTTTTATTATTTTGGAATCAAATCCAGGTCTGTCGAACAGGCTAACCACTTGACTTCTTTGGATTTAATTCCACGATTTTCCTATTAGAACTTTCCTTGCTACGTTGGTTTCAACATCATTGTAGAAACTAACGTCATAGTAAAGGTATCTCTATCTGTTCAACCTCAGTTTTTTTCTATTTATTTTCCTCGGATATAAACTCATTAAAAAAAGAATTGTCGCCGATTCGATCTATGATAATATGTGTTAAGAAAACAAAATGTTTGTGCTAATTCTAAAGATATTAGAATAATGCATTAAACTCAAAGGAATTGATTAATCGTTTCGTCGTTGGATTTTGAACTTTATTGTAACGTGAAATAACTTTTAATAGTGTATGTGAGGGCGTGAGACTGGTTGCATATTTTCGTATACGTATTTCAAGCGAAATGCGTTTTATATCTCGAAGATAAAAATGATGTTTTTTTGATAGACTTGTTTTTTAACTACGAACTCTTTTATAAATTAAGAAATACTTTTGTTTTTTAAAAACTAAAAGTGTCAATACTTTCACAAATCTTTTGAAGAAAAGGATATTTTTAAACAACGTTATTTTTTTTACTTCACTTTTTTGTTACATTTCATTATTGAGATGCAGGCTAGCGATAAATGTAGTGGAATTTCGCTGTAAAATGTAACATATTACCTATTTAAATATTTGGAAAGCGCCATATTTGAGAGGACAAGATGCCAAAGATAAATTCCGCGCGAATCTGCTTCACTTATTCCTAAAACCCTTACACTGCACTTTTCACAGGGCCCTCTGGAAAGGGTGGGCGTGGCCGCTAGTTTAGACGTCGCTTATTACAAAGCAATAAGGACCAAATTAGGGACCCTTTCTCCCTAAATCTTATTACACTACACTGATTCAGGGTTAATGGTCCCTGTGGAAAGTGCAGTGTAATAGGGGTTTAACCTTAACTAGGTTAAACCCCTATTACACTAATTGTTTTTTTTTTAATTGTCAATATTATTTTGTTTTGATTAAATTTATTTGTTATTTATTTTCATTATTGTTTGGTATCCTTTAGGAAGTTCGTATTTAAAAGGCACTTTTAAAAGTTTGTGTGGAATAAATCTTTGAAATGCTTTTGTAAATTTCGCTTGAAGCCAAAGATAGTATTGATGATTGTGTTCACTCAATATTCCAAGAACCCTGTGTGTTGTGTTCGATATTGTGTATATTGTTTGCGCCTCGAATCGCAGTTTTCTTACTAAGACGACAGGGTAACTTAATTTTCCCGCCCTCTCACACATTCTAAATTTTCTAAGTAGTCTGTATCATTTTGACAAATGTGGGCAAACCAATTACTTGACAATAAACTGATTGAGGTTTTTTGGGTCCCACGGGAACTCCTTAGTTCCGGGATAAAAAGTAGCATATGTGTTATTCCAAACTATAATCTATCTCTGTGCCAAATTTTAGCCAGATCCGTTCAGCCCTTGGGGCGTGATTGAGTAACAAACATCCAGATGTCCATACATAAATCCAAAACTTTCGCATTTATAATATTAGTAACAGTAAGAAGTAAGATAAATAAAACAACTAGTATTTTTCTCTATAAAAAAACTACGTATATTACAATAAAAATATGTCTAAAATGTCCGTAACTTTACTGTCAATGACTTAGTTTGGCCGCATATTTTGTCTTCTGTGATACTTTTACAATGGGAAAAGAATAGGACAGGGAAACCTAGGTTACCTCGCCGCCTTAACGTTTAAAGGAGGTGTGTATTATTATTTAGCATTGACTTGCTATACAAGCAAGACCCAAAATCACGCTCCAAAAGTGTGAATTTTCTTGAGTGATACGTGAGTCTTGTGTGTAACGCTTCGGTTTCTTAGGAAAGCTTTGTCGGCAAAATGCGGTCGTAATGTTACATTAGCGACGATACATTGCGGCCGCTATGTGACGCACCATTGTCTAAGGTTTGATTGGACCATCGATGGTTATGGTCCATAACATATGTTAACGTTAAATTGAATTTAAAAAAAAATTCAATTTAACTTTAACATAGGTTAAAAAGAATTCAAAATTTTGAATTTTGAATTTTGAATTAATTATGGAATTGGGAAAACTTGTGCCACTCACATTGGTTTAGCTTTTTGGTGGTGGAATTTAACGTTTACCAAAAAACATCAATGGTGCGTCTCACCTTCAAATCGGCGTCGCATTCCCAGGAAACCGAAGCTGAAGTCAATGTAATTTTGTAATGTTAAGGACAGTGTCACATTGTGCTATAAACTTAGCTACCAATTAGTTGCCAATATGATTAAGAATACAGATTTATGATAGTTATACATACATTTTTCCACATTATGTAACATAATTATGTTTTTTTTTTTTGGAATAATTCAGAGCTGATTTATTACAATATAGCTAGCGTCCATGTATAATTTATGTCATGCAAATTCATTTACACAAAAAGTATTTATCAAAGAGTAGATAATATATATGAATAATTTCGTAGAATCTTTATTTCAATAAGAGAAGAGCAATTGAGTCAGTTTAATTGATCGAGAACTGGTATAGTTTGGAAAATGTTGCACAAAATATCTCAAATATAGTTTAGTTTTAGTAAGATATGTAACAAAACCACTATGCATTTAGCAAATTGAGTTGCCAAGTGAATATCAGCGTAAAAAAGCTACGGATAACTTTATATTAAAACTCTCTTTAAATGGTGTGTTGTGACACAGTCTGTTAAATTAGTTTTGAAGGATTATTTTTTCTGTAACATATACTTTAACTAACTTATATATATGAAAACTTGTATGTATATTTTAGAGTTTGACTAATATATATATCTTTTTAGTTGGTAAAACAATTGTTATTATATAGTTATTTAAGCAATAAAAACGCATCCGCGTATCCCTGTATGTTGTAATATAATGTTGTTGAGAGTTGATACAACTAAGTCACTTACATTAGTTTTATTTAAATAAAAAAAGCATGAAAATGTATTTATTTATTAAATATGAATTAACATTCATGAGGGTTTTTGGTGTTTTATTTTTTAAATTAGTGTTCCTCACCCTATCACATACACACATCACTACACATTACTCCTGTTATCCCGGCGCTTCTGTCACCTGTCTGATGATGGAGGCGCCGGGGTAGCATACTTGAGGTAAGCACATGTGTGGCAAAACTGGAAAATAAATGTTTTTCTTTCTTTCTTCTTTCTTTCTATCACGTCGTCGGGATCATCATACTAATATTATATATGCGAAAGTGTGTTTGTTTGTTGGTTTGTCCTTCAATCACGCCGCAACGGAGCAACGGATGAACGTGATCGTTTGTTGATAGTTGAGAACCTGGAGAGTGATATAGGCTACTTTTTATCCCGGAAAATTAAGGAGTTCCCGCGGGAATCAAAAAAACTTAAACCACGCGGATGAAGTCGCAAGCATCAGCTAGTTGGACAATAAACGGTGCTAAGGCTTGTAACCAACCACGACCGAAGCCTCCTAGACCACACCAAAGTTAAAGAGATCTAAATCTCACTTGTGAGACCATCGCGCCCAACACTGTAGTCCAGTCAATGAGATACGAGGCAGAATGCATAGAGGAGGGCAGATATTTGAATGAGGACATTGAACCCTAAATCTACGTTTTTAAGGTTCATTTTATTTTGATACTAATGTGATCTAGAGCTCAATACGATCAATCGAATTTGCGATGTAAAAACGACTAAGCGTAGGTACATATCTCTGTAAGCTTAGTCTAAGTTTAGTGTAGGTTGGGGGTGGTTAAGAGGCAAATTTACGTAGATCTTTTTTTTTTATCCACTACAAGCTAGCCCTTGACTGCAATCTCACCTGATGGTAAGTAATGATGCAGTCTAAGATGGTAGCGGGCTAACCTGTTAGGGCATGGCAGTTATATTAAACCCATACCCCTTCGGTTTCTACACGGCATCGTACCGGAACGCTAAATCAATTATTGTAATTATAAAATTATTTGTATTGTGCTTTTCGTCATAAAACAATGTTGCTAAGAAACTTATCGACAGACTACAGATAGATTGATTATTAATTTCGGCCGTTAACGTCCCGGGTTCGATCCCCGGCAGGGTAATTTTTAATTTCTGAATTTTCCCTGGTCTGGCCTGGTGGGAGGCTTCGGCCGTGGCGATTTAGCGTTCCGGTACGATGCCGTGTAGAAACCGAATAGGGGTATGGGTTTAATATAACTGCCATGCCCGTAACAGGTTAGCCTGTGACCATCTTAGACTGCAACATCACTTACCATCAGGTGAGATTTGAATTCTGATCATTGAACTCTGAGTAGCAAATAGTACCTAGTAGAGTAAATCCATACCATACCTACTAATATTATCAATGCGAAAGTGTATCTGTGTCTGCTATACGCTTTAACGGCCCATCTTTTAAACTTTGGTACACTGATATTTAGGTTGTAGCACGCTTGTACTTTTTATCCCGAAAAATTAAGGAGTTCCCGAGGAAATACATAAAACTTAATCCACGGCTACGGAGTCGCAACTCGCGGGCATGATCTGACTAGTAAGTAACTATTATATAATTAGTGACTAATATTATTTTTTGAATAAGAGGTTTAGCATAACAAAAGCTAGGACCTGAACGAAAGTTACTGTTAATATTCTGTGCCTGTACCACGGAACCCAAAAGAAAATTAAAAACGAATAAAAAAAGAATGTGTGTCCACTGGACACGGATTTCACCCCGTATCGCAAAGCCAGTGGCATCGGCGGCACTGCTAGGGCATCCTCCTGCCACCCCCTTGAGCTTGGCTTAGCACCGAAACACACGTGGACTTAAATGTTTATATACCTACTTACTTTCCTAGAGCGTCATTAGTTTTCTAGGATAGAGGCGTGGAGTTGCATTCGATGTTAAAGTTTTGGTAAAATAATTCATGCTTAAAATAGGTACATTTTGCAAAATAGAGGGAAATGGCTGTGAATAAAGATTTAGGGACCCGGACATGCGGTCCGGGTCCCTAAAGCGAGTATGCATCCTGGAGGAAATTGTAAATTCTAAAAAAGTGTTTTTGGCCCAAGCCCCTTAGAATCGTAATTTGATCTATAGATGCGAAAAATGTGGATAAAATAATGAAATTACTTTTGCTGTGCTTCGTCGTCCCAGTGTTCTGTATGAATAAATTAATTATGAGTACATCTAATAGGTGATAGGCGGTAGCTTATACCAACAGCTACTTCATGATATTATTAAAATCCTTTTTTGTATTAAGGGCCTACGAGTAAGTTTAAGAGAAAAAGACAGAAAGAAGCATTGCAAAATTTCAAGTTTCAACACCTAGATTTTAAGCTGACCATCAATATATTTTATTATCAAATAAAATTCTACTGAATAATGGAAATATTTTCTTTTAATAATAAAAATTATCTCGATGATTTTTACATGAAACAAACATAGCGACTCAACGCATTTCTTTGTTCTAATACCGTCCGTCGCTCCTCGGCCGCTTCAGTACAACCGACCACGTGACAATAGTTGCTGCCTTCCGCGCGATTTTTCATTTCGAAAAACCTCTGTAAAACGTAGCACTGTGAAGGTAAGCCTTGTTTTTATTAAATTATAGTTATGTTAATTGTGTTAATAGACATTGTGTGTTATTGTTATTGGTACCCTCTTATCTATTACGAAGTATCAGGCATGTTACTTTAATTGAAATTGAATTATCTATCCTCTTTCCTTATTAATAAAAATTAATTTAAATTAATTTTACTATCCTTGGAAACATTCAAAGATTGAAATAATTGATAGAATTAAATTAATTCCAATTAATAATAATAATTTATATTTATAACAAGGGCGAATCGGTGCCGGTGCATCCTAATGATTTAATATCATCAAGTATTAGTTAATAATACAGTACTTATCAGTCGTTTTATAGTACTGAGTTAATGATGACGACCGTCGTATTTAAATCACAATGATTATATTTTATTTATTAAAGTTTGTGCAGTCCCCGAAATACGTAAAGAAATGTTAATTACTATGACATAGTTACCTCGGTTCGGATAGTTTCTCTATAATTGGAATATTTTAATATACTTATTATATATTTTTGAATGCCTTCGAATTAAACAGCACAAAACTAACTTACCGAAATACATATTTAAATAGTCAGTGTTTAGGTAATTAGATTTCACAGAGATTAAGAAATGTGTAGAGTTCTATATAGGACTGAGATTTTTCTTCACATAATAAAATAAAAATTATGGATACAAAGTTACGTTTGTTGTGTTTTAAATTATGGTCCTACTTACTTACTTGATTTAATTATTTGTAATTATAACGTTTTTGTTTTTTGGTTTGTTGGTTTGTCCTTCCATCACGCCTCAACAAAGCGACGGATCGACGTGATTTTTTGCATGGGTATTGAGGACCGGGAGAGTGACATAGGCTACTTTTTTCCCAGAAAATTAAGGAATTTCCGTGAGAATTGAAAAAAAATTATTCCACGTGGACGAAGTCGCGGGCATCAGCTAGTTAATAATAAACGATGAAACGCTCGTTATGCAACATTGACCCAAGTGACCGCATAGGTGACCGAATTTGGAGGTCCTTATCTCAGTCAATATCACTCACATCAGATAATAATCGTTAAAAACCTCATAGTCTAAATGGCATCCGTAGTGTAGTCACATGCTGAAAGATCTGGATACATTATGTAATTAATGGACAGGGGCGCGACTTTGTCCGCGTGGAATAAGTTTTTTTCAATTCCCACGGGAATTCCTTAATTTTACGGGATAAAAAGTAATCCTCTACTATACCCATGCAAAAAATCACGCTAAAGTTTCTTTGTTGCGGCGTGATTGAAGGACAAACCAACAAACAAACACTTTCGCATTTATAATATTAGTATGACTAAACTGATAAGCCACACCGATAGGTAGGTATCTTGTCAAAAAGAAGCACTGTGAAAAGAACAATAGGTCTCTACTTATAGAAGTGCCAGCTGTTAGTAGGTACCTATATTTGAGACATTTATGTACTAAGTAGATAGATGATGCCAACAAAAGTAGGTACAATACACAACAAAAGTACAAAAGTGTCCAAAAATACACAAAACAAAAAAAAACACTTAATCCACTTCACGAAATCATAATTTGATGACTTTTGCAAAATTAATCACCAAGGAAATACGATCCGGGAAAACCGCAATATCCGGCTGTCACTTTCTTTCTTATTAACGTTGTCAATTTGACAGCTGTCAAACTTTGGCGCGAGAAATATACTTTTGGTGCTTCAACTTTGAAATCGTCATCGGTTAAAGGTTGTACATATTTAACTATGGGCTACCGCTAACCTATCAAAACCGTTTAATTTTTATTTGTTGATTACTAGATGACGAACGTGAAATTATATCTTGAAATTCCCGGGGAATTCTATGGTTTTCCTGGGTAAAAATGTCACTCTCCATTTCCCCAATTATTTCTATGCAAAAATCACGTCTATCCGTTGCTTCGTTACGACGTGATTGAAGGACAAACCAACAAACAAACATGCACTTTTACATTTATAATATTAGTATGAGGTTTTTTCTTTCTTCCTTTATTTCTTTGTCTTTAGATGATGAATGTAACTTCGCCCGCGTGAAATTATATCATAGAGTTCCCCGGGAATTCCTTGATTTTCCCGGATAAAAAAGCTCTTGTAAGTCCTCAACTATACTAATGAAAAAATCACGCCGATCTGTTGCTTCCTTGTGGCGTGATTGAAGAACGAGCCAACAAACAAAGGCACTTTCGCATTTTTAATTCCTTTAATGGTGAATACGAAACTTATTTTATGAATATTCCTAAAGTTATAATGGTTTTCTTCAAAAATACTCGTAAAACAGTAAGGTACAAAACCGAAAAGCGAATTTTTTTTTGTTAACACTACTCAATATTAAGTTTGACACCCATTAATTTAGGGACTAACTTGCAGATGATCTTCTCATTTAAATAGTACTCAAAAACTTCTCGCATAGCACTCAAAACATGGCGCGGCTGCGAACGCGCCTACGAAACTGTCTTCCAACTTCCAAGTAGTAAAGAGAAAACACGAATTATCCTCATTTAGTAGTAATTTAATAAACTTAACTAAATTATAGACATTTAATTCAATTTAAGCGGTAGCTGGCTACGCCCGCGTGCATTGCTACGACGGTCAATCACCTTCCGCGTTTTCTGTTTCACAACATTGTATGCGGTTAAGTGATACCTACTTAGGGGAGCTTGCTCCCGTATCGAATAGATTTTCTCTGAAATATCCTTCAAAACTAAAATTAACTATAAAAATCGACGGGTAACAAAGAAAAGGTTGAATAAAAATTGGTAGAGCGTTGTTGAATGAAAAAGTGCTAGTGTAGTTGGTTAAGACTACCGACTCCCATTTGGTGGTCTAGAGTTCAAATTCCGGGCTTATTCGTTCAATCTGCCTATTCTAACTCCGGGTAGCCTGCACCTGAGTTTTAAGCAATTAAATTCCACTTGCTTTATCGTTGAAGGAAAAAGTCGTGAGGAAACCTGTAGGCCTCCATTAGTCATGATTTGGTCAAGATTTAAATCGAATAAAAATTTTTGATTGATCAGTAGATATGCGTTTTAGCCCAAAAAATATTTCAAAAGGGGCACACGATGGACAGGCCAACTGCCAACGCGTAAAACAATACTTAAGAAATATTACTCAAAATGACAGTTTCTAAAATAAGGATCATAATTCCAAAACATGTAAGTCAACAATAATGTAACAATATTATGGCTTAAAGCGTTAGCAGCATGGTGCCAGGACAGGATATAAGGTCCACGGTCCCTTTGTCCTAATTGGCTATTTGACAGTTTTCGGAAAAATACTTAAAAATGTACGTAGGTTCATTTTATACCTCTTACAATTAACTTTTTCTCAAAAAAAGCGTTATTTATTAGAAAAAAATACATTTTTAATACATTAATTTTAAATTCGCGCGAAAACAGCCGGTCACGTGACATTTGCTAGCTGTGACGTCACAGCTCAGCTCAAAATAAAACAAAGTTAACTATACGACGCTCCAAGTTTCATTTAATTTTAAGTGGAAAGTTTACAGCTTCTTTAATGCAATTGTGGAAATTACAAGCTACAAGACGTGTGTAGAACAATACAATACAATAAATAATAAGTAATTAATATCCTGACAAATTGTATAAACACATTCCTATATACTATATTACCTATGTCATAATTTAAACGTCGAAAGCAGTGGTTAGAGTTAATCTGCCGAGAGCCGGAATTTAAATCGGATAAATATCTGCGGTATTACTTTGTGAAGACCACTTTGATGTTCGTGTTTCGAAGAAATCAACTTAAAACTCTGATCTACCAAAAATGAATTAACCTAACCTGACATTTTCTTCATAAAACATGACAAAATTAAAATAAATTATATTTCTGTCACTTTACAGCAGCACTTTCTTAGGTCTTAAACACGAGACCTAAGTACTATTACTTACTTTGTTTATTTCGGTACTTACATGGAAGTTATAATACATTACGAAATTCGGCAGTGCAAAAGTTTACACGCAAATAAATTTGCAACCATAAATGAATCGACTTTAGGCAGATTTGTACTATCAGCTGTAAAGCATATATAATCCCATTTCATTTAACCGCTCACAATCACAAATCGAAGTATATTACTGTTAATTTTCTCAACAATACGCAAACGTTAGTACACACGACGTTTTTTTTTTTGAAATGTGACGTCACACGGGGCTCTATCATGACCGCCCGCGTTTTGCTTCTTGTAATCCACAGATAAAAAATCTCAAATTTGTTTTGCAAAAATAAAATATTTACAATTTAATTTAATGCAAAATACATATTGTATAATTATTGTTAACCCACAAGCTACCAAATCTAACATATTTCATATTTTATAGTTACAGCTGTCAAGTAGCCAATTATGAGCTTGTACCTATATTTTCTATTACCTAGCATTCTATATTACATCTGAATAATCTTAGGTAGGTACTAGGTAAGCATTATTGATTAAGTGTTTATTTATTGCGTCACTATTAAGTCCTATAAAGTTCTAGTTCCGGTAAGTGTTTTGTATAGACGAGGATAAAGACCGTGGTATTATAATTTATAACATACATATAATACTCGTACCTATAGTGAACCTATAGTTTACCTATTAGTAGGTATGTATATAGAGGCAGTAATATTAAACCCATATCCCTGATAGGTTTCTATGTGGCATCGTATCGGAACTCTAGATCGCTTGGGGGCATATCATTGCCGGTAGGGTAGTAAACTAGTAACTAGCCATGGCCGAAGGAAATGAAACATGAATTTGTCTAGTGGAAGACCACTAGACAAGACATGTTTCATTTCCTCTAAGAGATACCAAACATAGCGAAAGCATTTTAACTTGGGCAAGAGCTACTGCTCCACCGTAGTAGATGGAACGCCCCCAAATTCAAATCAATTGTTCTTATTTCAAAAATTTAAATATCGAGTCGTCCAAGACATCCAGTGCTGATATGGGTTGAACGCTACACAACCTAACGGGATGCACCAAAATTTCAGATGGAAGAATCACTGGATGGTCGTGAAGCGGGCGCGGTTACTGCGGGCTTCGATTCGGCGGCCATTTTGAACGATGACGTCTCACCCACCACCAGCTTCTGTTACAACATTCCTAATCTATTCAATGGGTAAGATCTCTATTTGGTATTGTGCTTTTGGCAAGAATCCTTAGCGGTACAACGCATAACGAGAATCTAGTACTTAAATTATACATACACTAATATCAAATATGTTTGATTTTGCTATCAGTACATTCTTCCTATACAATATTATTAATAATAAATTAAATATATCGACTTTAAATTCTTATAAATGTAAAAATATCGTAAAAAAGTGGTTACAAGAACTTACGTATGATAGCACAGAGAACTTACTGGTTATTTTAAAGTAACACACATAAAGATAAAATATACTTAATGTCAACATAACCAATCACACACACACACACACACACACACACACACACACACACACACACACACACACACACTCACTCACACACACACACATATTCATACACACGCACTCACACACGCACACTCACACACACGTCTACATATTTTGATAATAATAATTGTTTAACTTGCATGCACATTAATGTACCTATTTAATTTCGTTTGTTGTCTGTTAGGTACCTATAACATGAGAAGATTGTAAGGGGAAAGCACTGATGCCTATAACACGAGTTTCAAACTTATCATAGGCATCAGACGCTAAACCTAGCGATTGTAATATTTTTGTTTTTTATGGACAATAAATGATTTATTTATTTTATTTTTATTTTATTATTTAGCCCTGGCATATGTATCAGTGTATGCTATTATATTTATACTTCTATACTTAATATTATAAATGCGAAAGTTTGGATGGATGGATGGATGTATGTTAATCAATCACGCCAGACCGGCTGAACGGATCTGGGATGGGCACCGAGATAGATTATAGCCTGGAATTACAGATAGGCTACTTTTTATTCCGCAAAATTCAAAAAAATTGGTTCCCGCAAGAGTTCCCGCGGTAACCAAAAAACCTCAATCACGCGGACGAAGTCGCGGGCATCAGCTGGTAGTAGATGAGATGATGATGAGACTATGTTGATCTTATTGAGTTTGTTTTTTTTAGGCTGGGCCCAGGATCAGTGCTATGTGAACGACCAGAAGCAGACGTGGGCGAGAGTTATACACCTACAGAGAATGCTGAGGATGCCGGCGAGAACCAGCAGTACGAAGAAGATGAAGAATATTCGCCTAATTCAAGTATGATAATATTATCCATATTAATATTGTAAATGCGGAAGTGTGTCTGTCTGCTACGCTTTCTGCACGGCCCAACTGTTCAACCGATTTTTGTGTACAGAGATAGGTTGCATCCTGGGGAAGGACATATTATAATACTTATAACGCAAAATAAAATAGTTTCCGCAAAATTCAAAAAACATTATCACGCGGACAAAGTCGTGGGCATCGTCTAGTCCCTTATAAAGTCTTATGACTATTTGCTACTGCCTGAGCAATCGTTAGCGTTACTGTCAGCCAAGCGTTAGAATTTTAGCAGCTAAGGCATATGGCAGATTTCCCCATAAGCGGCTAGGTGGAGAGGTCACGCAATTTTGGCCTTACCAAAAAACACCTTTAAACATAAATAAACTTTTCTTATAAAGGGATAAATCTGGAATGTAAAAAAACGGGATAAATCATATACGTTCACTGTGATAAGAATAGATACTAACATTGGGAATTGACAATACCAACATGAACTGGAAATCACATAGGTATTCAAAAAATAAAAACCAAACTATATAAAACTATATAACTATAAAAATCTACGAACACAGAAACGGCACTTTTGGCATTCTATTCTTATACAAATGTTTGGCTGATCTATGGTGTGATATTGTGTGGAAACAGCACAAATCCACCAGAACTATTTAGACTGAAAAAGAAATGCATACAAATAATAAAAAACTTAAAGAATCGGGAAAGTTGTGCATCACACGATAAATCACTAAATATAACTAACCTCGCCATGCATTTACGTACTAGAATCTTGTCGGATTGTAACTTTTATTAAACAGAGGCCTGGTCACCCGATGTTAAGTAAAACCTTCATAGCTGCACGAACAAAACGACGAAGAAAATTCCTCTTACGGTTTTCTAGCCTTAATGTCACATAGGCACATGACTGGTCAAGGTCTAAATCCCAACAATAATAGCATCAGCTATTTAATTTGGCTAATTTATTTTTTAAAACATCACTTAGTTATTTTTTCTATCAGCAACTGCCACAATTAATTTAGTCATGCAATCACAGAGTAAATATTCATACAGTGGGTCGACGCCCATGCAAATCGCAGATCCGGCTACCATGACAGCAGGGATGATGACAACTCAGTCAAATCAGCAACTCTTTTTCATACTTCAAAACGCGCCTCTAGTATGGAAGTTGTATGAAAGTCATAGATGTGACGTCATCAAATTTCAACATACTTTTTTTTCTTTAATCTATAGTTTAAAATGGTTATCAAAATTAAAACTAACCGAGGTATCAATTTTAGGTATTTTGGTACCCTCTATTTAATAATCAATAAGAAATAATTTATTTCTGACATAGACATCATCCATTGCAGCACGGTACGCTCACTTATGGTTAAGAGAGGTAAGAAACTGCATACAAAGACGTTAGAGTGAGAGAACTTTGTATTGAAAATTCTGCCGGTTTCCTTTGTCACGTCCGTGTCACCCCGCAGCGTTGCTCTGTCTAGAGTCTAGACGCTTCCGTCGAACGACTAGTAGGAAAGAACGTGACGCCTGAGACTGTGACGCAGTTTTGTTTCATGTTTCAGATTCCAAAAGCGATATTCCAAAACGAAAACAACGAAGGTACAGGACAACCTTCTCAAATGTACAACTAGAACAACTAGAAGCCGCCTTCCATAAGACCCACTATCCTGACGTGTTCTTCAGGGAGGAACTGGCTATGAGGATAGACCTTACTGAAGCTAGAGTTCAGGTGTGTATTTTTTTTTATCCACTACAAGTTAGCCCTTGACTGCTACCTCGCCTGATGGTAAGTGACGATGCAGTCTAAGATGGTAGCGGGCTAACCTGTTAGGGGCATGGCAGTTATATTAAACCCATACCCCTATTCGGTTTCTACAGGGCATCGTACCGGAACGCTAAACCGCTTGGTGGCACGTCTTTGCCGCTAGGATGGTAACTAGCTACGGCCGAAGCCTCCCACCAGGCCAGACCAGGGAAAACTCAGAAATTATAAATTCCCAAATTAACCCTGTCGGGAATCGAACCCCAGACCTCCGCACGTTAAGACAACAGCACTCAACGCTGCGCCACGGAGGTCGTCAATATTTGTCTGCCTAAACCTCTGTATGTGTGGTACATTCTTTGCTGAGGGTCGTGACTAAGGCCCGATTGCATAAACGCCGGGTTATCCTTTTAACCCCAAGTTAGCTGCTACTGTGACAGAATTCGTAAACTTCTGTAAAAAAAAAACCTGAGTTAAACGTAACCCGGCGTGTCTGCAAGCTGGCCTTAGGGGGTTTCTCCATAAAAGAATCAATGCAGATAAATTAATTTAAAAAATCTTTTATCACAAGTTTTAATCAAACAATTATCTCAATCTTATTAATTATTAATTTAAAGTTCCGTTAAAATCCAGGAATATAGAAATATTATCTTTATGAATTCTCAAATTATGAACGCATACCAAATTCATTAATAGATTTTTTTACTGACCGAATAAAGAAGGAGTAATTATTGCGAATACCGAGGCCGCCTCGAATCACCAAATCCATTCGGCATATTTCAGTGAGAAATTGATATCTTTTCATAGTTAATATAATACAAATTAAAAACGAATAAAATTAAAAACGTGTCAAGGCTTTAATCTAAATTCTTATATAACATTAATTAAAACTACAAAATAAAATCTTAATTAAAAACTGAATTCTTAAATCGCAATCTCTTATTTCTCGTCTAAACCACCGCAGATAAGCATTGTCCCCAAGATGCTGGCTGCTACGAGTTCTGGGATCTTCGGTAGACTCGAATATATAATTTGATCAAAGCATTCCCATTATAGGTATGGTTTCAAAACCGGCGTGCGAAATGGCGAAAGCAACAGAAAGCGGGCTGTGAACCGTATCCACCACGATCCACCAGATCTCCAGACCCTCGTTCACCATCAGCCTTGGCATTGGAAATGAGAGACTTCATTACAATACCTGGTAAGTTTGAGTGATTTAAATAATCTTTTTCGCGACGGAGTTTGAAGCACTGGAATTGTGGAATGTATGACCCGGTGACAGCGTCGCTAGTAAACTAAAAAAAAAACTAAACAGACGTAAGAATTAATTATATTGTTCAAGAAATAAAAGAAAGAGAGAAACATTTATTTGCCAGTTCTGCCACACATTTGGTTGCCTCAATGGGGTAGGGTTATGGTAGAACATTGAGATGTGAAAAAATTATTTTTTTACGTTATGATCCGGTCTAGTAGAGTCATCAGCTTCTTTATTTTATTTTTTAATTTATTTTTATTGTCATAATAACGTGTAGCTCTGTTTCTATAAGTTGAATGTTTTCTGAGTCCAAACGCACTTTGGAGACTAATTAACTTAAAAAATCTTAAAATACCATCATTAGACACTGACTGGATCGATCATCACTTATTTCATGAAAATACCAATACGACAAAAGTTTTGGCTGATAATACAATATTTTACTTAATTGCTCAGCAGTCAATTTCATTGGTACTATGTTAATGCTTTCAACAATTTGTTGACAAGAACTTTTCCGTTTTCCAGTTTCCTCATCACAAATCATCAGTTTAGCTGAAAATCAAAGTGGATACGCATCAAAGTCCAAACAACCTGGACCAGCCATACATATATCAGCTTTACCAACAAGGCAAAACCCTCAAGTTGACCTCCCTTCCTTCTCAATACCGCTACAATACAATTTAGGATCCTTCAAAAAGTTAGGAGAAGACGCACAGTTAGATCTAGAAGCTTCCACATCAGAAAATGTGCCTCAACACCATTGGGATACTAGAATGATGCCTAACTTTAATCTAATGAACATAAAACCACTTTTAGATAATCGAGAAAGTTTAGACATGTCTGAAGTCAAATATGAAGTTAAGAATGAAAATAGACAGTACAGTGAAATGCCTAGTTCAATACAAGCGTCTATAGAACCTGAAGATATTTTAGGTAAAGAAACAGTAAGCGAAGGACAAACTATCTCACCAGATTTTGAAATAGAAAGATATCAAAATTATCACAACGAAAACGATAAAAGATATAGAGATTCGAGTTTCGATGAATCGATGATAGAAGATGGAAGAAATGATTTCGTTTGCGACAACGATTTCCTTTGTAAGAACAATTTTGAAAAGATAGACGAGAAACGAAATGATTTTGAAGAATGCCATTTGCTGGATACTGATAATAGTGTAGCTGTTAATATTAGTAATTTTGATAATAATCTATAATGACAATAGCTCCAATGATTTGTATTATATTGTATGATTTAGATTTTAGATATAAGAGTGAAAACACACTAGGGACCGGACGGTACAAAACGTCATCGGGAAGTAATATTTGTCTGGAGTCAATAAATGTACGGACTTACTTACGATAGTTACTTCGATTACCTCCCGGTGTTGTAAGCGGGAGGTCCCGGGTTCGATCCCCAGGGGTCAATTTAGGATTTATTATTTCTGAATTTTCTCTAGTTACAACTCTGCCGGGAAAGACGTGCCGGCACGATGCCGTGTAGAAGTCGAGTTTTTAATTTAATATAGCTGTCATACCCCTAACAGGTTAGCCCGCTGCCATCATAGACTGGCATCACTTACCGCCCTGCCAAAAGACGTTATATCCACGTCTCGTGCTAATTTTATATTGTACCACCACCACCACCACTACAGCCCATTAACGTCCTACTGCTGGGCACAGGCCTCCACTCTTATAGGAGAGCGGGAATTAGAGCTTAGACCCACCACGCTGTTCCAATGCGGGTTGGCGGGCTTTAACGACTATTATCATGTTAGTGATAATAACCGGGACCGACGGCTTAACGTGCTCTCCGAGGCACGGGGGTGAAACACCGACAACTTCCTAACTCCGGGCTAGTACTGAGAATTTCTAGTCAGAAAAACCCAATACTTAATATGGCCCGATATTATATTTTACTGTACAACCATTTTAAAATATCTATTACAATAAAAAAATGCGTTGACTTATGATGACGTCACAATTCAGTATTTCATACAAAATCGCGTTTTGAAGTTTTTTTTTTTTTTTTATCTATTTTATTAAAGAGGGTTTGTTCAATATTGAACATGACACCCTCATAGGAACAAAATGTTTTGAAGTTTGAAAAACAAATACCTGATTTGACTAGTTGTCAAACACCCAATTGATATGATGAGGCTCCAGAATTCAAAATACGACTCTTACTTACATCCATAATAATTCGATACTTTCCATACTAATATTATAAATGCCAATGTCTGTCTGTCCATCTGTCTGTCTGCTACGCTACGGATCATCTATGCAACCAATTTTAATGAAATTTTGTACAGTGATTGTTTGTATCCCGGGGAAGGACATAGGCTTGTATCCCGGGAAATGAAAGGGTCCCCGCGGGAATCAAAAAACCTTATAGACGAAGTAGAATATAAAGTAAAGACACAATAGTCTTTATAGGTTCATTTCTGTGCCATTAACCGCTAGCCCTGGCGCCGCTTATATAAGAAGTCTTCACAAACAATAGAATATACCATAATTTCTATGACCTTATTTAGAATTGTGTAAAGATGAGATGAGAGATCATAAGTTAGGCGCTATCTATTGTAAAATAAAAACTCTTTAAATTTATTTTATATGTGCCTTAGATTCATGTCCAACTACTTAAATGTATTGTCTTAATATTAAGTTATTTAAGATATTAGTAAGAACAATTTGATAATAATAATAAATGAATCGAATCACAACTCCGTAGTTATTTTAATTATACAGCACCTTTTCTTTTAAAATATAATAATTCCCGTAAAGTTTCATAAAACTCATCAAATCAAGACGTAAAAGATAAATTATGGATAATGAAAGATTTATTTTCGAGTCGGTGGGTATTAATTTCAATGATTAGGCTCACTGGAACGAGTGGAAAACTTTATCCCGTCCCAACTTCCGGGACGGTAATTGCGTAATGATTGTTGCGGCGGCATCGCTCCTCTTGGTAGGTAACTGTCTTCTGTTTTCGCGAACTTCCTCAATTTAATATCCTCATTTGAAAATAGAGGTGGAAAATATAGCATATAGGAATAAAATAATAAATGCGATAGTGTGCTTGTGTCAACCATAAAGTACGTTGACCTCCGTGGCGGTGTGTTGAGCGCGGCTGTTGTCTTGACATGCGGAGGTCCCGGGTTCGATTCCCAGAAGGGTCAAATTGCTAATTTATAATTTCTGATATTTCCCTGGTCTGGCCTGGTGGGAGGCTTCGGCCGTGGCTAATTATTAATTTAAATGCCATGCCCCTAACAGGTTAGCCCGCTACCATCTTACCAGTCAAGGGCTAACTTGTAGTGGATAAAAAAAGTCACACTAATTTCGTTCTTTTTTGACCCCTCCGCGTCCTTGTGACAGTTGGTCACATTTGTGAGACCTCCCCTCCCTAGTGTGATGTCACATATCTTGCAATTTTATATCTAGAAATTATTAAATTAAAACAGCACTTCCGAAATTAGTTTTATTTCCATTTAAAACATCAAATCAAACATTTGAAAAAATTAACAAAACTTGGAAATATTTTTAAGGTTTTCGTTAATACTTCAAATTTGGCATTTTAACGATATGTATAAGATTTTGAAATGTGACGGCACGAAACTTAGGACCCCTCCCACCCCTTGCGACACAATGTCACACTTCGTCGACCCCTACCTACTTATGGATGACCCCTTGTCTGACTGTTACTTCCCTCATCAAGCTTAATTTACTTTCACGAAGCTTCTTGCAGGTTATTGTTATATTTGATTGAGTTGAAACATACTCGTAAATCTCTTTATATAATTAATCTCTAAACTAAACCAAAATCAATCAAGATATGTAAGATGTATTGATATGTAACTATCTCTTTCCTATTACTCCCTGTGTAAAAGGACAGCACACAATAATATTTTAGTTTAGATATTGTGTACGACAGAATTAGCCTCAATTTCTACCCTGATAAAGCAAATAATAATTTAGTATTTCTCTCCCCCAACCTTTCAAAATCAAAGTATGACAGAATCGATTGAGGCTGAATAAATAAATAATATTATTACTCCGTCCTCGTCGTGATCCGCTGAGGGTTGTTAATCTAACCTCCATTAGACTCAGGGGTCCATTAGACAATAGATTCTGCGTAAGTCAAATCCGTCATTCCGTTAATCACGAGAGATGGATGAATTATGCAGAGAATTATACTCAATACTTAATTTATTTATTACATCTAAGAGTAATCTTATGTTACGTCGTGTTTTGACTCTACCTCCGGTTCGGAAAGAGCTACTGGGAAGAGTCGGCTATAAACTCAGCAGTTGCTCTTTTAGCAGGACATTATAATAAGTATGTATACAGTAGTGTAAGTTATTATATTATCCTGTGGGGCGCTGGACCCAAAGTTGGCTGCTTCCATACAACTTTGTCACTGAGAAATTCGTCAATTGTCAATTGCCTCGACTCAACAAGTGTTCCTTTATATGCATAGATCATTTGAGATGAGTCATTAATACAAGTGAGTGTGGTAAAATTGACAGCAAAACTTGTCGTCTAATCGTGCATTTACATATTCGCTCATTGAGCCGCCGCGCCGATTACCTTTGCTGCTGCATTCCTAAGCGTATAAAAACGAATGCCGCCCGTTGCGCTGTTGTCAAAAACTCACGGCCAATTGAAGTGACCTACATGACCAAACTCACGCGATTCTAACGCGGTATGGTATGCACATGTTTTGAGATTTATTATTTACGACAATAATATAAAAATCATAATACAGGATCATATTTGTCTTATCAATCGTTCTTTAGCAGAAAGAAGCCTCTGGAAGTTACTTGGGCTATAGTGTTTAGCTCGCCCTGGCGCCGCGTACGCAAGACAGCGTAGAATAATTGACGTATGCCAAAAATATGTACCTACGTGGCTTTCGTGGATTGCTTTATAGGTCACCGCGTAGCACCACGTCGCGTTCGCGTCAGTTCACTTATGTTATGTATAGGTGAGCGACAGAAGTGACACGACACGAAGCGACACGATACGACGCCATAGAAAATGATAAACTTGTCTACGCGACCCAACGACGTAGGCCACGTGAAGACAATATTTAAAGTCAGCTACTGTTTGATACTGTCGCGTTGCGTCGTGTCGAGTCGCGGTGTCGCGTTTGTCGCTCATGTAGGACAACGGGTAAGCGAACTGACGCGAACATTATCTCGCCGAGATATTGCGAGATGAAGGCCATTATGCGCATTATAAGATTTTTTTTGTGCCTTATGAGTTATAACTAATTCAGTCGCAATGGTTGTTATATGAGACCATATTACAAGATATTTTTTCGTGTTTCGGATCAGACACGCGTATACAAAATATAAGACATTACTCATAAGACACGAGAAATTTTCTTAAAATGCGCAAAAGGACGAAGTGTGAATTAGAAGCTTGCGTCCCGGCTCGCCACTAGTTGCGTCCTCTCCTGCGAATGTGTAAATACAGCTTAATTGAAAGTCTCCCATTAACGTTATTAATATTGGATAAGATGGCGTCTTTAAATTTTCAATTTCCTCAAACATAAATGCGTTCGAACGGAACGCTTAAAGTGGTTCGTTTGTTCCTTTAAAATGAGATCACCATAACTTCTAGGAGAACAAGGACTTTTCCTAATAAAACAAAGATATGCCTATTGTACTCAGCATTAGAACCAAATTAGTAGAATGATAAACTGACGTACTACATATTATACTTATCGCGGTCGGGCCTTGGCTTTAGTGGAACGCTTGGATTGAACAATCTAAAAAATATCTCAAACTGGGTATAGGAACTTGTCATTTTGCATGTAGGTTTTCATTATAAGGTAGGTATAGAAATTCCACTCTTCCACTTGTGCAACATTTGGTAACCCTCATGAAATAAATCAGTGCGTACTTTCATAGTAATACATAGAGATCGTTGGTGACCCTACTAAAAATGTACGTATTTTGCGCACAAAACTCGACTAAATATTATAATAAGCTTGTTTTCTTTGTACGATAAGTAGATGTAGTACGCGATCGTTGGAAATGAGCGGTTGGGACTCGCTTGGAGCATTTAGTTTTTAAATAGCCGATTAAAATCTCTCGTTGAAAACGTAAATAGTTAAATACGTTCTGAGTGGGGTTTTCTTGTGACAAATAGTAATCCGAAATAAAAATGTGTGGAATAAAGTTAAAATAATAATTGAATAGTTTTTTAAGTAAGTCGTCTTTGATTAGTGTGACTTAAGAGTAACTCAGGCGGCCTAGTGGGAGTTTTTACTTATTCGATCACGTCAAAGTTCACTACTGTATGTCAAAAGCATGATGACAGATGACAACTGGCGCTCGATCACTTCCATAAAAAACCCCCACTCGGCCTTCTCATCTTCAGAAGAAACTAACATTCAAATGTAAGTAAATGATCCGACTGTTTCGAGCGATCAAATTGGTACTCGTACTAATACATTACTAATTAGTAAACTCATAAAGGTTCTACTTTTTAAAATTATGCTGATTACACAGCTCACACTTGTGGCTCACTTTTGACTTGTTTTTTCTATTTATATCGTCCACAACTGGACATGTCATTTGTAAGGATATCCACTCACCGCGGTTTTGCACCATCAGAGTAGCAATTGTAGAAGCAAATCGTAATCGTAATAAAGACTACTTATAACGTGTCACTCAATCTATTAACTCCTTAAACAGGTCGAATTATGCGTTTGACGTTCACGATTACGATTTCTTTACACAATCGGGGGCTGATTCCAGCGGCTCCCTGCGAGTTGCTTGATGTCGTCCGTCCACCTAGTGGAGGTTCTGCCAACTTAAAAATCTTATCATACTGTTGAAGAGTATGTAAACGATAAAAGAGCATGGATTTGACTCGCTCCAGCTATGCTTGGGACTGCAGTTATTTGTATCCTTACAATAACTGTAATTTTTGATTGAAAAGAGCAACCACCGAGTTTCTTGCTGGCTCGTCTCAGTAGGCATTCTAAACCAGCGGTAGATTCACTCGACGATTCAAAAGCACTTGTAAAAGTTTTTTTTAATAAAAGTATTTTGAAGTTTGAAGTGCGGGGTCGTCCTTCAAGCACCTTGGGACCCCAACGCCCATCGAACGGATTTATCACGTAATTCAATTATAAAAACGTTTTTTTTTAAATGACATAAATTAAATATGCAGGTTATTTTTTGCTTTAAAATGAATTTTTCGAAAGCACAGTAAGAAATATCACAAGTAGCTAACTACTAGGTATGCGTGTTTACAATACTTGCATGCGGTCACGAAACGAACTTAAAAATATTAACGTAACACTGAACACTACAGCTAATGTGTTATAAAGTGTTACATATTGAAAACAACCCGACTTTGTCCGTATTTTGGTGTTTTCATGACTGTTTTCACCAATTTTTTTTTTTAATTCTTGGCCATAGCTCTAGGATTTTGGGAGGATCGAGATCGGAATAGTACCAAGAGTTGAGGAATTTATCGAGACACGTGTGAGCGTTTGAATTTTGAAAATCGGTTAATAATTGTGACCTTTAGATTTGGAATTGTAGAAAAACGGGTATTTCCGTATATAAAAAGAGATGTAGCTTCTATGAAGTGCATTTGAGTCGGAATTTTGAATTATTCAACTGTGTTAACTGTGTTATTCAAAATAAAATAATTTTTTTTCTTTAATTTTTGTATTCATTTTCAATGCTCCGATTCTTGCGGGGACTGCGAAATTTGTGATTTTTTTTTATAAACTGACAAAAGGCTTTGGCCGTGTCTACTTCAGCGTTCCATTTAAATTTTCTATCTTAATTAGGTACTTATAAAGTAATTTGATTTAAAATATACTCAATAGACAATTTGTTTATTTCAAAAACTAGCTGATGCCCGCGACTTCGTCCGCGTGGTTTAAGTTATTTTGATTCCCGCGGGAACTCCTTAATTTTCCGGGATAAAAAGTAGCCTGTGTCCTTCCCCGGGATACAAACTATCCCTGTGCCAAATTTAATTAAATCGGTTGAACAGGTGGGCCGTGAAAGCGTAGCAGATAGACAGACAGACAGACGAACAGACAGACGGGAATTGAAAAAACTTAATCCACGCGGACGAAGTCGCGGGCATCATCTAGTATGTAATATAAATAGCTGTTAAGTATTTACAAAGAAAACTTAAACACTCATACAGTAAGAAAAACTGCATTCTCTATATTTAAACAGCAAGGCTATTGGGGCTCTAAGACCTAAGTTATACATTGGCTGAAACAGGTCAGTCGTCTGGGTCACTGCCTGAAATATCACACGCAAGCCGCCGTTTGACTTTTATTGTAAAACTGTTTTGTATAGGTACATTTTCGAGGTCCATGGTAGCAAAAATAATAATTATATTGGAGGGTAAACACAACCACAAAAACAAATAAAGTCTGTTTATTTTTTTTCTAATCCATTTCCCATCTGTTTAATTTTAATGTGATCGTACGCTCGATATGATCTATCGAATTTGCAATTTAACAACTTAAACTAAGCGTACCGATTATTTATCTATGGGCAGCATTGGCATTGGTGTAGAATTTTAGTACCTTCCTGTGGGCAGTAAGCTGAGACTTAATTTGTCTCAGATTTATTTTCCAAACCGACAATAATTTATCATTGGATGAAAGAAAATATCTCTAAGAACATTTTCACCTCGGAAACAAACTTCCTTTTGAATAAATTAAACAAGCGAATTTTCTAGGTTATACCTGAAAAGCTATCTCAGTGTCGAGTAAAAAATTAAAATGTTTTATTCTTCAATATGCCTGACTGCCTCGTTGGTCTAGTGGTTATCGTGTTTGACTGCGGCCGACGAGGTCCCTCCCGGGTTCGAGTCCCGGGTCGGGTCATAATTAAGTGTTGGGTTTTTTCTGATTAGAAATTCTCAGTACTACCCAGAGTTAGGAAGTTGGCGGTGTTTCACCTCCGTGCCCCGGAGAGCACGTTAAGCCGTCGGTCCCGGTTATTATCACTAACATGATAATAATAATCGTTAAAGCCCGCCAACCTGCATTGGAGCAGCGTGGTGGGTCTAAGCTCTAATTCCCTCTTTCCTATGCGAGTGGAAGCCTGTGCCCAGCAGTGGGACGTTCATGGACTGTAGTGGTAGTGATAGTGATTCTACAATGAGCTACTGATAATACATTTGTTTTAAAAGATGGGGCCCGCGACATCGTCCACGTGAATTTAGGTTTGTAAAAATCCCATTGGGAATGCTTAAAAAGCAAATAGTAGTCTATGGCTCTTGGCTAGGTTCATCCTCAGTTGTCACCACTTTTACTTACTTCTAACGATCTAATGTCTGAAAATCGGCAATACGGCAAAATACGAGTATGTATGAAGAGATCCATATCTACTTAATATAGTTGTTAGTTGAAGTTTTTTTAATAATCATCATGCAACAATAATATCCCCGTAAAGATCTCAACCCCTATTCTGAAAAAAGGGGAGGGTACTTACTTACGTACCTACTTAAGAGTGCTTACTCCGAAATCGATCCTGCAAGGTCTTGCCAATAACCAATAATTTTACCAATATATTTTAAGTTTATTCACCGAAATATTTGAAAAAAATCTATACTTCCTTTATTAATGTATGGATGTATGGATGGATGGATGGATGTTTGTTACTCAATTATGCCCGAACGGCTGAACGGATCTGAAAGAAATTTGGCACAGAGATAAATTATAGTCTGGAAAAACATAGGCACATAGGATATGCATATTTTATCCCGGAAAATTAAAGAGTTCCCGCGGGAACCGATAAACCTCAATCCACGCGGACTAAGTCGCGGGTATTAGCTAGTAAATCATAATTCACTATTACTTTCGTAACTAACATTCGCGAACGATGTGACATACAAGTAACCCTTGTAAGTGACTTACGTTAGTTAAACTTACAAGAATATTTTTTTTTACTTACCATAAAGATCCATTACAATATAATGGCAACTTTATTGTCTACTACCATCTAGCTCTAGCAGTTATACATAAGATTCAGATTCAGATTCAGATTCAGATTTATTTATTTGTGAATACAGTTGAGGTATACATAGATGTTAGTTTTACAGAAAAGTATCATGTATTCTACCACAGTGTGGTGCACAAATATTTTAAGAGAGAAGAGAGAGATTTTTTATTTTATTTTTAAGAGAGAAGTATCACGAAATTTTCAAAACTAATGCATCTATTTGTCAACCAAGCTGCATTTTCTTACGATACTCATTTGACAAAATCTACGTTCACATTAATAAACGTCCCTCGGTGTTAAATTTCGATTTTTCTTATTATAAGTGTCCATCCAAAATTCAACTCTAAACATAGAAAATATGAGTCCAGTTTCAGTTACAGCAATTTGCGAGCTCAGTACTACCTAATATGAACCGTGGAAAGCAAACGGAAAACTGGTCCTTGATTCTCAAAAATGACCCTTAAAATTAAATAGCTAAGGTCTATTGTTACGGCATGCTTCATAACAATTATAACGTAATCGAATTCGGACATTTGTGTTCGTTGCACACATTTGCAATCGTTCTCAGTCATACGACATTTGATAGTAAAAAATGAGTCTTAACAAAATGCAATAAGAATCAGAATTAGTTTTGTGAAATATATAACGGTAACTGTGACTTGTGAGCGTGTCCGCGTGCAGTCGCTTTTCCGGCACACATACTTACAGCTGGAAAATCAAGTCGCGTAGCACTTGTAAATAGAATGTTATTCCGTTGTGATAGAGTTTGTATTTAGTTGAGCTGGTTTTTAGGATATAGGTTGTTATGCGAGTTAAGCTTCGGCCTGGGCAGAGAGCTTAAAGGGGTGTCAGGGGGTACGGGGTGCAGAGGGGCAGCTAAAGCCTTTCCAGGTCTACTACGCTAGTAGCATCGCGTCCGTCGCGTCGCACGCACGTATGACGCGCTATGGAACGCGCGGGCGAATTTCGATTTTTTTTAAGTAATTTCCCATCTTCCTTAGACTTTTCTTAACATTTTTATTTATTTTAAAGTGCTGTGGATGCATTTTTATGGTACAATGTGGCTTGGATGATTTCAGTATGCTATGAGTTACGCGGGGTGAATATATATGACCTAGTTGTTAAGATGTTAACATAGTACATTATAACTTCTAAATATTGATAGTGAAATGTACTATTTATAGCTTATACCGTAGACCAAACTGTATAGATGAACTTAGTTAGGTACTTAGAAATTCATTTCAATTCTTATGTAACATCATGATTGATTATGGAAACTCTAAATATTGAATATGGATTTGAATTATTATATTAGAATATATTTTATCTCAACAAAAATCTGCATATATTATGTAACAAAAATAGCATCAAGTTGCTATTTATTGCCAAAATATCCTAAAAAATTATTCCATTAAAAATAATTACTTGATCAATAAAAATCACTACAATAAAATAGCATAACAAAACATTGCCTAAAAAGCTACCAGTCAAAGCTCACTTAAAAAAAACCTGTGTAACTTAAAAAGCGCGGGAAGGCACACACGATATGGCGGGAGTTCTGGAGTGCCGAATCAAAATTTCATCAACAGTGTAAATCGGGTGTAATCCGAGCGCTCTTATAATATGAGCCGGAATTGGAAATTAAAATATCGAGTTATCGCGTTAGGTTAATTTTTTAAGAGGCTTTCGCGAAAACTGTTTCAAAATAAGTACCTACGTATTTTTATTTGCTTATTTATGACGACGCTCCTAAACCAAAAGAGTTGACGATATATATAATAATTTGTATCTGTGAACCTATGCTAGGAACATGAGTTTACCAAAGAGTCTAGAAAAATTATTATGAATCAAATTACCAGTCGTTAAAATCTGCTAATTGTTTCTTATAAACAGTGAATCTTCAACTAAATAAATTTAGTAATATTCTGCATCGTTTTAAAACTGTTTTCAAATTATAAAGGCATTACTTAAGTTTACTTACTTTCGAAAAATAAAACAGTCAAACCAAACTCTACTCACGTAAAACTTTTTTTGCTTATTACCAAGTACTCGCAAAATATCTGAAAACCTATTTTGGCAAATATTGGTAAACCTTTGCATGAGATTTGGAACATTTTTTTCTGGTAAAAAGGTGCGCTTCTTTTAGATGACAGTCGCTACTTCGTCCCCGTGGATTTAATTATTTACTCGACTATTCAAAAAGGCTTTTTTTTTTTTAAAGTTGCTTAAATGCAAAATTTTGCATTTATGTATGGATGTAGGGATGTATGAATGTTTGTTACTTAATCACGCCCCAACGGCTGAACGGATCTGGTTGAAATTTGGCACCGAGATATATTATAGGCTGGAATTATAGCACTACTTTTTATCCCGGATTAATAATAATCCCTAATTATAGAGTTCCCGCGGGAACCAAAAAATCTCAAACCACGCAAACGAAATCGCGGGTATCCGCTAATACTCGTAAGACGTAAAATAGAATTCCATCAATATTCGATTTGCTGGTCTGTTCTTCAACAACCCCAAAAGTTAGGGGTTAAGTTTCTAGTTGGAATTCAATTTCATTTCCTATCACAATGTTTATCGCATACCTATCTAAAGATACCAAGTTTCACTATACAGTCAAAGTGATTAGCTCAAGGTTCGTGTTTAACACAAAACTTCTTTATTCCGTTTAATAATAGGGATGATGACAACTCAATCAAATCAGCAACTCTTTAACAAACTTAAAAACGCGCTTCTAGTATGGAAGTTGTATGAAATTTACAAAAGTGACGTCGTCAAATTTCAACGCACTTTTTTTCTTTAATCTATATTTTAAAATGATTAACTATCAAACATACCTAAAACTAACCGAGGATGTGAATTTTAAGACTTTTGGAAGACCCTCTATTTAATAATCAGTTAGAAATCATTAATTTTTGATACAGGCGTCATCCCTATTCCGTTTAGTAAGGGCGCGTTTGGAACCCTCGTAGCTTTAGTTTTAAGATACCGTAACTGATTATCACCATCATGTTTTATTAAGTAAGTAAGTAATTTTTAACGTCAATAAGTGTACCCACAGTGTACCTATATTGAATAAATGAAAAGATTTGATTTGATTTGATATAAATATTTTCAATGGGCCCATAGACACATAGACTATAATGGTAAAATTGCATATTATGGTAATCTAGCTGATGCATTAAGGTAATTAAATGCAATAAGTTTTATTCCCGCGGGAACTCTTAAATTTTCCGGAGTAGCCTATGTCACTCTCTAGGTCCTCAACTATACCCATGCCAAAAATCACGTCGATCTGTTGCTTCGTTGCGGCGTGATTGAAGGACTAACCAACAAACAAACACTTTTGCATTAATAACATTAAGTATAATGCTAAACCGATGCTAAATGTTAAGTCACATTGACTGTAGGCACTAGGTTTTGAGTCGGTAGGTTTATATGCCTCAGTAACAAAAGCAATCAAAAGCTTGTAACAAGATAAAAAACCACAATATAAATCACTGTTCTATGACAAACAATTCCAACATTAGACGTTTAAAACATTTTTCGAGGAACAAATTTAACTTAAGACAATTTATCATAAAATGTAAAACCCGTATAAAAGGTTGGTTGGCTTATGAAAAATGAAGTTTGGGAAACTGACCAATTGCGAGTCGGACTCGTACACCGAGTGTTCCGCAGCTTAGAATTAAATATCAAAATGTGTAAAAATTACTTTTATTTGAGACCGTAAAACTAGGTTTGTAAAATTACGCGACTTCAAAATCTATTTAAAATTCATCCATATCCATAATCTAAAATTATAAATGCGAACTTATCTGGCTGTTTGTCCGTCCGTCTGTCTCACTGTCTAACTGTCTGTCTGCTACGCTTTAACGGCCCATCTTTTCAAACGATTTTGATGAAATTTGGTATAGAGATGCATTCCGGGAAAGGACAGGCTACATATTTTATACCGGAAAATTAAGGAGTTCTCGTGGAAATAAAGAACCTAATCAACGCGAACGAGGTCGCGGACTTCATAGCTAATTCGCCCCGGCTTCGCAAATTTTCAAGTCGATTCACCTTTCGTCCATACAACGCAGCTGAATTATTATGCGTATATACATCTTTGTATGGACAAAAGCGTTCAAATCGTTTGACTTTTACATTGTTGAAGATCTTAAAATACTCGTAGTTATAATTTTACATAGTAGCTGAATAAGTGTAATAAGTTCCTAAATCACATCATTCCTTTGTTACCATTTTGATGCGGGACCCTAAGAATGAAGGTTCGTTGTTTGCCCCGGTCTTCCTTTCAGATTAAATCGTTTATTTTCCCAAGTCTCAATAAGTCTGCTTATTGTAAGGCACCTCTATATAGGTAACCCTTATAGTGGTAGTATTTTTGAAATATAACTTGTCTTTTGTTATTTTTACTTAAATACTACTCTGTAAAGTCTAGCGCAGATTTAAACTGAAATCCGGATATTTGGGACGGAAAATCCGATACGACCGGAGAGAGATCAGGCGCAGGAGCGACGGCTTTACATGCTCTCCGAGGCACGGGGGTGGAACACCGCCAACTTCTTAACTTCCGGGCTGGTACTGAGAATTTCTTGCCAGAAAAATCCAATACTTGGTACTTTAAACGCTAACCACTAGACAAACGAGGCAGTCAAGCGCATAATATAGCTTAGTACATGACAAAATGTTGTTCCCCTACGTTCCGTCCTGTCCCGCCCTAGTGTGTTTTTACAGTAAAATAAAAATTCGGTTTTTAAGTAGAACTTAACCCATATATTTTATAGTTTGTTTAAAGTTTTGAGACTTTACTTTGTAGAGTCTGTCGAACGTAAACGCTCAGCTGTTTTCAAACTTGAATGTTTAAAGTTTGAAAATCGAATAATAAACTATTAAGGTTAAAAAACAGAAAATTGTTGGCCTAAATTTTGAGATGTGTGTGTTGCTTTTGCTCTTTTTAAATCATACACTAAGTAAAATCTTTGAAAGATTTTTTGTTTTAAAATCAATGAAAAATAAACTCACATACAAATGCCAACTTTCAAAATTCAAATTCAAATTTGGAAGACCTTCCTGGCGCAGTGTTGATCGCTGTTGCCTCGACATGAGTTCAATTCCCGGCAGGGACAATTTGGGAATTTATAATTTCTTAATCTTCTCTGGTCTGATCTGGTGGGAGGCTTCGGCCGTGGCTAGTTACCACCCTACTGGCAAAGCCGTGCCGCCAAGCGATTTAGCGTTCCGGTACGATGCCGTGTAGAAACCGAATAGGGGTAAGGGTTTAATATAAGTGCCATGCCCCTCACAGGTTAGCCCGCTACCATCTTAGACTGCATCATCACTTACCATCAGGTGAGATCGCTGTCAAAGGGCTAACTTGTAGTGGAATAAAAAAAACAAAGTGCTAGTGCTTTTTTCGTTTTACACTAACGAAATATATAAACTATTTAAGCCTGTCTATTTGCGTTTTTTTAGATTCAGTTATTAAAATTTAAAATTAAAAAAATTCGAGCCCAGTTAAATGGAGACGAGTCCATAAGGTATTTGGTTCAAGTAAGCGTAAGCGTGGAATAAGTTTCTTTAATTTCCACGGACACCCCTTTTTTGGATAAAAAGTAGCCTTAGAAGCTCTCCAGATCTTCAACTACACCCATACAAACAATCACATCGATTCGTTGATCTGTTGCGGCGTGATGGAAGGACAAACCAACAAACAAACACACTTTCACATTTATAATATTAATAATGATAGTCGTAATGTGGTGTATCCTCCTTTTTTATCTTTTACTCCACCGTTATATATATTATTATGTAACGAAGACATCCTGGTCAACTGCAGCTCTTCAAAAAAAGTTAAAAAACTACTTCAGCTAACGGAAAAATGTAAAGTATCTTCATGAATGAGGCCAATAGCATTCAGAAGTTTGTACCTAGATTTCTCCTAATTAAAGGAATTTCTCTCCCATTTCAAGGCGTATTCAAAGCCTTTTGAAATCTGTTTAATACGTACAAAGTTTATTTTTCATATTTTTCCTAGATAATCTCTTAGGATGCTTTTAAAGTACGGGTAATGCTAAGTTAGCACTTTACAATGATCGATTTTAATTTCACTTCAACCTGCTTACTACTGAGTACGAATCTCTTCTAGGAATGAGAAGAATTTGGCCATTTTCAACCACGCTGGTTAAGTGTGCTGTGGCAGACTTCACTCACCTTTGAGAACATTATGAAAAAAATGTTTTTCAAGATCTTTTCAAAATCAAAACAATTATTTGCAGAAATAACTCCTATACCCGGTTGTTTCAGCCATGTTTGTATTAAATGTACCTATGTGGTAAGCAAAAAAGGAAGTTGCTCGATTGATATGGAAAAATCCATACTAATATTATAAATGCGAAAGTGTGTCTATGTGTCTGTCTGTCTGCTACGCTTTCACGGCCCATCTGTTCAACCGGTTTGGATGAAATTCAGCTTCTTTTATCCCGGAAAATTAAAGACTTCCCGCGGGAATTAAAAAACCTTAATCCACGCGGATGAATTCGTGGGCATCATCTATAGTAAATAAATAAAATAAAAAGCCATTTACTCCCATATTCCTTATTAAACTAATAAACAATGAATTGGAAGTTGTTAGTTGAAACATAGTAATTTATTGTTATTTTTAAATTAAGTTGATTAATTATATTTATGAGAGATATGGTCCCCTTTTCGGGTAAAGGCCTCCTCTAACCTCTTCCGTTTGTGTCTATGAAGTCGCCCATTAAAATCACTTTAATGTCGGCCAAGGAGTGTGCCTAATATCAATGTATAATTATAGAATTTTATCTTCGTTTAAACGTTCTGTGAGTGTGCATATGCCTCAATTAGAGAGATGCAAAGTTCGTCAAACTTGAGCTGATGTACCGGCAACTACATGTAATTATACGTATAGATTTTTAGAGATTTTTTTTTTAATTTAGGTATAAATCTGTCTGGGTGTCATCTAGTACTATATAATTCATACGTGCATTGAATAACAATCGATAAAAGTCCATATGCTTGTTTTCTCACATATTTTATTAGTAGCAGCAACAAGGGAAGACACGTACCTATATATAAATAGTGTGTAGTGTGTTTTGGTTCAGTTGCAATGACAGGACGTGTTAAAGTTTCATTACGCTTGTTAAGTCACAATCGCTTCACAAGCGTGCATTGTCGAGTCACCATCTCCTGAAATGTACGTTGAGGGTAGTTTGGAGGATTTCTGTGGTGTGGTGAATATCGCGGGCTATAGGTGCGGGATTCACACTGTACCACATAGATTTACCTATTGTCGCGGATTATAGCGAACTAAACGTCTAACTGTATTTACTTTGCTTTTTATTGGATGTCTAAATTTAACGGTAACAATATAACTTTAACCATCAGCTATGGAACTGGGCTTTAATCAAGTTATTTACAAAACTATGCCACATTATGTTCACAATTTTTAGCTAAGTTTGGTTACGAAGCAGAAAGTCGTGTCGTTAACGTGTCAGATCGTGTGATATAAACTGATTATTTGATCGATTACCAATCAAATTATAAGAAACAAGCTTCAAGATATGATGCAGTACTTCAAGCTATTAGCGGATTAAGGTTTTAGTATCGTGAGGGTTTTACATAACACTAGACTTGTGTGCTTACTCTAAGTTTTTGTTCGATTGATCGTATAAGAATTCGATGACATTAGCGTCAAAGTAAAATGAACCTTAGAAGCATCGAGATAGAGCTCAATTTCGTTTATGCGTTTTTATTTATATATTTAGTACCAAACTTAAAATTACGGATTACAAAGTTAGTGGAAGAAGAAAACATGTTGTGCCGACCCCACATAGTGTGGGAAAAGGAGAAGAAGAAGAAGTACCAAACTTAAAAACTAGACATAAAAATTTAAAGGACATGTACAAGGACAACTTATCTCTAGAAGAGATTTCTTCCAGCAGCCCTAGAGCGTTCATATACGATAATGAATACGATACGATTCCAAACTAAAATCAGTTGTACTGAATTTGTGATTTTAATTCAATGCTGTTAAGGTTCATTTTACTTTGATCGAATGCTCATACGATCAATCGAACAAAAACTTAGAGTGAGAGTGAAATATCGTAGAGCCACTACGGAGTTGCTACGGCGTAGACTTTCGACATTGCGTTTCTGCGTAGAATTTATATTTTTACGGAACCTCTATCTGCGTCTCTCATCGACGTCTTTTGCCCACAGCTTTGCTTACGTTAAGTACGATTTTCATACAAATTTAAATTTTTACCCCTTTCTGGGTTCAACTTTTTTTTTCACTACAAGTTAGCCCTTGACTGCGGTCTCACCTGATGGTTAGTGTTGATGCAGTTTAAGATGATAAAGGGCGACTTGTAAGGGGTACGGCAGTATAATTAAACCGATACCCCATCGGTTTCTACACGGCATCGTACCGGAACGCTAAATCGCTTGGCGGTACGTCTTTGCCTGTAGGGTGGTAACTAGCCACGGCTGAAGCCTCCCACCAGGAATCCTTAATCCTTTCTTAGTGGATGCCTACGTCATAAAAGCTACATGTATGACAAACAGCCCGATCCGTTCAGTGCTTCGAGCTGGGCGTTGACATATTAGTCAGTCAGTCAGTCACCTTTTCCTTTTATAATTTATATTTAGATAATGACTGAGATTGAGTTGAGCAATTTAGAATTATATAATCTAGCTGTAATTTATGAGTTAATAATAGTTTCTCCCAGGCTGACAGCCGCCCGGGGCTGAAATCTAGGGACCTTAATCGATTCATGGACCTTAAAACCGCTAAGCCGTAAACTTCTTGCTTCCGTGGCGAAAATTATTCGTAGACGAAGTTATTATGTTGTTAAGAGTTTGGTCAAGTTTGAAAACAAGTCAGAGCTTACTAAGAAATAAAATGACGGCAACCGCGATAGTATTGCCCACCAAACTTTTTCAGTTTTCTCGTTTAGTAATTGTTAAGATTCCATTGAAAAATTTAATTTAATCAAATGACATTCGCTCAAAAAAATTGTCTAAAGGACAAAGGTCTACGTAACTCAACTTATAAGTGGTGCCGCACACGCACACTCCACTCGCATAAGGGAGAGGGAATTAGAGCTTAGACCCACCACGCTGCTCCTATCTATCACATTTAAGCTTAAAGTTAGAAAACAATAAGTCTTAAATCATTTAATAGCATTTTTAAACCAACTTTTTACCGTCCGCCATATTGAATTTAGTGTTACGTCATTTTATTTTTTGCATTCTTCTCATCAAACCCTTTTTATTGAACACTCATATCACGGGGGTGCATACAAAATTATCTTTTGGAGTCCGCCATATTGGATTTAGAATGACGTCACTTAGCTTACTATGCATTGTCATCCAAATAAAACGTGTTACCTGCAAAATTTTAGCTCAATCAATTGGGGATAACCTTTTTTTAAATTCAGTTGAAAGATTTGACTTAAACAAATATACCTTAACTTGAAATATATCAAGTAAAATAAAAGCTTGTAATAAGTCGCACTTGACAAAGGTAAAAATCGGTAAAAATCAAAGAGAAAATACTAGTGTAACCTCACAACCTTGGGACAATCGATATCAGGTACTCGTATTTAGCATATTATATTAGCCCACCCTCGTACGGGGGTAGCTGCCGGTAGATGCTCGTACGTAATAGGATGCCAGAGGTCGAATGGTAATCACCCCGTATTATCGAGCTATCTGAAAATACCTGACCCGAGTCAGCATCTATTTATGTGCAAATGGGTACAAAATGAACACTAGTGCTTTTTATTCAACGTTTCTGATACCGCTTATGTATAGAATGGCCCACAAAATCCTTTCAAATCCACTGCTTTGAAACCCCGCCCGCCAGCCCGCATTGGAGCAGCGTGGTGGGTCTAAGCTCTAATTCTCTCTCTCCTATGAGAGTGGAGGCCTGTGCCCAGCAGTGGGACGTTAATAGGTGGTGGGTGGCTTTGAAACCAAAAGCACAGAAGCAAAAGCACCCTTCACTTAAGTATCTTCAAAGCAGGATTAAATGGGCATATTCTTCACTCCAATGATACGTGATCGTAGTATGCCTATCTTCGACGTGTTCATTTCATTCATCTCGACATTTCTACATTGGAGTTTTTCCTTTCGTAGTATCTTCTGTAATTTGACTTCTATAAGTTTAAGTAAGTACTTAGTAGGCTTTAGGCTTTAGTCATGCCTATTTATTAACTACTTAAAAATTACAATTTTTTTTAAATAAACCTAAAAATGGATTACAAGATCATTTTCATAATTTGCTGCTCTTTTTTGTTTTTTGATAAAAGTAGCAGTAGGTATCTCAGGTTTTTGACGTCAATACATTGATGTAGAATTTTTTTAGTACCTATACGTCAATAAGTAGAAATATAAAATGCTCAAAAACATTTCCAAAAGGCGTTTTCACATTAAATATTTAAAAATAAGGACTAAGGGTTGGCACCCTAAGTGATTGACATTTCTCCAATGTGTGAGAAATGCTTCGTTTCCTCGTTTGAAATACTCTCCACTAAAATATGATAATGTTCTCTAGGCGTCCATCTTACCTACGAGTATACATTTGGATAACTTCAAAGAAAGTATAGGGTTAGTATAGGATTTAGACCTTTAGGGTTAGTATAATAGTATAAGATTTACATCTCATCAAAATAATATGTTGATATAATTTGAGCGCCCATAACACGTTAGAATTAAATTAAACCAGTACTTGTTTTAAAAAGTTTAAGCTTGTCATACATCCTATAGGCTACATCCAGCGTTCCAAGTGGAAACCTGGTTAAATTAAATTCGGCGACATAATAGGGATGATGCCTTTGTCAGAAATTAATTATTTCTAACTGAGAGAAAAAAAGTGCGTAGTATTAAGTGACAGTCATAAATGAGGTATATCACAACATCCTTTTTCATCTTTTACTCCATCGTTTTATGTGATATTTTCATAATGACATCCTGGTCAAATGCAGCTCTTCAAAAAAGGTTACAAAACTACTTCAGCTAACGGAAAAATGTAAAGTATCTTCATGAATGAGGCCAATAGCATTCAGAAGTTTGTACCTAGATTTCTCCTAATTAGAGGGATTTCTCTCCCATTTCAAGGCGTATTCAAAGCCTTTTGAAATCTGTTTAATACGTACAAAGTTTATTTTTCATATTTTTCATATTTTTCCTAGAGAACCCATCTTTACGGGTACGGGCAATGCTAAGTAAGCACTTTACAATGATCGATTTCAATTTCACTTCAACCCATTGCACCTTGTAAAATTAAAATCGGTGGCACAGTAGGGATGATGTCAGAAATTAATTATTTATTACTGATTAATAAATAGAGGATCTTCCAAAATACCTTAACATCACATCCTCGGTTTGTTCTTTGTTTGATAACCATTTTAAACTAAAAGTAAGAATGGCGGTGTTTATTATTAATTTTACTGTTAATTAGATGTAGAAATAATTTTAAGTAGAAGTTTAAGCTAAATTAATATTACTTATTAACCATAGACTAGATGGTAGTACACAATAAAGTTGCCATTATAATATTGTATAATGGGACTTTATGGTAAGGAAAAAAAACTATAAATAATGAGATACTTTTCATTTGCGCCGGCCGCTGGGTGCGATTTGGGCCATCTCTTTTTTCATTTGCAGCCGGAATGAAAGTATTAATACTGAAAGAATACATAATAACATTGTTATTAAGTTTAACATTGATTGAACTGATATTTTTGCAAACAAACGTGTTAATACTTATAAATCCTCCATTGCCTTTTCGACACAATTTTTCAATACTCAGTGAGGTTCTTTTTACAAGCACTCTTTCCGAGAACTTTTCGGAGTAATTAGTATATCACTTGCATTATAGGCGAAAGAAAACATCGTTTTTTCAAGTATCAAACTGTGTGTGCAATAAAATCTTTATTTCTATCTACCTATCATACCTGAGGGACGAGTGACCTGGTTGTGACATCGCGTATCAGTCGATTGCGAAGGTCAAGCAACGTTGACCCAAGTCGGTAACTGGATGGGTGACCGAATTTGGAGGTTCAAATTGACCTTATCATTTCCTCCGTGCCTCGGAAAGCACGTTAAGCCGGTCCCGATTATTATCACTCACATCTGATAATAATCGTTACAAAAACCTAACAGCCTTACAAATAAAAAATATTTAAACCACGTTTATTCAAGGCTTATACTAAGAATAGTTATGCATAGAATATCCTAAGAATAAGCAGATAATATTTTCTTACAAATAAACTCGGTATAACTTCGTACTATCTATTCCCCGGTTATGATGTACAAGATGTATACAAGCATATAAAAAAAGTAAAATTTTGTCTATGGCCGTCTTGTTTCTGTCATCACGCCGTCACTTTGACGTTTCTACTTCGTTGTATTTTGGTTGTTTTGTGGTTGTCTAAAAAGTCGTCCGTTGGCTTTTATATTTATGAATAAAACTGTGCAAAATTAAATTTGCAAAAGCAAAATGGCTAAAAGGGAGCGCTCAATGCGCATCAATGAATAGATGCTACCTACTTACTTACTTCAAGAAACTTCACAGTAACATAAGTAATTCAGTGTTCAATACTCTCATGCCAATATTGATTGTAGCCATCAAGCCTTATGAAGTAGATATTCATGATTGCTACATATGTACGTAACTACTTACTTGGTTGCGACCCCAGTATCTCAATGCTATCATAATCTGGAGAGCAGAAGATAAACCACCTCCACGTTTATCGATGGTCAAAAATCTACCAAATAATTGGTCTACAAACATAACACAGCTTTTAGAAAAGCGTTATTCAATACAAAGATCTTCATCACCATACAAATCATAAGGATTGTTCCTGTTTTTGAATGTTTTAACTTTTCTTTGAGTCTGTATTTGATTTAATAAATTATTTACTTTTTTTTTTTTTAATCCACTACAAGTTAGCCCTTGACTGCGATCTCACCTGATGGTAAGTGATGATACAGTCTAAGATGGTAGCGGGCTAACCTGTTAGGGGCATGGCAGTTATATTAAACCCATACCCCTTCGGTTTCTACACGGCATCGTACCGGAACGCTAAATCGCTTGGCGGCACGTCTTTGCCGGTAGCCTCCCACCAGGCATTATTATTATTTACTTGCTCTACCTGTTCTATTGCTCTTAATGCCATCGTAAATGCTATATTTCAAAACAAGAGTTTAAATACTCTTAGTTGAGTCGTATGCGGAAGGACGTGTGAACCCACCGCACTATTATCTCAAGAAAACTCCTACCATTATTTGATTAATGGAAAGGGGTCACGACCCTCAGTAATGAGGAATACGAGAGATAGAGAGATCATGCCTGAGAGTTCTTTATACCTAATGATTACGGATGTGCGTGAAGTCTGCCAATCCTCACTTGACCAGCATGGTGGAATATGACCTAAGCCCTAAGGAGAGAATCGTGCCTGATCATCGATGATTATGATAATGATCCGAAATGACTGGAAACCAAAAAGGATGGGGATGATTGATTGAAAAAGATAACCATCCACCTATCTTTGAGCCTTGGTCAAGGTTGCTTGAAATGTGTATGCCTTAAGCACACGTCTCAAGGTGGCTCGAAAAAAGTAAACATGCGTAAAAGCTAAGCTCAAGCACGTCGAGGGGTGCTTGATAAAAGCTAAATTAAGCAAACAGCTCATTAGCCCCGAGTGAGGCCCATTGTTGGCCGTTGCCTTAATGAGTGCAAAGAAAACTGAGACGTGTTCTGGAGTGGCAGGCGGCTTATGTCATTTTCTACCGATTTCTAAGACTTTTTTTTATTGCGAGATAGGCTTGCACTTGACGATCAGCATCTTATCTTACTAATTTTAGTAATATTATAAATGCTAAAGTTTGGATGGATGGATGTATGGATGTTTGTTACTCAACCACGCCCCAACGGTTGAACGGATCTGGCTGAAATTTGGCACAGAGATAGATTAGAGTTCCCGCGGGAACCAAAAAACCTCAAACCACGCAGACGAAGTCGCGGGCATTTGCTAGTATTTAATACAAAGCAATGATCTAGGTCTAGGGTCTAGGTTGGAGCGCGCTTGCCTAGAAGATGCTTCACCCTTGCCTTGACGGTACTTACAATTTAAAAAAAAATTAAATAAGTAGAAGATGATGTCCGCGACTTTTTAACCGTGGTTGTAAGTTTTCGAAATTCACATTCATTTATAATATTAGCACGGATGATGATTTACTGTAAACACGAACGTGTCTGCACTCTGCATGTTTGTCAGTTACCTCTTCACAGCCCTACATTTAACCGATTTTAATGAAATTCGGTACAGAGATAGCTTGCATCCTGGAGACGGATAAGAGCTAATATTTTCCCGGAAAATCACGTAATGTAACACCCATTCTCACATTACTTTATGCAAGAATGTTTAAAGATTTAAATCCACGTTATAAAAATGCGGGTATCATCCTACAAAGTACACCTTCTGAACGTCACGTTTAAAAAATATAAGACGTGTTGGTGATAATTGGCCACGGCATCTTAAATATATAATTATATATCCTATAAAAATATGCAGTTCATGGAATTAGGAGATAGCCACAAACGTATACCTCCTACTTCCATGACGCAGGCAGAGCCAAATGCCAAAATACATTAAAATATTTAAAAGTATAAAATATTAAATAAACTAAAATGTCCTACCGAAACGTTTTCGATAAAATCCGATGAAAGTTTTCATATGAGTTTATCTCGTCAAATATTAATTTGACGCTACAATGCCAAAGGCAGTCTAGAAAGAGTATTATAATATAATATTAAAATATGTCTTTGCTAGAAAGTCAAAGTTAATATTTGTTTTCGGCGAAAGTTATGTAATTATTTATCGTCAAATCTAGACGGCTTTTTAATAATTCCGTGCAAAGCTTAGCAGTGAAGTTCATTATATTGTGTATCATTTTTTTTAATTTGTGATTGACGTTAACGAATACTTTATAAGTATTATATTTTTCTCTACACCCTACCGTTTAAGCCACATTAACGTTAAATGTACACGGGGACAGCATACGATAAAGTCAACTAGCTTACTGATCTACCAGCACCCAGTTTTTAAAATCTGCTACAAGTTAGCCCTTGACTGCGATCTCATCTGATGGTAAGTCATGACGCAGTCTAAGAAGTTAACCTGTTAGGGGCATCGCAGATAAATTTAACCAATACCACTAAATTGGTTTCTACACGGCATCGTACCGGATCGCTAAATCGCTTGGCGGCACGTCTTTGCCGGTAGCTAGCTAGCTAACTAGCCACGACCGAAGCCACTCACCAGGCCAGACCAGGGAAAATTCAGGAATTATAAATTCCAAAATTGGTCCTGCCGGAACTCGAACCCGTGGTCTCCGCACGTTAAGACAACAGCGCTCAACGCTGCGCCAGGGAGGTCGTCAGTTCTGCTTTTTTGGACGAAAAACTGTGTATAAGTAACTTTGTGATTATTATTAGACTAACCAGTTTTAGTAGCGTATAATGAAAGAGATTTATGAGAGTTTAATCATAATCATCAGCGTTTGAAGAAGCATGACTCCCTGTAGAGTAGACACTGGAGTGGGGAAGGTAAATCGCTACCAATCAGTCTACACTGGTTTAGTTACTCCACTGGGCCGTTTACTCTACATATATATCCGGCTTTAGAGCGAAAACAGACTAAGGACAATTAACTTATGTAATATAGCTCTTGTAAAATCCCGCGCGCAGAATTTTGTTAATTTTTAAGAATTCTCTATACCTAATATGGAAGAAAAGATTTTCAGAATTTCGAGGCGGGTCAGCAAGTCAACATATAAGTGTTAAAGTAATAAGTACTTACGAGATTACAAACGTTTCCTTAAACACCACTAGCACTTTACGGAAAATCAATAACATCAAAGGTCTGGTAATTTTCCCTCGCTGGACTATAAATAAAAAATGGCCGACTTCCGGCCGAGGCACGCACTGGCCCTCGCAACTATCGGGGTTTAGGAGCCGCTATAAACACATTAAACCCCAAGGACTTATTAAATTCATGTAACACTCGATATTTTAAGGTGTTCTTTTGCTCGCTACGTTGAAAATAATTCACAGATTTCGCAGTCCCCGCATGGAATCGGAGCATTGAAAATGAGTACGGATATACCCGTTTTTCTACAATTCCAATTCTAAAGGGACCACCTACAGGTCACAAGACACCCCCCAAGAAACCCGACTTTTTTACATTTTTCAAAATTCCAAAAGAAGTTACCAGCCGATTTTCAAAATTTAAACGATCACACGTGTCTCGATAAATTCCTCAACTCTTGGTACCACTCCCATCTCGATCCTCCCAAAATCCTCGGAGCTATGGCCAAAATGACGTCTCAGGCATCGATTTCTTAAGTCAATGGTCTCAGGCGATTTGCATCTGATAACCATTTTCGATGGCAAAAGATTGCAGGTGTTCGTTTGAACCGTCGAAGATCTATTGATTTTGAATTTTTGACCCTGGTAGCTTTATTTTTCAGATATCGTCGTTATTTATCACCATCACAAGAATTCTTTGTATAATCGACGTTCAAAAGTATATTGTGTGGGTGCGGAATGAACAATGCAAGAATGCCGGCTGCATTCCTGCGCTGCACAGCCAGGCTGATCCTATGCACAAAACAAACTCGTTACATACCTACCTGATAAAGTTTTAAGTTTCCGCCCAAAAACCGATAAATTTTAATAGTAATTATTGAAAAATTTGCATCAGCTCTAATTAAATTTGGTTCTTTGGCAAGCTTTTGAATTTTTTGTAATTAATGCTATCCGAGAATGTTAATCTCGCAAACAATTACTACAAAACAGAAAAATAAACGAGAAAAGTCCATAATTGTGCGCCTTTTAATGGAATTCCCTCTAAATAGGCAAAGTTTAAAAAACAAAAGAATACGCGACGACAATTCCACACAAAAAGTTAAATGGCGTATTACGAATTCGTTTTCTTTAATATCCCTTATAATTATTATTAACGCTGAATGTACCGTCCCAGGTTTACTTAAAAATGAATTTTGTTTTAGCTTTAATATTATAAGTGGGAAAGTGATTGGTTTGGAATTGCTCTGTCCCTTAATCATGCTGCTACACTGATCAACGAATTCGTATAATTTTTTGCATAGATATTAGATGATAATAATATATTATGTTTATTTTATTTTTAGAGTTATATTGTCATATAAGTAAAATAGTATGTAACTATAGTATGAACTGTTATGTAAGTTTATTATATTGTAATAGTTAGTTGTAATAGTTAAGAAGTAGATTGCTAAAAATTTTCATTTAGAAATGTACACGTGTGCACCGCCCTGTTATCGTGCAACTAATCTCCTATCTTAAAAAGGTTGCCTGGAAGAGATCACTCATAGTGATAAGGCCGCCTTTACACCGTTACAAGTTGTAAATTCTGTCACGATTCGTTTTACCTCTGTTTTTATTATTTTATTTGTTTGTGTGTAATAAAGTGTTTTTTACTTTACTTACTTACTTACTTTATAGTCACTGAGATACGTTCACATTATTATCCGGACTCATTTTGGCATTTGTTCGATGCACAAGGTATAGTCGGTCGCACGTATGAGTACGTAATATCAAAAATAAAATAAAAGTTTTTTACGGTGGACTTACGGAGTTACATGTGTTCTTTTGTGTGCGACCACTTTTATGCAGTCATCAGTATCAATAAATATTTATAATAGTACTTCAATTAGAGGGCAATAATGGCTCTAACATAAACCATTTATGAGAAATGAAGTCAGCTATAAATATTTACAATTGCCCTCATATATCATTTTATACCCGTTGTTAACATGGGTAACGTAACTCACAATAAACTTTTATGTTTTTTTTATACAATTTTAATAAATAATTTTAAGTCCAGGTCACATTTGTACCGTTTTAAAAACTAATAGCTATTTGCTTTCATCAAAGGGTATTAATTACGTTAATAGTAGAAGTAATTTTATTGTTTCTTGCATGGAACACTTCTAGAAAGCTTTTATTATTACAATAATTCAAAAAGTTCTACTCAACAATTAGCAATTTAAATTGGTTCTGTTTCCCATTTACAACAGGTATTTATTTTATTATTTGAATATAAAATGTTCAACCACAATTTACAATTGTGCTCATACATTGTATTGTATTTAGTTCACTGTATTTTACGCATGAGTTTCCTTTAAGGGCGCCAGCAAATTACAAACTTTCTGATCGGGTGATAGTTCAGATTGTTTTAAAACAAAAAAGGGTATAAAAACATGCTATTGACGCGGATTAAATTAAATTGCCATTGGGGCCTGAGTTCTATCACAGGTTTTATTAGAATTTTTACTAAGACAGAAATTGATCATCATTTGCTTAATTTTTTTCAAAAAATTTAAATTTGTTTATTTTTTGCCACATGCCAAGCGTCAAGACTTGAGATCTTGGTGCGATTAAGTTTAATTTATCAAACTCTCTCTCTATCTCTAACTGTATCAGGCCAAATTTACATCACCAGCACATTTCTTAGGATTTACTCAGATAAAGATTTTGAATTTGAATTGCTGTCGTCTGATCGTTTTATCTATAGCTTGCTGGAACTCTTAGAGCCGCCATACACGGACTGCTCGAGCAGTTAGCCAGTGATGAATATACAGATTTTGCAGTCATAGTCTTGAAGCTACTGTAGTAAAACGACCAGCTGCTCGCTCGTGACTGCTTTATTTATCTTATTATTAAACTACCTACATGTAAAATTAATAACATATACAACATCTTTCCCCTTAAATGAACAATGAATTATAGATTAATACCACCACCTGATAAAAGTTCTTACATAACTTACAACTAAACTTATGTCTAACAAGTATTTCTAATCATTATTTTTATTAAAAAATAATGCTAGCTGCTCCCTAGCCTTAAGCGCGGCCAATCGACCCTTATCTGACCCACCTCTGAGACGATCCGCATCATCGTCACCTTCCTCCTTCTCATCTAAAGAAGTAGGAGGTAACTGACTAACCGTCGAAAAGGTTTCAGCTCGAATGAGGTGACGTCGGTTACGTCTATATTTCCTACCAGATCCATCGACAACAAAATAGGATCGAGGCTGTGGCGCGGGTGCCTGCACCGTCATGCGACGCCGTCTAGTTTTACCGTCGGCCACTATCACTTGTTCGCCTTCATTTAACTCTGGTAATTCACGCGAATGTCTGTCATAATATTGTTTAGCGCGAGACCGATTACGGTTGATATTGATGAAGTCGGAATCATTGTTCCTTTCCGGCCGCAATTTATCGATATGTACCGGAAGTGTGGTGTTTAACCGTCTACCCATTAAAAGCTGAGCCGGTGAACTAACCCCATCACGCGGAGTTGATCTAAAATTAAGTAAACCGAGATAAAAATCGGACCCGGTCATTAACGATTTCTTAATAATATTCTTCACAGTCTGTACTGCCCTTTCGCTAAGACCGTTAGCCTGTGCATAATTAGGTGATGTAGTCGTGTGTTTGAAACACCAATCTAAACTGAACTGCCGAAACTCCTTTGATGAATAAGCAGTTCAATGTATTTTTAAAGGCCTCGGGGGTACATAAGGATACCAAGGAAGTGCAGGCAAGTCTCCTAATAAATCTCATAGGACCAGATGGATACGACATATACAACATCTCATAATTTACTGAGCACCGCTGTCACCATGTAGTAAAACGACCAGCTGCTCGCTCGTGACTGCTTTATTTATCTTATTATTAAACTACCTACATGTAAAATTAATAACATATACAACAGCTACCATTGATAACTGCTTCCAACCGCTCGAAGCAGTCGCAAATGCTCGAGCGGTTCTATGTACATACATGTGTACACACATGTGTACGTGGAAGACAGTAGCTCACTATGCAGTCGCAAGTTGTCCGTGTATGGCCGGCTTTACTCGACTTTTTTGATATAAAGCCGATACAATAAATAGTTTTTTATTTCTCCCCTTTCCCAGCTGTATTTTGCTATCCGTATGTAGGTTTTAAATAAAATCAATTGAATATACAAGCCGAGCGTACGTTCCGACAAATACTAAGTCAATTATGCGTGAGTAAGTGCAAATATCAATCTATACATATCAATTTAGTGTTCAAAAACAATATAAAAGTGTCATGTGAGAGTAACTGATGACTGAAATAAGAAATGACTCTGGTTATATTCGAGGGAGGGAAAGTTATGGTGGTTTGCAGGGAGTGGGGTTGAGTTTGAGGACATTGTGTGTGGTGTTCATGCGGGGGTTCGGGGTCGGGTTATGGCGTGTTTTGGGGGTGTTTCTGGTGGGGATGGTGGTGGTGGGGGCGAGCGAGTTTCCCGAGAGGGAGTGCTGCGATCCGGTGTATCCTCCGAACACGGCGACGACCCCCGCGGCGCCGGTCACGCATCCCGTCAGCAAAGTCTCAGGTATGTGATATGCTTATGATTTTCCTAGCTTACTTTGTGTCAAGAAGACAAATTAAAGTACCTATTTTACCCTTAATTCTATGATTTTATCAGACATGTTTAATTTCATGCTTAGCTTACTATAGTTTGGCATGCAGGTATAGTATAAGTATAAACCATGAGACAAGTTTTTCGGCCATCAATGGTCCCAGAAGGTCACGAGGTATATTTTTTGTATGTAAATACAATTCGGTAATTATTTCATCATAATTAATATTAGGTATGATGCTCTTCGTGTGTTTCCGTAATAATGATAACTTCTTATCACTCGGTGACACTATTGGAAAATAAAAACATGACTTACGCAAAACGAACGTGACGCGCGAAGCTTATTATTCAATTAACTAATTAGTACATGAATGTCACTATAATGAATTACTTTATTCACCAAAATTATTTTATTTCCTTGCTAACAACACAACAACACCAAGTTCCGTGGATTTAACGGTTTTTATTTATTAGTTCAGAAGCGTCACAGTTGGTACAAAATTGTGTGTCACGGCGCGACGTGATAAATCGTCACGTCTAATTAATACCCGCTGCTAGGGCTGATACAGGGTATATATTATTAGTATGAAGAATGAAAATTAATATAAGATTTTTTTGGGTTAAAAATATTTCAACGATGTTTCTGTTTTGTCTTTAAACAATGTATAACTACACACTTTGTACATTTCGTGACCTTTTTTACCATTTTAAGCCAATCGGTTTCTACGTACAGCATCGTAGCGGTAACTGATTCACTTGGCGGCACGGTTTTGTCGGTAGGATGGTTACTTGCTACGTCCGAAGCCTCCCATTAGACTATAAGAAGAGAAAATTCAGAAATTATAAATTGCCAAATTGACCCTGCTGGGGATCGAGCTCGGCAGGGTCATTTTTGGAATGTATAGCCCTCAAATTAATGTAAATTTTAACCGTCGTTTAGCGCCAGAAATCGGTCTTCCAGCAGTGGAGTTTAATCGATCGAGATAAACTACGAAACGAAAAACGAAAGATAGACTCCGAAATCAATCATCATAATCATCATCAATCAATCAAAATTCAAATCACTTTCCGTAACAAATTACACGATGCATTCGTTAAATAAAAGAGCATAAAGCGTATTTTTGATAATTGTATAAATACTTTCCGTAACGTATTACACGATACATTCGTTAAATAAAAGGGCATAAAGCGTATTTTTGTTAATTTTATTTATGGCCAGTGAACGCTGTAGTTGATACGGAGCGTCAACGTGTCACCTTTAATTAATGGCGCACACTAAGGGTTGCCACATTACCATCCGTAATACTTCCTTTTTGAATAACTTTAATCTGACATGCTTCCTGGTTAAAGGAGTTATAACGAGTTTCTAACGATCTGCAGCAGTAGTTTAATGGTATATCATATACCATTAAACTACTGCTGCAGGTATTCCTTTAAAAGGATTTTATTACTAGTCGTGGTTTTAGGATAGACGTGATATTATTTACAGTACCTACTCTTGTCTATTGCACGAATATTTTTGAGTCATAGAAATTTTATTATTAGAATAATAAATATCTTATAAAATCTGAGTTACAAAGGACTAAAATTATAAACATTGCATTTTTTGTGTATCATTTTATTCTGATAATGATTTCCTTATAATCAGATCTTGCTTCAGATCTAGATTTTCCTTAGAATAGACTTATAGTTATAATTTAGAGACCATATAGCACGACTTTTATAGTTACTAAGTAGTAAGTTTCAGAAAAATATAATCAAAAAAATAGCTTTCAATTTATGCTACAGCCCTATTTACAACAGATAGTTTGACATACGAGTAGCACGGCTATCCTTCATTTCCTCTACTAAGTGAGGTGAAACGGTAAATTGTAAATATTAAAAAAAAGTGTGTGTGCAATATTCACGGCAGAAGTGAAACGTATTGAAAAGTAGCCTACGAGAGAATGAGATAACTTGTATTCTATATCATTCTCTTGCAGGCTTTATCCTATTATAAATATGTTGTCTCTTTTTAATGTCGCTTATACGTTTCATCGAATTTTCAAATCACAACGATTCTAAAGAAGTTTCACTTCAAAAAGTGTTGTTTATTTTTGAATTTATTTTTTCTTACCCACTAGCTAGGATGTGGAGTGACAGGAAAAAAAATTAGAACTAGATCTCAATTTTACCATATTATTAGTTATTCATCACTTTAAAAAACATTTCTGGAAGTGGGGAAACAATTGTGGGGTCCAAATTTTGAACATCGTTGCAGAAAATAGTTCGAATAAAAGTTCTTTTCGCGTGGGATAAAACTTGATGGATTATACCTACAATAATTTTCATCGCTCTACATTTTAATAGGCTAGTGTGATGAATTGCAGATTATGAATGGAAGTTCCACCCAAATTGTTAATGCCCCAGATTTTGCGGGGAAAAAGGGGTTAAAAAACTATGAGCACGGGCTTTACATTCTACTTAGTATGGATTATTTGGCACAATGGCCGAAATAGTCTCTTTATAAATTTTACTAGATTATACCTGCGACTTCGTCCGCGTGGATTAAGTTTTTTGATTAAGTAGCCTATGTCCTTTGTGTCTCGATAGGTTGTCGGGACAAAGGACATAGGCAAAAGATTTGTGGTAAAAGATCGATAAAGCCGATAAAGCTCAGCAGATAGACAGACACACTTTCGCATTTATAATATTAGTAACTCTTCTATTGTACCTACCTACCTTATAAATTTATAAATTTTGATAAAATTGCCTGGTAGTCTGATAAGTCTACCTGTCGTCAAGTCTATATCCTGCCGACAAGCGTCCTAGTATTTGTAGGGTATGTTCCGATATATACTTCCAGCACTGTTCAGTGCCCTTACTGGGAAGAAATTCGTTCCATCATGGACTGACAGTATACTGCCGCAGTATCCTAGGGAAATATATGTATGACGTCATAAATCGTCGCCATTTTTGTACTGTGTGCACTGGCGTTTTCGAGGTTAGGTGCTCTCAGTGCTGACTGCGTTCCGTTTTAAACAGTAACCAGTATAGCTAATTTTATAGGAACGGCTTCGCAGTATACTAAATTGACGTCACACCTTACAGTGCTCGCAGTGTATATTGGAACATAGCCGTAGAAAACTAAGGAATGTGTGCCAAAAAACAACACCTATTTGACGTTCCAAAAGTGTATTATCCGTCAATTTTATCTAACCCAGTGACAGCGCTAGTATCTATTGAAAATAATATAAAAACAAAAACTGTGGTAAGAGAGTCAGGGTCTTCTCGTTTGGCCCGTGAGGGCCAAGCGGGGGTACGGGCGTCGAGGCTGGGCCTCCTTACCCGGGCGGGGCGCGGGGCAACTCTGTGCCCCGGTGAATGACTTGAGCCGAGTATAAAAACGGCTAGGGCCTGCCTTGTAGGCTACGGGCCCCTGGGTCAGGTGTCATGTCCGGTGATGGGTCCGCACTGCGGGTGACGATATCACCTCCGCGTGCAGGATCCGTGTCTTGTCCAGGTATCTCGGCGCTGCGGGCAATGGGGTCGCTCTCGCGCGCCGAGATGGTGTCATATTCGGTGGACTCTGCGTCGCGGGCGATAGGGTCGCCGCTGCGCGCAGAGTCGGTGTCAAATCCGGTGAATGTCGCGTCGTCGTCGTCGCTACGGTCGCCTGCGTGCCGCGCAGGTGATGGCGATCGTAGGAGCTCACGGGGTAGTGGACGCCCGGTCGGAGGTCGGATGGTCGGCGGTGCGATCCCGTGGAGGTGTTCGTACGGTCCGTTGTCCGCGCGCGCAAACATGCGCCGCGCGAGTGTACGGACGTACCCCTCCACGGTGGGCGTCTTGAGGTCGCGATGAATGACGTCATTCCGCACGTACCTCGGAGCTCCCACGATTTGGCGCAGGCACTTGTTCTGCCGGACTTGTAGGCGGCTCCTCTGGTATGCTGAACACAGCGCATACCAGGCGGGGGCCGCGTACGTCAGCCGCGAGCGGACATAGGCTCCGTAGATCCGGAGCTTGGTCTTCGATGAGAGGCTTGAGGTGAGGACCTGGTGCAGCATTGACGCGGCAGCCGTGGCGTGGTTCACGACATGATCAATCATGGGAACCATGGCCAGGCGGGCGTCAATGTGGCACCCCAAGTAGCGCACCGAAGTCTGCCACTCTATGTCCTGGCCTCGCAGTTGGAGCTGACGCATGTGCTTCCGGGCGCCGAACAAAATGGCGGCAACAAACGGCGGAACAAAACTTTGGTAAGTTTTTGCATGAAAATTAGTTCCAATTTTGGCCACCGGGTCAGTGTTTGACGGACTTTACAGTGCTGAGGTGCTAACCTAACTTTGAATAAATCATTTATTTTGACTTTGAACTTGAAATAGGTACCTTTTCTAACGGACGCTAGCCTGCTATTTTATTTAAGACTGTTTCATGTAATCACCTCAAACCTCAACTTCAAAGGTGAAGGTTTCAAGGTGAGAAAACCTCAAGTTTCTCGACCCAGAGGTACGTTACTAGTACGTTGATATAATTATACTAGGTATATCAACTAGTATAATATGGAGCCGAATACTAGCGTGACAGGACGAAACATTATTCCTATCCGACGTGGACATTACGCACACAGATCTTTCGTCCTGTCCGGTGCGTATTACCCCGAGTATTACTTTAGCGGTCTTATAATGAAATATCTCCACGAAAATCCATATCTATACTAATATTATGAATGCGAAAGTTTCGATGGATGGATGGATATTTGTTATTCAATCCCGCCAGTACGACTGAACGGATCTGGATGAAATGTGGCACAAAGATAGATAGAAGATAGAATATATAGAAGATAGATAGAAGCCTAACACTGGAATTTTTATCTCGGAAACTTAAAAAGTACCCACGGTAACCAAAAAACTTCAATCCACGTGGACAAAGTCGCGGGCATCAGCTAGTTTTGAGAATACGAAAAGGGGGAAAATCAAGAAGGCAGGTAAATAATTGTCAACAAACGTGGCTCGAAGAAATAAACAGAACGCGTAAACATTAGATACGACGTATGTATTATTGTTTGTACAAGAACATCATTATCACACAAATATCCTTGAGCATCGCTTTTGTCATACTTATGAATATAAAATGCGTCGCCAGTCGACTTGTAAAGGTCTAGCCCCACTACAGATGCACGGCGCGGCGTGGCACGTAGTGGCAAAAATTCTTTGTATGAGTTTATAAATACATATGAAGCTGGGCCCACTTAAGAGGCTGGCGAACGCGTCATCACTTACCATCAGGTGAGATCGCAGTCAAGGGTTGTAGTAGATAAAAAAAAAACGCAACTTCTATTCGAACCGCAAATATAAATTTGCCGGTATTCTTCTTCTTCTTCTTCGTGTCCTGGGATAATTTTCCGCACTTGGACGTAGGCATAAATAAACCCATACCCCTTCGGTTTCTACACGGAATCGTACCGGAACACTAAATCGCTTGGCGGCACGTCTTTGCCCGTAGGGTGGTAACTAGCCACGGCCGAAGCCTGCTACCAGGCCAGACCAGGGAAAATGCGGAAATTATAAATTCCCAAATTGACCCTGCCGGGGATCGAACCCGGGACCTCCGCACGTTAAGGCAACAGCGCTACACACTGCGCCACGGAGGTCGTCAAAATATGTTGGTTGTTATAGTAATACCTATGTAGTAAAATGAAATTTTAGGTAAGAAACGTAAAACTAGGCATGGCTACCCCTGTACTAGGGAAGACTGTCTTACAGTGTGTTGACCTTCCCTTCCCCACGTCCCTTGCTAGTTTTATGTTGAATAACTATTTTAAACTATCGATTAAAGTAAAAGAGTGCATCGAACTTTTATGACGTCACAATTCAGTATTTTATACAAAATAATTAGCAACTGCCAATGCTGAGCGCGATAGCAGCATCGCATCGCAGCCGTCTGAACAATTTAAAACTTCGATATAAAATGACCTCGTAAAAGTAGAGTCCTATGCGATAGAATCCGGATATCTTCTCGGTAGGAATGGCATTTCGTAGATTTCGTAGATATCAGTGGTAGATTTACTCGACGATTCACAGCACTTGTGAAAGTTTATTTTGAATAAAAAAGATTTGAATTTTAATTTGTTCGTTGCATTATTACCCCATGAAGATCCCTTTCATCATGCGACTAACGAAATAGGTCACGAATCACGACTCAAGACGCACAGTACTGCAAGGATATGTGTCCCATACACAGAGAGACAGTTTTAAAAACAGACCATTTTGTTACTATAACGATATCTTTTCAGTACGTTCAAACACTAAGAAGTAATGCGAAAGTAAATTTTACATCTCTATCTGCGTCGTATTCCTCATTACTGAGGGGTCACTCTTTCCATTAATTAAATAATGGTAGGAGTTTTCTTGGGATAATAATGCGATGGGTTCCCACGTCCTTCCGCATACGACATTTTATTTTTGTTTATTATAAGTAATCAACAGCGTTGCAAACTAATATTAACAATAATTATAACTTAACATTCAATAAAGTAATTTATTTATTGATGAATTTTCGATGTTTCGATGTTTTTCACTCCTTCAGTTTGTTGGCGGGGATACGCCATATACGCCTTAATACGAATATTTTGACGTTTGAAAGTAGTCTGTTGCCGGCGGACTCAGCGATTATTGAATACTTTTTGTGTTTAGATCGCAATTTGATTTTAGAGCTTAGCAGTAGCAACTGCAGCCTGATCAAATTATTAAGTTATTGTTGTTGTGATGCTTTGGCCAAGTTTTTATAATTAACTGTTTACATTAAATTTCTCGTGAAACCGCTACACGTTTAACCATTTTTTCGTGCAAGTTTTAAAGAGAGTACAAACATATTTAAAACCAATTTTATTATTCACCCCATTTCTGGAATTATGCTTACACAACATACAACTATTTACTTTACTTTACAATATTTACTTTACTTTACTTTACAGGTCAAACCAGTGGACGGATCAGGCTGAAATTTTGTATGTGGTGGTATTGGTAGCTTTTATGATGTAGGCATCCGATAAGAAAGGTTTGATTGTAATTGGAGGAAGGATGAAATTTGGTATAAAGATAGTTTACATCCCGGGGAAGACATAGGCTACTTCTTATCCCGGAACATTAAAGACATACCCGTGGGAACAAAAACAATTCAATGTACATGGATGAAGTCGCGGGCATCATCTAGTGGTATTATAAGTTTTAGGTACTTTCTACAATTTCTAGGAGCCGCGTTGGATGCATTGCCGTCACGTGTTGTGTATGATCAAGTCCTTAGGATTTAACTAACTCAATTTTTGGTAATTTGAATGTAAAGTTATAACAAAACTAGTTTTTATTTTGTCGAAAAAGATCTATAACAATCAGTGTAATGTGCAATTATGATAACACCTATCAATTAAGCTAAAAATATTTTAAACTAGCTAATGCCCGCGACTTCGTCCGCGTGGATTGAGGTTTTTCGGTTCCCGCGGGAACACTTTAATTTTCTGGGATACAAAGTAGCCTATGTATTATTCCAGACTATAATCTATCTCTGTGCCAAATTCAAAATTTCATCCAGATCCGTTCAGCCGTTTGGGCGTGATTGAGTAACAAACATCCATCCATACATCCATTCATCCAAACTTTCGCATTTATAATATTTATTTGATATTTGATTGATTGACACCGTAATAAAAGCCTTAATTATTTCTATTATCTAATAAAGTAAAAGTAAAGTAAAATATACTTTATTGTACACAAAGAAATGAAAAGATAAAAAACAATCATATTAATACATAGGTCACAACAGGCGGCCTTATCGCTTAAACAGCGATCTCTTCCAGGCAACCTTAGGGCAGACGAAACTTTTAAGAAAGCGGGAGTAATAATGTGTTGGTAATTGTAACTAGAAAAAGTATTTCGTCCGCTGACAGTGTGGCCACAAAATTATTTATGTTCAGGAAATAATCTATGCACAGGTAGGGGTGCGTTTATGATTTCAATATTTTTGGATAGACGTAAATCAGTCACCTTGGTCTTTACAAGTAGTAGATTTTTCTAGTGGGAGGCTTCGGCCGTGGCTAGTTACCACCCTACCGGCAAAGACGTGCCGCCAAGCGATTTAGCGTTCCGGTACGATGCCGTGTAGAAACCGAATAGGGGTATGGGTTCAATATAACTGCCATGCCCCTAACAGATTAGCCCGCTACCATCTTAGACTGCATCATCACTTACCATCAGGTGAGATCGCAGTCAAGGGGTAGCTTGTAGGGGATTAAAAAAAAAAAAATTATGGATAGACGTAAATCAGTCACCTTGGTCTTTACAAGTAGTAGATTTTCTAGTGGGAGGCTTCGGCCGTGGCTAGTTACCACCCTACCGGCAAAGACGTTCCGCCAAGTGATTAAGCGTTCCAGTACGATGTCGTGTGGAAATCGACTAGGTGTATGGGTTTAATGTTAAAAACTGCTATACTCCTAACAGGTTAGCCCGCTACTAACTTGGGCTTCATTGTCACTTACCATCCGGTGAGATCGCAGTTAAGGGCTTACTTGTCTAAATTAATGTTATAAAGCGAAAAGATTTGATTGTTTGTTTGTAGTGGAATAAAAAAACAAGGAAATACTTGAGTAATAACATATATAATCCTTGTTATTTTTGTTCATGACTGTTTTCCAACATTTTACACCTTCCAAAGCTCGACTGGGAGACAAAGTTCTTGAGCTTTAAATCCGCCTTAAGCACCTAGGATCTGGTTATGAAATAAAGTTATAAAAAAAGTATAATTAATATGTCTGATGGAAGGCTTCGGCCACTGCTAGTTACACGTTTATTTCTGGAAGTATAGGAGAAAAAAAAAACTCCAGTTTCTAGATCCATCTGTTAAATTGGAATTGGGTATAATGGAATGGGAAATAATGTCACAGTTCAGTATTTCATACAAATTACAATATCCCATGATGTTGTATGGGATGCTGAACTGTGACGTCATCAATAAGCGCGTGTTTTGACATTTCAAAAAAGTTGTAATTTGTATATTAGTCGATAATGTAGGTCTTTGGCCCAGGGGCAACCAGGGGTGGTTTTTTTGATTAGGGTTTTATTTTTATTTTTTGTTAGTAGGGATTTGTTTTAGATTTTTTTATAGTTAGTTTAATATTTAGTCGATTAGATTCTCCTTGAATAAAAACAGATTTCTGACGCTTACACTGAGGCCGTACACGAAATTCACAAAACCGATTTGTACGTGGAAATGACCAGTTAACTGCCAAACCGATTTTCAGTTTATGCCACATGTTATGTTTATGCTAGTTGAAATTGCATTTTGTATTCAATAACTTTTATTTAAAGGCACTAAGGGACCAATCATACCTAATAACAGAATAAAGTCTTCTTCTCTTTGGTTAGTATAGACTATAATCTATATCTGCCAAATTTGATCAAGATCCGTTCAGCCGTTCTGGCGTGATTTAGTTACAAACATTCATCCATCCATCCATCCATCCACACTTTCGCATTTATAATATTAGTGTATTATTGAGTACCTATGTGGCGTGTTAGCGTAGATAAACAGAATACAGTATAAAAACTAAGTTACTATTTAAAATCATTTTGAAGATTACTCTCTTCGGACAAAGCCCTCGTATAATTATGATAGAACTTCACGTACAGGTAAGTTCGTTTAATCATTAATTATATTAGAATATGAGGTAAAAAGGTGGTTCATTTATGACCACCCTCATTTTACTTGTTTCAAAAATGCTCACAACAAACTACATTCTTTTTCTAATTTTATGATAAACTTGTTTTACTAGACAATTCATAAATAGGGCGTTGGTAAGAAACGCCGTGGCGTATTCTTACATGATGTCACTTCAGAACGTCGCGTCTTGCTGTGTGTGTTACTTTTAATCTCAACTAACATAAAATAGACTTTACTACACTGTAATAAACATTATCTACAACAGTCTCTAATATCAAAGAGATAATAAAAAGAAAACTGCATTGTACATAGCTAGAGAAGACATGGAAAATGGAATTGGAAAGAGCTTTGCTCGGAATTTCTTTGAGGGATAAAGTCCGGAAGGAAGTGATTCGCCAAAGAACTAAAGAGATCGAGCATAGCTCTTAGGGCTGGCCCGCTGAAGTGGCAGTGGGCTGGTCACGTGTGTCGGAGGACCGATGGACGTTGGAGTCGAAAGGAGGAGTGTGTGACTCCTCGAGTGGAGACCGCGTCTTGGTAAACGGAGCGTAGGGCGCCCACCAGCAAGGTGGAGCGATGATATCCAGAGGGTGCCTGGCACCGACTGGCTGCGAAAAGCCGAAGAAAGAGCACGTTGGCTACTTTAAAGAGGCCTATGTCCAACAGTGGATGCACAACGGCTGATGACGATGATGAGAGAAGACATAATAAAAGACTTCAAGTGTTTCAGAGGGCATAAATCACTTAGCTCACAGTGACTTGAAGGTCGTTGTCATAATCAGCTGTTGTTATAAAGCTTAGCATTCTTCGCATAAAGTCATCTAGCTTTGGTCGTTTGCATAACTTACTTTGTCTAGACTCTAGACGTTTCATGTCAATGATCTTGGGGATTAATACTGCTATTTATACTGTACGACTAATTGACGACTCGTACGATGGGCAGCGATGATAGCCTAGTGGTTAAAACTTCGGTTACTTAGACCAAGGTCCGAGGATCGAACCACTTGTACGTACTAGAGGTGCATGCTTGGAGTTTAAGCAGTAATCCACCACACTGCGTGCCAATTGACAGGATTCACACACCTTTGAGATAATTATGGAGAACATTTAGGGTTCCTCACGATGTTTTCCTTCACCGTTATAGCAAGTGATCCTCCTTAAAACGCTAAAATTCTGAAGCGTTCCCGAAGAAATTCTGAAGTGTTCCCGGGGATCGAACAACTAGGCTATCAATGCCTAGTTGTTATGACTTCGGAATCGGATATAGTTGTTATGCATTTTTTTTTAAATCTACTAGAAGAAGACTGCGATCTCACATGGATGGTAAAAGATGATGCAGTCTTAGATGATAGCGAGTTTATCTGGTAGGGGTAATAAACCCATTTTCCTAATCGGTTCCTACACGGCAACGTACTAAAACGCTAAATCGCTTGGCAATACGTCTTAGCCGGTAGGGTGGGTAACAAGGCCGAAGCCTCCCACCAGACCAGACTAGAGACGATTTAGAAATTATAAATTACAAAACTGCCCCTGCTGGGCAACGAACTAGTTCGGCACGGGCCTCTTCGCTTATAAGACTATAGCGCTCACCACTGCGTCAGGGATGTCGTCAATAATATCATATAATTTACATCCACCCAGAACTAGAACTAATCTCAAACAATTTTCAGCCATATCCAGAATTACAAAAATGTATAATTCCATCAGCACAAAGGCAGACGTTTTTCATGATACGCTGCCAAAATTTAAAAAAGAAACGTTAGATTGTTAAGGTCGACTTAAGCTGTCTCAACTATCTATTAATAATTTTTATTGTTTTATTTTTTCTTGCCATAAATTTTTAATTGTATATTTTTTGTATTTTTGTGTAAGTCTAGGTTTTTTTTGTAATGTAACTTTTAATTTTTCGTGCATAAGCTTTTACTTTTTATTTATTTTTTTAGTGAATGATGTGGCACCTTTGATAAATTGTTCATTTAACAAGTGTCCTAAATGTGTCTAGTTTTAAGTTTTTTATATAATGTAAAAATCTTTGGTTGTCCAAATAAATAAATATAGTATAAATATAAATATCGTAGTCGTATCGATGTCTTATAGCATAAAATAAATCTGTGCCCGTAGATAACATTATTATAATTTGCGAGTGTCGTCCAATCTACTTACCATAATTGAGAAATTTGACTACTAAAGATTTCACTTTATTATGTCTCGTCGTAGTCTGTAACGTATATTTTACTTAGAGCTCAAACACACTAAGGACAATAAAACTGTATAGAGGACAAAAAGTAACACGTAACTCACTGTTAGCTGGAGCTGCACACATTATCGCGACAGGACAAAGCATCGCTCCCCTCTGACGTAGACGTTTCTTTTTTTATCCACTACAAGCTAGCCCTTGACTGCGATCTCACCTGATGGTAAGTGATGATACAGTCTAAGATGGTAGCGGGCTAACCTGTTAGGGGCATGGCAGTTATATTAAACCCATTCCCCTTCGGTTTCTACACGGCATCGTACCGGAACGCTAAATCGCTTGGCGGCACGTCTTTGCCGGTAGGGTGCTAACTAGCCACGGCCGAAGCCTCCCACCAGGACCGACCAGGGAAAATGCAGACATTATAAATTCCCAAATTGACCCTGCCGGGGATCGAACCCAGGACCTCCGCACGTTAATGCAACAGCGCTACACACTGCGCCACGGAGGTTGTCAACAGGTGTTTCGCACAGTCGTTTCCTGTCTGCTAGTGTGTTTTCACACTGAGTCCGCGTAGTTCACTTTATATGGAGCCGCACATGCTAGCGCGACAGGACAGACACGCCCTTCCTCTTCCTCAAGACTGACGCGTGGCACTGGTCTGGTAGGGGGCTTCAGCCATGACTAGACGGCAACGGCAAAGACGTGCCGCCAAGCGATTTAGCCTTCTGGTACGATATCGTGTAGAAACCGATTAGGGTTATTGCTTTAATATACTTAGCTGCAATTCCCCTAACATTTAACGGGTTAGCCCACTCCCATATTAGACTACAACTTTCCATCAGATGAGATTGCAGTCAAGAACTAACGTGTAGTGCAAGTAAAAAAAATAGGATCAGTTAATATTTTTACGCCCCTTAAATCAAGGCCCGAGGCGTACCGTACCTTCCGCCCAACCCATAGTCAGTCACTATAAGTTGGTATACCTATTGATTTATAAACTTAATGAAAAGCTAACATACCCTTAACGCTACCCATTACGGATCGTGTCAAAGTTAATAAGCAAATATACCCCGTGGTGGTGCCGGCGGCGCCTAAGAATATGCACATGTATCCTTTTAGATTACTCCCTACTTTATCTACACGAAAATGATATTCCCTTCTAAAGCAGAATGCTTATTATTGTATAAGGCTCAGGCCAAATAACAAAAAATATTGTGCAATAAAAGTATTCGTGACTCAAATATAATATATCTGTCGCCGTAAGATTGTAAAAACCGTTAGATTATAATATAACGTTTTTTATCTCGATAGATTATAAACTGTCGACAGATTGTGAACCGTAACATACTGCTTACAATTTAACGCGTTATTTTTCGGTAAATTGTAATATATTAGGTATATTAACCCGATAGAACCTTTTTTTTTTTTTTTTTTTTTTTTTTTTAACGCTGGGAAATGCGTTTAGGCATCCCCCCCAGACGCAGGCAGATGAACTGCCGTGCCTCCGAGAGGGTATGTGGGACTCACTGGCACTCCAGAATACCCACTAAAACCCAGCGGCGCTTCTGCGCATCGCCTTAAGGCTGGGTTACGGGAGCGCCAAGGGCATTCGTCCGCAAACCAGCCAGCGACATCCACCGGAGCGGACCCACCTTCGGGGACAAGGTGAGGTGCACCTCCCGACCCGGGTTCCAACCCCGCTCGACGGGCGACAGACAGGTCTAGTCAGTCGCCCGGAGCTCTCCTTATTCCATTGGAACCTCTTGTTGGGCGGAGGGAGGGGGCTTATCCCCATTCCCTCCCCTCCTCTTTCCCTTGGGTGGGAGCTCACACGCCTTGCCGCCCACTCGGTGTTCCGACGGCCGCCCGGCCGCCGCACACACGACGCAGCGCCGCTCCGCGGTGCAGCCTCGGGCCTTGTGGCCTGGTTGACCACAGCGGTAGCACAGTCCGCTGCGGTCAACCCCCTCCGTGCATTGGGCGCCCACGTGCCCAGGTGCTAGGCACCTGTAGCACATCATGGGGCGGGCGTCCAGCAACTCTACCCGGGCGGACACCCACCCCACCGTCAGGCGACCCCCTGCCGCAATCTTTTTGGCGGCAGTGAGGGGGCAGCGCACCAGTGCCGCGCCCAGCCCGTCACGCCTGGCCCCCACTTCGCCGGCTCTCACCTGCTCCGCGGGGCACTCTCCGGCCCTGGCGATCGCCGCCGCCACCTCCGCACTGGTGACGGAGTCGTCCAAGCCCGACACCCGCAAGTCGACCGACTTGACAGGTCGGGTGACTCGGACTATCTCGTCACCCAAGACCTCCCGGAGCCTAGTGGCCAGGGAGTCCGCCCTCTCCGCGCTGATAGCTTCGGCCCCGGGGAACTCGAAAATCCGGCCCCCCGTTATCGCCTTCCGGAATCGGACGCCCTGGGCACCCAACTCCGCCCCGTCGATTTTGGCCTTCGCGGCGGCGATCACCCTCTCGTATGTGGCGCCCCTCTCCACTGCCGCCGGCAGCAGCGTCAGTACCACCGCCGACGACTGGGGAGTGCGGAGTTTGCGGGGCTTGCGGGCGCGACCCTTCGCCGCTGGACGCCCCCCAGGACCGACCTTCGTCCACCCCGAAGACGGCTGCTGCGACCCCTGCTGCCGCCGTTCTTGAGGGCCAGGCGTCTGACCGCCCTGCCCTCCCTTCCCTTTGTTGTTTTTCCTCTTCTTCTTCTTTTTCCCTTTCGCCCTCCCCGCCTCCCTCGCATCGGAGGGTAGGGAAGAGGAGGAAGGGAGCGGGTCCTCCGTCTCCGGCCGAGTCCTGGGCGGTCTCGGCGTCGTCCCCGCTGAACCCGATAGAACCTAACCTAACCTAACCGCAGGCCGGGCACTACCTGAATATTCATGTCAAACCCTAACCTAACCTATCGTTCGTAATGCAGAGTAAATGTATGGTGACACTTACATTTATTCTGCATTCAACTCGCGCGCGAACTGTACAAGAAAGAGACAAGAAAACGTAAAAACAATAAATATTTCATAAATTAATACTCAGAACATCGAACGGTTCACAATCTTACGACAGTTTATAATCTCGCGGGATAGAAACCGTTAGATTATAATCTAACAGATTTTACAATCTTACGATGACATATCCATACTAAATATTATAAATGCGAACGTGTGCTTGTCTGCTACGCTCCACGGCCCAAATTTAGTACAGAGATAGGCTGGAACCCGGGGGAAAGTCATAGTCTACTCTTTATGCCGGGAAATGAAAGCGTTCCCGCGTGAATCAAGAAACTATATTAGATACTATACTAGGTAATCATCCACTGTGCCTGCATCTGGGCATTGGAATTAAAAATACAAGATAGGTTGCATCCCAGGAAAAAGGCTTCTTTTTAAACCAAAAAGTTCTCGCAGGATTTTATAAAACTCTGAGACTTCGAAAACGCAGTCGCAGGCATAATCTAGTAGGTAATTCCATAGAGTTCTGACTATAAATTGTAGATCTAATGTTTTCAGAGATCATAAGCAATAAAAAACCTTAAATTATGGGTTGCAGTAAAAACTTTCCAACTGGCAATATCAACCTTAATAACATAAAAGGCTTAGGGTACACCAATGATATTTATACCATCTGACATATTCAGGAGAGGAGGGTAGACATTTACGGATAAAGAATAATAAAACTGTATGGTTGGGTAAAGGCACATTTATTATTGGTAAGTTACCCTTTCCCATATTTGCTGCATCAGCAAACTAAGGGGGAAGGTGAGAACTTTTTAATCTAAATGGCGTATCTATTGCTTTTAGAAACCTTAGATTTTGGTATTATAATAGCTTTATTATTTCATGTCAATCTCAAGTAATATCGGACGAAAATAAAAACGTCGTAAACGTCATTTTTAACCGAGCCGTTATTATTTATAAGATGTTGTGTGGGTCAATAAAGATTTATTTATTTTATATGTTTATTTAAATACGTTTGTTTGGATTCAGTTGGTTTGTAAATGGAATGGTAGCCGACTACTGCCATGCTCTTACCTCGTTAGCACGCTACCAATTTAGACTGGATCATCACTTACCACTACACTAATCTAATTTAGCCTGTACTGCCCCATAACTGGGCAAAGGCCTCCCTCCGATTTCTCCACATTTCCATATTCTGTGTCTCTGCAGGGGCCACTCGACTGTGAATTTAACTTATTCATACCACCTTCGTCATCTCGACCTCCCACACTAGCGCATATAATGATGATTTCTCCCTAGAAACAGCCACAAGTCATCTGTCATGCAGCTTACATGACCTGCCCAGTCCCACTTGAGTGAAGCGACTGAAAGGCAATCGTCGGAGCAACTAGTTTTGGATCGTATATCCGAACCGATCACCTAGTTTTCGTCCTAGTAGTGCGTACCATGGCCTTTGAGGTTGGAATTTTGAGATTTCGTCACGTTCTGTAAGGAAATAAAAAATGTGACTGCGTATATGGCTGAAATGCTATTACTTCGGCGACGAAAACAAACGGGTGCCTTACAGATGAAGAATCAGGTCCTCAAAAATGATTCTACGTAATTCAAATAATGTAATGTGGTTGACGTCCAACGGAGAAGTTCCAACGCAAAATATAGATTAAAACTAATAAATTTGTGTTTTTTTGATCCATCAATAAATTACTGAGAAATAAAAATTTAATAGGTTTAATTATTTAATATACACTGATTGCTGTATCTAACTTGAGTGATAAATCGTGTGAGTGAGTTTTTACCTAGCCGCTTTATAAAGTCGGTTGATAAGGTCGTGTGACGCCACACGACCGAAATGAAATTATTCTTGCAAGCGCATCTTTAAGGTTCCATAACTTTTTTGTTTGTTGAGATATTTTAATGATTCTCTCATATTTTGTTTTATTTTGTCTTAATTTTCATAATAAATAAATAAAAAATGGAAACTTCTCCATTTGCTCGAAAAACAAGGTTTTGCTCTACGTTTCGGATACGAACTGCCAAGGGCCTAATGCTTTTCCAACGCATGTATTACCTGCCACGTTAACTTAACCTTCAAGGCAAGAGTGAATAGGCATCTTCAAGGCGAGCGCGCTCCAACCTAGGCCTCATCATTGTTGATTGTCGTCAAGCGCGAGCCTATTCTGTAATTAAAAAAAAAGTTAACTGTAATTAATATCGTTATCTTGATTAAAGAAACGCAGTTAGTGTTTACTGCGTAGTGTAAACAAATAACTGGGTCATGATCGAGTGATGACGTCATAGGACAATAGCTATATTAGTAGGGCTATTTCATGGCTGTTTGCGCTGATTAAACCCTATAGTTAGCTCGCGGTAGGGGTGACGTAATGTATACGGCTAGGGGTGTTCACGGACATGGTCAAAGAAATTTCTTAGAGCAAAAATATTAAGTACTTGAGATAAAAAATTATATCTGGCGGACAATATGCACAAACTTTATAAAAGTTTGTGCATATTGTCCGCCAGATATAGCGAGATGGGACGAGCGCCAGATATATGGAGCTGCACAGACTGGCGCGACAGGACGAAACTTGTTTTCCAGCGCTTAAGAAATTTTGCGCGAACGTGTTTCACAGCCCGATTTCTACTGTGTTTATGGGATATTTTGATGTCCCTCATAAATATTATGTAGATTTTCGACTGACAACTTTCCTCACATAAATGCGAAATGTATAATATTATAAATGCGAAAGTGTGTCTGCCTGACTGTCCGTCTCTTTGTCTGTCTGTATCCTACGCTTTACCGATTTTTAATAAATTTGGTACAGAGGTAGGTTGCATCCCAGGGAAGGAGATAGGTTACTTTTTATCCCGGAAAATTGAGGAGTTCCCGCGGGAATCCAAAAACTTAATCCATGCGGACGAAGTCGCGGGCATCAAGGGCATGAAATGTATTTCATTTTATTAAAGAAAGTTACAAACATTTTAGTTTTATTAATTCCTGGCCTCTAAGCTAAGAAAGTCCGTGTTCGTGAAAGTTTTAAGAACATAACATTGATACTAACATTTAAAATGCGAAAGTTAGGATGGATGTTTGTAACTAAGTCACGCCAGAATGGCTTCACGGATTTGGATGAAATTTACCACAGAAAAAGATTATTGTCTCAATAGCACACAGGCTACTTTTTATCCCGGAAAATCAAAGTGTTCCCGAGGTGTTCCCGAACACTTCAATCCACGTAGACTAAGTCACGGATATCAGTTAGTATTACCTACACTATTCGGTAATGACATCGTAAACTTGACCAAACACGTCGCATACTCTATAGCGCAGTATACACAAGTCCTAAGTTTTAATGAACCAGGTCACATTGGAGCGATGACGTCACAGGACAACAGCCATGGGGCTGTTTGCACTGATTAAACCCTTATTTAGCTCGGGTTAGGGGTGACGTAATGTATTAAGACTGGGGGATTTTATGGACCCGTAGAGTTAAACGTATCTCTTTTTCAGTGGTGATTCAGATAGTTTTCTTTGTTGATTACTAGATGATGCCCACAAAATCCAATCCGCGTGGATTGGATTTTTTTATTCCCGCGGGAACTCTTCAATTTTCCGGTGTAAAAACTAGCCTATGTCCTTCCCGGGAAGAAACCTGTCTCTGTTCCAAATTCCATAAAAATCGTTTGAGTAGGTGGACCAGGGATGCGTAACAGACAGACAGACACACTTTCGCATTTATAATATTGTTATAGTGTGTTAGTTTGCTAGTTTCACCTTCAATCATGCCGCAATGGAGTAATGGATCGACGTGACTAGGCTTATTTATGTCCCGAAAATGTATAGTTTTAGTCATTGATGTAGAATTTTTTTAGTAATGGTTTTAGTGTTAAAAACTTAAGTAAATCCACCTAGAGTAGGTATATCTAGCGAAAGTTCGAAATGACGCAAAATTAAAAAAAAATAGATCTGGTATGATCCAATTGCTGGTACAAATTCATACTAACATTAAGTGTGTCTGTCAGTCTGGCAACTACATTTTCACGGTCCATCTGATCAACCGATTTAGATAAAATTATAAATCGGTTTGTTGTATTCCCGGGAATCACTGTAGCACACAGACTGACACTGGTTTTGGACCGTAAAAAGTTAGTTAAAAATTAACTAACTTTTTACGGTCCAAAACCAACATTTAGCCACTAAAGTAGATAAATGTTGACCTGAATTAAACGCGGTCAAAGTTTCGAGCGAAATCCAGTTAAAAATATATTTATAGTTGTAATTTGGAGTTTAATTAGCAATATTTAAAAGTAAGGTCAAGTCTACACTGGTGATTTGTTACTGCGACTTCGGGTCTAATTTGAATACGTCCACATTGAATTTTAAGCAGTACCCTTACCACAACATTTTAAATCATGCCGACGTGGACGTTGAGCGTATTAGTATTACCAACCGTACTATTACCTATTCTGTGGCATTACGAGCGTTAAACCACTGGCGTTAAAGTAAAATTAACCTTAATCCATAGCTTTAGAGTTCAAGTTCGTTCAATTTTCTCTGGTCTGCCCAGGTGGCTATTTACTAACCTACCGGCAAAAACGTGCCGCCAATCGATTTAGCGTTCCGGTACAATGCCGTGTAGAAACTAGAAACTGGTTGGGCTCTAACAGATTAGCTCGGTACCATCTTATCCATCATCATCACTTACCATCAGGTGAGATCGCAGTCAAGGGCTAACTTGTAGTTGTTAAAAAAACTGCTGAAGAGATAATGTTCAGCATTCGACGCCTATCCGTTGACGATGCTTGAATACAGTCAACGTCAATCTTGTGGTAAGGGTTACTGGTTTCAGTTAGATTCCCTTCCGCCGTAGAAATATTGCACCGATTCAGTTGCAAATGTGAACGTGATCCGGGTTGCGAATTTACGGTTTAGAATATAGAACAATAACGTTGATTCCACTTGTGATTGGAGTCTGTTTACAGATCTTTATTTAGGAACTAGATGTTGCCCGCGATTTCGTTTGCTTAGATTAGGGACTCATTCACTGGTTAACTGTAACTATAGTTAAGTAAATAAATACGTATAGGTAAATCATAATCATAATCATAAATCATTTATTTTGCAAAATTGTGGGTCAAAATATAGCTGTATAAGTAGAAACTAAGTAAACTTATGTATAAGTAGGTATGTAGTATGTAACTTAATTTAAATTTTAAATTATATTATAAATCACCATAATATTAATTGAGCGCGTACTCGCCAACAAACTACGTGTGTAGTTTGGCGAGAAACATATTTTTTGTATTTGTTTGTGCATTTAAAAAAAAAAAAAAAGTTTACTATAAAATCTTTTGATTTTCCGGAAAATATGTAGTCGATGCCCTGAAATTTCGTCAAAATCGGTTGAAAAATGGGTGGTAGCAGACAGACAGACAGACCCACTTTCACATTTTTAATCCTGGTATGAATTCTTAAATTCACCATAGTACCAACCAAGTAAGTACTTACTTGGTTCTTTAGCGCACCTCAATAAAAAGGGATATAAAAATGTCGAAAAAGGTTTTAAAAAGAATAGTTTAACCCGCGAAAACACCACTAAAACGCTGGTGTATTTTTCAGACAAATATTTACGTTTCCCCAACCGAAAATATGTTAATGAGTGAATACTAAACACACTTTTATTACGCTCATTCCGTATAAAAAATATAGGTATCCAAGTTTGCAAAATGTTCTTACTTGCGTTATTTGGAGTAGGTACTTAATAAAAAAGTACGTGTTATTAAAAATGTCGTCTAATACTGAAGTGTTAATGAAGTTTTAAGTAGGTGGTTCTGCACTATGCAACTCGTTAGAAAATCCGATTCCTACAGGTCTTACCCCACTACCGAAGCGCGACGGGGTGTGGCACGTATTCTTTGTATAAGGTAGAAATTCTCAGTACCGGAGTTAGGAAGTTGGCGGTGTTTCACCCCCGTGCCTCGGAGAGCATGTTAAGCCGTCGGTACTGCGCCTGATCTCACTCCGGTCGTGTTGGATTTTCCTTCCCATCGGGCTATGAGAGTAAAGGAACAGAGAGTGCACCAACGTATGCGCACAGACATCTGCATTATAATATCGCCCGCGCAGATGGCTAATCTCTCTGGAGATAGGCTGCCATGGCCGAAATTCGGTCGGGAGGACATTATGAGGTTGTATGGAGCTGGGCCCACTTGATAAAGCGACTTAGCGACGCGGTACGTTGATGCACTGCGCGAAGCGACCCCGTACAAATAATATTTGCCGCTACGTGCCGCGCCTCTCCGCGTATCTCAAGTGGGCCTAGACTTACTCATACGTATTACGGCACACGGCTAGTCCTCGGGCCTCAAACTGCACCTTCGTTAGTAATCGGTCACTTTCTTCCCTCGGTGAATAATGTAGGTACTATTGTCTATTAGTGCATCTCAATAGGTGCGTTTATTCCAGGGGAAAGGTATCAAAAGGTCAAAAACCGTTTGAAAATTAATAGTTTAACTCTCGAAAACACTAAAACGCTGGTGTATTTTTAGACAAATATTTACATTTCCCCAACCGAAAATAATATGGTAATGAGTGAATACGAATTACACCTTTATTACGCTCATCCCGTGGCGTAATTACCATCTCGTACAAGCGACCTAGTTTCATTGCAAGTGTTAGGGCAAGGTTATACTAGTTTTTGATCCGACGACGATAGGGTTTTGGCATTATGAATGTACTAGAACTAGATTTAAATGCCTGTGATCTTTCCGCGTGAATTAAGGAATTTTTAAATTAAATCTTTGATTTACAATAACAGTCAATAATTATTTTGTTAAAACACAAGATTTATTACACACAAACCTCCTGAGCAAACATCCAAAAAATACAATAATAGTGTTACATGTCAAACTTATGCCAAAGCAAGGGATTTGTTTGACTGATGGAAATCCGCGAATCAGTATTCGACATAGGTATTCGACCCCTGTTAGCTGCCAAATTGAGGGTTTCTTTCGATTACGAAATGCAAAAAGCTTGAATTCGCCACATGGCTCGTGAACCGCCCCCGTGGAGAGCCCCTAAGTCTATAATGAATTCCAGTGTAAAAGCAACGTACTATTACCTATTCTGTGGTAAAAGCCCGAGCGCGTCTTTTTATATGGAGCTACACAGACTGTTGCGACGGGACGAAAAGAGATTTCATCCTGTCCTATACTTAGTGTGTTTTCGCATTCGATTATACTATTTTTTTACAAAAGCAGATAAGACAGGCACCTAATACAAAATTAAATACTTTCAAAAGAAACGCGCGCAACCATTAATCAATCGAAAGTATATGAACATTAATTCACACTCAACTAAATAGCTTTCTCTAGTTTCAAAGTAATTTTATAAAAGAAAAGTAAGTGGAGGAGTTCTTAATAATTCATCCACTAAAATGTTTTTAAGATTTCTGTAGTACATAATACGAGTCTGGAACAAATACTCGAGTTTTGTTTTGAAGATAATGTCTTATTTCACTTCTTTCACCTCTCGGGTAACGCTGTTGGGTATTGATTTCATGATTTACTTATATTGCCCTTGCACGGACGGAGTAATATACCTACCTAAATTATACTGAATATATATAAAAGTAACAGCAACTCAATATTATAATGTATAGTTTTTTTTATGTTTTGCTGGCAATCCTTATAGCTTAACACGGCATTTTTTTTGCCTTATTCTCTTGAGTCATGAAACAGGTACTTTTAAAAAAAATCTCAGGTATACCACTTGTTAAGTATTGAAATTATTAGAATAGTAGTGGGGGAAATTATTAGTATAGCCTAGTATTAGACTTTTGTCCAGGTGGTCAGAAGAAGATTGCTCAAGATCGCAAGGCATTTCACCTGCTGACTGGCAAACTTCCATTTGAAGATGATGGTCGGGGGATCGCGCACTTTTCACCTATATCGGAGTAATTTGCGTGAAGGAAAACGTCGTGAACAAACCTACATACCTGAGACTTCTTCATGATATTCTCAAAGGTGTGTCAACTCTACCAATCCGCAGTTGGTCAGTGTGGTGGACTATGTCCAAACTCTACTTCATATAAGTGGTCTGTGGCCGTAACGGTGTCTCTAGTGTGTTTACGATCTGTCATTCCCAACGAGTTACAAAATAAGCGTCGAATGGAATCCCTGTTTTGAAAATTCGTTAGATCGTTTATACGGAGGATATATAGCTAAAACAATACCCTCCTTTTGGCCCTCGCCACATTTGGGTAGTTAGTTAATTTAACAAGATTACTCTCACAAGAGGAAATGACATAGTTACTACTTGTTCGTGCGAGTAAACTTGCAAACAAGTTTATTAATTAAAACTTAAACATTTTATGAATAAGGACGGGGTCTAGAGCATGCTAGGACAGTACTCGGGTCACGTACGACCACATAATGTTGTAATCTAAGTTGAACTTGTAGTTGCAACATGTTCTCGAGTTGGAGCGCTCTTGTAGGCTGAGTGTGCCCAAAGCAATATTTAAGTAATATTACTCAAAATGACTGTTTGATGTCACGTACCTTGATGTTCCTTAAATAAGGATTATAATAGGGATGATAATAACTCAATCATATCAGAACTCTTTATCAGACTTAAAAACGCACTTCTATGTAGTATGGAAGTTGTATGAAATTCACAGTTATGACGTAATCAAATTTCAACGCAAAAAAATGGTTATCAAACTTAAAACTAACCGAGGATGTGAATTTTAGGTCTTTTGGAAGACCCTCTATTTAATAATCAGTTAGAAATAATTTTTTTTTGATATCCATCATCCCTATTCAAAAACACGAAAGTCAACAATATTGCGTTGACAGTAATATATGGCCTATATGTTTTGATCTACGTACCTACTCGTTTTATATTTTAATATAGAGCAATTTTCCATGCCAAGAATGAAAACATATTCGAGATCGGCCGCAACTTCGGTACAAAATGTCCCCACCTGAGGAAAATTTGTCCTATGATACTTAATATTTGGCATGGGTATAGTAAGTTGAGGACCTGGAGAGTGACATAGGCTACTTTTTATCCCGGAAAATTAAGGAGTTCGAAATTAAGAGTATCAAAAAAAAATTAAACAGCGTCGATGAAGTCGCGGGCATCAGCTAGTCTCCTGTATATTTGTATTCGACGCCTTCCCTGGCGCAGTGGTGAGTGCCTGTGGTCTTATAAACGGCAGGTCCCGGGTTCGATCCCCGGCAGAGTCATTTCGGGAACCAAAAATTTTGTCTGGAGTGGCCTTGTGTGAGGCTTCGGCCGTGGATTGTTACTACCCTATTGGCAAAGACGTCCCACCAAGCGATTTAGCGTTCGGGTACGATGCCGTGTAGAAACCGATTGGTGTATGGGTTTAATATAACTGCCATCAGATTAGCCCGAGACCATCTTAGACTGCATCATCACTTACAAGATGAGATAGCAGTCTAGGGCCTAGCTAAATTGGAATATTGTTATTTTTATGTGAATAAGTGACTTTTTGTTAGCATATCGCACTTTGTACATCGCGCGTCAATAATAAAACAAAAGTTGCGAGAGTTCAACCCTATTTTCAGTTGTAACGAACTCTGACATTTACCTGAACACTTCTGCTCGGATAAAGATGAACGCACACTAGTATAGAGATGTACCTCAAACGCCGCAGACACAAATGTAACAAAACATAAACCCAGGGTAATAAATTTAGCAGTATTTGTGTGTTTATTTTCAGTTCAATCAAAGCTTTTGCATAATTACCAAACCACTCATTGATATTTAATAAAGAGGTTTCGTTTGTTTCCTCACGTTCTGTATGGCTAGGTTTGACACATTGGAATTACAAAACAATAAATTGTTAAGAGTAAAATATGAATATACGAAAGTGTTTCATTTCAAATACCTTTAACAATCAATCAATCAATCAATAAATCTTTTCTTGGCTAAAAACGTTGTAGGTATCTACAATTATTAAGATGACAGTCCAAAAATAGTCCAAACATGTTTCGTCGATTCTGACGTGCAAATTTAAGAATTAGGTAATTAATACTTTACATTATTGCGTTGATTTCAAGAAACTATCATAATTTATACGTAGGAATAGAAAATAAGATAGAGATAGCCTTTCATTTGTGGAGTTTCATAATTTTTTTAAGATGTGTGGTAATATATTCGATATAGCACCTCCAGATTGCGCATAGTGTGCGATGACCCTTAAAAACTATTCTGTTCAAAACAAAGCAAACCGTCCCTCTATTTTTGCATAACGGTTCATCTATTTTTCATTACCAAATCTTGACATACAAACGTAGGTTGACAAGTGCTCCCAGAATTCTTTTTTTATGTAATCTGCCTCAGGATTGATCTCAGGCCTATTTGAGCCATCACAAGACAGAGGTTTACCCATGATAACTGATTTAGATTTTTGAAAAAAATTAACTCGGTAGGTACGTTGTCCCTTTGATTATGTATAAAATAATCGCACGGTGGAAAAATGACAATTTAAAAAAAAAAATATTTTACGGCCCAAGTTTTTTAATACAAGTTACAATACACGTTCTTAAGGCTGTAAAAGTATGTTTATTCAAAATTGATACCTACACAGTACACTTTATGAAAGACAAGTATACAAAGGATAAGACATTTTGACGACCTCCGTGGCGCAGTGTGTAGCGCTGTTGCCTTAACGTGCGGAGGTCCTGGGTTCGATCCCCGGCAGGGTCAATTTGGGAATTTATAATTTCTGAATTTTCCCTGGTCTGGCCTGGTGGGAGGCTTCGGCCGTGGCTAGTTACCACCCTACCGGCAAAGACGTGCCGCCAAGCGATTTAGCGTTCCGGTACGATGTCGTGTAGAAACCGAAGGGGTATGGGTTTAATATAACTGCCATGCCCCTAACAGGTTAGCCCGTTACCATCTTAGACTGCATCATCACTTACCATCAGGTGAGATCGTAGTCAAGGGCTAGCTTGTAGAGGATTAAAAAAAAAAAAAAAAAACATGGTGATAATTAACGACGGTATCTTAAAACTAAAGCTACGAGGGTTCTAAACGCGCTCTGCTCTCAAAAGAGCCCACAACAAACTCAGCCGGTTTTGTTTTATATTATCACCATTTCACAAACATCGTAAATTAATTAGATTAATTTGCCGCTGAAACAATTAATTTCCACGCTTTTTATCATCACTATCAACGTATAGTTTGCGTTTTATAAAAACTTTGAACTTGTTGAAGGACATCTCCAATAAGATGTCTTCTGATAAGTGATGTAGTCTAAGATGATAGTGGTCTAATCGCTTTCAACACAGCGTAGCGTAGTAGGAACACGGTGTAGTAGGCGAGAAAGTATCTAAACACAAAAAATGTAGTCCCGAATCCCAGAGCTATCCCGGACCCTGTGGTGATAATAGCAAAGTGATTTGTCAGCCCTCAATGTATCATTCGGTATCATTGCATGCCCCCAAGCAGTTACCGGTCGGCCCAATCCATTCTGCCCCTGGCTTTCGATACCGATACAGACAACTTTGATATAGGTCTGACTCCATCAATGCACTTAAATGGATTTTTTTTCCATTCGCAAGGTCTTCTCGCACGGGTTGGTTTTAGGCGTCCTTTGGACTATAAGTTTTAGGTTCTTGACTGATGAATTACTGATGTAGCATGATTGATGAAACAAAGAAAACAAAGAGTTAACCAGATATTACCACTGGTGAGATTGTAAAAAAAAAGTAACTACTCGCTTATGCCTGCGACTTCTTCCGCGTGGATTGAGGTTTTTTGGTTCCCGCGGGAACTCTTTAATTTTGCGGGGTTAAAAGTAGTCTATGTGTTATTCCAGACTACAATCTATCTCTGTGCCAAATTTCATTCAGATCCGTTGGGATGTTCCAGCGTGATTGAGTAACAAACATCCATTCATCCATTCATACATCCATCCATTCATCTATTCATCCATCCAAACTTTCGCATTTAAGTATAGATCATGTGCGATGCCCTTAAAGCAAAGCGACAAAGCTGCCCGCAGCCGCAGGCAAGTAAAACCAAATGCGGCTAGATTTAAACAGCTAAAGTTTTATAAATTCATGTGCGAAGTTTGTTCCGAACATGTTGAAACATGTTCAAATGTGTTCAACGGGAAATGTAGTGTTCCTTTTTGTGTGATACGGATATTTTTAACCGACTTCCAAAAAAAGAGGAGGTTCGGTTCAATTCGGCGCTTATTTTTTTTTTTTATGTTTGTCGGTGCATATCTCCGTTGTTTCTGAACCGATTTGAAAAATTTTATTTTCAGTGGTTAGAGGAAGCTCCCGAGGTAGTCCCATAAAAAAATCTGACTCCAAATCCTCAATCCTGATGCTGTAGGTGTACCGTACTACATGAAATCCTCAAAACTATGGAGTTAGGAAATTTTGATGGTGAATTCATATAATAGGTATCAAGTCAAGTGTATACGATTCAACTCTGAGTCCCCCCTGATGCTGCAGGGCACAGAACTCCTTAAAAATAGCGATTTAGGATTTTTGTGGTGAAGTCATATTATAGGTGTCAAGCAACGAATTCATACTTAAACTCAAGTCCCAACTCCTCAACTCTGATGCTGCAGGGTACTGCATTCTTAAGCTGTGGGGATTTAGAGTATACTAAAAAGTTAAAAATAAAAATTCTTTAACACGTCAACTTTGCCTATCTTTGTATACTCGCCCGACTTCAACATAGTGTGTAGAAATCAAAATTATTTTTTACTTTACATAGTGGCTTTGGAAGTCGGTTTTTTGGAAAGAATTTTTGCTTGACAACTTATTCAAGTCCCATCTATCCATCCACTACAGCCCATTAACGTCCCACTGCTGGGCACATGGCTCCACTCTCATAGGGGAGAGGGAATTAAAGCTTAGACCCACCACGCTGCTCCAATGGGGGTTGGCGGGCTTTAACGACTATTCTCATGTTAGTGATAATAACCGGGGCCGACGGCTCAACGTGCTCTCCGAGGCACGGGGGTGAAACATTAACACCACCAACTTTCTAACTCCCGGTTAGTAGTGAGAATTTCTAGTCAGAAAAACCCAATACTTAATAATTATGGCCCGACCCGGGACTCCAACCCGGGACCCGGGACGGGATTATTCAAGTATTCCTTTGAAAATGAACCGTCAATAGCTCAGCGTTGACTACCGCGACAGGACAAAGCGTGTATTCCCTACGAAACCAGCGTACCGCACTAACGTTTTTACCTGTCTTATCCTTATATCTTACTAATATTATAAATGCGAAAGTTTGGATGTATGGATGTCTGGATGTATGGATGGATGTTTGTTACTCAATCACGCCCCAACAGCTGAACGGATCTGGATGAAATTTGGCACAGAGATAGATTATATTCTGGAATAGCACATAGGCTATATTATCCCGGAAAATTAAAGAGTTCCCGCGGGAACCACAAAACCTCGATCCACGCGTACGAAGTCGCGGGCATTCGCTAGTTTATTCATATTTTCGCTAAAAGCATTAAAAAAAGTGTCCCTTTCATACCCATTTTAGGCATAATAGAGTATAACTGGAATTTGCCGGTAATATTATGTGTATGGTATTGACAAAATAAATCAACCGAAAGCAATGACAGCCAATCCACGTGTAATCACAACTTTTTCACACTGTTCAAGGTTTTATTTAATACGTATAACTTACGTAATTATAAAAGTTGAAAACATTGTTATGATACAGCTGCGAACGCGTGTAGGTTCTTAAGTACGCGTGACAGAACTGTTTTCTATTGTAATGATATAAACTTGCGTTTGACTACAAACACTTTTAATATAAGGGCGTAAGCGCACTAAGTACAGGCACGTTTCATCCTGTCGTCGTAGTTTGTGCAGCTCCCTAAGTGTGCGCGGACTATGATATTAAAAAGAAATCGCGCGCGGACTTTTGTCAGGCAACCAAATTATTTGTCCATACCTACCGTACGTACGTACTGTACCATGTAGTGACGTACTTACAACCTGAGATTGAAAGCGATTTAGCGTCCCGGTACGATGCCGTGTAGAAACCGATTAGGGGTATGGGTTAATTATAACTGCCATGCTCCTAACAGGTTAGCCCGCTACCATCTTAGACTGCATCATCACTTACCATCAGGTGAGATCGCAGTCAAGGGTTAACTTGTAGTGGATAAAAAAATTAGGTTCATTTTACTTTGACGTCAATGTGTTTGAACGTTCGAATACGATCAATCGAAATTGCAAATGAAAACTTTGTTAGCGTGATTCAGACTCTATTCATAGGGTATGATATTTCTTCGTATGATACGAGTAGTGCCATCTTTTATCGACTATCGCGCATGTTTTAGCCGCCACAAACAAATTGTCTCAACTGCTCAAACAATTTGGATAAAACTTGGCACAGTTAGAGCTTGCATCTTGTAGAGTGTAGACAGACAAAAGATAATTTAACCACAAAATAGGTAATATTAATTTAATTCCATAACAAAAAAACATTAAAAGGCGGCCACTGGAATTCAGCGTTGGGGCACCTGGTATGTGTTGATTTTGCATATAAGTAGTAGTAGTTTGACCGAGCGAAGCGAAGGTCTCTGAGTCTACTTGGGTGAATTGGCACTTGTCCGTCCGTCCGTCCGTCCGTCCGTCCGTCCGTCCGTCCGTCTGTCAGAGCATTATAACTTCTGAATTACTGAACGCAATTACTTCAGCTTTAAATATAATATGTAAACCAATGGCCTCCCGCCGAATATGGCTTAAAAAATAATAAAAATCTTTATTTCAGGGGGGCTCTCATAGAAGCGAATGGGAAGTAAAATATTTTTTATAAAGTTACATAGGGTTGCGGTATATCATTTTAAAGATAATTAGGAATAGAGTCCAAAAAAATTTTTTTTTTCAATTTTTCCCCCAAAATTGACGAAATGGGGGGCTTTCAAAGTGGTGATTTTCTAACGTCCAAAGATGACCTCAGAACTCTAAATTTTCTGAAAGGATGAGCCTGAAACTTGATCAATTATTTCAATTATATCCTGTACTTGAACAACAAATACTAAAATTAGATAAATATTGTAAGGAAACGGAATTATTTAATTTTTAATGAGCTTCAGTATTTTTAACAGAACTTCACATTTATGTCAATAGATGGCGCCGCGAGGTCTTAGTTCGGGGCGAACCACTAGTAGTAGTATAAGTCTTTATTGCATCTTAACACATCGGTACAAAATTATGCATACAATACAAAAGACAGGAAACTGTGGTAAAGCGCAAAGGCAATACGTTTGCATTTTAAGTTTATTTATGTACAGAAGTGCCTCAAAGAAAGATTTTTCCTTGTTTCTTTAATAAAACCAGCCTCATGGGATTTGTAAAAACATAAATCTGCGTAGCGGAAGTCGAGCGTCAGCTAGTTTAAAAATAAGTGTCGGCTTCAACAAATCCTTTTATGTAATACCTACGGAGTTTATGTATTTTCCTCGTACAACTGTTAAGGCACGGTGCCAAGCAATCGAATTGTTCCTCCGGCTAAATCACTCTCAACTAGTGATAGAGGTAAACCCTTTCTAACCTTCTTCCTTTCTTTCTTGGAGTCTTGTAGTCTTAAATACAATACTACGCTATCATCGCTGACCACTATTATTCTATACTAATAATAAAAATGTTTTTTGGTTGGGATGGATGAATGGATGTATGTTTATTACTCAATCACGTCAGAACGGCTGCACAGTTCTGGATGAAATTTGACACAGAGATAGATTATGGAATAATACATAGGGTACTTTCTATCCCGGAAAATTTAAGAATTTAAGAACCGAAAAATCTCAACACGGACGAAGTCGCGGACATCAGCTTTGTTATGATTTGCTGAATTTTCGATATTCGTGTTGCGACAATGGACATTGGCTACTAACGAAAGAGTGTTAACGAATCAAAGGTAATTGCGTGCGATCTGTAATCAGTGTACTAATCATTTTTACGTAATAAGGCTCCTGCTCTTATATTTATTCTTCTCCATCTACTCTTAAATAGGCTTTCTAGGACTGGCAATAATTTCTTAGAAGACTTAATCACAATGAACTGAATTCGTAGTACTATAAAAGCCGTTGGTCAATATACTAAAAACCAAGCAAATATAGAACCAATTTTCCTCATAAAAACATAGGTAGCTCATAAAAAACAGCGATACGCAAACGAATCGTATCTACCCCGGGTCATGTCACAGAGCTACTAATAGAACAAGGCCTCAGCTTTTCCCTTACTTAGGCTACGGTTGTAAAGCTAGAGAGAAAATATCATCTTTTAAACAGGGTGTAAAGGGACCTTTACCGAAAACGAAGGCAGCACTTGTGATTACTGAAAAGAATACCAACAAAAAAAAACGCGAAAGAAATTTTTTTTTTTTTTAATCCACTACAAGCTAGCCCTTGACTGCGATCTCGCCTGATGGTAAGTGATGATGCAGTCTAAGATGGTAGCGGGCTAACCTGTTAGGGGCATGGCAGTTATATTAAACCCACGCCCCTTCGGTTTCTACACGGCATCGTACCGGAACGCTAAATCGCTTAGCGGCACGTCTTTGCCAGTAGGGTGGTAACTAGCCACGGCTGAAGCCTCCCACCAGGCAAAAAAATCGATTTTGTACTGGATTGTGTTTAGGAAGTAGTACGTTTTTGGTAACGTAGTGCTTCCAAAACATTAGTACTTCCTATGATTATTTATTTGCATATGGCACAAAAGTAAGCATAAAAGTTTTGTTTCGAACGGCACAGAATTTATTATTATATAAAAAGCCTATAACCTTTACTGGGATGCAACCTGTCTCTATACCGGTTACCGGTATTTCATCAATATCGCTTGAAAAGATGGGCCGTAAAAGCGTAGCAAACATACAGACTGACTTTTGTATTTATAATTAGTATGAACATACCAGTAACACAAGAGATTACAGATTTTCCTGGTTATATCGATAAAATGAAAGTCATCAAAAGTACACGACGTCACGTGTCTCACTGCACCTGCAGTGACGGTAGATTGGCTTTTCCTGCGCATACCATGATTGTACCTACAGAGTTCGCAACCAACGTTTATTACGTAAACGTAGTGCGTGCGAATATTTTATTACATCGCAGTACGACTCTTTCTTAACATATAGAGGGGTTGGATCAAGGGCAGTAGTTTTTTATTCGGCAGCTCTCTCGTAGCTCGCGCTAAGCCCCTTGAAGTTTTGGCTTACTCTGACTTTTGATGTCCCTTTGAACCTCCCAGTTTTCACGAAACTGATATCTATTTTCAGTGGGAGATTTTCACATCAATTTGGCACGAAAATAATACCGTAGACTAGACAGTGCCCGCGATTTTACATGAATAAAAATAAAGTACTACTTACAATGATTTTTTTGTCAATAAATCATTTTTCATTTTTTCATTTTTCAAATATGGTATTTTAAATATTCAGGAGTAACTGTTTGAAATTTTCAGGATTGAAAGTAGCCTATGAATTTCTTAGTCCATGAAATCGATGAAAATTGGTCAAGCAGATGGGCCGTAATAAAGTAACAGTCAGACAGAAAGATAGACGTTCGATTTATAATATTAATATTGGTTTGTTTATTTATCTTTTTTGTTCTGAGTAGGTGTATCAGTTATATGCAAGCAATATGTCCTGGGATTCGATCCTCGGTTGTGTTAATGATGATCCTTAGAATCGGAAAACCAGACTCAGACTAAGTTTTTTTTAAAATCCAATACAAGCTATCCCTTGACTGCGATTTCACCTGATGGTAAATGATGATGCAGTCTAAGATGGTAGCGGGCTAACCTGCATGGCAGTTATAATAAGTATATTTCAGACTCTCCCCCTTAGACGATGTCTTAATTTACCATCAGAAGAGATTACATTTGTGGCAATACGCACAAAAGAAGTTATAATTTTTGATAGCAAATAATAAAAATCTTGAATGTAGTTATCAGTTCCCACCCAACAATAGTAAAGGTATTTATTTTTATTTTGTTGGTAGGCCTTTTTCTGCAAGACTTTTAAGTTGACCAACTAACGTCAGGGTGTCGAATTTGGGTGTCGGTGTGCGCGCGCATCGTATAAATCACTCTGATAATTTTTTACTTAACGCGCCAAAAGAAGTATAACTTAAAAAATATTGCGTTCTTAAGAACCGATTGACTGCAGTGCAGGAAACATATTTTTAAATAAATTAGGTACAAAGAAATAAATGTTTTTCCCTCGACTTCCTCTTTGTTTCCTTGGGGAATATTAAATCAGCGAACACAACGCAGTAGTTAAAAGCATTTAGTCCGCGGTTAACCATTAAAATCTAACGTTAATGGTTTTAACGGTTGTTCTGTCTCGGGAGAGAAAAAGGGTAGGATTAATTATTAATAAACTGTACACGTAATACATCCATTAATTTTAGGATGGAAGCACACAATGGTTTGTCTGTTAAAATTTAGCATGATAATTTGACAGATGAGAGGTATAAAGCAATAATGGAGGACATAGTGAGACGAACTGAAGCAGTACTTTGAAAACGGCATCTACCATACTGATAAGTCAGGAAGGGGTGGAATTTGTTAAATAATTTTTTAGCGAGTGCTCATTAAAAAGAATCTTAAAATTGCAAGTATTTAACACCAGCAGTAAGAGTGATAGATCAGTCAATAAGGCAGGGTTTCAGTAAGTAAAGACGAAAATTTTTATCGTTTGTGTAGGACTACCACACACAGATTTGTATAGGTACTTGTTTGTATTAGCTATCACTTCTTACGAGTACCAATCTACAACCGCGACACACGTCAACGTGGGAGTTAATCATAGCTGCGCTTTGCGTTACGAGACCGCAATACCGCAACTTGGGATCGCAACGCCTATTGGTCCTTGAAACGATGTACCCGTCCATTGCCACTTCGCAACACAACGAGCTATGTCGGTGACTCTGGTTCACCTACGGGTCTCCTCATAGGTGCCCCCCGATTGTGTAAGAAAATCGGAATCGAAATCGTTTGTCAAAAAGATAATTCGACCTCTTTAAGGAGTTCATAGATGCCTGCACGTCAAAAAGCATGTATGAACTCCTTAAACAGTTCGAGTAATACGTGTTAAGCTGTCAAATGATTTCAATTTGCTTAGACAATTGGGCCTCTAATTAGATCACGTAGTGATACTCCAAGTGAATGATACTTCATCACCCGCTGAGTGACCCTGAGTCTTCTTTCAGTAGGTACAGTCCCACCAACTTATCTGGCCCGGCGGCCAAAAATGGAACTAATTTTTATGACTGTTAAACCGTCTGCGTTGGCATCCTTATGTGTTTGACGTCCAGTCAGCTCGAACGAAACGGTTCTGCTCAACGTTTCTAATCGAACCGCATGTATTCCCTTTTTTTTTTTTAACGCTGGGAAATGCCTTTAGGCATCCCCCCCGGAGATAGTGGAGTCCACCGCATGTATTCCCTGCCACGTATAACTTAAGTACCTTCAAGGCAAGAGTGAACAGGCATCTTCTAGGCGGGTGCGCTTCAACCTAGACCTCATCATTGGGCGTGATTGTCGTCAAGCGCAAGCCTATGTTGCAATTTAAAAAAAGCTGTTTATTTTTATTTTTAGTAGCAACATTCAAAAGACATTTTTCATCTGTCTCTCCCTAAGTATAAGATTAAAGATAGTTTGGTTCTTTTTTTAATCAGTATGTTTTAGTTTGTTTTTCTTTCTCTCTGTTATAATTTAAATTAAATATAATAATAAATTAGGTTTTCGTCTAGCGGCTATACCCAACTTAGTATTCATTTGATTTTTTTTAATACAATATGTGCTAAATAACATTGAAAACTGTTATGGTCTAAGTGTAATGCTATATTTTACTTACCTATTGTGTGTTATGTTACTGTATTACATGTTTTTCAAAATTTAAAAAAAAAAAAAAAACATTGTCACCGGGTCAGATAAGTTTGTGGGACTATGGGTAAAATAACTTGTTCCCGAATCTAAGTCCAATGTATCAAAATAAGACGTAGGTAGTATTCAATGTTAATTCCAATCCGCAGCGCCAAATTAACCCTTCAACCGGGATCCATCAGATAAGTACTCGGATAGAGTATTTACAGAGATCACCCGAGTTGGGGGCTAAATGGTAACAAATCGCTGTTGGAAGTTTCGCGAAATGGCTGGTTTTATTTTACAATCCCGTTCGTAATCGACTTTGAATGAGTCTTCTTTGGAGTCTTTAATTTTATGACGGCATTTCTAATTTCAAAGTTGGTCGATAGGTTTTTTTTAATTTGTTTACATTGGGAATTCTATTTTCATAGACGTTAGAGTCGTTAGAGTTATATCTGTTTATTGATTTGTGTGTTTTTTGGTTGTTTGCTTAAATCCCGCCACAACGGAACATCGCTACGCAACGGCATTTCTTCCGAAGTTGGTCGATAGGTTTTTAAATTTGTTTACATTGGGAATTCGGTATTTTTATGGACGTTAGAGTTATATCTGTTTGTTGATTTGTTTGTTGTTCCTTAAATCCTGCCACAACGGAGCATCGCTACGCAACGACATTTCTTCCAAAGGTATTTAATTTGTTTACGTTGGGAATTCGGTTTTTTTAAAGACATTATAGAGTATATGTTTGTTTCATTGGTTATTCCTTCAATCCCGCCGCAACGGGGCATCGCTACGCAACGGAATTTCTAATTCCGAAGTTGGTCGAAAGGTATTTTTATTCAAGTTTCATAGGGATTCCGGTTTTTTTTTTAAATGTATTTATATTGTATTATAGCCACTTTAGCTTAGCAACTTGTCGAACTATGTCGGTGACTGGTTCTCCTACAGGTCTCCTCTATTCTGATTTCAACACGTTGCAATATTAAGCCCATTCCTCCTATAATCAGAGGTCCAAGTGTTTAGACACTTACACACGATATGCTTAGGCATATCATTATCATTTGACAGCTTAAAACGTATTACTTGAACTGTTTAAGGAGTTCATATTATATGCTTTTTGACGACAGACATCAATGAACTCCTTAAACAGGTCGAATTATACGTTTGAGAAACGATTACGATTTCCTTACACAATCGGACGGCAGTTTGTACACGACATCGTACCGGATCGCTAAGTCGCTTGGTACTTACTTCTTTGCTAGCCACTGCCGAAGCCTCCCAGTCGATTAAGAAATCGAGTTTAGAGATTGTCTTCAGCAAAATGAGCCGCAATAGAGATTTTTTTAAAATATTGTTTAAAAAGATACACTCGGAATACAATAAATACCGTCCTACAGAGACCCCGGAAAACTCCCGAGCTCATAACAGCCTAATAAATCAAAACTGGGACAAATAGCGCCCAATCGAAGTCATTAACCTGTCAACAAAGGATATCTTGGCTCATTTCTCTCTCTCCCGCATATGAATGCCTTGTTACTAGCCTAGTAAAGGACACTCCAGTAAAAGGCTCTATTGAATCGCCTTATCCCACTTCTGAAAACCCCATTGTTTAATTTTACACTGTACGTAAAAAGATTTACGGTTGTTTTTCGCGTGTTCAGTTTCGGTACTCCCTTACATTGTGGTTTAGTAGAACTTTGTTAACAATGGAGATACTACACGTTAAGGTCGCTGTAATGTTTTTTTAGATTCTCAGGTATACGAGTAATAGTCCACTAAGATAAACTCTAGTTGGAAATAATAAGCAAAGGAAAATGATCCTTTTCATTGGGAATATGAGAAAAGCTATTGTGAACCCTTTTCGTCTTAATTATATATTTAACGACAGTAATAGAATGAACAATCGAAGAATTTTGTATTCACAGAACAATTACAATACAACAGAAGATCTTCCAAAAGAACGTTAAATTCAATATTGCCAGGTTCGAAAATACCCTATTGCACATTGCAGGTAACGTTCCGTAAACTTAATGTCATAGCATAATATTAACAGTACCTGAATGACCGACCGACCGACCTTTGCTCGGTATTATTTTTTTGGTAAATCCTGTTTTTTGGAAATTATATTTAAATTTTTAAAAAGAGAGACATCTGGACTTGAACTGGGGTCTTCTGGTTTCGGGACCGCCCAATTTCCCACCTGCAGATGCAGATAACCTTGTAGATGGTGGCGAAATTTACCTTGGTACTCTAATGATATTGTAACAGTTTTTCATTGCCTCAAAACACGAATAAAACGACATTTTCTAAAAATTAATCCTAGCTAGATCGATTTATCGCCCCCGAAACCCGTTGCATACTAAATTTCACGAAAGTCGTTTGAGCCGTTTCCGATATTCAGATTATTGTATTAGATTTGAGATTACTGAAAGTATCCCTTCTTGCTCCCACCTATCACCAGAAGATCCAAACTAGTGACAAACTACATAAACAATACACATACTCTTCCTTCTTTATTTGAACCTGCACAGATCTACGCGACACGACGAGACGTATTTCCCTGATGTGTTTTTGTCCTAACTAAGCAAAAATAAGCGTTCATTTAAAGTTAACTACAGAATCCAGAAATAACACTGAAATGAATAATAGCGCGTATTATTTTTACCGCTATGAGCTTATGCAATAAATGCAAATTTTCCCTACGAGGAAACAACTCGGGTTTATAGAATTATAATTATAGTGCCGGTGGAATAATCACGAGTAATTTATGAATAATTAATGTATTTTTCCACTTACATTTTATTATACGATAAGTGCCAACTTATTCCTTATGTAATTGAAATAAAAATACAGATACGGAACCCGGCTGAGTTTGATGTGGGCTCTTCTAAGACCAGGGCGCGTATGGAACCCTCGTAGCTTGGGCTGAAATAGGGGATGTGAGTTTGTATGAAAGTCCTTTATTTTACAAGATATTTTTCAAGTTGTATCTACAAAACTTGGTATTTTGGCTTTCGGTAAAAGATAAAGAAACGCGGTTGTCACGATTTTTAAAAATTCCACACCCAAAGGGGTTAAATAGGGGTTGAAGAATTGTATGAAAGTCCGTCGTTTTTCAAGTTATAGCCATGAAACTTGGCATTTGGGCTTCCAGTTTAAAATTATGAAATACGTATTTTAAAGTTTATGTAATTTCTATCCCCAAGGATGTTTAATAGAGAGTTTGTCTTTCAATCACTCCGCAATAGAGTAACGGATCTACGTGATTTTTTGCATGTTTTGGAGGACCTGGAGAGTGACATAGGCTACTTTTTATCCCGGAAAATTAAGAAGTGCCTGTGGGAATTAAAACTTATACCACGCGAACGAAGTCGCGGGCGTCCGCTAGTAATATTATATTAGTATAGATTGGACGTCAATAAGTGTACAGTGTACCTCAATTGAATAAATATACTTTGAGTTTGAGTTTGATAATATTGCCGGTCGATTGGTCTACTATCAAAAAACCTTTGCTTGCTCTATCTAAAATAAATTTAAAAAAAAGTGCGAATATTGACAGTTCGATCGATAGAAGCAATTCTATCAATACTATTGATAGCATCTAATATTGTGGTAACACTATTGTTGACTTGCTATAATATCGATAGTATAAAGAACTAGCTGATGCCCGCGACTTCGTCCGCGTGGTTTAACTTTATTTCATACCCGCGGGAACTCATTAATTTTTCGGGATAAAAAGTAGCCTATGTCACTCTCCAGGTCCTCACCCACTCCAAAAATCACGTCGATCCGTTGCTCCGTTGCAGCGTGATTGAAGAAAAAAATCTATTTTTTTTTAAATCTAGTAGGAAAATTTCATACCCTTTCTACTTTTTTCTTCTTTTCTATAAAAAAAGCTTTATTTAAATTATAACTATGAAATACATTAAAATCTAAATTAAACAAATTTATTTTTGCATAATATGTATTAGTAGTACTCTACAAACTGCCTGATCTGGATCAGTTTATATCTTTACTAAGCAATGAGCATTAAAATTAGGAAGAATTCGGTCTTTTTACTACGAATTAGGTTCTTTTACGACTATTGAAAAACGTTTCTAAAAAGCATTGCTTTAATTTGTAAAATCGTAAAAAGATATCGCCCGTCTGGCCTAAGAAAGGCGATCTTGATCAAGGTTGTCACTATGCAAGTAGGTTTTTTTTAATGTACGAGGAAAATCCCCATGGACATCCAGTCCGGACCGGATAGTGCCGGACATCTTCCGGCTAAAAACCTCTCTCCAAGCAGCAATATACCTGCCATGTTGGCGTACCACTGCTGCTGAAAGCCTGACTCATTCACGCCCGTCTCTTTCCTTAGTATGCTTAGTATTGCTTTGGTTTATGTATAATATATCGTATACAAAAGATTGTAGTGGTTTGTACTATGTGTGACCAAAGTGTCCAAAGGACAACGTTAACTACGATTTGGTTAATTTAAGATGCAGTCAACAATGCTGAAGGCCTGGTAGGTAGCCGAAGCTGAAGTTTGTAAATCCTGCGGAAACCTATTATTAAAAAAAATGAAAGTAGTTTGTTCGAGGAATACGTCACTCCGTAGGGCTTAGAAAAAATCTACACAAAATCTTAATAATTAAATATTACGTAGGGCTTTCCTGTACAGCCGTAACAGAGCCTAACCTCCTCTAAAAATCTCATATCTCCCAGACCTGTTCTTCAAATCTGATGCATCACAAGGACGCGAAATGACGAATTTCGTTGAAACCGATAGTGTCTTTGAAGTAATAATTTGTAAAACAGTTAATAAATAAGTTTAGCTAAAAATCATTATAAAAAAATTCTACAAAAATAAATAAAACCTTTCTGCCTGTTGACAGCCCTACTGTTTTACCTCTGTCCCGTATACAATACCCATTGGACAAAGGTTGTAATATTTTTTATGGGTAATACAAAGCGGATATGGGTTTAGTCAGATATGTATGAATGCTTTTGAATAGGGTTTAACTTACTGATAAGTTAGGTTTCGCCCTTAGCACTACAATAAGGACTAGTCAATCAAATCAGTGACTCAAAAACGCGCTTCTAGTATGGAAGTTTGTATGAAATACAATGTGAAACGTGTGTAGCTTAAAACGGTTATCAAACTTAAAATTAACCGAGCTTGTGAATTTTAGATCATTTGGAAGACCTATTTGATAATCAATAAGAAAGAATTTATTTTTGACATAGGCATCCTCCCTCCCATAAGGACAAAAGACACCAGGGGCCAGATAAGACAAAACGTCCGCGTATAACTTTCTTTTAAATCTTACCACAGCTTCACCAGGTAGGTGGGCGAACGCTAGGCATCGCCGAGAAGTTGTATGTCAGCTCTAGGGCTCAAAGACATAGGGAGGCAACGTCATTCTAAGGGCGTCTCCTGTGAGGCTTGGACCTCGGTTTGGGATTGGAAGAAGTTGGAACTGTTGGAAGTTGGAACGGTTGGACTAAACTAGTCAGTACGCCCCCGAGGCCGTTGGGTTGAGAACGCAGCGAAACGTACACGTCTGCACTTTTATATCTGATAGTTATAGATCCGGTTATACCACGGCATTCACCGATCTGTTTAATAGATGAAACCTACTTTTTATTTAATAATAGATAAATACGCCTAACATAGGTTGCCTATCAAAATCCGGTCCAGGCTATTTTTAAATTAATTAATTTTAATTATTTTTTTGACAAGTTTATTGTAGCCAATGCTATACAATGGTATAGCATTGGCTACAATAAACTTATTTGGTATCGTTTGTTATAAAATTACCTATATTTTGATATATAACTCAAGCGGTTAACAGATCCGTGAAGGTACCTATGGACAACTATGGTAACTTACCAACTTACCATAGACCATAGGTAACTTAACGGATAGGAACCGCTTGAGTTAAGGATCTCTTACTAAGAGCTGCACAGATATATGCGACAGTACAAAACGTCGTTCCAATCCAATCCAGGCGTGTCGCGGTGACTTTCTGTGCTGTCCATTCTGTGTTTTCACCTCATCAATCAATCTTTTATTTGCATGTAACATTGTACAATTAACGATGACAAACTAAATGTAGAACAAAAGATATGTTTCGTCATTGCTGACGTGCAAATTGAAGAAGTAATCCTTAATCAATTAATCACAAACCTAATCCAGTGTTCCCTAAGTTTTTGAACCGTGATAGTTACAGCCTTTTCAGTTTTCAGCAGCTATGTAAAAAAGCCTACGAATTTCTGAAAGGCCGCAAATATAATGTCGGAGGACAAGTAATTACGTGGTATGATCGATAACGCTCGCCGGCGCCGACCAGACGCCACAAATATACCTACTCGGCTTAATTATATATAGTTACACTATAAAAACGAGTAAGTATAATAAGAGTAAAATAGAAAAATGCTTCCCACTTTTAGATTGTTTTTGCGAAAAAATGTAGAGTGAAATTAAATTGCGAGAGTCATTTAGTTGTTCTAGGACCTAGGTTCTTCATTTTCTAATAACTCCCTATGTACATGCAAAATATCACTTTTCTTCACGGCCAGCGGTGTTCATTGTGTTTCATTGTTAACTTTCTCGCACTAATCACTATTTATAATTATCACGATGGGTGTGTGCTTTTAACCTGATCATATTGATACCTTAGAAAATAAGAGCAGGTACATCTACAAAACAAAAGTTTTTCTACCATATCTGTATGCTTAGTCTAAGTTTTAATTCGATTGATCATATAAGCACTCGATGACATTAGCGTCAAAGTAAAATAAATCTTAAGAATATGATATGTTAATATTAGAGCTCAACTTCGGGTATGCATTCATAGCCGGCGCTCCAAACGATACGTTTCCAAAATAAAATAGGTTGTACTGAATTTGTGGCTTTAAATCAAGGCCTTTTGGGTCAACTTTACTCTGACGCGAATTTAATCGAATGCTCATACGATCAATCGAATTAAAACTTAGACTAAGCGTACTGGAGAACATCACAACTCGTATCGAGTGTCGGTAGATTTTCGATAACGCGAGGCGCCTTCGGCAGTAATTTAACTAAGTTCGCCCAACTCTCGAACTCCTTGGAGGAAGTTTTTTAAACCATTATCAAGATACGAGCATACGTTAAACTTGGGGTATCGTATTTTATAATACGATGTATTGACTTCATTAATTTGGGAGAGTACGTAGTTTTATAATACCTATTTTGTTACTTTTAGAATCTTTGTTTAGAATTTCGGTAGAAACGTCATCATTATTATCACTATCAGCTGTTTGCTGTGGTGAATAGTATGGTAGGTCCAAGGTTCGAATCCCAGCAGAAGAAATTTGGTAATAATAAAAAGCAAGACTCAACCTTCAGAAAATTGCTACCTATACGCATCTGACAGTGCAGTGTTGCCCATGTTTTAAGAAATAATCTTATCCTTTAACACTTTGTTAAAGGGTTTGATTGTTAAATCAAAAACTATTATCAATACAAAACAATCCACAGTTTAGACTGAATCCTCACTTACCGCTTGGTAAGATCAAGAGTGAATAGGCATCTACTAGACAAGCGCGCTCCACCTTAGGCTGCATCACCACTTGCAAGCAAGTCTGATTGCAGCCAAGCGCTAGCCTATATATTTAAAAAAAAAATCGCAAACGACTAGTGGAATTTAAAAAGAGATTGTTGAAAAGTTAGCGAGTTTAAAAATACCAAACAATTGTAAAAATCTTCTTCCTTTATGCATGTAGGCTAGATCCTAAGCAAGGCGGACCAAGGCAATTCAGGCGTGAGACAAATGAAATGTACGTACGTAGGCCGCGACCTCTCTCGAGTCTTCTCCAAGACGCTTAGTGTTGTGACAGTGTCGATATAACTTTACTAGGTTAGGTTACTAATATTATATTATAAACACTCTTCTGCAACGTCCACGTGAACTCTTGTGAGTTTCAGGACGTGTAGCTGCAATAAGAATAATATGAAAACGTTATTTAAAAAAAAATACAGTAGATTGTTCATCAAGGGACTATAACGAGCTATTTCATATATGTTTGGCCTATTAGAATCGAGTAGAATGGCTTTTAATCCCTAGGTAAACACTCTACTTTTAACTTCGATTGCGAAACAAATACTGCGATCTCACCTGGTGGTAAGTAATGATGCAGTCAGTAGCGGGCTAACCAGTATGGCAGTTATATTACACTCATGCCCCTAATCAGTTTCTATAGGACATCGTATCGGAATAATGATCACTTGGCTGTAAATCTTTGACAGTAGGGTAGTAATTATCCACGTCAAAAAAATAGAAAATACTAAAATAGAAAATATTGTTCATTGAAGTCTTGGAGACAAATTAAAATTAAAATCAAAAAAGGCAAATTAAAATCCACGCAGACGAAATCATGGGCAGCAACGAGCTTATAACAAAGGAACCTTCAGTCACAGTATGTGCTTCAGTTTTGATATAATATCGATATGTTAGAATGTCTTTTATTCGCATCCCTATAAGAAACATGTCGTGCTCTAGGACAATGCACTTCGCCTTTTGCGACGATGCCAACATCCTAAGCCTATATATGTTATACATCCTTCTGTGCCCCACTAAAACTATGCGAGAGGCATTTTTGTAAAGGAATATTTTCTAAGCGTGAATTTTCTCCTTTTCTCGGACGTCAGCTGGAAGTTTTATATAATTACAAGATTATCTGCTTGGATTTAGGCTCTTGTCACACGTGCGAACCTTTTTAATTTTTCGGAAGAAAATGTAGCCTATGTCCTTTCCCGGGATGTAATCTACCTCTATACCAAATTTCATCAATATAAGTTGAAAAGATGGGCCGTTAAAGCGTAGCAGACAGACAGACAGACAAATTTTTTTAATTATATAAAAACATGGCTTTAGAATGGGATCTCACCTAGAGGTAGTGATGATGCGGTCAAAGGCATGAGATGTTACAGCCTAAAGTGAAAGTAGGCCTACTTAAAAGGGGTACGGCAGTCTAATAAAACCCATCACTACCTCTAATTATTGTTTTGCTACGATACATCCTATGTCACCATGGTCAAACACCATTATCCATTGACATCACGATTTTCAGTACCACTGTAACTAGTCCAAGACCGAAGCAAAGTCAAAGTCAAAGTCAAAGAAAGTTTATTCAATTTAGGTAGGTATACTACACTTATTGACGTCCGGTTATTTATAACATATACGAGTAACATAATATAATGGTGATAATCAGTACGACATCTTAAACTAAAGACGAAATCTAATCAACCGTGAATCGAGCCCGGGACCTCTCAGGTAATATCACAGACCAGGAGGGTGGTTTGATATAGCGCTAACCAAGTATAAGCCAACTTTCCATCGCAATTCATAAAGGCGAAATAATATCTTTACATCTTACTTCATTAGTAAGCCAAACAAAAGAAATTATTTTACTCATTTAAATAAAAACCTTATAAACAAATTATGTCGAATTGGTGTCTCGTTAGGATCCGCTTTTATATTCTTTTTTATTATTTGTTGGGGAATGAAATAATTAACGCCTCATTCAGGGGATAAAAAATTGTAAATACCGACTAAAATATTTTGATTAAATAACTCCCTGGCGCAGTCGTGAGTATTGTGGTCTTATAAATGGGAGGTCCCGAGTTTGATCCCCGGCGGGCGACAGGGTCAATTGGGGAATTTATAATTTCTGTACTTTCTCTGGTCTGGTCTCCCAACAGGGAGGTTTCTGAAATTTCTGTTTTTTCTCTAATGTCTGCGTGCTTAGTATGGGATTTTGTATGAAATTTTGAATTATGACGTAATCAAAGTTCGATGCACTTTTCACTTTAATCGATAGTTTAGAAATTTAACACAAAACTAGCAGAGGGCGTAGATGTTACAACTTTTGGGAGATCCTTTATTTAATAATCACTAAAAAAATATTAATTTCCACCACTACAGCACATTAACGTCCCACTACTGGGCACAGTCCTCCACTCTCATAGGAGAGAGGGAATTAGAGCTTAGACCCACCACGCTGCGCTCCAATGCGGGTTGGGTTGGCTTAACGTGCTCTTCGAGGCACGGGTGTGTAACACCGCCAACTTCCTAACTCCGGGCTAGTACTGAGAATTTCTAGTCGGAAAAATCCAACACTTAATTAACCTGTGCCCAGGGAATTAGAGCTTAGACCCACCACGCTTAAGGCCCGACCCGGGACTCGAACCCGGGACCTCGTCGGACGCATTCAAACATGCTAAGCACTAGACCTACGAGGCTAGTAGTCAAATACCCAATTCATCACGCCATCGTAGCCTCGACCTACCACGCTGGCGTTGTTTGACATGCAATTGAACTTTGTAAATTATAAACTACTTACTAGTAAAAAATAGTTAATTATACAAAACCTCCCGCCTTGGTTCTAATTACCTTGACTAGCCCGTCGAAGGACCTTTAATTTCGCAGGGGATAATGGCGCCCTGCATCCGAGATAATAAATTCCATTTGGAGAGTCAGTAAATTACGTGCTGTCACTGAAGGATCCTGCGCTCAAAGATGCTTCGGGCATTCGATTAATATTGATAAGGTAGTTTAATAGCCCGTGCCTTTTTGGCCTTTTACCAAGGAATTATATTTTCCAACGTGTCTCAGGGGGTCAATTACGTTAAAATAAAAGCCACAGTGTTGCAATCACCTTTGATTAATGACTGAATTTTTAATTACCACACCCGCGGTACCCAGACATTCCCTCTCTCTCGCACACTTCAAAATTTTTGATGATTTTGAAAGTCTCATTATACTGACAAATGTAACCGAGCGATTCAAGTCTTGATAAAAATTACCTCGTATTAACTGGCTAATTCTAATAGGCGTAATTAAGTTACATTATTTTAATTCTTATGAACTGCATCGCTGAACCTGCTTGAGTCACTTTTTTTCTTTGTTTTTAGGTATTTTGTGATACTTGAGTTTTTAACTCTTAGGCATTTGACTAATTACGCATCAAACAAGGTAATTTAAAAATCAATTATGCTACAAGTGACTCTAGTAGTGTAGGCGACGTCTGAGAACATGTAATAATATTTAAAATACAAAACAGAATACGTGAATAAAGTGGCGTATGCAAATATTAATTTGGAAAACCTTTTATACGCGGCCCTCAAGTAAGGCTAAAAATACACTACGGACAGGACTAAACATCAGTCGCTAGAGTCAATTTATCTTCATAATACTGAAAAACTTTTGTTCTATAACTTTTTAAAAAATTCAATGAATTCAAAAAAAATAATTAAAACTGTCATTGTACACTCTAGACGCTTTTCAACTCCGTGTTTTTTGCAATATTCGACTATGCTGTCTTAAAGTAGCCAATTTAAACATTTCTGTTTTTTTTTCTCGGAATTTAATAAAATTGTATTAAGTACAGAAGCTAGCTCTAAAAGGTAATTAATATTTTTAAATTAACCCTGTATAGAGCTGCACAAACACGTGCGACAGGACAAATTGTGTTAACCATACGACGCGGGTGTCATTTTGTGCTTGTGTCACATAGTGTGCTTTTGCCTTTAGGGGTCAAAAAGGGGATGAACACTTTACGAGATCATAAATTTTGCGAACTTTGACTTACACCGGTGTTGTATAGGACTAGACATCCGAAGGGTAGGGGTAGGCCGTGTTTTCTTAATGACACACCCGTTTTCATATCTCCAGGGGGTTTTGTTGAGTGCTATGTTTTTGTAGTGACACCTTTATTAGAGTTAGTAATTTTTGACGACCCCTCCGGCACATCCGAGTTACACCGCCGTGCCCCAGAGAGCACGTACCTATAGGTGAAAACACACTACGGAGAGTACGAGACAAAATGTACGTGCGATATGCCGCTTTATAGGGGAAATACATTTTGTCCAACTACGCGCGGACATGTTGTCCACCACAATTTTTTTCATAGTGTGTTTTCGCCCTAAAGCCATCGGTCGTACGTTTAATCTCTCTTCGGTCGTGTTGAATTGCCTTCTTATCTACCTGTGTTCACGTACACGCTATTGTCACAGTTCACGCTATAATTGTGCACTATAACTTCACGTCTTGTGTAGATGGTTAATTTGCATTGTAAACATTATTATTATCGTATTACGTATAATTTGGTACCGTAGCCGATATTCAGTATAAAGAACCTCATTTTTTAAATTGGTTAATTTTTATTACAATAATCGTATACTAATATCATACATATGAAAGTGTGTTTGTTTGTTGGTTTATTGGTTTGTCCTTCAATCACGCTACAAAAGAGCAACGGATCGACGTGATTTTTTTGCATGGGCATAATTGCAGACCTTTAAAGACCTGGACAGTGGCATAGGCTACTTTACCCCGGGAAATTAAAGAGTTCCCGCGGGAATTAATAAAACTTAAACCACGCTGACGAAGTCGTGGGAATCAGCTAGTAACATTGTGCATATGCGTCTACGACGTAGCAGGTACATCTACAGCGTACAACATTACCGCTACAGTGCTACGAATGAAAACTTCCAGCGGCTCGTCTATCTACTCGCTTGAAATCGTCCATTTCTCTAGAGGAGGTTCGTCCAACGCTGGGCTTTCTGGTGGGAGTCCACTATTGAAGCACTCATTGAGTGACCCTAAGCGTTCTTGTTAGGCCCAGGCCTGATATGGGAACTTGTTTTGGAGTCGTAACAAGTAAATCGCTACTAGCCGTAACTACGCCTAAAAATACTGTGAAATTATTTGAACAATGTTTAGTACGAGACTTAGTTATTGAACTGTCATTTATTAAGTTTTATTTCATTCCTTATGCCATACTTCTCAAAATTTGTACAATTACCAAAACGTATACTTATGACCTATACCTATGAAATGGTTACAAAATAAATTCTAAAGCATGCTAATTATTATATATCTATTACCTGTCTTTAAAAAAAATAGTTACATGTAACTGTAACTGTGAGGAATAATAAAAGCTATTTTATTTTATTTATTTTATGAACTATTAAATCATAACTGGCAATACGCACTTTATGAAGACTTTCGTCTTCAGGCACTGAGCTCATGAGCTCTATAATAACTTCAAAAACAACCCTAAAATCATTAAAGTTACTTACCTTAACTAATAAACCTAACGGCCAACAGTTTAATGATACCTATAACGATCCGTGTAAAACAAATTTAACGAATGAGCTATAAACTGCGAGCGCATTAAGAGCAGTTAGCGGGCGAGGGGCAATCTGCAGGCTAATTTGATAGGAACAGACAAACGAGCGGATATTAGGGCGAGTTACAATACATAGGCGACAGCGATTTAAAATAATTTTAAAATCATAAAGTGGGTGGGGTGGTAGCTCAGTTAGCGAAATTGATAGGAACAGACAAACGAGTGGATTAATATCCACTTGTTTGTCTGTTCTGCGATTTGCAGGCGATAGTGGTTTGAAATAATTATACAAACAAGATGTAAACTGAGTATATTAATTTAATAGGAACAGTTAAACGAGCGTACATATTATGGTGAGTTACAAGACATAGCCGATAGCGATTTAAAATAATTTTAAATACAATATGAACGTGTGTTTGCTATTTAGCTCAGTAAACTATAGTCAACAGCGATTAAAAATAATTCTATAAACAAGACAAAATCCATACTAATGTTATAAATGCGAAAGACTTTCTGTCTATTACGCTTGTCCAATTTTTAACTGATTTTGATGAAACTTGGTATAGAGATAGATTGCAGCCCGGGAAGGACATAGGCTTCCCGGAAAATTAAGGAGTTTATTATATTGAGTTTAGCGTGGACGGAGTCGCAGGCATCATCTAGTTGTGAATATATTAATCGCAGTCAGCGAGCTAGAGGGGAAGTCTGCTGGCTAATTAGTAGGAAGAGCTAAACGAGCGAATATATTTAGGGTAAGGTACATACGCGACGGCAGTTAAAATTATTTAATAAAAAAGTTATTAAAATGCAAATTTTCGGTTAAAACAGAAAGCGGATATAAAGGTGAAGAATATCAAAGTCAAAAGAGACTTCGGAATATAGACATTCAACAATTTAATGTTTTTTTTTATTTACTTGCATTTATTACGTAGTATCACTTGTGGCATGCACCACGCATGGCTACATATAATCTCGCTCCGGAGATTAAGCGACACGCCCATCCCTTTTTTGTTCAGTTGAGACAGGATAGCCGTTATTTATTTATTGTTGCCCTAGATAGAAACGTCACCTACTGCTCGCGGTTATTCATGTTAACACTATGGTTGATAATTAAATTAAAATAAATAAATATGACTGTTAGATAGAATTAAATTAGGCCAAGGATTCTTATTTGCATTCACCTATAAACCATATTAATATTGCGAAAGTGTGTCTGTCTGGCTACCTGTCTGTCCGTCTGTTTATCTCTCTGCTACGCTTTAAAGGAGCATCTTTTCAACCGATTTTTATGAAATGATAGTATAGGTACAGAGATAGGTTACTACACGGGAAAGGACACATCACACAGACCACATCAATTTTATCCCGGAAAAATAAGGAGTTCCTAAGACAAACAAAAAACTTAAGCCACGCGGACTTGGGCATTATCCAGTTTCAAATATGTTTTTGTATTCGCGTATCACTTGTGGCGTGCACCACCCATGGTTTAGTACCCTCTCTCTCCGGACATTAAGCGACACTGCGACACGCCCATACGTCATACGAGTTCAGTCACGTAATGACCTTGAGTCTTTGTTTTTTACAATTCGAATAGCTCGCGTGAGCCCGGCTTAGAATTAGAATTACAAGGTACGTGACATATAAATTGTCATTTCACCCATGTTTATTTTATCTTATCTTCATCTTCCAATCCCTTATCTGGATTCTGGCCCCTAGTGTGATTTCGTCCTAGCCGTCCAGCTAAGCAATTTTACTTTCAAATCCGCTTGCAATTTTTCAGTATTCTTCAAGATCTGATTTAAATTCAAATTTTCTCTACAGCCAATTTCGAATTCTTTGTCTCACGGTCTAGGCGTACTGCAATAACGACTAGTTTCCTACAAAGACAATTATATTACTTTTGCAGTTGCAGGAATAACAAAACATGAAGACGGATATTGAAGAGCTTTTGAATGAAGAGAGAAGGAGCTGTGAGTGTTTTATTACTTATTTCTCATAAATTAAAGCCCTTTACTACGTATCTGGGTATTTTTTAGTCAAGAAAAGGCATCTTCTAGGCATCTTAGGCCGCATCATCACTTCCCATCAGGTGGTGATTGCAGTCCTACCGAGGAACCATATTGAAAGTAATAAATCAGACAATCATTTCACTCTATTATACCTCTATAGTATCACCTCTTAAAGATTTAAGTCTTTAAAGATTTATGAAAATGTAAATAAAATTTTTCGTTACTGTAATACGTTTGTTCCACACAAGTATTTAGCACTAATTTGGTCGTTGAAAATTTTCTTTGTAGCCATAAAAGATTTTCAAAGCCTACACAACGGGGCCTTTCAGACATAAAATGTGCATTATAATATAAAAAATTCTTTGTACTTCTCCGACTCAAAGCTGCTAACGAGGCAAATTTTTTCTGACCTCCTCGTCTATTGACATAGCGAAATGAATGCTACGCTAGGGTTGTCAACGGCGTGTATTTTTTTAATTATTCAATATTGTAATTTTCTGTGGTAATATATCTCTGTACAAACATTTTGATGTTTACGTTAAAGGTAAGGCTTGAGTTTGTTTTATAGTAAGTTTGGGAATACCTTATTCAATTCGATAAAGATTAATCGACTGTTGAAAATCTACCACTTTATAATTAATCAGTATCATCATACTAATATTATAAATGCGATAGTTTGTTTGTTTGTTGGTTTGTGCTTCAATCACGAAGCAATGGAGCAACGGATCGACGTGATTTTCGTAAGGAGTTTCCGCAAGAATCACAAAACTTAACTACGCGGACGAAGTCGCGGGCGTCAGCTAGTTTTGATATAAAAGCGTTAGAAAAGTGCTGAGTATTAACAAATCTATAGGCAACCCATAAAATTATATGAACACTTTTTTTTTGGATCATCGTACCTTCGAGGTACGGAAGCCAGTAAAATCGTATTTTTTAAATATTTCTTTTGGTTCTAAGTAATTTTTATAGCAGCGTCATTAAAATGCCCGTGTGAACTTGTACATTTACCTTTTTTACTCAAAATCAGTAAAAGGTGGCCCAACAAAATCAGCAACACAGAATTTATATCCGAGTTCCTCTCACCCTCAAAGCAACTGATTTATTTCAGGCCTTTGTTATTGCGTCCAATAAACAGACCCTCAGTCTCGTCTGGTTATCTCACAGCGTGTTGTACTAACAATTTATTTTTACTTGAATCCTTGCATTTCCTACATATTTTACACTAGCAAACGCCCGCGGCTTTGCTCCTGTAGACAACTTTAAAGCGAAATATTAATCCTTTTTCTTCTCAATCGCGTATTGTAGGAATTTAGAAAAATACTGAAAATATATATTGATTGCAATTTCCTCTTACATGCCAAATTTGAACTCTTTAGTGTTATATTTACGTAAACATGACCATTTTAAAGCGAATAAATTCTATTTATTCCCGATCGCTTGGAAATTTTGAGAAATGTTTTTTTATTCCTTGTTTATGTTATAAAGTGAACCTCCGGATATTTTCAGTAAAGTAGTAAAAACTGAATTTAATCATATTAATAATACTAGCTGATGCTCGCGACTCCGTCCGCGTGGATTAAGGTTTTTTTGGTTCCCGCGGGAACTCCTTAATTTTCCGGGATAAAAAGTAGCCTATGTGCTATTCCAGATTATAATCTATCTCTGTGCCAAATTTCATCCAGATCCGTTCAGCCGTTGGGGCGTGATTGAGTAACAAACATCCATACCGACATCCATACATCCAAACTTTCGCATTTATAATATTAGTAAGATAAATGCGAAAGTGTGTTTGTTTGTTTGTTTGCCCTTCAATCTCGCCGCAACAAAGCAACGGATCGACGTGTTTTCATGGGCATAGTTGAGGACCTAGAGAGTAACATAAGCAACACGGACGAAGCGGGTATCAGATAGTAGGTAAATACTCGTACTATGTGGATAGTACGAGTAATTTACCTACTTATATTATAAATGCGAAAATCTGTCTGTCCGTCTGATATCTACCGCTGAATCTATCTGAATCTATATGAAATAACGATAGAATATACGGCACATACCTATAGATTGTTCGCATCCAGGAGTTAGTCATGGGATACAATAATTTATCCGGGAAAAATCGATCGAAACGGTTAGAAAAAACGTAGTCCAGCTCAGCTTAAAAAAACACATTTTAGGTATGATCTCAAGAGTCGAGTAAAACATTGACATTTGTGACAGCCCTACGGTAACAGTCCAGGCGGTCACGAGGTTAAATCATTATATTTCACTTTTAAATATATCTTTTATATTAGCCAGCCTTGGTTTGTACGTAGTTAGATTATGCTTCCTATTTATCACATCTCTCTTTGCACCCTAATGATTGCTGAGAGTTATGACCCCTTTCCATAAATCATGTACTTAATGGAAGGGATTTTCTTGAGACAATAATGCGGTTGCTGTGAAAGGTGACTGGTTCGTTGTTGTGTAAGGAAATGGCAATCGTTTGTCAAACGGATAATTAATAGGTCATGTGTAATGCCTGCACGTCATAACGCATGTATGAACTCCTTTAACAGTTCGAGTAACACGTTTTAAGCTTAACTGATTACGATTTTTTTAGATAATTGGGCCTTAGATCCTTCTTAATACTACTCATACCTTAGAGTCGTCGTCAACCGATAGACGCAGCTAAAGTGTCTCTTGCTAGGAATGCTAAATGCCGCGGCATTGCGCAAGCTGGGTCCAGCGGAGGAAGCGGCATTTGCGAAAAAAACAGGAATTGCGAAGAATTCCGAAGTTACAAGGCTCTGACAGACAGACGGACGGACAAGTGTCTTCCTTCCTACCTTGGTCAATTTATTTCATCACTTTTGAGAAACCGGTAAGATTAGAACAGTAGCGGGGATTATTGGGATGCCTCATGCCATCTATAGGTAGTGTATGATGCATCCATTCCATTCCATAAATATAGAATCCAAGATATGCTTTCAAACTGTCAGGCGAACCCTACATGTAATCAGTTCAGGCCCACAGATCAGCCACCCAAATGTACAAGATTGTTGTCCCATTGACCCAGGGTTGCTAGTAGTTAAAAAGGTGAAGGTGACTCATTGAATAGCTTTCACTAGAGAGACTTTATTGCAGTTTTGTCCCTGATTCTTTTGAAAATGATTGCACAATTTTAATTTGAACTTCCTCTCCCTCCTATATTTTCAGTAGGTAATGAAATGCCCAATCAACCCCCATCTACTAGATCTCCGTCTACTGCCGGACTCCCCTACCACACTGCAATATTGTAACTTATTTATGCTTAGTTACACACTAACTACAGACTGAGCGAGTAGTAGAATAACTTGGAGTACTTTACCAAACAAGCGCTGTAAACAATCACTTAATGGCCAAGCTAAGGTCAGACTAGGAGCGACCTGCAAATATAGGTTACACCACACAAGGAGGTGGCGGGAAAGTCAATAATTATGCTGCATTTGCGTTGGCTAGTTAGTGGAGCAAATTCATTAATATTGAATTAGTATACCTGAGAGCTCTCCATTATGTTACTTAATAACTCCGTCACATCCGAACCTATTTCTACAATTATTTCTTCATTACAAAGAAGATCGGTCGGGTTAATAGGTCGGAGAAGGAGGGGGGAACTACTACTACTCAACGGATAACACCATTGAGTAGTTGGGAGTAGTCGGGAGTCGAGAGTAGTCGTGGTAACGGGATTATCCGTTGAGTAGAAAATCGATCGCGATTAGTGTAATAGCTTCATAAAAGGTTTATTTTTAACCATAGTGTATAAAAATTTATTTATTTAACATAGGTAGGTGTTGAAGTATTTTAGGTAAGTCTACCTTTGCGGCATAGATAATACACTACCGATATGTACTCGTATACCGGCTTTGCGGGACATTTCAGGGCTTATTTTCTTAATCTTTCATTGATAAAGATCTTTGTAAACGTCGTTGTCAATCGATAGACGTCTACAGCTGGGCATAGTCTTGTAGAGACTACTACAAACCGATGTCTTGCACCACCTAGATGCTGCGGCTCATTGAGACTAGCTTTATATCATACTAGTATGGCGCGTGGATGCGCGGCCCGCTGAAGCGGACCGCGTAGAAGAGTGAATAATAAGTCCGTTTGGATTTGTAGTTTTGGTGTGTTATAGGTAATACATAGTGGTGCCTTTTATTATATTATTGTACTAAAAATTCTTCATTTTCTTCAAGTTACCCCGGGTAGCCATATCGAAGAAGACTCTTACAAATTCTTACAAAATATGTATTATCTGAAACAGGAAAATAAACATCGGTGACTCAACTGGTCCACTATTACTTATTACGTTTATTTACTTTACATTTTTATGTATCAACTTTCTAGTGTGCTTTACTTTATAATATCAAAAAGTGTAGTGGGCCAGTTTCCAAGCCACCGAAGAGGTATGGCCTCAGCTATCCTATCAGAGGTATCCCGGCAGGGTTAATTCGAAAATTTATAATTTCTGAATTTTCTCTGGTCTGGCCTGGTGGAAGGCTTCGGCCGTGGCTACTTACCACCCTACCGGTAAAGACGTACCGCCAAGCGATTTAGCGTTCCGGTACGATGCCGTGTAGAAACCAATTAGGGGTATGGATTTAATATAACTGCCGTACCCCTGACAGGTTAGCCCGCTACCATCTTAGACTGCATCGTCACTTACCATCAGGTGAGATCACAGTCAAGGGCTAACTTGTAGTGGAATAAAAAAAAACGAAATCACCCTGACACTTTTTACTCTCTGAAATTATTATCTTAAATTGTCGCTGTATTGTGCAAGCCCACTTAGCATTGTAGGCATATTTTAGGTATATAAATTTATATCATTTTAGTGGACGTTTGTAATTTTATTATTTTATTCTATAGAACCTTTTTTATAATTTAACTATTTCATGGCCTTTGACTTCTAACGCCATCTAGTGAGTGTTCGATGAAGATACTAAATTCTAGTTCAATCATATCCATACTAATATTATAAATGCGAAAGTGTGTCTGTCTGTCTATCCGTTTGTCTGTCTGTCTGTCTGCTACGCTTTCACGGCCCATCTGCTCAACCGATTTTGATGAAATTTGGTACAATTTGGTTGTATCCCGGGGAAGGACATAGGCTACTTTTTATCCCGGAAAATTAAAGAGTTCCCGTGGGAATCAAACAATCTTAATCCACGCGGACGGAGTCGCGGGAATCATCTAGTTACTTATTAATTAACTAGATGATTCCCGCGACTTCGTCCGCGTGGATTAAGATTTTTGATTCCCGCGGGAACTCTTTAATTTTCAGGGATAAAAAGTAGCCTATGTACTTCCCCGGGAAACCATCTACCCCTGTACCAAATTTCATCAAAATCGGGTGAAGAGACAGTTTTTTTTTATTCCCGCGGGAACTCTTCAATTTTCCGGGATAAAAAGTAGCCTATGTCCTTCCCCGGGATACCATCTACCCCTGTACCAAATTTCATCAAAATCGGTTGAACAGATGGGCCGTGAAAGCGTAGCAGACAGACAGACAGACAGACAGACAGACAGACAGACACACTTTCGCATTTATAATATTAGTATGGATGAATACTTGTCAGTTGCTATCGTTCAGCTTTATTTAATTTTTTTTATACTTTCCGAGATAGACACCTATGAAATTTGTATAACCACCATCTTGTATCCGCTATTTAAGAGTTTTTTTTTTCAGCTCATTTTCTTTTTTTGTTTGAGCAGCCCCCACCTATCTTTAATACCCTGCTCTCTAGCTAGCTAGTAGCTCTTCACCCATCTTGCAAACCCTCGATCTCCATATTTTCTTTCCGAATCATTTGTCAGAATGACAGTACGAAGATACAAATTTTGAAAAGGTCTTGCATAATTTCCAAATCCCAGTCAACATTCGCCATACATTTTCTATGGAAAAATAAATTCCGCCATCTTGAATTTTTTTCCTGTTCATCAAGTAGACCCTCATGTCCTGATCATCTTTTGCCAAGAAACCACTCTTCCATCTCTGATACTCTCCGAGATAGACACCGACGAAATTTGTATGGCGGCCATCTTAAATCCGCCATTTTGAAATTTTTTTCAGCTAACTGTCAATTGGATGACGTTTCGAGTGACATTTGGTCGAGCACCCCCCACCTATCTTCAATACCCTGGCTGGTGCTCTTCATCCGTCTTCGAAATCCTCAATCATCAGCTCTCTCTGTATTTTTCCTCTTAATGATTTTTTGTCTTCTATACGAAACGATGAGTGAAAAAAAAAATGTTCATACAAAATTTTACAGGAGAGGTGATCAATGAGTCAGTCAGCACGAGCAGCTATATATATATTAATGTTGACCTAGTGTGAGTTTTGCCAGCGCAACGCTATCCAGTTGCCACTGCAGCACCTTGGCAGCCCAACTTTCGTCGGTTGCCAACCAACTATTTGGCCCACCCCGTCTTCGAACTATGTCTCTGACTCTGGTTAGGAAATGGAACTCCTCATTTCCGATTTGATCACGTAGGGATACTTCAAATATAGATAAATAAATAAATAAATCTTTATTGACCAACACATTATCTAAGTACAATTTAACAAATTAACTTATAGTACCTACTTACACTTATAATTAACTTAACTGGCTAACCTATATACTCTAATTATGCCTGCTACTATTTATTTATAGCTCTTTCCAGCCCGCCAACCCGCATTGGAGCAGCGTGATGTGTCTGAGCTCTAATTTCCTCTCCCCTATGAGAGAGGAGGCCTGTGCCCAGCAGTGGGACGTTAATGGGCTGTAGTGGTGGTGGATAGCTTTTCTCATCGCTTACTGAGTGAGTCGCCTACGTATTAACAGCGCGTACAGATTAAAATACTACATTACACGTCATTGCGTACATATTAAAATACTTTGTTGTATTATAACAAGCAAGTCGAGTAAACAAGGCATAGAATCCACTGTTCACTTAGGAGTGACCACGATTCTTGTTTAACTGGTCCCCCGAGAAATTAGTTGAATTTCGGAAAGCTTTATGGATTACGTGATTTACGACCAGTCCGGGATAGACCTGGCTCATTATTCAGTTACCCCTTTCAGATTTTGATAGGCGCGCCGATGTAAATGGATAAATGGAAAATTCTAAAGGCGCAAAACGGTTACATGTTTACTCGTATTTGGTAGGTTCTTTCGATTACATTGACTCAGCGCTTTATGAAGTAGGTATGCTGAACAATTAAATATAATCAACTAGCTGATGCCCGCGACTTCGTCCGCGTGGATTGACGTTTTTTGGTTCCTGCGGGGAATCTGGAATTGTCCTAGATAAAAAGGATGTATCACTATGTGTTTATCCATATTATATATTCTATGTCTGTGCCAAATTTCATCCAGATCCGTTCAGCCGTTCTGGCGTGATTAAATGCCAAACATACATCCATACATTTTATTATTAGTATAGATAATACTGAATCTCTTAGAGCGTTACTCTTAAAAAAGAAGTTTGATTTTATTAAAGTTCTTAATCGACTTCAAAACGGACGTTCTGTATTTGACACGTATGAAAAAAAATTAAAATAGATGTCATTAATGATAAGAATCCTATCAACTAGAAAGCAGGTGGTGCACATTTCTATATACGTTTCCAAAGTATCGGACAGCTTGGCTGTACAACTACCGAATTGCTGTACCGGGTTCAGGTGAGAATAAATACAAATAACCCCTTGCGTCCTCGAGCAAAATATTTAGCGTCACAGTCTGAAAATAACAGTTGATCAATGAATATTTTTTTCACCCATGTAGGTACGTCATAATTTCAACCCATTGGTGGCTCGCTACTGAGCACGCCCCTCCTCTCAGAATTAAAAGTTGGTTGCCTTGCCATAGTTGCCTTGCCATAGCCTTGCCATAGTTGCCCAAGTTGGCCAAGCGTGGATTGGCCGACTTCACACACCATCGAAAACATTATGGAGAACTCTCGGACATGCAGGTTTCCTCACGTTTTTTCCTTCACCGTTTGAAACAAATGATATTTAATCTCGTAGGTTACTTTTCTGAAGTTTCACTTCTGCCGTGTGTGAATTGCACATATAGACATGTTTTATTGTAAAGTTAATACAAATTCATAGTGCATCAATATATCAACTTCCAGACTAAACCATTGAACTAGAAACCGCATAATCACTTACCTACCACCAGGTAAGATCGGTGTCAGGGGATAACTTATAGTAGAATTTTTAAAAGTTTTAATGAACAACGATTTATGATTATGATAAAGTTTCTCAGAAGTTAATCCTCGAATAAGTACCTAACCAAACCTCAGCGTCAAAATGACTGAAATATCTACTCTATGGCACCTAGCGCTGATATATGGACAGGGGTGACACTAACGGTTATCTTCGCCTGTTTTTTTCCATTTTACGTTAATTCGGCAGTTTGTTCAAAATATATGGACAAATTTTCAGGCAAAATGGTTAACGAAAATTACATTCGAAGCTATTGGACGGTTTTCAGATAACCTGTAACCTGTAAAGTAAATGGCTATTAATAAAACTATATACTGAGTTAAACTTTTTGACGGAACTGACATGTACTTGAAAAAGCGGTGATAAACTACTTCGGTCTACTATTCGGGCGGTCCGGGGTTCGATCCTCGGGTACGCATCTAAAAATGGCAATCTTGAAAAGTCACTTTCATACTTCATTGTGAACATATTTTGTAAAATATTAAACAGTATAATCATGCCTAAATAATAAAGTAATAAATAGTAACGATGTATGGATTTTTGCTGACTAAACATAATGAAAGAACTATAAATTAATTCGAATTAAACTTCAAGTTCTTTCATTATCATGAACTTCCGCGAAGTAACGCCTGGATCTATCCAATATTTGACTAAAAAGAAATCATGTACCTACGAGTACCTAAAACGAATGTAAGGAATTTTCTGTGAATTACTCAGTGTTTCAGTCAAAAAGCAATGGATTAATTTAATCCGGGCATTCGGTGAAAGGGATTGCCAGGGTCTTTTCAGAAAAATAAACCTACCTACGTGATCTAATTATATCGCGTGACATAATCGATTGGGTTCAGAGTAATGGTAGGCGACGAGCAATCCGCAGTAAAATCGACAACCCATATCGAGACGTGCCGCGAATGTGATCGGTACGCTTAGTCTTAGTTCGTATCGTAAGATCGTAAGCGAACGTTCGATCACATGAGCGTCAAAGTAAAATGAACCTTAATCATATTGATTCAGAGCTCAATTGCTCTAAGTTCCTAATTCGAACTACGAGGATGTGGAAAGCCTTTCCAGCGCATGTATTCCCAACCTAGACCTCATCATTGCTTCGTATTAAGTATAATTGTCGTCAAGCGCAAGCCTATCTTGCAATAAATGACAAAAAAAGTGTGCATGCATCCACAGGCAGTGCTCCAAACGATACGTTTCGAAATTAAAATCGGTTGTACTTACTGAATTTGTGATTTTAACATTAACAGCCTTTGGTTCATTTTACTTTGACGCCAATTTGTTCGAATTCGATTACGATCGATCGGATTCACAATATAAAAACTTAGACTAAGCGTACTTTAGGCCGCTCGAGTGAATCGCTCGAATCGACATTATGTTGATAAAGCCACGGAATAAATAACGGTATTAGGGAAGACACAGTTTACTAATACCATAGCTTAGCTGTAAGCTACAGTATCTTATATCATCGTACGCACATTTTTATCAGTAAAATTCCTCTACTAATTCGTTCACTCTTGGCAGAGTGGTCGTGGTTATGATTGGGCCTTCACAGCAGCTCTTGCGATCTCCTTCCATCGACTTCTGTTGGCGGCATCTCGGGAACACTCGGAGACGTATAAATTTGTGGCGGAACAGAATTAGGGGAACGACCACGTGGACGTGTGCCTTTAACTCGACCTTGTACAACGAGGTGTTCGATAAACAATAAAATAAACCTTGACCAGTCTTCCTTGTGATATGCCCAAAGAACTTAAGGATTCGCAGTTGTACAATCGACGAAAGCCTTTGACCTATAAGCTATTTGAGTATGGAGACGTTTGTTCGATGCTATCCAGCTTATTCTAAATAGGCGTCTCCAGCATCACATCAAAAATTATGAGTTCCTATATAACAATTGACTCGATGTTATTGCTTTGTCCATTGCTGGGCAGGCTGGCTAGATACTGCAAATCTAGTGAAGTCCTTTTCTGCAGGAAGTATTATGACAGGGATAGCATTATATTAAGAGCTGTTCTTTTAGTTTAGTTTTTGGAAAGTTCATCAACCGCGTTTTTTGTATTTGTAACAAGTATAACTACAAGATTATAGTAGCTCAGGTGGGAAATTGGGCGGTCCTGAAATCAGAAGACCCCGGTTTGAGCCCAGATGTCTCCAGACCGATTTTTTTATTTAAATAGTAAATGTATGAGACCTAGTAGTGGCGCTCGCGATCGGCAGCACGGTCACTTGTCAAGGTCTAACCCCACTACAGGGGCGCGGCGCGGCGCAGCACGCTGCGACAATATTATTTGTATGAGTTTGTATGGAGCTGGTCCCATTTCAGAGACGCGGCACGGAGATGCCGTAACATAATAATTGTACCAAGAATACTTGCCACTACACGCCACGCTGCGCCGCACCTCTGTAGTGGGGCTAGACCTTCACTATCACCAGTCGCTGCCCCTTACCACAGTAATCGGAATAGACCTTTTACGGCCGGTTTGCGTGTTGCGTCAGCGTTGCGTCGACGTAGCGCTGTCGCTGCGTCATTTTTTAAAGTAATAATCATAGTTTGCACACACGGTGCGTTGCAGCGTCGATGCAAGAATGCAAGCACTCAGGACGGAACTGAACCCCTGAGATGAAGCGGGCGGGGGTGTACTCATTGCGACGCCGCCGGTATACTAACATTGCGATGACGCAGCGCCCGTGTGGCCGGCTATGCGTCAAAATATATGCGTTGCGACGACGCAACGCGCCGTGTGGACTGGCTCTTAGGATACAAGAAAGGCTTGAAAAATGTGCATATAACTGTCTACCAACCTACCAGTACTATAACTTTGGAGCTTCTAATACTTAACTTGTTATTATGAAACCTAGTTACACTAACAGCGTTTAACCTAGATCCAGCTTACCGCTATCAGCCTAAGCAAGCCGCAGCTTATACAAGTTTCTATCTAGGGCGATTAAGTTTCAGATACTTAACACGGTACCTGGAAAATTAAACTCGTGTGTGTATCCATAAGGCTCTGGCCTTATAGTTTGGAAGTTTGTATGCAATGCATAGTTGTGACGTCATCAAATTTCAACACACTTTTTATTCTTAAATCTAGTTTTAAATGGTTATCAAACTTTTTTTTAATTGAAAATAATACAGTAGAACTTAATGCTAGCTAACCTAGTTACTATATAAATCATGCCCACGTTGAATGGTGGCAAGAATGCTGTCTGCAGTTTTGCGCTGGACAGCCAGGCGGGACGGGACAGCCCTTTGCAAATAATGAGTCAGCCCATCTGTTACCAGATGAGGCAATTAACCGCTGTGAAATATCTCGCAAAAAAGGTATTTTCTTAATAATTAATAAATATAATAATTATTAAATATAGGATCTTCCAAATGATTATAATCAGTAAGAAATAATTCATTTTTGACATAGGCATCATCTCTATTAAAATAAAATAAGCCAAAGAATAGATCGTTTCGTGGAATGCTACCGCCTACCACTTAAAACGGTTTCCTAGCCCTAAAAAAAGCCTGTAATAAAAACGCAAGGACGCCGACGGCTCCACTGCTAATTTCAAGAGGGTTATTCCCTTCCACGTTGCTATAAATATATGACATACTGGATGAGACAATATTAACAAAATGTGATAGAAGCGGGCGTTACTTTGCGGAATTCCATGATTATGAAAGAAGTAGAACTTTAATTCGCTAGAATGTCGCAAGATACACACTGTACCACATAGATTTACTTACTGTGGCGGATTATAGCGAATTAAAGTTCTTGTTCTGACAATAAAGAGCTTGTCGGCGCGTCGATATTTTTAGAGTGACAAGGAACGCATCCGACATTTGTCTTTAGTCTGTGGCGTTTGACAGCGAACGCTCTTTGTCACTCTGGCACAACTCCGAGCGCTAGTGTGACCCACGCGTGGTGAATTGAGAAGAAATCCTTTTGCATCGCGCGGTTTAAGCAACGTGTTCGGTGGAGTGCTAGTTGGGAATAAACCATAAAGTTAACGTCATTGTAATTCAAATTATATTTCTGTGATTCTATGCAAGTTTTAATTAATTCTCCTCGCCCGCCTACCCACAATGGAATCGGCCACTGATGATGAGGGTACCCGTGTGCCTTTAAGCTTATTTATATACAGGGTAAAGTAAAGTGAGAAGTAAGCCTGCAGTTCATACGCTGATTGGTTGATAGTGGAATTGTTGTTGATAATGTTTATTATTGCAACGTGACTTAACGTGACATGACGATCACGTCAAAATCATTTCAGCCATATAAATACCCATAAAGGATAAATATAAGGCCCTATGATTTACAACCCATAGCACGGTCATTATATCATGTGAATATATTGTCCAAAAACACAATTTACTTGGTGTTTGGAGAGCTCTTATGTTGTCCCAGTATTCGACAGTCATCACGCTAAAGTTATTTATCAATCTAAGATCCTGCCACATCTAGCGGCTTTAGCGACAAAGCGTGTCTTTCATTCTTATGCCACTCATGCCGTGTCGCCTTTTCATTCCTCTTCCCTCATTAGAGCCGTCATATCCCTAGCTTTTATTTTTTAGTCCACAGTCACGTATAGGTTTATGGGGTAAATGGGTTTATTGAGTGGGGTTTATCGTTACGCTTTAGGGTTTGACATAAATGCGACTAGTTGGGGATGACTAATCCATACCAATGTCATAGTAGGTTTCATTTCGTTAATAAATAAAATGAATTATAGCGAAAAATTATAGCGAAAAAACTTTTGCGAACTTCCCAGCGCTGTGATGATCGCTGTGCTCTTATAAGTGCAGTGTGCTCTTATTATTCATCTTAACTTAACACCGGCCTATGAGAAGAGCTTAGGACATATTCTACCCCGCTGGCCAAGTGCACATTGCAGATTTCGCACACTTTTAAGAATATTATGTTAGTAGAACTAAATATGAAGGTTTACAAGTCCCCGAAGATGCCCAGGATCCCTAAAGGAGACAAAAGTCTTAACGACTAGGCTATAACACAAAATATATACCTAGGTAAGTTTTTACGACGGCATAAAGGTTAGGTATCCTAGTTACCTACTAAGTTAAAAGCATTTTATTCGGTCTATTCACATTTCCACCAACGCCGTGCGTGACATAATTATGTCCTATAACGTAATCGATTTGCTTCAGAATAATCGAGAAATCCTCAGTTGAATCGATGTCTCGCGTCGGAACGTGCTGCGAATATAATCGGATAGGCACAAACCAATTATTCGTATAAACTGATGGATGGACATACCTACGCTAAGAAAAGATTTTTAAGTAATTCAACTCCTAAAGGGGAAAACTAAGGGTTTGACTGACTCAAGTTGATCTATACACGAGCGAAGCCGTGGGCAAATTCTAGGCCAATAAACCGACATCAACTAAGAAAAGGTTCTCAAGTAGCGGTCAATCTAAACTAAAGACTATTGACGGATGCTCGAGAACGTGTTTTTAGCTGATGGTTTACTAATAAAGAGCTTTACGTGAGCTTTCGTCGTCGTCGTCATCAATCGATGGACGTCCACTGCTGGACATAGGTCTCCTGTAGGGTCCTCCACAAGCCACGGTCTTGCGCCGCCTGGATCCAGCGACTCCCTGCGACTCTCTTGATGTCGTCCGTTCACCGCGTGGGGGGTCTACCGACGCTACGCCATCCAGTGCGGGGTCGCCATTCCAGCACCTTGGGACCCCAACGTCCATCGGTTCTCCGAACTATGTGCCCCGCCCATTGCCAGTAACTCTGGTTCTCCTACGGATCTCCTCATTTCTGATTTGATCACGTAGGGATACTCCCAACATAGATAGCCCTTTACGTGAGCTTTATGTATACGGTAAGAGTGTAAACGCTGGAAAACTCCGTTTCCACGTCAGTAGCCTTTTCACTCTTAAATGCCAAAATAATGCATTTTCAGACCGGCCCTTCCCGCGTCGACAGATATCGTCGACGGATGTTAGTTTCATAAAAACTCATGAACAAATATGTTACGCTCTGTTTTCTGCGCGTACTATCAGTTTCACCTAACACTAAGTTAACTTATACTCGTATTTCCGGGAAGTTTTCAAGCTAGGAAATTACAAGTTTGTTCGTAAGTCAACACGGGGTTTCGAGGTACGACAAATTCCATCCTCTGGGATTATTTCGCTTGTACCAAAGTTCGCGTTGAGGGACGTGTGCAATTGTTAATTGAATTATGCGTCCATTGACTCTTGAATTTAGGAATCCCTGTGCCACATCAGCTTTGTAAACTGCAAATTCCTAAAACAAACGCCATTAAATCACAACAAAAGTTACTTTCGCATTTATAATATTACTAGAAGATGCCCGCGACTTCGTCCGCCTTGATTTAAGGTTTTTAATTCCCGCGGGAACTCTTTAATTTTCCGGGATAAAAAGTAGCCTATGTCCTTCCCCGGGATACAACATATCCCTGTTAAATTACACAGTTAAATTTTTCGATACCCATGAGAGTCTTTGAATTTTCCGCGATAAAAATTAGCCTATGTTCTTTCCCGGGATACTACCTATCCGTGTACCAAATTTCATCAAAATCGGTTGAACGGATGGGCCGTGAAAGCGTAGCAGACAGACAGACACACTTTCGCATTTATAATATTAGTATAGATTAGCATGGATTAGCATGGTCGTTTTTATTACTGATAAGTCTTTATTTTCTTCGACTACTTTTATACTATACCATGGCAAATTAGTTTTTTTACAGAAACTACAATTTGTGCTTATCTTCCCTCTCGACAAAAAGTAATAAAGCTTGCCCCAAATTAAAAGCACCACTCATTCAGCAATTCCAACAAAAACGTGGACAAAATGGAGCTACCATAATTTTTATACAAGAATAAAATCTCTGTTTACGTCAAATTATAAAACTGTAATCTACATCAGCACGCTACTGAAATTAAGTTGACCAACCGATGAATGCCCTTCTTTTTTTTATCCGCTACAAGTTAACCCTTGACTGCGATCTCACCTGATGGTAAGTGATGATGCAGTCTAAGATGGCAGCGGGCTAACCTATTAGGGGCATGGCAGTTATATTAAACCCATACTCCTATTCGGTTTCTACACGGCATCGTACCGGAACGCTAAATCGCTTGGCGGCACGTCTTTGCCGGTAGGGTGGTAACTAGCCAGGACCAAAGCCAGAACCAGGCCAGACCAGGGAAAATTAAGAAATTATAAATTTGCAACCCTGCCGGGAATCGAACCTGGGACCTCCGCATGTTAAGGCAACAGCGCGCAACACTGCGCCACAGAGGTCTTCAAATATAGTTAGCAGAAACAGAAGGGGTATGGGTTTAATATAACTACCATGCCCCTAACAGGTTAGCCCGCTACCATCTTAGACTGCATCATCACTTACCATCAGGTGAGATCGTAGTCAAGGGCTAGCTTGTAGTGGATAAAAAATAAAATAAAAAACCTATTTTTTATTCAGTGAAAGCAGTCAAATGCGCCTTCGTAACCCAAATGTGTCAAAATCACCTTGAACGACACGGCACTATTATATTATTATAATAATATTTTAACATGCTCGTGAATCGTGACCCATTAAAATACATTAATTAGGGCGGTTCGAATAGCCTTTCGTAACTAACAATTCTTAATTTATACGAAAAACTAGATGATGCCCTGCGACTGCGTCCGCGTCTTTTTTTGACCGAGCGAAGCGAAGGTCTCTGAGTCTACTTGAGTGGATTTGCACTTGTCCTACCGTTCGTCCGTCCGTCCGTCTGTCAGAGCCTTATAACTTCTGAATTAATATACGTAATTAGTGTAAACCGATGGCCTCCAGCCGTATATGGTTTAAAAAGTTATAAAAATCTTTATTTCAGGGGGGCTCTCATAGAAGGGAATGCGAAGTAAAATATTTTTTATAGTGAATTAAATAAAACCTTGTAAAAATAAAACCGTATAGCTGCCGATTTTCCAATTTTCTTTTGATTCATACCAAATGTATAACTCCCACGTCAAATCCACTCCTATAAATAAATCCATTCACAAAGAAAATATGAAAACAGGTAAAAAGTAACTGTAGCCGATAGTCTTTATTCAATAACCTTTATACGATTTGACACGTTAATAAAGAGGTCCTAAAATAAAATCGAGACATTTCCAGTGAGCCGAAAAAAAGACGAGTAGGTAAGTTCGAATTCCCTTTGAGATAAAATAATAGAAGCTTTTATCTTTAGTATAAAATCAGATTAGCGACAAAGTCGATAAAATTATTTTGTTGACATTTTAGGATTCCGTGCCTAAAAGATAAAAAAAATTACCCTTTGGGTACGGAATCCTAAAAAATCTATATATTAGGGTAAATTTTGGTTTTTGTACATCTATACTTACTAATATTATAAATGCGAAAGTTTGGATGGATGTATGGATGGATGTTTGTTTGTTACTCCATCACGCCCCAACGGCTGAACGGATTTGGATGAAATTTGGCACAGGGACAGATGGAAAGACTGGAATAACATATAGGCTCCTTTTTATCCCGGAAACTCAAAGAGAACCCGTGGGAACCAAAAAACCTTAATCCACGCAGACGAAGTCGTGGGCATCAGCTAATATGACCATAAAGTAAATAGACGATAGAAAATAGACAAGATAATAGACAATAGTCCATAACTTCATAAGTACTATTTACACTTTAAAACATAGTTGGCTGCGATTTGAATTCGCATATTGGCCGCCGCAAATGTGTTGGCGTTAGCAACAATTATTTTAATTTGACGCCAATGTGTCGAAATTGCAATGTTTTTAACAATGTCTATCTGAGGCCCAATTGTCTAAGCAAATTGTAATCATTTCACATTGTAAAGCGTATTACTCGAACTGTTTAAGGAGTTCATACATGCTTTTTGACGTGCAAGCATCTATGAACTCCATAAACAAGATTATCCATAAAGAAGAAGGTGAAGATTATCCATTTGATTACGATTCGGGGGGCTGAAAGTGTACAGAATACAGTACCTTCGCATTAAAAATTACCTAAGGTTTGATAAATAATCTAGCGGAAAGAATAATATATCAAATTTCATCAATTTAATTTATATCAAGAACTTTTCCTCACGCAATAGAATTATTGACGGCTCTCCGATGGGAAATTGGAATTTCTGGGTATCTAAATTCGTTTAAGTAAAGATTTAATATAATCTGCCAACTCAATTAATCACAAAAATAATTGCCCCTGATGGACATTTCTAAGTTTTAGGTATTATAGAATTAATTGGAAAGGGTATTTTGATGAAGAGATTCACATTATCTCGTTCAAACTGAGATAGACAGGATGGATTAATTTTGATTTTCTTTTGGGATATTAAACGCAATAGCGCTAAAGGACATTTGACGAAATACTTTAACTCTAAAACTGAAAAGACACTAGTCCGAGAGGAATAACATTGACCTGTCGCGCTAGTGTGTTCGAATTCATATTCATATATTTTTATCGTAGAAATGGCCTTGATAATGCTTTGCCACACTTATTTAATAGACTGCTAGTTTTTACAATTTTTGTCTTCATCGTAAAAACTATTTGATTAAAGAATTAAAGTACGTAAAAAAACAACAATTTCGTTTATTTTCTCTTTATTGAGAACTAGATGATGATGCCCGCGACTAATGTTTTTTATTCCCTCGGGAACTCTTTAATTTTCCGTGATAAAAAGTAGCCTATGTCCTTCCCCGAGTATCAAACTACCCCTATACCAAATTTCATCAAAATAAGTTGAACAGGTGAACCGTGAAAGCGTAGCAGACAGACAGACAGACAGACACACTTTCGCATTAATAATATGGATTCATATGGTTATGCACTGTAGAATAAAATAATATTCATGCATCAATATATTTAGTAGGTACATCCCTAATCGAACCTGCGGTCTCCATGTAAATCTAAACATTCTAACTACATCACTAGCATGGCTTTTCATGGAAGGTTTTACCAAAATTTATTATTTCTAGTAAGACTTTTTATATTTCCTAAGACACCAAAGTTGCAAATCCTTTTAAGTATGCATATCCACTCAAAACTAGAATAAGGTGTGCCGGGGGAAATCTTAATATTAACCCTCATGCCGCATTAAGAGGCCTTATTAAGCTTAAGGAACGTACAAACTGTGAGCTGATAGCGGGAAGAAACGCGGAATACAAACTAATGTTTTAAATGCGAATGTGAGTTTATTGCGTCGTTTTTTACGCTTTCACGGCCCATATTTTCAACCAATTTTGATGAAACTTGGTACAGACATAGGTTGTACCCCGAAGTTGTTTATCCCGGAAAATTAAAGAGTTTCCGCGGGAATTAAAAAAAACTAGAACCACGCTTATGAAGTTGTGGGCATCAGCTGGTAAAGCATAGTCTTGTCCTACGTGACAAACGTGGCAAACGAGGACGCGTCGATATTTCTACGAACACGCATTTTCGTATACTACCACAGCATAAAACTGCCTCATTATGGTCCTGTAGTTAACATGTTCGACATCTGACGAGGTCCAACCGTCCAGGGCTCGATTCCCGGGTCGGGCCATAATTAAGTACTGGGTTTTTCTGGATTAAGGGAATAACTCCCGCGCTGATGGCTACCTAATCTTTGTAGAGATTGGCTGCTGTGGCCACAACGTGGCGAGATAAAGAATGTATATCCTTACATTGTGCTACTACGAAAGTTAGTTATTCTGCGCCATTAGTTTTCACGTACACTGATTGCTCCCAAACTTTTAAAATATACCTAACAGATTCCAAATGCTAGCTGTTTGACCCTGGCCTTACACTAGATGTTTGCGACAACTCAGCAAATATACTCACTTGGAATGGCATCTGGAAGGCTAATGAAGGTATAAAAAACTTTGTTTTGAAGCCTTACTTAGGTTTATACTAAGTAAATTCATGTTGGATAGCTTTATGAGTACCAAAGTACGAAAGTTCTGACCGGTTGGGTTATTTACGGCTTTGAATTAAAATTTCCGCCATCTTTTTAGCTAGAACTTTATTGTTACCGTTTATAGAGCTTTCATCGCTTCAGATTCGAGGGGTTATTGCATAATGCAATCGCAATCAGATACTCTTTTACTTTAGGGCAAAAATACACTATAGGGATACGACAAAACATCACTTTGTCCTATCGAAGGGGAAACACGTTTCGTCCAGTCGTGGGAGTCTGTGCAACTCAGGAATTATGAAACTTTACCTTACCTGAACTAATATTATAAAGAGAAAAGATTTGTTTGATTGTTTGTTTGTAATGGATAAACTCAAAAACTACTCAACCGATTTTATAGTTTTGAAAATTCTGTCACCTATATCTTCTTTATCAACAAGTAACATAGGCTATATTTTATTTTGAAAAAATTAGAGATCCCAACGAAAATAGCAATACTGAGAATTAAGTCATAGTCAGTTAGTCCATATTTCTGTGTCTTTTATTTTGTTACCTTTTGACCACCATACTAGATTTGCCGGATATTGATAAAATTTGGTAAATACGTACGTACTCGTAGAGCTTTAAAAATACCTGACTGACCCATCAAACCGGTACGGGGTCGCGGGTTCGATGCCCGGGCACGCACTTCCAACTTTTCGAAGTTATGTACGTTTTAACAAATTAAATATCACTTGCTTCAAACGGTGAAGGAAAACATCGTGGCGAAACCTGCACGCCCGAGAGTTCTTCATTATGTTCTCGAAGGTGTATGACGTTTGCCATTCCGCACTTGGCCAGCGTGGTGGCCTATGGCCATTGGCCAAACTCTTCTCATTCTAAAGCTTAAAGTAATGGTGGGATTAATTAATTTTAATTAAATTAATTAATTATTCCAGTACAAGTTAGCCCTTGACTGCGATCTCACCTGATAGTAACTGATGATGTAGCCTAAGATAGTAGCGGGCTAACCTGCTAGGGGTATGGCAGTTATATTTAACCCATAGCCCTAGTCGGTTTTGACACGGCATCGTATACCGGAAAGGAAAATCGGTTGGCGGTACGGTGTTGGTAGGGTGGTAACCAGCCACGGCCGAAGCCACACAGTGTAAATCGGTGAGTCTCGGCGACGACATACCAACGAAAAATCCCAAAAGCTTAAAGTTTTAAAGGTCCTGGTGTCAAAGCACTCGAAATAGTAAATCGTATAAGTAAATAGTAAGTCGTAGTAAATTCTAGATGAAACGGTACTGCTCTCATATCTAGGTCACGAAAGCAAGACCTGATTCTTAAATATTTTTACATTTCAATTGCAACCTATAACTTTTGATTAAAATACAGCTTTTTTAACTCCATAATTTTTTCTTCTAAGCACCAAAGCATAGACGTAGTGGAGTCGAGGAATTTTTTTTTGATAACAACTTAAACACAACTTTGTGTTCTTTGACATACGGTTGAAATTCTTGAATTGCTGTCTTTATGCCAAAGTATTTAGAACCTTAAGGATGAAAACCCTGGCGCTGTAGTCTGTGCAGTTCCTTAAAGTGTGCGGGCAAATTATGAGTTATGGTGTCACTGGACTTTATTAACATTACATATTATTATTAAACGCAAACATGAAGCAGGTACATGTTTACATTATCGTACACATTTGTGTATAATTATTAAACATATTCCTATTCCTAAATACATTCCAATTTTATCCTTAACCTGTAGACATAAATTCTAAAATCGCTTCTAAATTTCAGATTTCGCTTCTGAAAACCACGCGAGAGTTTCTACACAAACAAAATGTAGCCTAATTCCGTGTACTTAAGATTCCAAATCGCGTGTACGCCACGCTTGTCACGGGCATGCTATATCTACATCAAAGCGTGGCGTACGCTGATCCATGTAAAAACGGAAAATATCGTTATGCGATTACAGTTCTTAAGTTTGCGCGATAAGAGCTATTTGTATATCAATTCATTGGTTCTAGGTGCAGTGTACATACGTATCAGGTAGTCCCGCGGATAAATATCTCAAGAGCCAGGCTGCGCTGTACGTGCTTACCTACCTTCACTGCAGACGTAGGGGAACGTCCACAGGGAACATTTTGAAAATAGAACTTCGGTTGTTGACAGTTTTTAAATGTTTTCTTGTTTTTTATTCAGTTTTTGTGGAGTTTTTCGTATTTTTTACGAGGTTTATTTCTCGAACACCCCATAAACGAGCTTCCAAGAACGTTGTTTTAATTAAGGTTAGTAGGTATACTAAGGTGTAGGTATAGGTATAATTCATACTAATATTACAAAGCGTGTCTGTCTGTCCGTCGAGGAGTAAATTTAGTAGCAAACACAGTAAGTTTTGACAGTCCATCTGTTCAACCGATGTCAATTCAGTGGTAGCTTTTATTTAAATGATGGACATAGTCTCTTTTTTATCCAGGAATAACAGTTTTCCCGAGAAGTTTTTAAAACCTATGTCCACACGGACGAAGTCTTGGCATCATCTAGTATTAACTATTTTTAGTTTACTTATCACTTTGCGCGGCGATGCGTTCTTCTCACAATTAAAGATCGAAGAGTTTACAAGTAAAAAATCAAGCATAAAAATTGGTTGGAACGCAGAGCACATTGCGTCGCTTACGCGTTTATTTCGTGAGTTAAGTATCTGGGGTTTGTTTACTTTAAGTAAGCTTAGAAAAAATAGAAAAATTCATAAAATATAACTTACAACTAGAATAATACCTACGATGTAGGATAGACTTGTAAATGTCAAACAGAAACGACATTTGGGATGACAATAAAGCAGCCGAAATTGTGTTAGGATCGTAAAAATATCGCATAAACTTTATAGAGGTAACCGCGGCTTAACAATGTACGCATACGGCAGTCCGCAACGCGCATGCCCGGACCACACTCATTCCGGACTATTTGTTTTGTCGTTACAGTATCAAAAACCTTCGGATTGCTCGCTAAGTAACATCTATCCGATAATTGCATTGAATCTGAACGCTTCCGTATCCGCCTGTCTCTATAATAGAGGCCGTAATAGGCCCGCGTTCGCGTTTGACGTGAATCCATCAGCTGTCAAGAGTTCGCGCCAATACTTGACGTTTGCCCGCGTGTTCGATATTCAAACACGTTCAGCTCAAGACTCAAGTGTGTATGATTCCCTATTCGATTCTATATATTGGTGATTGACTCTCGCGGAGTGTGAAAATACATTTTTATTGAGCATAGATTTCCACTTGATTTATCTGCAATACGGTAGAACGAGTGCAGAGCCAACCGCGTGGCAAATCTCCGCTACGCTATTGGGCGATTTACATTGTCATATTGTACGAGCCGAGTGTTGAGTGTGCTTCACATAACTCGAGCTAATTATATTCCCGTGCAATTCAAATTTCGAATTGATTAATTCTTCGAACCCAAAGGTTGTTTTCACGTCAAGATGAATATCACCTCAACGACGGATGGTAAGCATGAAAATTAATTCCTAAGCCCCTGCATTGTAAAAGAACCTAATTGCTCGAATTCCATGGATTGCTGCGGATTTTATCGCTTGCATTCAAAACTAACCTTTCAGTGCTAAACGCAAGAATCAAATTTCGCTATTCGAAATCTTGTTTTAAGTCATTCAATTTCCTACATTAAACTGCCGGTTTACGGTTCATTTTTCAATGTTTTTCAAGGCTTTCAGTTTAGATGTATGAAAGGTTTTAGTGTCACAAATGAATGTAGCGTGTGTTGGAACATGTCTTTTCATGTTTTTAAGTTGGAAATTTCTTTTGTAAGGCCAAAGTTTCCCGGGGCGTCTTCGTTTATTTCAGGGAATAACTTTTACTATTTTCGTTCCATTATAACATCGTTATGACGGAACTTCTGAATATGATTTGACTTTTTTGTGAAATTGATTTGTTATGCAATAGTTTGCTGAACAAATTTTGGCAATTGAGTTTCCCTTTTACTTTTCTTTGACCTAGTCTTGATACTTGTTTTCATTGGTCGATAAACGCATTCGGGATGCGACAGTTTTATTATTCTATTACAAGTTAGCCCTTGACTGCGATCTCATCTGATGGTAAATGATGATGAAGTCTAAGATGCGGGCGGGCTAGCCTGTTATGAGGCATTGCAGTTATATTAAACCCATACCCCTAATAACAAGTACGCTAAATCGCTTCCTCGCTTGCTTTACTTCCAGTCCTTGCTGGTAGGGTAACTATCCATGGCAGAAGCCTCCCACGAGGCCACACCAGGAAAAAATCAGATATATTATAATAAATTCCCAAATTGACCCTGCCGGAGAGCGCTCAACACTGGGTCAGGGAGTCTAATATAGACTTAGCGGGTTAACCTACGTTAGTACAGGGATTTCAAAAATCTCTATATTTATAGTCTATAAATTAAAAAATGTCCCATGACGTAAAGTCTGCATATTATATCTTGAACCACGTTTATTTTGTCGACTAGCGTCCCACCTCAAGTATGCAACGACCTTAATTTACATAGACGGCCATGTCAAACAAAGATTGTAGATCTATTTTACTAACGCCATCTAGTCTGAAAAGCGGGACAGCGCTATGGCGGAGACAAGGACAAGGATATACAGGTTAGGAGCGTGCTCTAAAGGTTGAACGCCCATTTTTTTTGTATGAAAGGGCCCATCTAGTACCTACTTAGACATCGATGCACGTAGGGGTGTAATTTTTGAAAATCGTTTCTTGAACGTTTTTCGTTTTTAACGAATCGTTTCAAATTACTGAAATTTAATTTAATTTAATTAGTAATTTGTGTCTGCGACAAAGTAATTTATGGTGGTTACACACTAGATACGATCACCGCAGTTTGCTGCTATGTTCTGGCATGTTATGTTTTATATATATATATATATATATAATCACTGTACCACATAGTTTTTCCTTTTATCGCGGATTATAGCGAATTAAACTTCTGGCTCCTTACTTCCTTCATTACACCCTAAGGCTCTACCAATCAGTGAAAGTAAAAAACTGAGCAGGTCATAAATATAACTGTCCATATCTATAACGTGATATTGGCAGAACAAAAAGTTATTGTTAATCCAGTAAGCGTGACATAAAGTAGTATGTAACTTACCTAATGTAATGTAACGTAACGTAGGATCGAAGCGATGACTCAGCATAATATGTTGACCTCGAAAGCGATTGTGTAATAGGTAGGTCTTCGTAAAAAAATATTTGTTTCAGTATTTACACGAATGTTACCTTCGCATATTTTGCGAAATTACGAAAGACAAATGTTTCTATTTTAGCAATCATATTTATATTTTGTGCGTAGATACCTAAGCTTAAAAACTCACACTCAAAGTAAGTATATGTATTCAAATTAGGTACAATGACGTCCAAATACTTATAAAATATGACGGTGATAATCAGTTACAGTATCTTAAAACTAAAGCTACGAGGGTTCCATACGCGCCGCTGGTCTGAGAAGAGCCCACAACAAACACAGCCTTATAATTATAACAGTTACATAATTAGCCGCTGGAACAATTCTATCCTATCATTCAAATAATCCTTTCCACTGTAATAGGAATTTTCAATTAGAAAAAGACCTAACAGTATTGTATATTCATCTGCACTCTCATAATTTTCAAACTTCTACTTAATTTGAAAATAATGAGGCATACAACTTAATTTTATAAATGTGAAAGCGTTTCTTCTGTCTATCTGTCACCATTTCATGGCCCATCCGTTTAACCTTAACATGATAGGACAGACTGACAGACGCACTTTCGCGTTTATAATAATATAAGGATGGATTTAATATTCAATTACACACCCAATAAAAATGATTCGTTTCATCATATTACTTACTCTATGGCACCCTTATGACGCAAGAAGAAAACAAGGGCAAAAAGGGAATCAAATATTAATGCCCAGGAAACGGGTCAGCATCGGAACAAGAGGCGTTTCCTTTTTAGAATTGTGGGTAACATTATTTCTATTTATGCGAGCTTTTAATCTATGACGTTTGGGGTTTGCTGGTGTATTTAATATATTTTAGTACCTACTAGGTATGTGCTGTCATTATTTAGGGTACAACGCGCACCGGCTGAGGAGAGTGCAGTCAAGGCGTGGCGTCTTACTTTTAAGTCTTAAGGCTTGACTTTTGAGTCTACCACGTACTGTCTTCTGTATCTGTACTAATATTATAAATGCCAAAGTTTGGATGGATGGATGGATGTTTGTTACTCAATCAGGCCAGAACGGCTGAACGGATCTTGATGAAATTTGACTCGGAGATAGATTATAGTCTGGCATAACCATCGTAGCGAAAAAATCCTATGTCTATGGGCATAACACAAATGCTACTTTTTATTCCGGAAAATTAAAGAGTTCCTGCGGGAACCAAAGCGAAGCGATGTCGCCGGCATCAGCTAGTCTATACTAATATTATAAATGCAAAAGTTTAGATGTATGGATGTACTCAATCACGCCCCATCGGCTGAACGGATTTGGATGAAATTTAGCACAGAGTTAGATTATAGTCTGGCATAACACAAATGCTATTTTTTATTCCGAAAAATTAAGGAGTTCCCGTGGGAATCAAAAGACCTTAATCCACGCGGACGGAGTCGCGAGCATCAGCTAGTAGGTCATAAAACATAGGTCTTCTCTAGTAAGGACCACCCTGTCCACAGCCAGCCACTTACCGCTATACTCTTTATATCGCAACGCTTATTAGAACGGCTCCACTCCCCAATGGCCAAACGAAAACCACGTCTTCCGCCGGCATTGTCGCTTCTGCACTAATATTTCATCTGTGGCTTCCGCTTGCTGAAGTTCATGGACAATACACCACTCAGACCAGGGTGCGTATGGAACCCCTGAAGCTCGTAGGTTTAAGTTACCGTAATTAATTGAAATCACTATTACATCCTTACAATTTAATTGTTCAATTCAACATCTGACGATCAAAAGTGTGTATAGTCCGACAAACTGTCTGACCTGGTGACAGCGTCGCTAGTAACTATGAAAATCCCAAAAAAAAAAAAACTAAACAGCCATAAAAGTTGACTTTGATGTTATGGGCTATGTCAGTGACCACGGTTTTCCTTGTATTCTTCAGGTAAACGCTCAACAGCTTGAATAACGTTGAATTTGTGTATCAGGCCGCTTGTCCGCTTGCTTATTTTACGTTTCAATAAAGTTTAAAAAAATATATATATATATATATATGGTGAGCAAACGAGCAGGCGGGTCACCTGATGGTAAGTGATTACTGCCACCCATGAACATTTGCAGTACCAGAGGAACCGCCAATGCGTGGCTGGCTTTTGAGATATTTGTTTATCCGCCCTTTGAAGAGCCCCATATCATAATCATGAGGGAACACAGAAGATGGAAGCTGGTTCCATAATTTGCAGGTACGAGTCAGAAATGACCTGGAATAACGGGAGGTGGAAGAAGACCAGGCATCCAGGTGGTGGTGGAATTTATTGTTTGTTGCGTGCCTTAAGAATTCAGATGAGAAAGGCACAATTCAAGTTCCTCCTCACTAATAATTGAACAAAACAGATACAACTTTGAGATACACAGCAAATACCCCAAGCTATAAACATTTACGCCATCTGCAAACATCTCAAACAAACAATGTGTGCGCGTTTGTGATTTTCCACAAACTTTGCCCTTTGGGTGCCCATAAAATATTCACTTTGCAGAAGATTGTCAACTTTGCAATTAGGCGGAATATTTTAATGCGTTCTCTTCCCCTTTTATCCTTTTTACCTAAATAGTCCGAGAGCTGATGGGGAATTTTAAGGAAGAGCTTGATACTAGATCAAACTTCAATTTGCAGATTTTGCTAGTTTGCCGTGGAGATTATTTGATCATACAGTCTTAGTACTATGAAATTTTTTGAGTGACTTGAATGCGATTCGTTTCCTCATAATTCTTTCAGTTTATTTCAATATGGAAAATAAGACTTACCAGTAAAAAAGTTTAAAATGTTCAAATAGTAATATCGATTACTTATTGCCTATCCTCGCGACTTTGATACATGATACCTGGAGTAATTAAAGGTGTGGTATAAATTAAAACTTCATCATATTTCATTTATAGTATGAAGTAGGTATTCCTTGCAAATGGTAGATGATAAAATCAATGCCTCTCTGAACCCTGGCAGTATGAATTTAAATGAACACCATCGAAAATGGTAATGATTATGGCAAGACTAATTTTCTGTAACCATAAGTGAGTAGGTAACTCAAAACTACTTATTTTCTGCTTGAAGTACCACCACAAAATTGTCCACGGGCTCTCGAGCAAAATCGGAAGCGACATCCAATCTACTTAAGTCATAGATTAAGCGATAAGCCCCTTTTTACTAAACTTCCCTCATATATCGTAAGAAATTGCCTACACTAAATGGAATTATTGAAAAAATGTGTTATACTTCAAGTTTTAATGAAATAATGAAAATAAATCGCTGCGAGGGACGTCGATGTTGAAACGCTTATGTCTTCCCTTTTTTACTCAAAGTTTGGAGAGAATATGATTATATATCACCTTTTTACCTTATCTTTTCGAAAGATTTCTTAGATATATATTTTTTTACACGCTTTTTATTAGCTTCAGACGTATGTATGTTAGTATGTAACGGAATCTTTGAACATGATTTTGACCCCCTTTAAAACGTCGGATTAACTCGAAATTTGGCATACTTAATAAGGCCCGATGACAATTCAATATTTTAAACAGTTTGACCCGTTATCCTTACTAGGATAGTCATGATTAGCGATTTTTTGTTTTCCTGAGACCCGGAGTGTCTGCGTCAAAAGCGTGTTTTTTAAACTATTATAATTTAATATTTTAACCCGGCTGAGTTTTTTGTGGGCTCTTTTCAGACCAGGGCGCGTTTGGAACCCTCTTAGCTTTAGTTTTAAGATACCGTAACTGAATTATCACCATCTTGTTTTATAAGTAACTAGATGATGCCCGCGACTTCGTCCGCGTGGATTGATGTTTTTTGATTCTCGCGGGAACTCTTCAATTTTCCGGGATAAAAAGTAGCCTGTACCAAATTTCATCAAAATCGGTTGAGTAGTTGGGCCGTGAAAGCGTAGCAGACAGATAGACAGACAGACACACTTTCGCACTTATAATATTAGTATGGACGTCAACAAGTGTATCTACAGTGTACCGTTGAATAAATGAATATTTGATTTAATTATTCGATGACAATAGTAAATTAGCAAAGTTGCAATGAATGAATGAATTGAATGAATGAATGAATTGAATGAATGAATGGATTAGGGCACTAACCAGTTAATCTTCGTCAATGTTCTAGGACACGGTTTTCCAAGATGGATGACAGACCACGGAAGAGCCAATTAAAAAAATATGCATTACAAATAACACTGTTTAGTAACCTGTTGGAATAAATACTTAATTACCTACCTAGACAAACAAACATTATTAATATGTTTAAAAACCATATTTTCTAATCTTATGTGTAGAAGTAGACATTGGAGCTGATTCTGTAGTGCACTCTCTAAACTAAACTAAAATTAGAGCATTACACATATTGCTAACCCTTTCATAATACTTCCTAAGGAAAGGGACAGAACTAGATTTAAAGCTGCCATTTTAGTTTAGTTTAGAGATTGTATTATACAGAATCAGCCCCATTATGTTAACCAGCCGTCGCGTCTGTGAAATTAATTACCTAATCTTTCGCGATAACTTAGTTTTGATGCCGCCTACCTAATTATTAATTCCGTAGCCTGAACACGGTTAATATACTTACAAGGATTACATAATTAAAATCTATTTTGACAGGCAGATGTCTATCATTAGTTAGCTAAGAACTACTACTGAAACATTATAAGCTAAGATGGTCTAATATTTTATGCAACGTGATGTAGGTCGAGACTCGAGAGGACATTAAATATCTATTTTCTGCCCTAAATCTGAAGTAAACTCAGTTTTAGATACCTACCATAGCTATTTAACCCGAATCCCAAAATATGCTTAAATTGGATATAGGCAGCTTACACTATTGAAACTGTATCAAGATAGTATTATTGATTAAAACAAGCTAGTGTTAATTACGCATATATGGAAGACACCTTGCGTATTGGAAATTTGATACATAGGTATTATCCCTGGTTAATAATTTAACTAGGTCTTACAATATTAACTTAGAATTGATTTTAGAGGTAGTTTCTGAACTTTAATTACATTATTATCTTGGAAGCTGTATTCAATGTTATTAATTATAGACTTATAATATTTACAGTTCGAGTCCTGGGATGGATTTTGCTAAATCTCAGCTAGACCCGGAATTGGTATACCTTGTACCTAGCACATCATACATCATTTTGCACCTGATTTCTCTCCGGTCATGTCGGATTGCCGTTCCGTTGGAATATGAGACTGAGAGAATAAAGATTATGCGCATGAGCAAATAATTCAATATCAAGACTCTCGTTCACATACAAGCCAAGGAGTGTTTCATACAAACATACTAATTCTTGTCTGAAACTCACTTTAATATGGAACCGCACATTGTAGTGCGATAGGATAAAACGATCATCCCCTTCGATGAAGACTGATGTTTTGTCCTGTCTAGTCCTTATATTTTTGAGGTGGGCCTGGTTCGGATGGCAAATAATTCAATATCAAAGATACTCGTTCTCAGGCAATCATGGGCGCCATTTCATAGAGTTATAACTCTATAGAGTTGCCCGGGTAGATTTGATATCTGAGATGATCCCGAGGGTTAGGGGACGAAACTAGCTATAAAACATGGACCGAAGTTGGTCTGTAAATCATAAAACTAAGAAAGTATTTGTGTGTTGAGAATAAAATTTATATTTTCTGTGATTTGTAGTGAAGATGGGTCAGTCTGTTGGTTCGGAAATTCAATCCCGATTTTAGTGATCGGTAGGTACTTAAAAAGAAATGATATACAGTCTTGTAAATACAAGACTTTGATATGCCGTTTATAACGATTTATCATACTAACTACTTGAAACTATAACTTTGACGACCTCCTCCGTGGCGCAGTGTTGAGCGCTGTAGACCAGGGAAAATTCAGAAATTATAAATTCCCAAATTGACCCTGCCGGGGATCGAACCCGGGACCTCCGCACGTTAAGACAACAGCGCTACACACTGCGCCACGGAGGTCGTCGTTTATTTACTTTTTAGAACCTTTCCAAGGTTCTACTTACTACCTACTACTACTACCTACGTATACCGGAAAAAGTAGAGATAGAGAGTACTGTAGCAGTACAGTGCATACATAAATCTATCCTTCTCAGGCTATTTTCCTAGTTATGGACTCTTATAGAATTTTATCCTCAAAAGAACTCCAACACACTTTTTTTATCATACCAATATTAAATATGTTATTTTTGTTTTCAGGTAAGCATAACGATCCGACGTACAAGTTAAATTTCCAGGTGGTAAGTAAGTAAGTAAGTAAGTAAGTAAGTAAGTAAGTAAGTAAGTAAGTAAGTAAGTAAGTAAGTAAGTAAGTAAGTAAGTAAGTAAGTAAGTAAGTAAGTAAGTAAGTAAGTAAAAACACTTTATTACACACAAACAATTAACAAAACAGAGATAAAACTAATCATGATATAATTTACAACTTGTTGCGGTGTAAAGGCGGCCTTATCACTAACGGCCGAAATTAATAATCAATCTATCTGTAGTCTGTCGGTTTGTTACCAAGCAACGTTGTTATTTGTATTGTGCTTTTCGTCATAAAACAATGTTGCTAAGCAACTTATCGACGGACTACAGATAGATTGATTATTAATTTCGGCCGTAAGAGTGATCTCTTCCAGGCAACCTTTATGAAAGGAGATCGGTTGCATGTTGACAGGGTGGTGCACAGTGCACACGTGTAAACTAAAAGAAAAATTATAAAAACCTACTAAATATTACAATATAATAAACTAAAAATAAGTAGTTAATTAAACCTGAGAAAAAATTAAGGAAACCAAAAAAACCACAGACCATACAACTCGGTCATGAAAACTTATCAGGCGTTGATCTTTATTATCTCGGGCACAAAAGCATGTGTAAGTCTTTTCGTAAGTGCATCTGTAAGGTGATTGCGGCCTTAAGAGTACCATTGCCAAAAGCACAGAATATACAAGACGTTTCCTTTTATCTAGGTGGGTATTTTTTATTTATTTTTATATTATAAAGTACTAACAACAGTAATTAATACCCCACTAAAGTTACGATCTAGCCTATGAGTCAATAAAGCTAATGAGTAACATTATTTTAACCTAAACTTATACTTTAAAATTATATCTAAGAATTGGTCCATTGACTTATCTTAGTTTACGCTAGATTTTACTATGAGACACTGTGTTCTTGTGTTCTTTGCATTGCACTTTGCACTACACTTTCACTTCACTACACTAACTCGAAGGGCTTAGTCATTTTAAGTCGGTATTTTATGAGAATACAAACTGTTTCTCTATTTCCTTTTTTTAACTTTTATACAACTTACCTATTCTGTGCTTTTATTGACCTTTTAAAATATAAAAATTCTTTCCAAAAACTTCCAAAGCCACTGTAAAGTAAAAAATAATTTTGATTTCTACACCCTATGTTGAAGTCGGGCGAGCCTGATGCGTCAACTATGCCTATCTTTGTTATACTCGAAAAAAAAAACATACGCGCCGAATTGAGAACCTCCTCCTTTTTTGGAAGTCGGTTAAAAAGTGGCTTAGAATTGCCGCGCATGCAATTTTGCTTTTTGCAGAACACATAAGTAAATAGGTTTTTCTTTGTCACTCTGTCTCCGTTATTGGAGTAAGGTCACCTATTATGTACACCTGAAAGAACTAAAAAACGACCTTTGACATTCAAAGCACAGGCATTCAGTTTGACTGCGGTTGTAAAAAGTGCAGAATTTGTAATTAAAACACCGTATTTCTACTAGCCTACCATTTATCTCCGTTCATTTAAAAAAGAAGCAAGTAAATCAAACTGGAACTATTAAAAAAAATTGAAACTAGATGATGCCCGCAATTTCGTTTGCGTGGATTAAGGTTTTTTCTTCAATTTTCCGGAATATAAAGTAGCCTATGTCCTTCCCCGGGATACAATCTACCTCTGTACCAAATTTCATCAAAATCGGTTGAACGGTTGGGCCGTGAAAGCGTAGCAGACAGACAGACACACTTTCGCATTTATAATATTAACTAGATGATTCCCGCGACTTCGTCCGCGTGCATTGAGATTTTTGACTCCCGCGGGAACTCTTTAATTTTCCGGGATAAAAAGTAGCCTATGTCCTTCCCCGGGATACCATCTACCCTTGTACCAAATTTCATCAAAATCGGGTGAAGAGACAGTTTTTTTTATTCCTGTGGGAACTCTTTAATTTTCCGGGATAAAAAGTAGCCTATGTCCTTCTCCGGGATACCATCTACCCCAGTACCAAATTTTAGCAAAATCGGTTGAAAAGATGGGCCGAGAAAGCGTAGCAGACAGACAGACAGACAGGCACACTTTCGCATTTATAATATTAAGTATGGATATGGATATGGATGGATTATGAACTAGACCTGTGAACTAGACCGTCTTGCACAATGCTGCTTAAACTGATTTAGTAAAATTTTGTAAGCTGTCACTGTTCAAAAAGTGAGTTAAAATACCTATCCTTTTCAAATCAACCCTTGTTCATCTTATCACTAAATTTAACCAAATCAGCTTATGTAGTTCTATGTAAGATGGCCTACCAAACTTTGAACATAATAATATGACTATAGTGCGATGAATAAAATTAAATTTCTATTTAGTTTATCCACAGAATATGTCCGCTAACCCGCATTGGAGCAGCGTAGTGGGTCTAAGCTCCAATTCCCTCTCTCCTAGGAGAGTGGGACGTCAATACGCTTCAATTGGATCATCCACAGAATAAATAAAAGTACTTACTATACGTAGTTTATCTGAAAGAAACCCGAATGTAACCAATGCAACAATGTAATTATTTTATCGCCGTACATAGTCAAGATTGGTTTATTGACCTTAATCTAGATTTTACACTTTGATGGCTGTACACACGCGATTCGAACCGTATGATCGTAAACTAATTGGTCTATAAAGTGATTTCGCTGTAATAAGTGGAATTGACGCTTGAAAAATTGCTGACGAAGCTTGCTTTTTCTTTTTATTATCGATGCTTTTATTGCAATACGGCACACAATCTGGATCTTTAGATTACGCTTAGAGGTCGTCTAATTTAAATAAGAACATTGAACGCGTCCCACTAAACGTGCACGTCAAATAAGGTTAAGGTGACTATGCCCTTGAATGAACGTTCATCATCAAATTCACCATCTTACAACTTACTTTTTAAAAAAGATGCAGCTATGCTTTTTCGGAGCCTTAGATAATTTAAAAATATAAATACTGGGAATCAAACCCTGATCCTCCTACTTATATAAAGATATAGCTTACCATTGCGCCAGGGAAGTCATGAAAAATATAGATTTTAATCTGAGTTTTATTTGCAGAAATTTTAAAAACAGAACAAACATAACCTTTGCTATAATGGAAGTGCAATTTTGTACAGTTTCTAGGTAAATTCGCTTAAGGTCACCCTTCAAACGGTAATCGTTTCTAAAAACTAATCATCAACTTAATTGCAGTTGACTCAGTCACGTTCAGTTGACCTATACCTACGGGGTTATTCTGTCCAATCGTTTATTTTACTTTTGACAGCTCAATTCAATGATGTTCTAATGCGTTACTGATTCGATTTTTCTTAACAATCGACTTTCTTTTTGAAGAAGCTTTAATCGATTTGACACATTGATATTTATCGAAACACAACATTTTATTGTTTTATAAACGGACCCAAGCATTTAAATGACCAAGTATATTAATGTATGTATTAAAATAAATCATTCACCTATATACAACAGTATTTTTTGCGCAAAGGATCAGCCTGGCTGTCCAGCGCGGAAATGCAGCCAGCATTCTTGCCACCATTCCACGCGGGCATGATTTATATAGTAATTAGGTTAGGCTAGCTAGCATTAAGTTCTATTCTATTATTTTCACAGTACAGTAAATGTACATTGTACATGAATCCGCCAGGTCATAGAAACCATCCATCGCCATAGATGTTTGCTGCTTAAAGGACTATCAAGGAAGCTAGTGTTGCAACTCCGTGACTATTTTGAAAAGGAAAGTCTTACCAGACTTGTGATTACCAGATGAGTATACAAATTACGATATATCATATAAAAGGGCATGTCGCTTCACTATTGTAAAAAACGATATGCGTCTACGGAGTATTGCATTTTTTTGTCTATGGTTGTCTGTCAATAATTAATTAGGAAACTTCATAGGCGTGCTTATGTTAAAAGTAAAATAAATGGTTGGATAGATTATAATTTAAAAAGTACTTATGACCGCAATAGTTTCTAATAAATACAAAGAATTTATTTTATTAAGCTGATTAAATTCTATGGCATAAATTCAACGTTGCTTGACAATCGCACAAGCGACTGATATGCATTGTGGAGTTTCATGATGTTGTGAATATCATATTTAACACAACGGAAGTAAAATATAGATTAAAACTAATAAATCAGTGTTTTTTTTTTTACAATCCATCAATAAATGACTTAGAAATGACGATTTAAGTTTAATTATTTAATGTACACCGATTGCTGTATCTTACTCGAGTGAGAAATTTTGTGAGTGAGTTTTAATACCTAGCCGAGATTTAATACTTCAAAATTATCTTCACACACGAATTAAGTGCTTTTAATTCAATTAAGTCACGTTAAGTCCATTTATTTCTTTTATTCGGCTTTATAAAGTCTGTTGATAGGGAATTATGACGACACGTCTCCCGTCTTGCAAGCGCAACTTTAAAGTTATATAACTTTTTCATTTGTTGAGATATTTTAATGATTCTTTCATATTTTTGTTTTATTTTGTCTTAATTTTCATATTAAATTTTTATAAAATAATGTTAAACTTCTCCATTAGGCCACTCGTCCCTCATATTACCAGTAACTCGTTATTAAATTCTATCAGTATCATTTTATTCTTCTGAGAAAGATTTGAGAGGTATCGCATTGGAGTCTAGGAATGGAATTACATTACCTACAACCGCGCGAATCCCTTAGAGAGAAATTTAAGGAAATAGGTATTCTCACAGTAGCCTCGCAATATATTTATAGTAATTTAATCTTCGTAAAACAGCACATTCATAATTACAAAAAAATATGCGATCTGCATGATAGGCAAACTAGAGGCCGCCATAAGCTCGTGACTCCATCGCTCCGCCTCAAGAAGGTCCGAAGGTCGTTTGTGGGAATGAGCATTCTATTTTTTAACAAAATTCCACAACCTATCTTAAACTTGCCTTTACACAAGTTTAAGAAGTCCATTAAAATTACGCTCCTGAAAAAGGCTTATTATACTGTTGAAGATTATGTAAATGATAGAGGAGCATGGATTTGATCGCTCCAGCAATGCTGGGGACAGCGGTTACTTATTATAAATTAGTGTTTGAATATTAGTATTCAATTCGATGCTTTGATACGGGTAGACTGGGTATGTCACGCTCTCTTTAAACATTTCTGTGGTGGTGTCGTGTGGTGCGGGTTGTTACGTTCCCTCAAATATGGTCGAGCGAAGCAATGGCTGGATCATGCGTCATGCTCGTGAACGGGTGCCACCGGCGGGAATGGGGCTACTTTCTGTCTGCACGTCTTTGACATGAATTGAATAAACAAATTGAAGAAATCCATTAAAAGTAATAATAATAATAATAATAATAAGCCTTTTTATTTCTAATCTCATGATATTTACAATTGTATATAACTACTTTTTAGATGAAATAAGTGTTAGTTGTGTTAGTGTTTGTCTTATTCTAGTTAGTATTGTTATTTGTTGCAGTATTTGTTGGTTTAAAAGTATGCTCCTGAAAAAAGCTTATTATACTGTTGAAGATTATGTAAATGATAGAGGAGCATGGATTTGATCGCTCCAGCAATGCTGGGGACAGCGGTTACTTATGTACACATTGATATAATAATTGTAAATGAATTATTTAAAAAAAGCAACCACCGAGTTTCTTGCTGGTTCTTCTCGGTAGGAATGGCATTCCGAACCAGTGGTAGATTCACTTGACGATTCATAAGTACTTGTAAAAGTTTATTTGAATAAAGAATAATTTGATTTGATTTGATTTGATTTGATTTGATTTGAACTGCAGTACACGCGATCGAATACTTATATTTTATGAAAGAAATACAATAAAATGGGTTTTAAATGAGTATCAAAGTGAGGATATCTTTAAATCAACTAGGTATACAAATACAAAACGCATACCTACTACTTATTTAAATTTCTATTTATAATTTTCTAATAAAGGAATTAAAAGTACATTTTTTCTTTTATTCCACTAAAATATAGCTTTTGATCGCGAGCCTATGTTGATAAGTAATGATGAACAACATAGTAGTATTCTATAACTTTCTACACAGCATCGTACCGAGACGCTAAATCCAAGCACGTCTTTGCACTTATAACGTCAAAAGTTTACATTTTAACCCTTTATTTATGTAAAAGTAAAACGTAAAAGCGCTAAAACGTAAGCGCGAAAATAATGAAAGAAAGATTATCACCATAAGATAGCGTTAGTGAAACCCGCTTATGGTGAGAAATGGCGCGGCGCCGTGTCGCCGGGAACCATTTGTTACGATGGAATTTAAATTCTTTCTTGAGCAAAACGCTTTAAATGAGATATTTATGAGGAGATCGAGTATTAGGTTTTATTTGTGACTTTTTTTTTTTTATCTACTACAAGCTAGCCCTTGACTGCGATCTCACCTGATGGTAAGTGATGATGCAGTCTAAGATGGTAGCGGGCTAACCTGTTAGGGGCATGGCAGTTATATTAAACCCACACCCCTTCGGTTTCTACACGGCATCGTACCGGAACGCTAAATCGCTTGGCGGCACGTCTTTACCGGTAGGGTGGTAACTAGCCACGGCCGAAGCCTCCCACCAGGCAAAACCACCAGACTAACATCTATTCCCAAAAAGGCTGCTTCAATACATACCATGTATTATAAAAACATTATTTTATGTAATATAAGAGACACCTGTAAGCCTTACATGTAATAAATAAATTGACGTAGTAGAGTAAAAAATAAGCAACAGTGCCGTAATTACGGATATAAAGTCCAACTGACCTAATTTCGGTCACGACGGCCAATCTTCATAGAGATCAGAGACACTCACTAAGAAAAGATTTTTAAGAATTTCACCTATGAAATTGAAGGAATATGTATTCCAAGAATTTAGGAAATTTCCTGGGCACTTTTCAGAGCCACCCGAATAAAGCAGGTAGAAAACCGGTCGAAATAGAAATAGAAAAAGGAAATATTCTTTGAGATAATATTGTTGTGTTTCCTAATAAAAGATTTAGAGCCTGTGCACACGGCGTATTATAAACACGCAGACAACGAGCGTTTGACGAACGCGCGGTGTCTGCGCCTTTTCAGTTTAAAAAGCTTATATTTTGTATATATTTTGTTTTGTATATATTTTGTAGCTTTTGTATAGAGACAAATTCGCCCATTAGAGAGAGACTACTTGTGTGTCCTACATGGAAAAAAAATGGTATTATTGAGTATTGTGCGTCTGTGACCTGTGTCGAGTTGTATAGTCCCATTAACTTATCTGACCCGGTGACAGCGTCACTAGTAGATATGAAAAATAAAAACAAATAAAAAACTTAACAGCATAAAAATTTGTTCCAATTTTAGCCACCGATAAGTTTGACGGATTTCAGAATCGCGTAAGTATCGCGATTCGCGTCCACTGCGCGCAGAAAATATACACCGTGTGCATAGGCCCTTAGAGACGGGATTTTCTAAATCTACGCAGTCTTTTTTTTTTAATCCACTATAAGCTAGCCCTTGACTGCGATCTCACCTGATGGTAAGTCACGGAAAATGGCTAGTATTTAACAAAGCATGAATGATATAGCTAATACAATAAAGATTAAAAATTATAATGTAATTTCAGGAAGAAATTTTAACGAAAACTCATCTTATTTGCGAAAATAATGAGACATTATAAATAAACGTCCCAACATTATTTATTAATGAGGTGTAATTTCTTTCCAGGAAAAACATTATTTTCCTATTAGAAGCCAGATGATGCCCGCGACTTCGTCCGAGTAAATTAAGGTTTTTTGATTCCCACGGGAATATAACATTCTAGGATAAAAATAGTCTATGTTCTTCCCATCTGTACCAAATTTCGGCAAAAGCGGTTGAATAGATGAGCCGTAAAAGCGTAAGAGACAGACAGAGACACTTTCGCATTTATAATATTAAGTATGAATTTAAAATATCAAAGTTGTTATGATTTATAACAACTTTAATTTTTTTAATCCATACGAGACTATTAGTCTCGTTTCCTTCGAGTATAGAAAAGGTAAAGAAATAGCAGAAACCTTAGCGAAACATTTAAACAATGCAAATGCCAAATAGTGCTCGATCATCTCGATTTTAATTTCGGAAAAATATCAAAAAATCATTTTCAAAAGCGATAGCTGGTAAAATATGCCAAAGTTGTCAAAGTAACTCGTACATTTTCGAAGTCTTTAAAAGCGGAGAGCAAAAGTAACATAGACACGATTATCACCATAAGGTAGGGTTAACGAAATCCTTATGGTGAGAAACGGCGCGGACGTCATGGCGAGAAAAAGCTGTCTTTTAAATTCTTTCTGGAGATTTAACTGAAATGAATCAAGAGGAGGCCTGAAGGTAACTTTGTTTACGATTTTATAGCAAGCAATAGAAAGAAAGTTAATATACTGTTAATGATAATAACTACTTATAATAATCATTATTGTTTTTTCGTTTATTTTTCTTTTATTAATAATATTATAAAAATTTTAAGTAATATGCATGTGTTGGGATAAAAGTACAATTGGCTTAGCGTTAGAACAAAAATACACTGAGCTGACAGAACGAAATGTTTGTCTTCGCGTCGAGACGACGACGTTTTGTCCTATCATACTAGCATGTAGTAGCCCCATCTAAAAGTGAGTTTGCCCGCCAGACAAAAATTAGTTGTCCCTATTATAATGTGTTTGCGCTAACGGTTGGCCGAAATAGGCATCATTTCTAAGGGCATGATTATGTAAGTAGGAACGTCAGTGTATTTCCCGTTAAGCGACCTATCGGATAGCAAGACAAATTGCCCGCCTCAAGGTGTCCTTACCAGGCTTATTAGCATGGCCCGGACAGGCACGACGCCCGGACATTTAGTCGATATTTTGTCGATATCCTGATTTATCGCTCCTGGATCGGGCAACGTTATGGTGAAAAATTACGAGAGACGTCTTTTTTTTTAAATATAATATACTTTTTGCGTACAATCATATTATCTGATGGTAAATGATGATGCAGCGTGAAGCGCTTGATGATACCTATGTACTATTTTTGAAGGTGATTTTTACTATTGTTAGTGGGAAAATAAAAGGCAAGTGCATGCCATTTTCCTGTTTACCTGAGTAAACTTAAGGGAGCGCTAACGGATACGATTCAAACATTGGATAGAAGCAGATGTTACTTTGCAGAAGTTCATGATAATAAAGGAACTAGAAGTTTAATTTGCTATAATCTGCCACAGTAGACAAATCTATGTGGTTTTATCTTGTATTTACAGCTTGCGAGAATCACCGCCCAGTAAACCAGCAGTTAGGTGCGAATTGCTGAATTGAAAGCAAATTAAACTTCTAGTTTCTTCATTATGATGCGATTCACACAATATCAAACATCTACTCCACACTCCACAGAGGTTAGTGAAAACAGTGGATCGGCGCCCATACAAATTGCAGACCACAGGCTCACCTACTATACCTATCTAGGTATACATACTAATATTATAAATGCGAAAGTTTGGATGGATCGCTCTATGGATGGATGTATGTTTGTTACTCAATCACGCCCGAACGGCTGAACGGATCGGGATGAAATTTGGCACAGAGATAGATTATAGCAAGTCTGGAATAACACATAGGCTACTTTTTATCCCGGAAAATTAATGAGTTCCCGCGGAAACCAAATACCTCAATCCACGCGGACGTAGTCGCGGGCATAAGCTAGTTTATTATATATTTTAGTGTTTAGATGTTGATTTGATTTGATTCTATCCCGCGCTCTTGTTTGATAATCTCCTCTCCCCAGAGGTTGTCTGAAAGAGATTCCTTTAGCAATAAGACTGCTTTTGCACCCTTCTGTTTTATATTTTAACCTCTTTGTTTATTATCTTTGTTTCAAGTGTGTGCAATAAAGAGTTTTATCTTTCTATCTATCTAGTATACCATCGTGCACCTCCAAGCTACATACTATTTTTGAAGATGAAATGATTTTTGTAGGACACCTTATGCCACTTAGATCTGTCGCGACGGTTCCACCGGTTCGGAAAATAGTTTCTACTGAGAAGAACCGACAAGAAATTCAGCAGTTGCTGAGAGATTTTGATGCTAAAAATGCAGTATGACTAAGAATGACAGCCATATTGCTTTTTATTCGATGATAAATAAAATAAATTTACAGAATACGATTCAAAAGGTGGTAATTTCAGCATAATTTGGTTAAAAGAAATTACAAACTCATTTTCGAAATTGTACAAAAGCTTTTTAAATTTTTCAATACATTTTATAGGATACCACTACTACGAGTTCCACGATATTACGAGTATATATTGATATTTATATTCTCGCATTTATCTTTAGTATAGGGGAGAGGGGTTCCAGAGGGGTTATAAGTAATTCTAAAATACAAACGTCAACAATATTAAAACAATACGGATTTAAGCGATGGTAGTGTGCCTCAGTTAGAAGTCTCTAGTTCAGAGTAATTTTGACATATTTTCAGATTTTAATTACATTTTCAATCCACTTTCTAGATTAGTTAGCAACGATTAAACTCAAGAAATTTAATTTATTATACATGGTTAGCCCTTAATCAATTTTATATTACCTTCAAAAGATAAAGATGATATAAGATAAAGTAATTATGAGGTACTTAAGCATTAACCCTAATTCAAAATTACTTTGTAATCCTCATCATTCGGAGGCCTAAGACATTAACATTTAAAAGTCATTAAATCGTATAACTTGAACTGCTTAAGGAATTCATACATGCTTTATGACAAGCAATATGAACTCCTTAAGCAGTTCGAATTATCCATTTGATAAACATTACTATTTTAATTACAACTTTCTTAAACAATCTGGCCTCCCGTTTCAGCATCTGCCATTCTAATCAAGACAACGCAAATATTGTTTCCAAGACATTTTATTTGGTGAATGGTGAAGTATAGAATGATGAACTATGAAGACCTATCTATAAGTAGCAAACATCGAAAAGCTATTATTTTAATTAATACTAAGAAATAAATTAAAATCTAAATTAAAAACTAATTATATCTATTTACAAAAAAATTATTAATTTTTATTACAAAATAAAGAAATTCGTAATTCAGAGTTGGCAATAGCGTATAATATAATCGCTAACTATGAACTTATAAAATCTCGAACCCATCTCGAAAGTGAACTACCGTCGACGTAAGCTAAGCCGGTGCAATAGTAAGAGCTTCCTCGCCTTCCAGGAGCTGTTATTTATTGAAAGTCATGAATACAAAACAGAATCGACTTTTTACTTCTCTTTTTGTTTTATTGTTTGTTTGTCTATGTTCTTTGTCGTGGGAAAGTTATTGAATGTATAGATGTGGTTCCACGCCTGTTTCTTTTCACTTTTTTTGTATTAGACAATTGGGTTTTCGATTTTCTTTTCTTCCAAATTATTTTGTATGAATAATACGAATTTCCTTGTTTTCTCTTAACTTGTTTTCTAAAGATCGGGGAAAAATATACAAGTAGGTATTCTGAATTGCCAGCTTTTCATCTTTTCCTAAATTCGAGCTTCGTACTGCTGGGTTTACATTATTTTTTCTTAAATGTTCTTAAATGATAGTGAACAGAAAAAATAATGCTCGAAAATTTGGACGTCACTATCTGACGCTAGCGACTTCATCCACTTGGGTTTAGTTTTTAAAATAGTAATGAGATAAAATATAAAATAAATTTCATAATAAACTTAAAATACTAATACTATTTTATTTGCTTCAACTATATCTAAGCAAACAATATCATCGACTTGTTACTCAGTCGCGGCGTGATTGATGGACAAACCAACATACAAACGCACTTTTGCATTTATAATATTGGTAGAATAAGTAATTAAACAGATAAAAAATAGTTTCGACGATTCATAAGCATTTCTAATAAGTTTATTTGAATAAAAAAATATGAGTTGAGTTTGAGTTTGAGTTATACTGTTCCTAAACTTACTTAAATACATATAAAAAAATTGCGGAACAGGATATGAACCTGCTCTCTGGGAATCGCGCCCGGAATGCCTTTGACCGCTAGGCCACGGTTCACTTTCCCATTAGTGCCGAAATTTGTCAATAATTTCTCAGAAATTTTAAGTTATTCTGTTCTAGTTATGCGGATCGGAAATAGAGAAATAAAGAAACAGAAGTAACTACCACAAGCTGATTGCGATGGTTGAAGATTATGTATAGCCCGCGCGCGAGCTCCGAGGAATTCTATATGGAATGTTAAAAGTAAACCTTAGTTGTCAGTACAAAACAATACTGCTATCGCAAAACTACTCGCGTCAAGGTCGAAACTAGTGCTGGGAGCGAGCTGGACATGGAGCGACGATCGGGGGTGACGTACAGCCGTAGTTTCTTCAGACCCCGATTCCTCGGAGCTCGTGCGCGGACTATAAATGACAAAGGAGCATGGATTTGACTTTCTCCAGCAATGCTAAGGACAGCTGTTACTTATTAATTAATGAAATTGTAAATTATTTTTTCAAAAGAGCAACCGCCGAGTTTCTTGCTTGTTCTTCTCGGTAGGAATTGCATTCATTGATTCACTCGACGATTCAAAATTACATGAAAAGTTAACTTGAATAAAAAAAAACATTTGAATTTTGAATTGCAATAGGTGTTCGCGATAAACCTTATTATGGTGAAATATTGGTTAATTCTAGTTTGAGCTTAAAGAGCTTATTTGAGCAATTAATTTTGCCGGTCATCAGTCATTATTCATAACATTTTCAGTTAAATGTACAATGAATTGTGGTTAAAATTATATTTTTTGTGTATTTTTTTTTTTTTACGTTCCCTCAAATATGGTCGAGCGAAGCAATGGCTGGATCATGCGTCATGCTCGTGAACGGGTGCCACCGGCGGGAATGGGGCTACTTTCTGTCTGCCCGTCTTTGACATGAATTGAATAAACAAATTTAAGAAATCCATTAAAAGTATGCTCCTGAAAAAAGCTTATTATACTGTTGAAGATTATGTAAATGATAGAGGAGCATGGATTTGATCGCTCCAGCAATGCTAGGGACAGCGGTTACTTATGTACACATTGATATAGTAATTGTAAATGAATTATTTAAAAAGAGCAACCACCGAGTTTCTTGCTGGTTCTTCTCGGTAGGAATGGCATTCCGAACCAGTGGTAGATTCACTTGACGATTCAAAAGTACTTGTAAAAGTTTATTTGAATAAAAAATATTTGAAATTGAAATTGAAATTGAAATTTGCTACAGCGTAGGTAGGCTTTAGGTAGGTAGACTGCCTTGTTGGTCTAGTGGTTGGGATGTTTGACTGCATCCGACGAGGACCCGGGTTCGAGTCCCGGGTCGGGCCATAATGAGTATTGGGTTTTTCTGACTAGAAGTTCTCATTACTAGCCCGGAGTTAGGAAGTTGGCGGTGTTTCACTCCCGTGCCTCGGAGAGCACGTTTAGCCGTAGGTCCCTGTTATTATCACTAACATGATAATAGTCGTTAGAGTCCGCCAACCCGTATTGGAGTAGCGTGGTGTGTCTAAGCTCTAATTGCCTCTCTACTATGAGAGTGGAGGCCTGTGCACGGCAACAAGTGGGAGGTCTCGGGTTTAATTTCCAGCAGTCTGTCTCTAGTGTCTCCAGTCTGAACTTGGCTGGAGGCTTCGGCCGTGGCTAGCTACCGCCGCGGCACAGACGTACCGCCAAGCGATATCGAGTTCCGTCACAATGCCGTGTAGAAACTGCTTAGGGTATGGGTTTAATATAACTGCCATAACCCTGACAGGTTAACCTACTACTATCTTAGACTGCACTATCACTTACCACCAGGTGTGATCACAGTCAAGGGCTTAATTGTAGTAGATTAAAGTGTGTGTGCGTACTTTTCTGAAGTTTCACTTCAGGAGATAAATATAACTTGTATCCTATCTCATTATCTCGCAGGCAAAATCTTATTATGAATATGTTTGTCTCTTTTAGGTGCCGCTTTTTCGTTTCATCGAATTTACAAATCACAACGATTCTTAAGAAGTTTCACCTCAATAAACAAAAAAATAAAGAATTTTAATAAAGATTCGTAGTAAGGGTCAGGGCCCTTCGTTGCTACGAAGAGAATGAGCCTAGGTAATATTTACGAAACACACCAAAAAAAAGAGAAGTTTTCCACAAAACGTATATTCCGGCCGCCGTTTTCCCGTTGCCTCAACTATAAGCAACTGATTTATTTCGTACCTTTCTTATTGGCTCCAATAAACACACCCGTTTCATTCCTTTACTACGACATTTTTGCCAACCAATATTCGGAGCTAATACATTTAGACATTTTTCTCAGCATTGATATTAAAGTTGTCTATGATGCTTACTACCTAGTACCTACTAATATTATACCTAAACTAGCTGAGCATCCGTGACTTCGTCCGCGTGGTTTAAGTTTTTGTGATTCCCGCGAACGCTCCCTAATTTTCCAGGATAAAAAGTAGCCTATGTCTCTCTCCAGGTCCTCAACTATACCCTATATCCATGCCAAAAACCACGTCGGTCCGTTGCTCCGTTACAGCGTGATTGAAGGACAAACCAACAAACAAACACACTTTCGCGTTAACATATTATTACGACTAGCTGATGCCCGCGACTTCGACCGCGTGCATTACGTTTTTTTTATTCCCGTGGGAAATTCTTCATTTTCCGAGATAAAAAGCAGCCTATTTCCTTCCCCCGGATGTAAACTACCGCTGTACCAAATTTCATCAAAATCGGTTGAATAGATGGGCCGTGAAATCGTAGCAGACAGTCAGATAGACGGACAGACAGACACACTTTCGCATTTATAATATTAGTATACCTAGTATGAAAGTATGGATATGATGCTAAGCTACGTTAGCTAAGTGAGTTTATTTCCCGGTGTGGCCTGGGCTTAAAGACCCAGTAAACAGATGCAACCAGTATGGAAACTACTTATAAACGTTCGAAACAGGCTCGGTCACACAAACGTGCGCATCGACGAGACCCCAAGCGCTCGTCGCAGTGCCGTCAGTAGTGAGTGCAGCGTCATCGCATGTTCGATGCGCACGTTTGTGTAAGTGAGCTGTTTCGAACGTTTCGTATGTTCGATGCGCACGTTTGTGTGAGTGAACTGTTTCGAACATTTCTAGGTAGTTTTCATACTGGTTGTATCTGTTTACTGTGTTAAAGACGTCTTACGAAGACCTTCGGACGATGAAAGCGGCTCAAAGTTTTTCTCAAAGGCTGACCGGAGTACTGCAGTTTTCTACGATAAACTTATTAACTTTTTTGAAAAGTTGTTTTGAAAATGGCCTCTCCCACGAGAAACTGCTGCATGAAAACATTATCGTAATTGAATAACAGTTTAAAAAATAAAGCGTTGCTATAAGCGGGCTGGCTTTGAGAATAACGACGACCTCCCCTGGCGCAATTTTGAGCGCTGTGGCCTTAACGTGGGAGGTCTCGGGTTGGATTCCCGGCAGGGTCAATATGAGGATTTATAACTTCTAAATTTTCTGTGGTCTGGTGCGAGGCTTCGGCCGTGGCTAGTTACCACCCTAACGGCAAACACGTGCCAAGAGATAAAAGCGTTCCGATACGATGCCATGTAGAAACCGATTAGGGTTATGGGTTTAATAAAACTGCCATGCCCCTAAAAGTTTAGCCCGCTACCATTTTAGACTGCATCGTCAGTTACCATCAGGACCAGTTACCATGAGATTGCCGTATGTTGCCGCCAAGGGCTAGTAGTGCCGTAGTGGATAAAAAAACATAATTTTCTGGGATAATAAGTACCCTATGCCACTAGAACCTGGGGGTTCTCAACTATACCCATGCAATAAATCACGTCAATCCGTTGCTCTGTTGCGGCGTGATTGAAGGACAAATCAACAAACAAACACACTTTCGCATTTATAATACGACTAGTAAGAAGTAAATAAATGGAAAAATCTGTTAATTACTGTAACGATAAGTATGATTAAACCCTTCACGGTGCCCCGGACCACCTTAAGCTCAAAACAGAGTGGCGGGCTGTCATTAAAAGCGGTCGTATAAACGTTGTGAGTATTTCGCACATTGTTCTTGTTAATGAAAACCCTTTGTAAGAACTTTGGCTCTTTAGTTTTATACGGCAACTCTCACTTTATGAGGTGTTTTACCTGTACTTAGTAAAAACAAATAATTAGAGAAGTTGGGTCAGAGCGCGACATAACGTATAGTTTTATACTAAGTAGATTAAGCTCGCGACTTCGTCCACGTGGATTAAGTTTTTTAATTCCCGCGGGAACTCCTTAATTTTCCGGGATAAAAGTCCATATCCTTCCCCGGGATACAGCTTACCTCTGTACCAAATTTCATCAAAATCGGGTAAATAGATGGGCCGTGAAAGCGTCGCAGACAGACACACTTTCGCATTAATAATATTAGTATGGATGCATTTTGAGTTTTAATTTATAGTGTTTGACTCAGCTTCACCCATCTTGGGTAAGCTATAGCTGAGAAATATATATCAGTATGACAAGAAAACGTGTCGCCAGGACTATGGGATTTTGGTAAAATATTATGGAAAACTCAGACTGAGGCATGTAGGTTGTTTTCATAATGCTTTCCTTCGCCGTTAAATCAAGTGATATTTAATCGCATATATACGTAACTTCCTCGTTGGTCTAGCGGTTAGCATAGTCGACTGCGAATCACGAGGTCCTGGGTTCAATTCCCGGTCGGGCATAAAAATTGTTGGGTGTTGGGTTTTTCAATTCAGAAATTCTCAGTGCCAGCCCGGAGTTGGAAGTTGGCGGTGTTTCACCCCCGTGCCTCGGAGAGCACGTTAAGCCGTCGGTCCCGGTTATTATCACTAAAATGATAATAGTCGTTAAAGCCCGCCAACCCGCATTGGAGCAGCGTGGTGGGTCTAAGCTCTAATTTCCTCTCTCCTATGAGAGTGGAGGCCTGTGCCCAGCAGTGGGACGTTAATAGGCTGTAGTGGTGGATACGTAACTTCAAAAAGTTAGAACTTTGGAAATGCGCACCCAAAAATCTAACCTTTGACCATCCGAATAGGAAGCCGATGCGTCTCAACCACTAGGCTCTTGCCGCTATATTACTTTGTACTCTGGTACGACAACTCATAGATTTAGGATTAATCCTAAATCTATGCCGCTACTGTACTGTGGTCCAGAAATAATATAAATGAAGAATAAAAAAACACCCGACACATTCTCGAACCACGAACTCCTGAACTAGGAGAGCTGATTATCTTTAAACGGCTGAATAGATTTTATGTAGCTAGATTTTATATTACATAGCTAGGAAGAACACCTTCGATTTAGCCACCTTTCACAGAATCAGTTCACCCGTTTACACACACATACGGTAAACTTATATCACCCCTCTGCTTGCCTTGAGTTTAATAAAATTGTATTTCAAAACTTGAAGTCTCTATTCCCGTGAACTCAGCACAACTACTAATTACATTCCTCCGAAAAAGTCCCATTAAAGCAGTCCCTAACCACTCCACTTTGCCCAACACAAAGTAGGGTGTCACCTAATTACATCGTAAAAAGCAGTCCCATAAAACGTACTCGGGGTTTCACACATCGGCTTAAGTCGTAGATCGAGGAGGCGGCTTAAATGTCGGGATCAACCATACTATAGCAGACGATTCAGCCGCACATGGTGTACACTTGTACACATAATAATTTGTCAAATTCATCAGCGTATGCGTGAATAGTTGATGTAGTTTTTTTTTTATTTATTTGAACTACCGACAGAATTACATGCTGAAGGTATACAAAATGTTAAACGGCTTTAGGCACTAGGTACACACGCAATTCAATTTACAGGTAGTCACATCATGCAAATAGGAAAAGTCGTACCTACATAATTAACACAACACACAACACAAATGCTCGCCGAACTGCTGAACCGTAAGAATGTAGGAATGCCATTCTGAATTAGTGGTAGATTCATTAGACTTGAATCGTCTAATGAATCTACTACTAGTTTTTTTTTTAATCCACTACAAGCTAGCCCTTGACTGCGATCTCACCTGATGGTAAGTGATGATACAGTCTAAGATGGTAGCGAAATCTACCACTAGTTAAACTTGTAAAATTAAATAAATAAAAAGGACGTGTCGCGGTAATGTGTGCAGCTGAAAAATATTGCGCGCCGACTATTTGTCCGTAGTGTGTCTAGCGCGATATTATAGCCTCCAGGCAGGTTTATCCGCCTTTGGCATTCGAGGGTAATGAAACGGCCGCCTCAGCACTTCAGTCCAGGACTTTTGTAGAGTCGATTATGAGACTTTATGACGACTCTTGGCATTTCCTAGGGGAATAACATAATTATGGTCTATTAACTATTTAGTAATGAAAAGAAAATTCATAAAGGTGTGTCCAACATAAGAGCGGCAAATACACGACAGCAACATGCTGCGTTTGCAAGACAATTCTCTCAATTCAGTTTGTATTATAATATGTGGTCCAGACGTCCAATGACAGCACGGCATTCAGCGCACGCACTATTGCCTCATTATGTATGGACACACCTTAACATTAAAAGAAACCAAAACATTACTCAATAAAATTCATGTAATAAAACTATTAGCGGTAAACACAGTAAATAATTAATTATAGTTTACCGTATTTAATTATATCTCATTCTCTCGCAGGTTAAATCCTATAATGAATATGTTTGTCTCTTTTTGTTGTCGCTTTTTCGTTTCATCGAATTTCCAAATCACAACTTATTCTGAAGATGTTTCACTTCAAAAACGGGTGTTTGCAGATCAACTTTTAAGTGAATTACTCGAACTTTTTGTTCACCAGACAAAATATTTCCGTAATGCATTTGTGCTTAAAATCCACAATTCACGCCGCTTTCACTTAAAGAAAACCCCCCTAGGTTTAAACTTCTCAGATTTGTCTCTAACCGGGGATGAAAAGATCCGCTAATGCGACTAGTTCCACTTGGAACGTGCTTCCCAGTTTTTATTGTCTTCCTGAAATTACTCTTCGCTTGTCTGTTAGTATTTTTATAAGGTGCATGATTATTAAGCATTCTTAGTTACTTGCTACGGTTGAAACGTAGATTCTCTACGATAATACAGCATTGTTCTACGCCTGTACGTAATGATGCCTACAAAGTTAGTTAAAATCTCATCTCAACTACCGATCTTACGTAGTAATAATAAATTAGTATTCTGTTTGATAAGTAAAGGGTGTACGCACTCATTTCCATAATTAAAGAAATCTTTATCCCCAGGGCTTCTGGCAATCCGGAAACAATGGATATAGTTGAGTTTTTTCGATAACTAACTAAACTCATTCTTTGTGTACTCTAAAGTATTGTTGTTAAAATTTGTATGCTGAAAAAAACTTATGACACCCCCCAATCATGTTTGGAAACGCCTCATATTATTGCCGGACGCCGTCACCATTATGCCCAAGTAACTGCCTCGTTGGTCTAACTCTAGTGGTTAGCAAGTTCCACTGCGGACGACGAGGTCCCCGTTCTTATCAGTAACAAGACATTCTCTGTACTAGTCTGGAGTTAGAAAGGCGGTGTTTCACCCCCGTGCCTCGTAGAGCACGTCAAGCGTCGTTTGCGCCTGATCTCTCTCCGCTCGTGTCGGATTTTCCGTCCCATCGGGCTGACAGTAAAGGAACAGAGAATGCACCTGTGTTTGCGCATACACTTGTGCATTATATTCTCTCCCGCGCAGATGCCTAATGTAGCTGGAGATTGGATGTCGTGACCGAAATTCTTACGGGGAGGACATTATTATAAAATTTCTGTGCTCTGTGACAAACTCTCATATTCAGATAGTGGTAAATACAACACAACCAAGGAGATATGTGAGGATACCAGGTGGCAGACCAACGGTTTTACGCGATCTTTGGGGAATGCGGATGAGAAACCACCAACTTCCTAACTCCGGGCTAGTACTGAGAATTTATTAAGAATAAATCTAATCTAATACCTTTTTTTTATTCTCGACCGCGGAATGGAAACCATGACTTCATCATCGTAAATGAGGCATTTAATCTGAGCATTAATTTTATTAGTATAACACTACGTTAATTATACCGAAATCAAGTCGGTAACAACTAACAAAGCATAATATCTAACCAAAACTTCATCTCGCCGCTAGATATTTTCAAATGACATCACAGCAGACCAAATTGTTCTTTGTCCATACTGTAATAACGTTTAGAATTGCATGAAGTTCATGGCTACAGTTATAACAAGTTTATAACAAACTTCTTACTTATATGTTTGAATACGCCATGCTGTATAAACCGCCTTGGGTAAAGTTTATTCTTAATTATATGACTGTTACCATTTAGAGCCGTCCTAGACTTCAGACTTTTTGGCGCCCGATAGCTCATTCAATTTCTCAAGTTTATAGGCTCCTAGTACTAAAGATATAATAATCGTATCAAAATATTTATTTTCTTAAATATACAGTCACTATTTTTTTTTATTATTCCACTACAAGTTAACCCTTGACTGCGATCTCACCTGATGATAAGTGATGATGCAGTCTAAGATGGTAGCGAGCTAACCTGTTAGGGGTATCGCAGTTATGATAAGCCCATACCCCTAGTAGGTTTCTACACGGCATCGTACCGGAACGCTAAATCGCTTGGCGGTACGTCTTTTCCGGTAGTGAGGTAACTAACCAGGGGCGAAGCCTCCCACCAGACCAGACCAGAGAAAATTCAGAAACTATAAATTCCCAAATTGACCCTGCCGGGAATCGAACCCGGGACCTCGCGCTCAACACACTTGTGCACTATAATATCTCCCGCGCAGATGGCTAATCTCTCTGGAGATAGGCCGCCGTGGTCGAAATTCGGTCGGGAGGACATTTATTATTATGGTACATGAGTATGATCTTTAACAATATATACGAGTATGTACATAACATATTTAGTATGCCTAATTAAAATGGCAACTAACATTATACTTAGAGATCAATGGTGGGTGTCCTTGCTAGTTATTTGAAACGTAGCAGACGTAAAGTCACATTTCGTATCTACACTAATACTACTAGCGGATACCCGGCGTGTGTCACTACGCTAAGAAAATTAAAAAAAAACCATCTTCGCAATAATGCCTTTCTAATAAAAACCGGTTTGGGGCACATTTGGATGGTTTCAAAGTCTATATCGGACATACGAGTAGAAACAATTTTTGTGTTTTATATATGTCACCGTAAGATTGTAAAATCCGTTAGATTATAATCTAACGGTTTCTATCCCGCTAGATTATAAACTATCGAAAGATTGTAAACCGTTCAATGTTCTGAGTATTAATTTATGAAATATTTATTGTTTTTACGTTTTCTTGTCTCTTTCTTGTACAGTTCGCGAGCGAGTTGAATGCAGAGTAAATGTAAGTGTCACCATACATTTACTCTGCATTCAACTCGCGCGCGAACTATAGGTTAGGTTATTGTTGGACATGAATATTCAGGTACACTTAGGTTCTATCGGGTTAATATACCTAATATATTACAATTTACCGAAAAATAACGCGTTAAATTGTAAGCAGTATGTTACGGTTCACAATCTGTCGAAAGTTTATAATCTATCGAGATAAAAAACGTTATATTATAATCTAACGGTTTTTACAATCTTACGGTGACATATATACAAAATTGCGAAAGTTTGGATGGACGGATGTTACTCAATCGCGCCAGAACGGCTGTAAAAACGGATCTGGAAGAACGAAAATTTGGCACAGAGATAGATAACACATAGGCTATTTTTTCCCCGAAAGCTTGTTTATAATATTAGTATCAATTTAAATATTTCGTCGAACGACTGTACGACGGGCGACCGTTTAGTCTGATGTTTGTACATAATTTAGGTATAATTTTAGGCCCGACTACACACACGGTGGTATTCGTAATTTCACTATTTGAGTAGTGCGATACCGGATTGAAACTTAAATATTTAATCATGCTTGTTTGTTTTACTGTGGGTCTGTCTATATTTATCATATAAACGAGTTTTTACTCGTAACCCCGTTGTAGAGGTAGCTTAATATGAATGTAACGCTTAATTGATTTCTAGGGGTTTGTATTAAAAAACGATCGACTAAAATTAGAATGGAGAAAGCTAGGCTACATTTTATCCCAGAAAATTAAAGCTTCCGTGGGAAACAAGCAGGCATCATCTGGTAAAAGTGTATCATACCCACCTATTAAATCTTTATTAAAAATTTAAAAAACAATAGTAAAGTCCCATCGAAATTATAAATGCGAAAGTTTGGATGGATGGATGAATGTTGTAAGTCACGCCAGAATGACTCATCGGATCTGGATGAAATTTGGCACACAGATAGATTATAGTCTGGAATAATACAAAGACTATTTTTTATCCCGGAAAATTAAAAAGTTCTCGCCGGAACCAAGAAGCTCGTTCTACGCGGACGAAGTCGCGGGCATCAGCTAGTTTATAATATAAACCAGAATATTATAGTAATTCTAGAACTATAATATAGATAGGTATGCAACTATGCATGAGCGATTCTGTTCGGTTGAAATAGGTAATCGCGATTGGCCGAGACCCAGTGAAATCTAGTCTAGGTTTAACTTATTGCCTAAGCCAGTGTCCATTTGGATTTATTCCAAGCCAAAGATAATACACGAACAGTTTACAGGTAACGTTTTCGGGTGCAACAGACCGAAATTTTACTGCATTCAAACCAGTCCAGAATTAAAATATATAAGAAAACTTTTTGAAAATTATTTCAATTGAGATGCGATTTTGCCTTTTTCTTATTTCACTACAAGTTATCCCTTGACTGCTATCTCAGCTGATGGTAAGTGATCATGCAGTCTAAGATGGCTAACCTGCCTTAAAGCGAAAACACACTAGAGATCGGTTAGAACAACAATGAAATGATTTATTTCACGTAGGATACCTTGCGCCACTTATTATAAGCCGTAAGAATCTACCACCCGTAGAGTTAGTTAGGTACTAGGTATATACTAACTCTATGCTACCACCGTTTCGGAAAGATTATTCGACTGAGAAGAACCGGCAAGAAACTAAGCAGTTGCTCTTTATAAACAGAAAACAGTTTTACTTTGCACAAATATACAATGCATAGGTACGTTACGTAACAAGTATTATATTGACTTATGGGTTACCGGATGCGAAGCCGGTTGCTTTCATGCAACATTGTCATTGAGAAAATCATCAATAGTGTAATAAGATGCTGGTTTTAACAGTAAAGTTATAAGGCAGTATAGTTTTGCGTTTAAAACTGTAATTCTGCGCGAAACTTCTGCCGGCTGGGAACGACGATGTTTTATCATCCGGTCGCACTAATGTGCGCGTCTCATGTTCAAGTGGCGCTGGAGAAGCGGTGCAGGACGAGAAAGAGTGGTAGCTTCTAGTATTGAAGGGCAAGATGCTCTATGGGTCACTGAATCAGCGTAGTAAGTGAAGGTGCGGGAGTTACATGCAGCACAGATGTTGATAGTGCGATTTACTATAAAAACAGACGTATAAGCATGAAATTACAGTTCAATTTACATTGCTTTGAATATTGGAGAGACGTGCTCGAGGACTTTGACTATATTCCACGAAGAATTCAAACTCAAAACTCAAACTCAAAGTAGGTATATTGGTACATATACTTCTGAACGTCACGTTTACAAAGTATAAGACGTAAATGGTGCTAATTAACCAGCTAATTATGAATTACGTACATATTCGCCTATTTCCGGAGCACCTCTGGAACAGAAAATTTTACAAAAATTACATTTATACATTATAGAGCTGTAAAAATGTAATTTACTCTTAATTCGATCGCAAGATGTTATGATTTATCACCCGCGTGATTACCTTTGGGTTCACCGAACGTTTGATTGTCCGAAAACCGTTTATTACTTTATTGGGCACGAGAATTTCATTATTACAGCTATGTACAGTTTTTATTAAGAATATTTTATTATATTGTTTCTATTATATCAAAACCAAGGTAAGTAGTAAAAAATCGTAATTTCATCGTCAAGAACTTGGCTTGATAGCATTTAGTCAGAAGATGAAATTGTAAGAATGTGCGAGAGAGAGGGGAAACTTAGGTTACCTCACAGCTTTAGGTAAGTGTTACCCGTTGCTTCCAGTACTCGATTTTCTACCTCATGGTTTTTCATTTATTTGCAGTCACCGAAATTCTGAAATTCACGAGAATTTTCCTTTACCACTTCTATTCTCTTTCTGAAGTCTGTGGTCTGTATGTTTGCGGGGGCGTTTAAGGTTGACCGAAAAGTAGTTTATAAACAGAATTTTAAGTAATAAGGCGTACGTCCGTGGCACGTAAAATCAGATTGTGACCACGCACAAAGTCATTGCGCGACTATAATTACCTTCCATGAACCCTCTACAGTCTACGGCGTAGACGTCTACGTCATTCGTTTTGAATATAGCTTTATTACTAATAGATTAAGTTTTGCAGCAGATTAATATTAAGGGGGATTCTTTGCACCCTATAGAGTACCTTCACCATATATGAGCCCTGTATATTGGTGGGTCTGTCTAGGACAGCAGATCAAAATATTAAATAAATAAAATCGATCTTCAAAAATACTCGAGCGCGTCAGATTAAGGTAGAGTGAGTTAATTACATGCTGAAATGTGTACATTCAAATAATCTGACTATTTGAGCGAGACCTAAAGTTATAGTTGGAGAGTTACAAACTTAAAATCCTCCAACTGCTTTAGGTCTCGTTCAAATCGTCAGATCCCAAAGAATCCCCCTTTATATTAATCTGCCGCGCTAGAGTAAAAAATCAAAAATCGCCTCTTGGGCTATCTATCAAAGTAAAGGAGTTCTGTCACGGGATTAAGCTAGAGTTATTTTTTTTAATATATGGACTAGCATTTGACTGCAATTAGACCTGCTTGCAAGGGGTGATACAGCCTAAGGTGGAGCGTGCTTGTCAATAAGATGCCTATTCACTCTTGATTAATACATTGTAATCCATAGCCGGCTCCCTATACCTACTGACCATAAATTCCCTCTCAATGAGAATGGTTTGAGCAATAGTCTACCACGGTGGTCAAGAGCGGATAGGCAAACAGCTCCCATGAATATTATGAAAAATTCCCTGTTGCATGCAGTGTAGTCTAAGATGGAAAAGGGCTAACATGTTTTTTATTCGACTACATAAGTTAGCCCTTGACAGCGATTTCATTTTGATGGTAAGCGATGATGCAGTCTAACATGGTAGCGAGCTAACCTGGTAGACCCCTACCAGCTAAGCCCGCTATTTGCTAATTGCCCCTATACTAGTTATATTAAACCCATACTCCTTATGGGCTTCTACACGGAATCGTACCGGAACGCTAAATGTTTTGGCGGTATGTTTTTACGTACCAGCAAGTCATTTTATACCAGTTTTATACTTGTTTTGTAGAACCCATCAAACACCAAAGTTACGCAACATCAAAAATACACAGTTTTATACTTGTTAGAACCCATCAAAGCTACGCAACATCAGAAATAAACGTTTAATCTTTTCGAAAATCGAACCCGGGAACTTCCACTCATAAAAACCGCTTCACACTCCCCCTAAGCTCTCAGTGCTGCCTAGTTTTACGAGTATTTTAACAGGCTTAAAGCTTTTAATTCAAGGAAACGTATAAAGTGTAAAAGCCAGTTAAGTGAGAATAACGCTCAACTATTCAGTCAAACGTTAACTCCAGTGCGTGTAGTTGACATAACTTAGGTATAACAATAACACATCTTGTATACGCCTCTATATTGTGGCTACGAAACGAGCGGGTAGAGTCCATTCTAAATTAAAAATAAATAAATTTCATTTTTAAAAAACCTCAATTCTATACGACACAAGTTTCGATCTAGTTCCTCCGTCACTTTTTAACCATCGTACCGCAAGGCTAAGGTCTGCAAGCGATGTGCAGCTTCCCCTTTTCTAATACGAACCGCTAAGATAGTATAGAATAGTCCCTTCCAGATTTGGTTTTTCCTTCCACTTTCCGTCAAATTAAGCGTTAATATGCATCTTTTAGGCAAGAACGCTCCATCTTTGGCTGCAACATCACTAATTGAAAGCAAGTCCAATTGCATCCAAACTCAAACCGATAAATTAAAAAAAAAGTATATCCGATTAAAATGCACTGTAAAGTTGATTCAACTATAGGGCGGATCGGGTGGTAGGGCAAATTTAAGGTACATTTTTATAAATGTATGTATTTTTATATTCTCTCCTTTGACTACAAATCTAAGTAAATAATTTTTGAGTATTTGGGTACAAAAAAACATAGCTAATACTTATTACATATCTCTGATATATCAAGTTATACTCTTAGTAAGGTGGATTAATACTGATATGTTTCAGAAATTAATACATGTTTAAGAATATAATTTAAAAACGCTTGCACTTACATTTACCTCTCCGCTCAGCTCATCAACGCCCGCACGTTTCCTGACCTAATCTTAAGACCCGATCACGGAAGAGTGCGTGTCTTGAGCTTTTTGTTTTTGACTTACAAAGAAAAGAAACGGATTACCGTATTTATCCGTATTAACAGCGGGCTAGTGTAAGAGATAGCTGTTGTAAAGTCTTTTCAAGAAATTGGTGCAGGTACAGTTCTAAAATATTACCAAATAATATGGATTGATAATTTGATGTTTCAAACCATGTTATTAAAACGCTTAAGCCTATATTTCCCGCTCCGCTAAGCTCATCAACACCCGCACATTTCCTGACCTAAACTTAAGACCCGATCACGGAATCGTGCGTGACTTGACCTTTTTGTTTTTGACTTACAAAGAAAAATAACGCATTACCGTATTTACCCGTATTAACAGCGGGCTAGGGGTGGTTATTGGTTAAAATGCCCACTTAAACCGCAATGCGGCGCTATTACGGCCCTTTGACAGAAAGCTTAATGGGCTAGTCGAAATAACAAGGAAACGGTCTAATCTAGATTTTGCTTATGAACATAATATTATATGTATGATAATGTGTCAAGAGCTATTTGAGAAAAGGGGTGGGTAATTCTATAAGTTCGCTACAGCAACGGCCTATAGCGATTACCACAGAAAAAATTGTGTGTCAGCTCCGACGCACGACTGGAGTTTATTCTTTACGAACGGGCGGAACGTTTATAAAACATATAGATTAGTAAATGAGGGTAAATGAACGCATTATTTATATTACTGAAAGCATTTACGATACATTTATTTATATTAAACATATCATACTAATATTATAAATGCGAAAGTGTGTTTGATTGTTGGGTTGTCCTTTAATCACGCTGCAAAGGAGCAACGGATCGACATGATTTTGGCATGGGTATAGTTGCGGACGTGGAAAGTGACATAGGCTTCTTTTTATCCCAGACAATTGAGGAGATCCGTAGGAATAAAAAAAGACTTAAACCACGCTAACCGTTCTTTCTTGATTGAGAAACAAACATCCATCCATCCATCCATCCAAACTGTCGCATTTATAGTATAGATTGGTCGTGTGCCAGCTGTCAAGCAATTAATAATTCCATACAAATCATAGGTAACGTTGTCGCGATCGAATGGGAAGAAAATCTCCCACTGGGCGCTCAGAACCTAAAAAAGTATGGTAAGAAGGTAGGTAAGAACCTAAAAAATCTGCTTAAGCATTCTGAAACTAACCGTATTCGGATAGTGTTAGAATATAAATCGCCTTAATAAAAAATATACGTCAAATTGCGGTTGATATAGGTATTTTCGCGGACATTTTTGACGACTTGTCTGGTAATTTTTAACCGACTTCAAAAAAAGAAGGTTTTTTTGTATGTATGTTACGCGATCATTCCGCCAATTGTGAATCAATTTTGATGATTCTTTTTTTGTTTGGTAGATATGGTATCATACTTCAGAAGTGGTCCCATATAAAAAAATTCGAAATTAATTTAGCGCTTTTTAAGAAAATCAACAAAACACAAAATAAATAGACAGTTTGTATTTTACTTTTTAGTTTAAGTTGGTACTTATACGTATAGGTATAGTTTTGAAGTCGGTTTTGTTTTAGATGAAAGTGAGTGAGATTCATCAAAGTTTGGCATGTATATAAAAAATCATCCATACACAAACTGGATGGAGTAGCAACTTCATTCCTTTCATTGTCATAAAAGAGACAGCAGCAGTCACAACTACTCCAAGCGGTCAAGCAGTTGCAAGCCAAACAAACTCGTCTCTGAACTATCGGCTGCAGTAATCGCCCGTCACACAACTGCAGTTCAATAGGGGTGATGCCTATATCCAAAATAAATTATTTCTAACTGATTATTATTATATAGAGGGCCTTCCAAAAGACCTAAAATTCACATCCTCGGTTAGTTTTAAGTTTGATAACCATTTTAAAATATAGATTAAAGAAAAAAAGTTTGTTGAAATTTGATGACGTTTTAAGTTTGCTAGAGAGTTGCTGATTTGATTGAGTTGTCATCATCCCTATTGTAACTTTTGACAACCTCCCTAGCGCAGTGTTGAAAGCTGTCTTAACGTGGGAGGTCCCGGGTTCGATCCCCGGCAGAGTCAATTTGGGAATTTACAATTTCTGATTTTTTTCTGGTCTGGCCTGGTAGGAAGCTACGGCCGTGGTTAGTTACCACCCTACTGGCAAAGACGTGCCGCCAAGCGATTTAGCGTTCCGGTACGATGCCGAGCCGAGTAGAAACCAATTAGGGGTATGGGTTTAATATAACTGTCATACCCTAAACAGGCTAGCTCACTACCATCTTAGACTGCATCATCACTTACCATCAGGTACAGAGGTCGCAGTCAAGGGCTAACTTGTAGATGATTATGATGCAACGACTGTTTGAGCGCTAAAATACCAACCAGTCAGTCTATCATTTTCCCAAAATAAATAAAGCTGAGTCAACAGAAGTTATACGGAAAGTTAACCAAGGAATCGTCCCTAGGTACCGTCCCCTACTTTAACTACGGACCCTTCCTGACCCACTTCAAATACTAACCCGTATAACCCTCATAGGTATATTTAAGTTCATAGGATGCAATCGATCCTCATTATTTATGCATTGAAACCAATGGAACCTATATCTGTATAAGCTATTTATTTGGAGTTAATCCATTCGTATCGAGTTTCGAATCGTATTAAACTTTGAAAACGTGTATATTCAGAAAAACAAAGTGTTTATACAATATAATAATTGTATTGTATAAACTGTATTGACTGCCTCGTTGGTTTAGTGGTTGGCATGTTTGACTGCGACAGAGGAGGTCCCGGGTTCGAGTCCCGGGTCGGCCCATAATTAAGTATTGGGTTTGTCTGACTAGAAACTCTCAGTACTAGCCCGGAGTTAGGAAGTTGGGGGTGTTTCACCCCCGTGCCTCGGAGAGCATGTTAAGCCGTCGGTCCCGGTTACTATCACGAACATGGTAATAGTCGTTAAAGCCCGCCATCCCGCATTGGAGCAGCGTGGTGGGTCTAAGCTCTAATTCCCTCTCCTATGAGAGTGGAGGCCTTTGTCCAGCAGTTGGACGATAACGGGCTGTAGTGATGGATTGTATAAAGATAGATTTTGCTTTTCCATGAATAATTTATCTAATTTCTATATAGATGGAAAAGCAAAAAGTTTCCTTTCGAGATAGGGGATAAAAGTTTATGAAAAGCCCATGTAAATTTCATGAAGATTTGATGAATAGTCCGGAGTTGCAAGGCGGAACTTCCTTAACTCCAAGCTTAATAGAAAGTAGATCTTTCAAGTTTTTAGTAGTTTTTAGTGCTTGTAAGGTAAACAACTATAGTACCTATTTAATTTTTTTTAATAAAAACTTTATTATATTATGATGAACTTCATTATTCATGTCAGGGTCCAAATACTTTTAGATCCGTCAGCTGTCTCTGCTTTGAGGGACAAATCGCCAGTCTTAGTGCGTAATTTTAAGAGTTAAGTTTGTATTTATTAAATTAGTAGATTAATTTATTTATCACTATTATAGATAATACATTGTAGTCAAGGGCTAACTTGTAGTGGATAAAAAAAAATCTTTTTAGCAGGTAGTTTTTATGATCTTTTTATAAATTCTACAATATTTGTGTTTCTACAATAGTTGTGTATAGAAGTGGCGTGCCACACGAATAAAGTCCAAATTTATTATTTTTAATATAAGCTTTGTGTACTCGCCGTTGGTATACCATAATACAATAAATAAAATAAAATAAAAATTATAACCGATTTTCCGGAATAAAAAGTAGCCTGTGTCCTTCTCCGAACTGTAACCTATCACTGTACCTAATTTCTTCAAAAGCAGTTGAACAGATGAGCTGTTATCTTTAACAGCTCATCTGCAAACAGACAGACGTGCGTCTGTCTGTTTGCAGATTTCGCATGTATATTATAAGTAGGGATTAAACTCCTTGGTCCTTTGTTGTCATGAGTTATGAATTTTAAAAACTCATGATCAGATTGTGAGCAAAAATATAAAAAAGAGCAATGATAACCTCGGCGGGGTTTCAAATTTTTTATTTACCGCTTTCATATAAGTCCGGATAAAAACAAAAATCTCGTAAAGCATTTCGCCGCAAAATGTATAAAGTTCTGTCTCAGTGAATATCCGCTTTTTCGACAACAGAGAAATACAAATTCAAAATAAACTGTATTCAAATATAGGTACTCTTTAGGGTTTCCACTCAAAAGAATAGAACGGTACACTTATAGAATTTAATTGTCTTTATATCTATCAGTTTTTTTTACGTCCGACGCATATCGAAGGAATGAAGCCACGTATTTATAACAACGGGCTCAGACGGTGGGCCATTTTTTTTGCGCAAAGGATCAGCCTGGCTGTCAGTGTGGCGTTAAGCTATACATTTATATTATGATCAAACTAGCTGATGCTCGGGACTTCATCCGCGTGGAGTGAGGTTTTTTGTTCCCACGGGAACTCTTTGATTTTCCGGGATTAAAAGCAGCCTATATGTTATTCCAGACTATGATCTATCTCTGTGCCAAATTTCATCCAGATCTGTTCAGCCGCTCTGGCGTGGTTGAGTAACATATGGAATGCCCTTCCGGCTTCCGTTTTCCCCTCCTCTTTTAATATAGCTACCTTCAAATCAAGAGTGAATAGGCATCTTCTAGGCAAGCGCGCTCCACCTTAGGCTGTAACACCACTTGCAAGCAAGTCTGATTGCAGCCAAGTGCTAGCCTATATATTAAAAAAAAAAAAAAAACATATATTAGTTTATTTTGATATATTTATTATAATATGTTTAACTGTTTTATTTGTGTAACTGTTTATGTATGCCTGGCAGAGATCGCTGCTAAGCGATAAGGCCGCCTTTTTGTATACTGCTTAGTGTTTTCTATGTATTTATTTGTGTCCTTTATATTTTTGTGTTGTGGTGTACCAAATAAAGAGTAATAATAATAAACATCCATCCATCCATCCATCCATCCATCCATACATACATCCATCCAAACTTTCGCATTTATAATAAAAGTAAGAAGTATAGAGTATAGAAGTAGGTATAGATATGAATCGCCTTTTTTGCGTGAGGGTTTAAAAAGGCCAACGCGGTAAAAGCAAAAGTTTGTCGTCATAAATATAGAATGGGTGTTTGGAATGCATGGCCACGCTATTAATTCTCAATCAACAGCCAATCAACATGCAGTAGCGATCGATGGTGAGTGATCGGAGGTTTGAGTTTTTTTATAGTATTTTCATACAAAGGTCGTAAAAAATATAGCGATGCCATTAATTTCTTGCTAGAGTACAAATGTTTTAAAAGGTTTTTTTAATAATAATAATAATGTCCTCCCGATTGAATTTCGGCCACGGCGGCCTACCTCCAGAGAGATTGGCCATCTGCGCGGGACATATTATAGTGCATAAGTGTGTGCGCATACACAGGTGCACTCTCTGTTCCTTTACTCTCATAGCCCGATGGGACGGAAAATCCGACACGACCGGAGAATATCAGGCGCAGGACCGACGGCTTATCGTGCTCTCCGAGGCAGGGGCGAAACACCGTCAACTTCCTAACTCCGGGCTAGTACTGAGAATTTCTTGTCAGAAAAACCCAGGTTGTATGGAAGCAACCGACTTTGGGTCCAGCTCCCCACAGGATAGCATAATAATTTACACAATTGTATTTAATTTATATACTTACCTACGTATTGTAATATCTTGTTCAAAAAAAGAGCAACTGCTGAGTTTCTTGCCGGCTCTTCTGAGCAGAATCTGCTTTCCGAACCGGTGATAGAGTCAAAACATGACGTAACATAAGAGACATCTGTATGACCTACATGTTTTAAATAAATTAATTGAAATTGAAAATTGAAATTGAAAAGAGGAGGGGAAACCGGAAGCCGGAAGGGCATTCCATATCGCAGCGGTTCGAATTAGGGACGAGGAAGCAAATCGCTTCGTACCAGCGACTTACTTATAAGCGGCGGTAGTCCCATTAGAGCGGGTCCGGGGTCCAAATCAAGGTGAAGGAAAACATAGAGAGGAAAACTGCATGCCAGCTGGCATTTTTTTTTAAATATTTTAAAGGTTTATCCCGGAAAATCAAAGAGCAAAGGATCAAAAGACCTATATCGCGGCTATCATAAAGTAAAAGGGACCGAACAAAATTTTAAAAACTTTCGCGTTGGATGGGCGAAACGTTTTTCCTATCGCACAGTGTGAATAACGCGAACTTGTTGTCTGTCAGAATATTTCTTTGCTCTAAAACCTACTTATGTACGAACAACAGTCTACAAGATAATCTAGCATTATGTACCCAATTGTGATATACGATATCCAAGACTTTGTGAAACATGTATGAAATGTAAAATGTATGCGGTATGCGTACGTTTTGTATGAAACTAGAGATTTATTGCGATTTGGTACTACGTTTTGAATTTGCTAGCAGTTTATGTGCAATATTTGTTTATAAAAGTATCTTATCCAAAAATATCAAAATATTATAATTAACGAAAAATTTACTGACATAATATAAATATGCAACTCAAACCACTGGGTCTTGATACTTGAGAAATTGCACGTCGGTTTTCTATGCACGACAAATAATAATATCTAAATAAAGATATAAATCGACGAGAAAAACGAGATAAAGTTTGCATATTTATTGTTTATTGCATTTATATATTTGGCTGTTTTTCACTCCTTCACGACACAATATAACAGAACCGCATTGGCTGGATATTTTATTTCGGAAAATTAACGACAGGATTTTGTTAACATTTTGCATAATTCCATTCCATTCCTTCGTCTAGTCTGTGCTATTCCAGTTTTTATTGGAATATACCAGACGGCGTACTCTTGGAACCTTATTCTTGGAATTCCTAACTTAATAGTTCCACTGTCACTTTCTTCGTCAACTTTTCATAATAGTGACTTTAGACACCGCCCCCTCCCTCCCATCCCCCCTCATCCAACAAATCAGGCAAATCCAGTCGACCCCGGAGTGCGAACAAACAGAGAACAATCATCTGGCCCGGCCCGAGTGCCGATTTGCTATGTAAATACATGGAAACAGTTTTAAGGATGGGTTCACATCGCGGGAACTATCCATATATACTTCTATACTAGTATTATAAATGTGAAAGTGTGAAATGAAAATGAAATGAAATGAAAATATACTTTATTGTACACCATACATAAAACACATTTAGAATACAAGAAATTATGGAAAACTGTACAAGAGGCGGCCTTATCGCTGAGAAGCGATCTCTTCCAGGCAACCCAGGAAAGGAACTAATAACAAAAAAAAATTTAATGAGGGTGCACACAAAGTAGGTAATTAAAGACTATTATAATATAAATAATAAAATACACAAATCTGTACATATAAAATACATATAATTCATAAAAACATACATAAATATTATACATACATACATACATAAATACATACATACATACAATATATACACACAACTTAAATATATAACAAATAATAGGTGTCTGCCTATATGTCTGCTGCGCTTTAACGGCCCATCTTTTTAACTGATTTTAATGAAATTTTGAACTTAGACATTTATCCCGGAAAATTAAGTAATCCGCCGGAATTCAAAAACTTAAATCCACGCAGACGAAGTCGCGGGCATCATCTACTCTTTATGATATACTTTTCTCCCGTGGACGTTTGGAAACCTGCCTTTATTCACAATCATTATCATTTCAACCCATCTAGTGAGCAGTCTCCTCTCTACTCTACTCTCTCTACTGATGCAGAAGGGTTTGGCCATAGTCCACCACATTAGCCAAGTGAAGATTGGCAGACTTCTTTTGAGAACATTATATAGAACTCAACAGGATCACCTCATTTCCTATTGTCATATTTTGTGCATTTCGTCGGCCACTTTAATTTAGGTAATCACACAACTCCTTTGCAATGAAAATTTGTGTGAAGCTCATTTTAAGAACCCACCCGCAACATTATTTCAATGCAATGTGCCCTGACCCTAAAGTTGAACTATGAGATGTATCCGTGGATTAGATGGAGTTGCCTCGATGCAAATCTACAACGGACTTATTGCTCTTGATTTAAATAAAATGTTGATTTTCAGATTGCGAAAATAGTTGGTACATGTATCTGAGTAAAGGCTCAAAAAGGTCAAAGCCCAGAACCGTGAAACCAGTTTTAAAAAAAAAATTGTTACCTTGTATTTTATGTAGATTTACTTGATACTAGATGATGCCCGCGACTTCATCCGCGATAAAATCCTATTTAACTTTTATATTAAAAGAGTATTAAAAATAGGATGGATACACAAAGAATTAGAATTTTTATGTAGTAGTGACTAAAATAATTAAGTAAGTAGAATACTTCAATTAATGGATAAGGTACGATAGGACTGTCATATACATACAGTGTGTTTGTTTGTCCTTCAATCACGCTGCAACAGAGCAACGGATTGACGTGATTTTTGACATGTGTATAGTTGAGGATCTGAAGAGTGACATAGGCTATTTATCCCGGAAAATTAAGGAGTTACCGCGTGAATGAAACTTAAATTTCGCGGACGAAGTCGCGAGCATCAGCTAGTATTCTTAGTGTATAAAAGCCCTGTGAATAAATAAAGATAAGTTTTTGGTATTCCCGCGGGAACTCCTTAAGGGCTTAGTTATCCAAAATTAAAAAATGCAGCATCAGAAAGCCGCGAGATGACCACCAAATCGGGGAAGGCCAATGTAACATTAAACATTCAATATGAACTATGATGCCAGCAGCAGATGGATGGCACAGAATAGACAGTACAGGGGTAGTATAACAAACAGTAGTTATACAAGAACACAATGACAAATAGATTCAACAATCTATGTACCTACTGCCAACACAAACAGTCAGGGTTTTGTCCCTGTTGAATTCACACTGAATGAAATTGAAACGTTTAGCTAATTTAATCGGCATGCTGTTTATAAAACAAAGTCCTTACAAATCATCATCATTACAACCAAACAAGGACGTTATTGTTCGACTTAGAACTTACTCGTATGTATTAATTCTTTGAGTCCAAATTAAGTAAAGAGGAGAGGTAACAAGCGAAGCAAGCCGGCATTATTAACAGTGAAGTTCGAGTGAGTGAAGGTGAATTAAGAAACGATAGAGCAAGTCTTTAGGCGTAGGCCATATAAAAGAATATATTAGTAAACTTATCGCCCATGTTGTGTAGATTCTATATCCATGCTTATATTATAAATCCAAAAGTCTGTCTGTCGTTCTGTCTGCTACGCTTTCACGGCTCATCTGTTCAACCGATTTTAATGAAATTTGGTACCACCACCACCACTACAGCCCATTAACGTCCCACTGCTGGGCACAGGCCTCCACTCTCATAGGAGAGAGGTAATTAGAGCTTAGACCCACCACGCTGCTCCAATGCGGGTTAGCGGGCTTTAACGACTATTATCATGTTATAATAACCGGGACCGACGGGATACGACGGCCAAATTTTTTAATTGAGAAAGCCAATACCTAAAAAATTTTATGCCCGACCGGGAATCGAACCCAGGACCTCGTGATCGGCAGTCGACTATGCTAACCGCTAGACCAACGAGGCAGTCAACGAAGTCGCGGGGATATTCTAGTTACTAATTTTTTTCTATGTATATGGAAAATATTTTATGATCCGTGCGACCATTCTGGTATTTTAAGGCTAGGTTAGATTCGGGTTATTTTTTTTAAAATGTCTCTCATTAAAAAGTATCGCAAGTGGCAGCCCTATTCGTTCTACGATAATAAATTCACGGTGCATTCGACAGTGACACGACCCTGCGGTCTGCGGTCACTGAAAATATAACAAGAGCGCAAAAACCTTCACTTGCAATGCGAACACAATGAGATCCAATTTCTATCCCCATTCTATTATAAATAATTAATTGTGCAGACAGACATAAAAAGTCGATGCCCGCGACTTTGTCCGCGTGGATTTAAAAACTTTCTATTTTGCCGTGGTAGTATTAAAAAATACCTATACTAAAAAATGTGTCTCTGGGAAACCAGTCTTCTCGGAGTTTCTTCAAGTTCGATTCGACGATTGCTGGACAGGATTAAACGTCTGCGCGAATCACGACGTTTGTTCCTGTCGCCTAGTATGTGCACTCTATATAAAAGTGGCATAGCGATATCAGGCCCATATTTGTCTAGCGGACAACAGTCCACTTTACTCACTTTTATACGGAGCGCGCGTACTAGAACGACAGGACATTATTAAGACGAATTTGTCCATGCCAGTATTATAAATGCGAAGGTGTGTCTATCTGTCTACTACGCTTTTACGGCCCATCTGTTCAACCGTAACGAATTTCGGTACAGAAATACCATACCATACCAGCAGCCTGATTCTGTAACTCAGTGGCTATCAAAGAGTGAAAGCCACTGACATATATTCTTTATCCATTGAAGGTTTGCTATGAAATAAAAATTAAGTTTTCATAGCAAACCTTCAATGGATAAAGAATATATGTCAGTGGCTTTCACTCTTTGATAGCCACTGAGTTACAGAATCAGGCTGCAGGAAAGATATAGGCTTTTATCCCTATAAAAATTAAAAAGTTTGTGTTCCCAAACAAATCACAAATCCTTATGCACTCGCGGAGGATGTCGGATTTTAATATGCCAAATGCCTTCACATTTGCTTCGCATAGTGAAACACTAACTTAAAAAGTTGCTCAGACATCAACGTCGTCATGCCGCACGCCATGTTAACATTATGAAAACTAAGCTGTTTCGAGTTTTATCAGATTTGGTGCATGATAAACTGTAATTACAGTTATCAATCACTATTATAATAATTTTGAGAAGATTGTTATGTAAACAATCGTTTGGGTTGACATTAGTTAACTTTAGAACTTTTATCTACCCTCATAACTTAAAGTTCTTATTAAGATTTAAAATAATGACATACTTAGATTATTCACGAACATTTCTAATGTAGAAAAAAATATAATAACACTGATTTCATACCAAATTGATGCTATAATAAAATATGTTTTTGTGAAAAGTTCTTTAGCCGCGTTTAGGCACTTTTTGGTAGGGAGTAAACTTGTGGATTTGCGTGACCGACATGCTCGCGAACAGCGACATGCTCGAACGTTGTTCTACATTCGAAATTAAACTTTAATACTCTAGTTTTAAGGTTTATATTTTAATTATTTAAAACAAAAGTTATTTAAAAAAAAAATTATATTCATTTTCACTTCTATCAGCAGTCTCTATGACAGCTATTTTTTTTTACCATTATTGTACCGATCAATCCAAATTCACAAGCTCCGGGTTCTACCTTTTGAGAATTTGTACGTACTTGACGTTTTCACGTAAACATGGTGGCGGATTCGCGCGTTGCTATTGGTCAATTACATTTCACAACATGCGCATGCGCGTTGTCTATGACGCGGTTTAATGAATTATGACGCCATATTTACTTTAAATTTTTATTGTTCTGTTTTTGTTTCTCAAAAGATATATTCAAGGGGAAAATGTGAATGAAATTGAACTTATACGTTTTGTCATCTGGCATTCTAAAAATAGCAATCAAACATTCAGAATATCTGTGTTAAGATCGAGAAAAGTTCAGGTTGAAATATGCAGGTATGTTACTAAAATTATGGTTGGACATTTAGAACTCTTAGTAAAAATAAAATTAAAGCAAATGATTTCCATACGAATGTTAGAATCTGATGGATTATACATGCGAAATCATAAGATTAACTTGTTACTCGAGAATGATATGATGTTGTTAAAACCGGAAAAATATTCAATGATATGTAACAAACTGCTTCGTTTGTCTAGTGGTTAGCATGTTCAACTGTGCCAGCGAGGTCCCGCGTTCGAGTCACGGGTCGGGCCATAATTAAGTATTGGGCTTTTTTAACTACAAATTCTCAGTACTAGCCCGCAGTTAGGAAGTTGGTGGTGTTTCACCCCCGTGCCTCGGAGAGAACGTTAAGCCCTCGGTCCCGACTATTATCACTAGCATGATACTAGTCGTTAAAGCCCACCAACCTGCATTGGAGCAGCGTGGTGGGTCTAAGCTCTAATTCCCCCTCTCCTGTGCCCAGCAGTGGAACGTTAATGGGCTGTAGTGGTGGTGACGGTGGATGTAATAACACCCGAATAAAACAATTGAATCGCACTTTAAATGCCATCATCTAAAAACGTTTCACTGCATAAAGCATAATAGATGTTGGAGATCGGGGAAGCTTAATTGTTGGTATTTTAAGCTTATCTCATTACTATAATATTATAAATGCGAAAGTTTGGATGGATAAATGGATGTTTGTTACTTAATCACGCCTGGACGGCTGAACGGATCTTAATGAAATTTGACACAAAGATAGATCATAGTCTGGAATAACACACAGGGTACTTTTTATCCCGCAGGAACCAATAAACCTCAATCTACGTGAACGAAGTCGCGAGATACATAGATATATATTACAGACTAGTTGATGCCCGCGACTACGTCCGCGTTAATTGAGGTTTTTTGATTCCCGCGGGAACTCCTTAGTTTTCCGGGATAATAAAAAGTAGTCTATGTGTTATTCCAGATATTATCTATCTCTGTGCCAAATTCCGTCCAGATTCGTTAAGCCGTTCGGGCGTGATTGAGTAACAAACATCCATCCACACATCCATACATCCATCCATCCAAACTTTCGCATTTATAATATTTATTTGATTTAATTTGATTGATTGATTAATTATCTTAGCTAATTGCCACTATGTTTAAAGTAAAGAGGATCTAGAGTAAGAGTTCGGGAATTGAGTCACAAAAGTCGTATTAACTGCTCCATACCGTTCCCCAATTACTCTAACGGGCGATTTTAACAACTTCAAAGTCAACGGGGGCTCGTGCAGAGATAAGCCATGTGTAAATTATATTCTAAACAAACTTTCTTCCCTTTCTAACTTATGGAAAAAACTATGTGCATCTTTCTCATACATAATAAGTCCCACCACCCCTAATCCATAAAGCAACATGGCTAGGAGAGGACATAGAGCTTTTAATTGTGATCACACCTGCAGCCTTATTAGCCAGGGGGACATATGATTTTATAAATTGAAGGTTCGCTATGAAATAAAAATTACATTAGCAAACCTTCAATGGATAAAGAATATTATATTATGTCAGTGGTTTTCATTTTTGGATAGCCACTGAGTTAGAAGAATAGGGGGCGCATAGCTGACAAAATTATATAAGCTGTTGCGCGCTTTGACGCAATACAATAATGAGAATGCAACACACTTTTATGACCCATTGGTCCAGTAATTTTGCTTGTACGCAAATGCTTATGTATGTCCTCTTCCCGTCCAATATAATGAATTATTACGAATGACTCGAACGGCGAACCCTCCTGCTCTCATCTATGTAACTTTTAATAACTTTACAAGCCGGTTAGATGAAATTCAAAGTTCAAATGTTGTTTAATTTATTTCAACATGCTAATTTAAGTTCCATAAATTCACGATAAACTGTTATGTTACCTCTCTCTGCGTCGTATTTCTCATTACTGAGACTCGTGACCCCTTTCCATTAATCAAATAATGGTAGGAGTTTTCTTGGGATAATAATGCGGTGGGTACCCACGTCTGTCAAGAAATTCTCAGTACTAACCCGGAGTTAAGGAGTTGGCAGTGTTTCACCCCCGTGCCTCGGAGAGCACGTTAAGCCGTCGGTCCTGCGCCTGACCTCTCACCGGTCGTGTCGGATTTTCCGTCCCATCGGGCTATGAGAGTAAAGGAACAGAGAGTGCACCTGTGTATGCGCACACACTTGCGCACTATAATATCTCCCGCGCAGATGGCTGATCTCTCTGGAGATAGGCCACCGTGGCTGATATACGGTCAGGAGGACATTATTATGTTTTGTTTTTTTATATGTTTTGTATCGGTTTACCTGAACACTCTGTCTACGTTAATATGTACATGTCCTTAATATGATGAAAGCCGAGCTAACACGTGTATAAAACGAATGCCGAGTGAAAACTATCAGATCAATCAACTAATGTGTTTTGCGTCCCCTTTTATCTGAAAGGCATTTACGAGCATACATTTTATTACCTACGTAGTAAGGTCCATATTTGAATGCTCAACATAAAACTGTATGCATATTTAACACCACCACAATTCAAATCTTAATTCAAAATATTACTCCGAGTCGCTCGTATCAAAATCCTTCGCAAAACTTCGCAACTACCAAATAAAATATGGCAGACGCTAACGTGTAAATATCTGAATAATGTTTAGCTTATAAAATGCTCCAAGTTATGCCTCGAACTCCAACGCATCAATGTGAAAATACCTTTAGCGCAGGAAAACCTCTAAAAAGTTAGACAAATGATTTCAATAAAACCTCAGCAGTTTGAGATTTCAAAAAATATTTTCGAACTCAAAAAAATATATGAACGGAACGTATTTTGAAAATTTGCATTTGTTTTAAGTCGATCCGTCTAGTTGGTCGTGAAAATATTTCGGTCGGCGAAAAAGGGTTTATTTAAGGAAATAATACTATTTAAAATACCTAAGTAAGATGAGAGAAATCGTGCATATACAAGCTGGACAGTGCGGGAATCAAATTGGCGCTAAGGTAAGAATTTTCCTAATTGTTTTATCGAAGAAATTGTGTAGACTTTTCAGAAGGTCAAAAAATCTCAATATTTTTATCAATATAGCGATAATGCCGTCAGTATCTCGTTCAGTCGTTATTAGGTCTATTGAAAAGAGTTCAGATACTTTTATATCTCTTGGATTTCATATTTTATGAAATAGTGAGAATCTATTAAAAATGATAAATACCATCAGGATATTTAGAAAAATAATCAAACGTGAGAGTCCTGGACAAATCCAAAAAAAAACTATTTCCAAAGCAATTTCTAGTCTACTTTTCTAGTGATCTAAACTGAAATTGCCTGTTAACATTGAAGTCTATCAAAAGCATCTTGTTCAAACGACTTCATCAAACATTGACATTGATACAAATTGAACTGCCAAAACCTTGGTAGCACAGATAGCTCTAGTACCAGAAATTGATTCTACAGAAGGAAACTACTTTAACAGCTAAGCAAACAAAACAAGTAGTGAGCAGATGTTCTTGTATAACAATGCAGTAACATAAATCTTTCATTTCCAGTTCTGGGAGGTCATATCGGACGAGCATGGCATCGATCCAACTGGCACATACCACGGTGACTCCGACCTTCAGTTGGAGCGAATAAACGTATACTACAACGAAGCGACCGGAGGGAAATATGTACCGCGAGCCATTCTGGTAGATCTCGAGCCTGGTACTATGGACTCGGTCAGATCAGGACCTTTCGGCCAAATTTTTCGCCCAGATAACTTTGTCTTTGGCCAATCAGGAGCTGGTAATAATTGGGCGAAAGGACATTATACTGAAGGAGCAGAACTAGTCGACTCTGTCCTCGATGTTGTAAGGAAAGAAGCGGAAGGTTGCGACTGTCTACAAGGTTTCCAGTTAACGCATTCACTCGGTGGTGGAACTGGAGCAGGCTTAGGAACACTACTGATTTCAAAGATTAGAGAAGAGTACCCTGACCGAATCATGAACACATTTAGCGTTGTCCCTTCCCCCAAAGTATCTGATACTGTCGTCGAGCCATATAATGCCACACTATCTGTGCACCAGCTGGTAGAAAACACTGATGAATCTTACTGTATTGACAATGAAGCGTTATACGATATTTGCTTCCGAACACTGAAATTGACCACGCCGACTTATGGAGATTTGAACCATCTAGTATCGGCTACGATGTCTGGCGTTACCACCTGTCTGAGATTTCCTGGTCAACTGAACGCTGATCTGCGAAAGCTTGCTGTGAATATGGTCCCATTCCCACGTCTTCACTTCTTTATCCCTGGTTTTGCTCCATTGACGTCACGTGGCAGTCAGCAGTACAGAGCTCTGACAGTACCAGAGTTGACACAGCAGATGTTTGATGCAAAGAACATGATGGCGGCTTGCGATCCACGTCATGGTCGTTACTTGACTGTTGCTGCAGTATTCCGTGGTCGTATGTCCATGAAGGAAGTCGACGAGCAAATGATGAACATCCAGAATAAGAATTCTTCGTATTTCGTTGAGTGGATTCCAAATAATGTGAAGACTGCGGTCTGCGACATCCCTCCTCGCGGTTTGAAGATGTCTGCAACATTCATTGGGAATTCTACAGCAATCCAGGAGTTGTTCAAGCGTATTTCGGAGCAGTTTACGGCTATGTTCAGACGCAAGGCATTCTTGCATTGGTATACCGGTGAAGGGATGGATGAAATGGAATTCACTGAAGCGGAGAGCAACATGAATGACTTGGTGTCTGAATACCAGCAATACCAGGAAGCCACGGCAGAGGAAGAAGGAGAATTTGACGAAGAAGAGGAAGGTGGTGATGAAGGAGACTAGACTATGCGTTTTGTTAAGAATTTCATTATTATATTGTGTATTTTTAATTTTGTTTTATTACAGTATATTTTATTGCTATAATAGTTTTGATCTATAGAATAGTTTTATTTATCACACACATATAACACATAACAGTAATTTGCCTAATCTGGAATCTTGTTTCTGATTCTAATAAAGAAACTTTGACTTGAGCGGATTTGCTTTCAAAATAGGGCCAAAGGACCATATACATACTCCATACTATTATTATAAATGCAAAAGTGTCTCTAGTAGTATATTTTACGTGAGACAAACTACTTACCCTAGCTCTATGATTAAACATCAAAATCGGCACCGACTTCTTCCTCTACGACCAAGGCGCAAGGACCTTAAAACAAGCTTCAACTGTTCGGGTTTTGGCATGGTAACAACCGAACTACCTGCTACCAGTTTTAATAGATACTAAATCACGCTTCCATGGGTTTATTAAAGTCCTATCCCTGACCACTGACTATTGAGTTGTACCTATAATACTGGAAATTAGGTTTAATTCCACCATTTGAGTAAAAAGCTTTTACCGTCAAGCTATGAAGTCCTTAATGAATGAGTTAATGAAATGATAACAAATCCATTACCATCCATCTATTCCAGTAGGTAACCCAATGTAAATATTCATTGAACGCGCTGATTCCTGTTACTCTAAATACTCGGGCTCAGCGTAAAACATCAAAAACTAAATCCGTAACTCTACTAAAAGCAAATTAATGTAGCGCAGAGTTGAAACTGGCTATATAAAGGCTTTATACTTCGAGTTATAGGTAGCTATAGACAATAGAGGGGCAGACATCTGGAGAAAAGCGCCCCCACATTATCTAATTTGCTCAGTTTCGAAACAATAAACCATTTTACTTAATTACTTGTTTGTTACAATGATTTTTTGAATTTTACGTAATCTGTCTTTCCATCTGATCGTGATTAAATTTCGCACAGAAGTACTTACATCCTGGGAACAGGAGATCTTTCATCTAATATTGCGCTCTTGAATGAATGAATGAATCTTTTAAAATATTCGTTGTTTGGATAAAATGTCAAACCTTAGATACGTATGACGTCCATTCATAAATTCAGTGTTAAAGCTTCAAGCTTGTCAACTCAATTCTTGGTTTTATGGCTTGCGTTTGTACCAAATGGGTGCAATATACCTCGGCAATGACGCGTGGAATAAGTAAAGCTTTTACACTTGTTATATTACTTGATAACAAGGATACTGTAAGAGTTATGTCAAATGTTATAAATTGGTAAATATTGATGGACAGAGAAACAAACCAGCGCCAATTTATTAAAAGAAACAAATCAGAACAGGTCACCTTGTGATGGTTATTTTGCCTCTAGGTACACGACAACTCCCTGGCTGTATAAGTATAATTGAGGCCGACGCCGGTGAAAATATCTTTGCTTTCAAAATAGCTGAGATTCGTATCGATCCGCGAATGAATGCACGGTTCGGCTTTTGAATATTCTACTAAGTTGGACCAGCGTACACTTGCGACAAGACTGTCTTACTACAAAAACGTCATACTAGTCGCTACACATACCCCCCGATTGTGTAAGGAAATAATAATCGTTTGTCAAACATTCATAGATGCCTGCACATCAAAAAGTGATATATTTTTTTTTTTATTTATTTATTTAATTCATCATTTTATAAACTATGTAAATACAATATGATAACTTCGTACCCTTAAGCCTAGTCGGCTTGTCTGGGTACTGCACATTCCCCTACTATAAATACGTATACTTACAATAACTACAATATAAGTAGGTAGTTAGAAACGAATTAAAGAAAGAAGTTAATATACAATTAAACATACATACGATAATGAATGGCAATTAGTTAAAACTAGCCTAAAACAATTATAACGAGACTTAGCGTATTAAATAAAAATTGAACTATGTAGGTAGTTCGAGTACAACTTGTGGTAATGTTGCGAGTTACTCTTCATGCATAAAGGTTGTATACAGGCTGCTACGAATTTATGTAGAATGGTATTGAGTATTATATTATGTTCTTTTAATATTATGGGTTATTATTATTATTTTGTTTTTTATGAAGAAAATGAATAGTTAGGAAAACATAGTCGGGTTTTTAAGTATAAGGTCTTTTATTTTAAGTTTGATATTGTTCTTTGTTATTGAATTTCTTACAGTATATGGTATTCTATTCAACAGACGCGGTATGAGGTATTGCGTGGTTCTTTCACCATAGAAATTATGTGACGTTACGGTTGCAATCCTGCATTCCGCTGCTCTTCTTGTTACTATTGGGTGTTTAAAGTAATTATGTTGGTAGTCAAAGAAGTTTTGTGTTAGAAGAGCAAGCGTTACTTTACGGTGGATTGGAAGAACGTTGCAATATTTAAAGATCTCATCTTCGTCATTGCGATATTTGTTTTTTATTTTGTGTGGTACTATCATTTTAAGAGTTCTTAGTTGCAGACTGTATATCTTATTTAGATGAGTTTTGAAAGTGCGACCGTAGCAGCTGCTGAGACCGTATGCAATAATACTTTCCATTAGTGCTATATATAGATGTAGTCGTGTTTTAAAGCGCATTTTATTTTTAACAATTGACAATTTCGCTAATACCAAGCGAAGTTTATTACGAACTGCCTCAACATGTTTTTCCCAGTTAAACCTACAGTCAATTACAAGCCCCAAATAAGTGTGATCTAATACTTTTTCTAATTTTGGGCAGTGGCAGGCTGAAGAGTTAGAGTGCATGCAATTATGGTCGTGTGATATGATCTCCGGCTCGATAGTATTTTTATTGTGACTCGAGCGTATGTGCAGAAGTTTCGTTTTTTGCGTATTCACCACAAGTCCCATATCGTGAGACCATCCGCAAAGCAGGTCAAAGTCAGATTGCAAGTTCGCCATTGCTGTTTCTATGTTTCGGTCTGCAGCTACAATGCACGTGTCGTCGGCATATTGAAAAAGTTTACATTTTTGTATAATGTTTTTTGCGTCATTGACATATGCCAAGTAGTGCAAGGGTCCTAGCACAGAACCCTGAGCTGTTCCCTCTGTTACTTGGACCTTGTCACTCAACTCCCTACCCACCTGCACAGCGTAAGTTCTGTTGCTAAGGTAGTTTTCACACCACTGCAATAGTGGACCCCTAATACCTGATATTTCTAATCTGTCGATTAACGTCCTGTGCTCTAAAACATCGAACGCTTTAGTATAATCGATAAATACCATTAGTACATGGTTTTTCTTATTAAGGCAAGAGTTTATGAAGTCATGTATCTGACTGCTTATGTATTTTTCGGCAATTTTGTCGATTATTGGTAGTATAGTGATAGGCCGGTAGTTATTGTAGTCTTGTTTGCTCCCTTTCTTGAAGATCGGTCGTACGATGCCTGATTTTAATTCATTCGGAAATGAGCCAGAGATGACACTTATGTTTATCAGCTTTGCGATTGCGCTGGCGATTTTATTTGATATATTTTTAATGTCAATTGGTTTTATACCGTCGATTCCTGGTGATTTGTTTGTCTGGATTTTACGTATTATTTTATGTATATCTAGTGGGTTTGCTTTTTTAAACCGTATTGAGACGTTCGCAGGTTTAGTATATAGATTTGAGTGGATTAAAAAAAAAAGATCGCAACCACCGCTGATTACTAACACTCTTTTGCTACTGGCCAAAACCCATTGCTGAAGCTCCTAAGAATCCCTACTAATATTACGAGTATAAAGGCGTCAGTTACGCCTTTACGCCTTTACGACACATCTGTTAAACTGAGTGTGATGAAATGTACAGAGATAGTTGGGCATCCCGATAGGTATATGTTAACCCAAAGTGTTATCTATAAGTGTGCCAGATTGCATTTAAATCTGTTCAGTAGATTCAGTGTGACGCCCGAACAGACCGACAGGCAAAAGTTTCCTAAAAAATTGTTTTGGGCTCTGTATCCGTACTATCAATATCAATACTATCAATACTAATATTATAAATGCGAAAGTGTGTCTGTCTGTCTGTCTGCTACGCTTTCACGGCCCAACCGTTAAACCGATTTTTATGAAATTTGGTACAGGGGTAGGTTGTATCCCGGGGAAGGACATAGGCTATTTTTTATCCCGGAAAATTCAAGAGTGTCCACCGGAATTAAAAACCTAATCCACCCGATCCTTAATCCACGCAGACGTAGTCGCGGGCATCATCTAGTTGATAACAAAGCCTCCTCAGATTAAAATTTTCAAAAAATATCCAACGTACAAAAAACGTCCAGCTACGGTTTAATTGGAGTAGGTATTTATGTTATAGTTCAAAGACGTAATACGGGCGCATCGCGATTGGTCTAGACTGAAGTCTAAACCAATCGCTCTGGCCATTTCTGAGGAATGCCTTCAGGCATTACTCAGAAATGGCCAGAGCGCTTGATCCAATGTTTACTTCGCCTTTTGCCCAGCGAATTTTTAGGACAAAATGTATATAATTATTATGTATCATATAGATATTATGTACTCGATGACGCCCGCGACTTCGTCCGCGTGAATTATTTTTTGATTCCCGCGGGTAAAAAAGCCTATGTCGTTCCCCGGGATGTTACCTACCTCTTTACCAAATTTCATCAAAATCGGTTGAAAAGATGGGCTGGGAACGCGTAGCAGACAGAGAGACAGACAGACGCACTCTCACATTTATACGAGTAATATTAGTATGGATACCCATATTCACACCGATAAGTAGTGATGTCCGTATCTATAGTAATCAGCTAGCCTACCCATACATAAAGTAACATACATAGTATTTTAAAAGTGCTGTAAATATTTTTGAAGTTAGTATCGCTACAAAAAGGCAGGCAGCTGGTTCATGAATAATGAAATAGCGCTTGTTTACAGATCAATTTGATTTACTAGGATAATGTTTTTTGAAACGTTATATTAATTATTTTAATTTCGAACGAACGTGCGCGGTTTTGCATTAATAATTTTCACGAATATGTAATACCTCATTTGAATGGAAAATGTTTTGTATTGTTTCGCATATTTTGTTGTTTTGTTACATTTAATCATTTGACTTTTAATATAATGTTAATTCATTTAAATCCAAATGAACTATTTACCTATATGGATAATTAAATACTTTTTCCATCACAATTTTCGAAGAGATGTGTTAATAAATAATTGTTTTATTGATTCAATAATTTACAAAAGTAAGACTTAGGTAATGAGACCGTATGGTCGCGTAGACACAATATATGGATTTACTCACCTACTTTAAATATCATATCAGGGAGCTAGTATTATTTGTATTGTAATTTATTATAAATAGTTTTCTAAATAGGCATGTAATGTCCCTCTTTCTCGAGTATGACCATGAGAAATTTTGACGACCTCTCTAGCGCAGTTGTGAGCGCTGTGGTCTTTTATGTGGGAGGTCACGGGTTCGTACCCGGCAGGGTCAATTCGGGAATTTATAATTTCTGAATTTTCTCTGGTCTGGCCTGGTGGGAGGCTGCGTCTGTGGCTCGTTACCCTCCCTCCACACGTTACCCTACCGTACCGCCAAGCAATTTAGCGTTCCGGTACGATGCCGTGTAGAAACCGATTGGGTTTATGAGTTTGATATAACTACTTACATACCCCCAACAGGTTAGCCCGCTACCATCTTAGACTGCATCATTACTTACCATCAGGTGAGATTGCAGTCAAAGACTAACTTGTACTGGCTTAAAAATGAGTTTTCTAGTACTAGTATGGATCTTTATATTACCAGCGAGAAAATAATATTAAACTAAGTTCTCCCTTTTTCCAGGGCCGGGTATAAAAGGAACTATGGCGATTCTGAACTGCCTCCTCGCGCGCCAACTCTGCTTTGAAGATGCCTCCTGCTCCGCCATCTTGGAAATCATACCGCGCGTCTGTGGATCTGAACTTGGTAAGCTTTTATCTATACTCCAGATACCACCAGTTAAATTCCCACAATGTTATCTGACCCTGTGGCCAAAATTAGAACAAATTTTTATGCCTGTTTATAAACTTCAAGCAGCACGTCGCGACACGTCGCTTCACTATTGTAAAAAACGATGCGCGTCCATGAAGTATTTCATTTTTGTCGATGGTTGCCTGTCAATAAATATGACACTTCATAGGCGTGCTTACGTCAATAGTAAAATAAATGATTGGACAATTATAGTTTTTGTTTTTACTTTATTTTTCATAGCTACTAGCTACGCTGTCACCGGGTCTGTTAAGTTTGTCGGAGTATAGTTTCGGTACTTATAACTGCGAAAGTGTGTCTGTATGTCTGTCTGCTATGCTTTTATGGCTCAACTTTTCAACCGATTTCTAATGTTTCTAGCGAAAATATGTTAGAGATTTCTGTTCTAAGCGTTATAGTTCAATGGACAAACTCATATTTTTTATCCAAATAAACTTATTAAAAGTGCTTTTGAATCATCAAGTGAATCTACTACTAGTTCGGAATGGCATTACTACCGATAAGAACCAACGGGAAACTCGATGGTTGCTCTTTTGAGAAAAAAAAACTTTTACAATAAGTAATTACTGTAAAAGATTTTTTTTTTGTTAAAGATTGTGTACTTTTTATCCCGGAAAATTAAGCAATTAATCTGGAATTGAAAAACTTAATCCTCGCAGATGAAGTCGCGGGCGTTAGCTAGTTATATAACATATTCCACAGCTTCACACACAATAAATCAGGAGATAATCTCTTGATATCGTCTCGACAATGTTACATGGCAATAGCTTATGCATACAACTTGGACGATTGCCGAACTGTTATACATTATTGACTTGATATGTGTCCCAGAATATCAACATTCATCCATATTACAAGTGTGTTTGTTTGCCCTTCAATCACACCGCAATGGAGTCACGGGTGACATGATTTTTACATGGATAGCTAAATACCTTGGAAAAGACATCATCATTGTATTCACCAGAAAATCAAAGAATTCCTACAGGGTTTTTTTCCACTACAAGTTTTTTTTTAAATGTGTATAGCGAGTAGGCGGGTCGGGTCACCTGATGTTAAGTGATTACCGCCGCCCATGAACATTTGCAGCACCAGAGGAACCGCCGATGCGTTGAGAAATTCCTTGTTGAGTTAGTCCTTGCCTACTATCTCTCCTAATGGTCAGTGAAGAGAGTCTTAACGTACGGAGGTCCCGGGTTCGATCCCCGGCAGGTTCAATTTAGGAATTTATAATTTTTGAATTTTCCCTGGTCTGGCCTGGTAGGAGGCTTCGGCCGTGGCTCGTTACCACCATACCGTTAAAGACGTGCCGCCAAGCGATTTAGCGTTCCGGTACGATGCCGTGTAGAAACCGAATAGGGGTATGGGTTTAATATATCTGCCATGCCGCTAACAGGTTAGCCCGCTAACATCTTAGACTGCATCATCACTTAACATCAAGATTGACAGGACATTATAATTATGATTAAAAGTATATATGGTAACATATAGATTTTCGGTGCATTTCGGTACCATCTCCAAGCAATATATCAAGTGTGCGAGCTACATTATTAAAAATAACAAGCCATTGTAGGTAGCTCTCTTATAAAAGTTAAAACTACATTCGTTACGTTACACATGAAAATTTGCCTTTTGTGACTAGGTCCATATATCTCTCAAAATTTCCGACGTACAGCGGTAGTAGAAAACTTTAGAATGGACTTTTATTCTATCATACAAGCTCAGGTATGAAGTGTAATTTTTATGATTATTTAGACGATGGCCGCGACTTCGTCCGTGTGAATTAAGTTTTTCAATTCCCGCAGGAACTCCTTAATTTTCCGGGATAAAAATTAGCCTATGTCCTTCCCCGGGATACAACCTATCCCTGTACCAAATTTCATCAAAATCGGTTGCACAGGTGGGCCGTGAAAGCGTAGCAAACAGACACACAGACACACTTTCGCATTTTTAATATTATATTTATAATTTATGATTAATATTAAATAACGGTTTAATATAACTGCTGTAGTCTGTAGTCTGTACCTACCCCTAACAGGTTAGCTCGCTACCATTAAGTGAGATTGAAGTCAAGGGTTAACATGTAGTGGAATAATAAAAAGTAAGTATGCAGCTCCGTATGGAAATGAGTTGGGCGGACTTTTTTCCGCCACATTTTTTTTGTCCCTAATGTGTTTGCGCGCTATTCAGATAAAAATTTCAAGAACTACAATTAACCATCCATCACTCAACACCTAAGTACTAAACTCCTAACATGATAAGCAGAATTCCACGCCTTCCAACAAAAATAACCTAGAAAGTATTAAAGAATAGTATACGAATATGCTATCAAGTACAACACTAGTAACAAAAGGCTGTGCAACAATAGGTGGCCGATATCACAGGTACGAAGGCCGTTTTGAACCCTATCACAACTGAGTACGGTTTAGAATAAAATAATTGAAAGCCGCCAACAATAGGGTGGAAAGAGGTCAGGGGAGCAATAGGTTTGTTCAATGTAAACTCGAAATCACATATCGATTTTGCTTCTTTATTTTTGGAATCTTATGAAACGCTTCTAGAGGTGTTTGCGGCGATACTATATAGTACTAGTGTTATTCCAGACTATAATCTATGGAATCTACATATGGCACGGAAAATCCGACACGACCGCAGATTAGGCGCAGGATCGACGGCTTAACGTGCTCTCCGATGCACGGGGGTGAAACACCGCCAACTTCCTAACTCCATGCTAGTACTGAGCATTACTTGCCAGAAAAACTCAATACTTGTCATGGCCCGACCCGGGACTCGAATCCGGGACCTCGTCGGCCGCAGTTGAACATTCTAACCACTTGACCAACGAGGCAGTCATAGATATACAAAGAAAGGATCAAAAACCTTCCCGAAAACTCACCATTGTCACTGAAATCTCATAATTCACTCAAGACATCAACAGCCTCTTTGACAATTGAATGCCGCTTGTAACAGGAATCTATACGTACTCGATCCAAAATTAGCAGGTTTAATGTTAAAGTGGCCATTGTTTCCATGCTGTCTCTATTGTGATAACCTCCCTGGGCCAGTGGTGAGCGCTGTGGTCTTAACTCTTAGTGAGCCTAGAGTTTCAACCATAAGCACGGTTAGGGAACTTATAATTTCAGAATGTTATTAGTGTGAAGCCTGAACTACCTACCGTCCTGCTATTTAATTTCTTTTTCGAAACAATGGCCACTCATAAAACCTGTGGCTGGCATCAATGAGACAAAATTTTCTTAAGTAATTATGCATATATGAATTATTGTTCTTTGGATTTCAGCTGTGAGTTTTGCAGGCTTCTTTTCAGTACTTACTAACTTTTTTTTTACCCACTACAAGTTAGCCCTTGACTGCAATCTCACCTGATGGTTGGTAATGATGCAGTCTAAGATGGTAGCGGGCTAACCGGTTCAGGGCATGGCATTATATTAAACCCATACCCCTATTCGGTTTCTACACGGTACCGGAACGCTAAATCGCTTGGCGGCACGTCTTTGCCGGTAGGGTGGTAACTAGCCACGGCCGAAGCCTCCCATCAGGCCAGACCAGAGAAAATTTAGAAATTATGAATTCCCAAATTGACCCTGCCAGGGATCGAACCCGGGACGTCCGCACGTTAAGACAACAGCGCTCAACACTGCGCCACGGAGGTCGTCAAAACTTCTTCTTCGTTTTTACTTAAGTAGTGACTTCCCGAATGGGAGGTAGAGCTGAGATTTAAGGATCCAAAATAAGTTGTAAAGCAAAACTTTCATCTCGAATAAGTTGCAACTTGAATATGCTGATGCTAAAATTTATTAAAGACTAACTAAATAATTTATTTTTGAAATCTATCTGGAATTATGGATACGGTTTTTTTTTTAAATATGAATACTACCCGCCGTCCATGAACATTTGCAGTACCAGAGTATTACTGGCTTTTAAGAAATTCATTTATCCCTCCCCTTGAGTCCTCATATCCTGTTGGAAGTGTCATTTCCGCTCAAAACAAAGTTCGTACGCTGAGTTTCTACTTTCTATGTCTGTACGCAGTACAAATAATGTAGGTCGTACAATCCATGAAGACGTTCAAAGGAGACGGTTCATTTTGAGTGTAGTATACACTTTATAATAAATAGAGTAAAATACATAGATTTCATTAAAAATAAAATAAATTAGAATAGCAAACTAAATAACTTGCAAAAAACTAAAACCTATTTCAAGTTTTTCCATTATGCTTCCAAGATTCGAAGATGCTGAAGCGCCCTTCAGACATAAAGAAGTTAGTAGGCGCGAAATAAGTCAAATGTCATTTTTGACAAATGACGTGAGTCATCGTGTTATTTATCTTTCATTATATTTGGAAAGATTAAATAATTTCACCACTGAAATTAGGACGAATTCGTGGATTTAAACAATCAAAGCTGGTTTAATACTTTAATTTCTTTCTTTTCACTACTTGTACAAGACCAGTCCCACACCCCATGCAAATCCGAACCTTAGTCTCCTTTCAATCCATTATAATACCACAGTTTTACGATAAATGTATCCACAGCCAAATAAACTGTAAGCGACTACACCAATGAGGCATACCAAATCAAAGAAAAATAAGTATACGTAATAAACGATAATGCCCATTATAAGATTCCTACTTCATAAAATGGTCGTACTACGCATTCTGCGGGATAAATCTGGCTTAAGGGCCCTTTAGCGGGACCAGCGTCGAGTACCCTCAGACTCGGGCCGAAACCCTCCGAGAATTATACAGATTGTGAGATAAAAATAAGGGCGCTGGACATCGAGTTAGACCTTGGAGTAGCTAACAAACTAGGGTATTCGTTAGAGCCGTAAGACTACATAAATTTCCAAATATTTTTATGTTAGGATCAGTAGTAATTTGACTTGGCGATACATTTTTTTTTACTTAGCTTTTACGCTAAGTAAAAGCTAAGTAGCTAATTAAAAAGAAATACGTATAAAAAAAAATTAATTTTAACCGGTCAGTTTTGATATGAGGATCTCAAATACATTAGGTACAAAACATTGTCTGGCGTAAAAACGCCTTGGCGTTTGACGATCGTTTGACGATCTCCCTGGCACAGTGGTAAGCGCTGTTGTCTTATATGATCCCCGGCGTGGTCAATTTGGGAATTTGTAATTTCTGAATTTTCTCTGGGCTGGTCTGGTGAGAGGCTTTGGTCGTGGCTAGTTACTACTACCACCTTACCGAAAAAGACGTGATGCCAAGCGTTTATGCGTTCCGGTACGATACCGGGTAATAATGTAACTGAGTTGAATGCGATTACAGAGTTTCAGATACGCAAATCTTATTTATCTATTAAAAAAGTGTATGTGCAAATCACACACGGTGAAAGTGAAACTGTGGTGAAACTTCAGAAAAGTAGCCTGCGAGAGAATGAAATAAATATAACTTGTATGTGATTGTATTCTATCTCACTCTCTCGCAGGCTAAATCCTATTATGAATATGTTTGTCACTTTTAATGTCGCTTTTTCGTTTCATCGAATTTTCAAATCACAACGATTCTAAAGAAGTTTCACTTCAAAAAATACACGCCATCCAATTGATCGTTAAATGTCGTGGTGCCCAAAACACAGGCAAAAAAAAAACTCCACCAAGCTGCACCAACACTTGCCAGCAAGTTTGATTGCAGCCAAGCGCTTTAAATCTATAAATTTTTAAAAAACCCCCAAAAGATTTCTGGGCAGCATTGCTGCTCTAGTAAAGTGCCCACTCTCAGGCGGCAGAAAAGAAAACTTGATTTGGTTGTGATAATTCCGTTAGCGAGCCAAATAATAGACAAACTTTTCCTCGCATTTGGAAGATTTAGGGGCTTGAAATATGAGTGAGATGAGATAATGAATACATACTTGTTTGAACAACACTTACCTATCCATTAACTAGAAGTAAATTTTGATTTCGGCTACGAAAACATTTTTATAGTTTTATCATTGGAGAAAGAATAAATTTTTCATTTCTTATTCGACTAAAAGTTAGCCCTTGACTGCGATCTCATCTGATGGTAAGTAATGATGCAGTCTAAGATGGTAGCGGGATAACCTGTTGGGGGTATGACAGTAATATTAAACCCATATTATCCCTAATCGATTTCTATATGGCATCGTACCTGAACGGTAAATCGCTTGGCGGTACGTCTTTGCCGGTAGGTAGTAGGCACGTGATAGCCTAGTATTTTTAGACTTCGGCCTCCAAATCGTGGGCTTCGAATCCCGGGATAGCACTTCCTGAAAAAGTAAAAAAAACTAGACCGATTCTTCTACTAATAAAGTTTTTTTTTTAATATTAGGTACTTAGTACTAGACTACTATTAATAATAACTTGTATTGTGCCTTATTAAACACCTTGTTCAATGCTCTCACCAAAGGTGGAGATTACCCGTAAGCAATAAGGCCGCCTTTGCATACGTAGTTTTTATATATCTGTACTCTTTGTATCTGTTCATGTGTGCTATAAAGTATTCATCTATCTATCTAAAGTAAAATAAACTCCCATATCTTTCCGACAGATGTTAGATGGAGGATGATCAATAATAAATCACCTAATTTCAGTTCCCCCAGGGGGGTGGTTACTCCCCTCTTGACAGTGACAAGTCGTTTGAAACACTTCTAATTAAGACGAATGCTGGGGATAACAACACTGTGTTCCACCTTTAAGTACCAAGATTGCTTCGGTCTTTGTTTTCCATAAAACTGTTATTTTCAAACATAAATTCTAAAAAAAATATCTAATAACTCACCTCACCTTTTTTCACCCTGTTCCTACCCGTAATCCGTGGGCAGGTGTAAAAACTGAATTGTGACTAGTTGATGCCCGCGACTTCTTCGCGTGCATTTTCAGTTTTTGGTTCCCTCGGGAACTCTTTAATCAGGGATAAAAGGTATCCTATGTATTATTTATCTCTATGTCCAATTCCATCCAGTTCCGTTGAGCTGTTCTAGCAATGTTCCCTCATGATTATAATATGGGGCTCTTCAAAAAAAAGTGCTCAAAGGGCGGATAAAGGATCTTAAAAGCCAGCAACGCATTGGCGGTTCCTCTGGTGCTGCAAATGATCATGGGCTGCGGTAATCACTTACCATCAGGAGACCCGCCTGCTCGTTTGCTCGCTATACATTAAAAAAAAAGAAGAGGAATCTCCAAGTTGTGGAGACACACAACCTCTGGTCTTGAACCGTTTATGTCCGCCGGCTCCCGGCTACTCGCTACCACCTGTCCACCTTGTTATGCCATTGTACGAAGACAGATAACCACTTATTTGCTGTACAATATTGTCCAAATAGTGACAGGAAAAAATCTTTGTCATTCAGCACCTAAACGACAAAGAAGTAGGTACCATTTTTCGAATACCCTTCCAAGCCGCGGTATCACATATCAAATACCGCATTAAAGCCAGCCTGAAGAGACCTGTCCCCCTATACAATAGGCGAGAGGGTGACGAGGGACCGCCATTTTGTCACGGCTAATGCTCTCAAAAATTTGAACATAATAGGTGTACCGAAAGATGCGGACTACACGTCTTCTTAGAAATGTTCAGCGGGTTTTGCTCTAGTTTAAAAAATTGCCATTGAATCGAAGTGACTAGACTCCTTAAAAAGAAAAAAAAAATTGACAGTAATAGGGACTGCCGATAGCAGTGAAAACGAATATTTAAACTTTGAAAAAAATATATATAATCCATACTAATATTATAAATGCGAAAGTGTGTCTGTCTGTCTGTCTGTCTATCTGTCTGTCTGTCTGCTACGCTTTCACGGCCCATCTGTTCAACCGATTTCGATGAAATTTGGTACAGAGATAGGTTGTATCCCGGGGAAGGACATAAGCTTCTTTTTATCCAGGAAAATTCAAGAGTTCCCGCGGGAATAAATAAAACTATCTGTTCAACCGATTTTGATGAAATTTGGCATAGGGATAGTTTGTATCCCAGGGAAGGACATAGGCTACTTTTTATCCCGGAAAATTAAAGAGTTCCCGCGGGAATCAAATAAACTTAATCCACGCGGACGAAGTCGCGGGCATCATCTAGTTATTAAATAAAACCTTAACACTAGGGCATTAACGTTTAATTTCGAATGTAGAAATATGTTCGCGAGCATGTCGGCCACTGTCACACGAATCTACATTTTTACCCCCTACTACAACTAAAACGCTCAACGCGCAAAAGTAGTTTTACACTTCAATATAAATTACCAAAAGTGCTCAACGCGCCTAAAGACGTTTTCACTTCAAAAACATAAACATTTTGGATCGCTTTGGTTTGGTTTGTCCATCCATCTGTTCTCTTAACAGCTTGATGTATCAATCTTTAATTTTCCAGATTAGCATACAAAAAATAGCCTAAATACTTTATCATTATTACTTTATCACTCTCCAGTGATAAAGTTTACCTATTCAATCTATACTCTAGTCTATAGGTACTTAATATTATAAATGCGAAAGTTTGGATGGATGGATGTATGGATGAATGGATGTTTGTTACTCAATCACGCCAGAACGGCTGAACGGATCTGGATCAAATTTGGCACAGAGATACAATAAAGTCTGGAATAACACATAGTCTACTTTTTATCCCAGAAAATTAAGGAGTACCCACGGGAACCAAAAACCTCAATACACGCGAAAGGAGTGGAGGACATTAGCTAGTAATGTCCATACAATTAATAATCGATACTTTCTTTTTGAAGCACGTAAGTATTTGTCGATTCAAGTAAAAATAGTACTACAATTTAGCATTCGGCCGTTACTTCACTTTAATAAAATTCGTTGCCGCAGTAAAACGTAATTAGTTTAATGTAGCATAGCATGCACGCGAGGGCAGTAGTTTATCGCTCCTACGGGAGGGAAATATCAGCCCTTGCACAAATATACATCTGAAACGTATATTAAATTATTTTCACAGCTATTTCTATGAGATTCTTTTCGCTCAGCGTAATAAAATTTCTGCTTGACCTATTTTCTATACTTAACGGGACTATATTGCAAAAACTAAATAACCTTCTCCGCTACAACCTTTTGCGCGTCTTATTTACTGTTTTTGTTAATCCACTGCAAGTTTCCCCTTGACTGCGATCGCACCTGATGGTAAGTGATTATTCAGTCGATGGTAGCGGGCTAACCCATTAAAACCATGCCTAAAACAAATGAGTACACGGTATCGGACCGAAACGCTAAATCGCTTGGTGGTACGTCTTTGCCGGTTGGGTAGTTACTAGCCACGGCCAAAGCCTCCTACGAGACTAGAGACCAGAGACAATGAAGAATGTTAATAGGTATGCCAAATCGCTTGAAATTTTTTCTCAGTAAAGCCTGTATGTATATAAATACACTATTTTTTGTTGCAGTCAAAAATACCTAGTAGTTTTGATTTTATAGGCATTCAAAGTTTCGAAAAATATCGAGTCCCGCTACCAGTCACGTGACTGCTTGTGACGTCATGTCACAACGCGCCGCGGCCCGCTTAGTATCAAGTCGCCAGCGGTTATGTGTAATTTCGACGGCAGTGGGCGCGCGACCGCGAGCGGACTGAGTGAGCCAGACAGAGCGTGTTGTGCGATGACGTCACACCTCACCGGCAGCCCGCGTCGTGCGGTTACAACTTGTTTTACTTCTAAATCGGAAACTAATTGACGTATCTTTCACTAGTATTTTTTATTTTTGACAGAGAATATGGAGTGCTAATAATCAAAACAAGTTAACATTCTTCATTCAATCGATCTTTTTTTTTTTTAGTTTTTAATATTCTTTGCCTGTATGGTAGATCTTTGAGCGAAAAACACACTTGGGACCGAACAGGACTAAGCGTCTGCTCGAAACGTCCACTTCAGAGCGGAAGAACGGTTTGCCCTGTCGCGCTAGTGTGTGCAACTTCATGTATAAGCGAGTTACGCGGACCAATTGTACGCCAAACATTATTTTTTGTACTTAATACCACAGAATACGTTGCTAGTACGTTTGAGAGAACCTAATATCAAACATTCAAATGTTTATAAACTTTTACTTAATTTTCGTATCGTCACGTGAAATTACTACTGATTCGGAACTCTTAATAACATGAATATAATATTTCGAAAATTATGAGGTCTTGCGGCTTTTACGAATACCCTAAAATAGCTTGTGAAACTATTTCAAGTTTGAATTTATAACCGGTTATCCTTAAATGGAGATTAAATTCGTCGAAATCTAACTAACCTTTAAAATCCGGGTTAGAACAATAAGTAAAGTAAAGGGAAAACTTTGGACCGGAGAAATTTACTCCCAAGTTTCAAACTTTTTAGAGAACATTATTATATTCTGATGAATCTGGTCCAGCGTAGGCTTTTTAGACAGTTGTGAATACAAGGATTATTTATCTACTATCAATAATAGAGTAATTTCTTACTTTAACCTTAGACTAAAATAATATTGCTGATGGAGCGCTTGATAACAAAGGGGTTCATAAAAGTGAAGGCAGTTTAAAAAAAATCTAAAACATCTTAAATTCTTCTTCTTTTTAAACTTTTTGTTCTTCATTTATTACTAGATGATGCTCGCGACTTCGTCCGCGTTTAAAAACCTTAATACACGCGAATGAATTCGTTTCCCGCGGACACTCTTTAATTTTCCGGGATAAAAGTAGCCTATGTCCTCCCCCGGGACCCAAACTATCCCTATACCAAATTTCATCAAAATTGGTTGAACAGATGGGCCGTGTAAGCGTAGCAGACAGACAAACACACTTTCGCATTTATAACATGAAGTATGGATTTCTAAATATAATTTTTACAAAGTAGCTTCACTCTAATGATGTCAGTGAAATGGTTAACACCATTGTCCTAACACATTTCCGGGATTCTAAAACAGAGTACAGAGTACATATTCTAATTTAGCACCAAAACGTTTATGCCACTCATAACAAACCAGCACATTATACGTGCCGAGCAATTTTCGGTTTATCTGAGAATTTCCTTCATTCTAAGACATCAACGAAGAAAGCTAATATATTTTTCAAGAGAGATAAATTCTCACCTAAAAGATAAATGTGAAAAAGTTACAAAACTTGGCAATAAAGTCACAAGTTAATTGGAAATATACGTTTTTGATGGACAAGTCAACAGACTCAGAAATTGTAGAGGATTTTTTATATGGGTCACAGTAAAATGGGGAAACCCGAAACCTTAATGTTTCGTTCAGTTCAGTCCCTCTTTTCACTGCCATTTTCATTAGAAAAAAATATATCCAGTGTGACTTCTAAACATAACGAGAGCCGGAAAAAAGCCGCTTATTCGCTGATTTTTACTGCCTGGCTTGAATTAGCCGTATGGAGTGCGTGCGGAAAAGCCGAGCGTCATTTTTCTGGAACGTTTATCTACTATACTAGCTGATGCCCGCCACTTCGTACGTGTGGATCGAGGTTTTGTGGTTCCCGCGGGAACTCTTTAATTTTCCCGGATAAAAAGTAGCCTATGTGCTATTCCAGACTATAATCAATCTCTGTGCCAAATTTCAGCCAGATCCGTTCAGCCGTTGGGACGTGATTGAGTAACAAACATCCATCCATACCATACATCCATCCAAACTTTCACATTAATAATATTATAGTATTCTATTTTACCGCCCGTCTATGCCGATTGATGCCGACCCAACTGTATGTGTAGCACGCTGAGATTTTTGGATTTTTCAAAATACAAAAATGAGAATATAGGTATTAAAATCACTTTTAAACATAATTTTGAGGTCTTCAGAACATGGAAGAACATGACTAGATTAGACGATTGCAACCTAAAACCATTGGACATCGATGTAACCTGTCGTCATCTAGATTAAGTGTAGGTACCTAGGGTTGCCATCCGTTCGGGTTTACCAGGATTTGTCCTAGTTTAAAGGGCGTCCGGGACGGGGGTCTAATTTGTGGTCCGGGTTAAAAAGCCGGGCGGCCGATGCGAAAAAAAGGTTGAAAATATTTTAATTAAAATATCTTTTAATTACTAAGTAACTTTAAAAAACACTGCTGACATGTCCGGGTTCTAAGCTCTAAAATCCGGGGTTTTTACGCCTCTTTTCCTTTTTGCCAAACTTTAGAGATGGCAACCCTAAGTGTAACTAATAGAGAGACCTTTCCGCCCCACCCAATACACGAGATTATCTGAAGCATTAGGACAGTTTTTGTCATTAGGGAGCAGGGTTGTCCAAATTACTATTATTTTTTCCCCTCGCCCGATTGAGAAGCCTACCGAATTAGAAGGGACATTGGTAATAGTGATCTGACATAATCAGATTAATCTTACACATCTAAAGGTAGCTTTGATTTTATTGACTAGTCTGGATTCCGTACTAAATAGTTGTATTCATATACTAGCAGACGCCCGCGACTTCATCCGCGAACAGTTTTTAATTTCAAAGACATACGAGTAGGACTTTCATATACAACCTTCTAACCCCTAAAACCGTTTTTTTTTTTTTTTTTTTTTTTTTTTTTTATCCACTACAAGCTAGCCCTTGACTGCGATCTCACTGGATGTGATGATGCAGTCTAAGATGGTAGCGGGCTAGCCTGTTAGGGGCATGGCAGTTTATATTAAACCCATACCCCTTCGGTTTCTATACGGCATCGTACCAGAACGCTAAATCGCTTGGCGGCACGTCTTTGCCGGTAGGGTGGTAACTAGCCACGGCCGAAGCCTTCCACCAGGCAGGTTTTTTAGCTGATGCGTTCGCCATAGAAGGAACCTACTTTCCAAATTCCAAGTTTGTATGTCTTATAGTTCCTGAAATATCGTGATTAGTCAGTATAAAAAAATTTCAACAGACTTATTTTTTTTAAAGTCACTGTCACTGTTTGTACTTACTTGATCACCCTCCCCGGCGTCTCTCGGAATTCTTTCTGCTTCTGAGACGTCATCTACCATACGTTATACTTGCTACAGGAACGCATAATCGCTAAGCGGCACATCTTTACCGGTAGGTGGTAACAAGTCACGGCCGAAGCCACCAGACCACAAAGGTCCAGAAAACATAGAACGCGGACGACACGGCGCCTGCTGCTGCTGCCTGCAGTCGACTACGAACACGTAACAGAGAAAATTCAGAAATAGGGATGATGACAACTCAATCAAATCAGCAACTCTATATCAAACTTAAAAACGCGCTTCTAGTATGGAAGTTGTATGGAATTCACAGTAGGGACGTCATCAAATTTCAACGCACTTTTTTTCTTTAACTTAAAACTAACAGAGGATGTGAATTTTTGGGTCCTTTGGAAGACCCTCTATTTAATAATCAAAAATGATTTATTTTTGTTATAGGCATCATCCCTATTATAAATTCCCCAATTGACCCTGTCGGGGATCAAAACCAGGACCCACTTACAAGAACACGGCGCTCTCCACTCCGCCACACTACAACCGGGAATCGAATCTAGGCTCTTTTTCTACATTACACTTTTGTTTCAGTGGCTTGCTCAACCGTGACCGTAACGAAGTGCCAGGCAGCTCTGCGTACCCTGCAAGCGTTCCCGTTCTTCAAGCCGACTTGCCTCTGTCGGGAACCGAACGTGGACCCCGAGTGCAACTCGTTCCGCGACTTCCTGTTCGACCATCCCTGCGTATTCGTCATGAAGAAGGGTAAGATGATTCAACTGAATACGACAGAATATTCTATTTTTTTTTATCCATTACAAGTTAGCCCTTGACTGCGATCTCACTTGATGGTAAGTGATGATGCAGTCTAAGATGGTAACGGGCTAACCTGCTAGGGGTATGGCAGCTACATTGAACCCATACCCAGACACCAGACAAAAACAAGTCAGACGAACAGACGCACTTTCGCATTTATAATATTAGTATGGATTTTGAAAACGAAGCGGTTAAAGCGGTGATAGCGATGGAACGTTCAAACTCCAATTCGGGTGGTCGGGGGTTCGATCGTCGGGTACGCACTTCTGACTTCACGTGAAGGAAAACATCGTGAAAAGAACTTGCGTGCCTGAGAGTTCTCTATAACTTTCTCAAAGATGTATGATGTCTTCCAATCCGTACTAGACCAGCATGGTGGAACATGGCCATACCCTTCTCAGTCTGAGAGGAACCAGTCCTCAGTAGTGAACGGGCGACAGTTTGGCATGATAATGATAATTTTGGAGACTATCCAAAGTAGTGTTAGCATTATATTTCTATTTGTCATTATATCTCATGAAACAGGAGGTATAATGACTGTCAATTTGACTAGTTTCACGTCATTACGGCCGCCATGATGAAATGGTTGATATAAATGCGAGTGTTTTGACGGTGGTAAGTCAGTGTCCTGCAGGCAGACTCAGCGATTACTGAATAATTTTGTGTTTAGATCGCATCTAATTACATTAAATCTCTTGTGGAACCTCTACACGTTTAACCATTTACTCGTGCATGTTCAATTGAGAGTACAAATATATTAAAAGTGTCTTATTAATACCTACTTCTGGATTGTCGCTAACAGTAAGTAATGCTATCAGAATATCAGTTACCAGTCACGTATACGATAAAACGAAGAGCGAATAATCTACAAGATTTTGCAATTCAATACCAAAGTAAGCCTCAAAACGGCGCGCATTAGCATAATTGATATTAACATGTCTATCTCAGCATTGCTCTACGGAGCATGATATCTAATGGGCGTAACTTCTAAATTAAATTGAAATACATACAATATACATAGGTACATCATGCCTGTTTGTTTTACTGTAGTAGATTTTGCTCTTTTCTTGCTCTAAAATTGCTCTAGGCTGGTTAGCTAAGTTTTTTTTTTACTATGCCACTAGAAGTACCCCTTGACTGCGATCTCATGTGGTGGTAAGTGACGATGCAGTTAGATGATATCAGGCCAACCTGTTGAAGGTTTGGCAGTCATATTAAACCTACTAGATGATGCCCCCGACTGCGTCCGCGTGGATCATCCTTTAGGTCCGATATACCAAATTTCATCAAAATCGGTTGAATAGATGGGCCGTGAAAGCGTAGCAGACAGACAGACACACTTTTGCATTTATAACATTAGTATGGATAGTATGGATACCCCCCCCCCTACCCTACCCTAATCGGTTTCTACATGGCATCGTATTGGAACGCCAAATCGCTTGATGGATGGTTGGTCTACCCAAAGTCTACCAACCACTGCCTTTATTTGGTCTTGTATGAACGCAAAGTAATAAAAACTTCTTTACAATGAAAAATATTAAACATTTAACTTAGGTACCTTCAAGGCAAGAGTGAATAGGCATCTTCTAGGCAAGCGCGCTCCAACCTAGACCTCATCATTGCTTTGCCCTAAGCAAGATTGTCGTCAAGCGCAAGCCTATCTCAAAAAAAAACATAACAGAAAATAACACACCAAAAGTTAGTCCATCAAATTCAAAACCACTAATCCATCGTTAGGTTATGGACAAAAAAGATTTGCTAAAACCCGTAATGGAAAACTGTTGCATAACCGTGCTTTTCTACTTGGCAAGGGTCCAGAAATAAAGAACTACCTGAAAGGCCGTGAAGTTTATAAAATTAGAAACGGCATCGATTTTGCTCGCCCTACATCGTGTCTGAGGTTTAGTTTATATCCAATACTATTTACTGTTTAAGTCTGGCAGAAATGTCTGCCAGAAAAATCTGTACCACTCTGGCCCGGTATCCAGAGCGAAGTTCTTCTGGGTTACGTATGGCGCTAAACGGGTAGGGTAGCGCCTGACAAACAATTCGACACCCTATGAATACGGAAACCTAATTAACGATTTTCGGATGTTTCCCTATGCCTACTTGTGCTGTGAGATCTTGCTTCTTGCCAAGTTTCATTGTTTCATTTTTAATTGTTATTCAAAACATACGGCATAAACGGCAAATGTTTTGATTATGTTGACTTAGAAACTTGATTTTTTTTACACCTCGGACCGTAGACCTAAGTATTTGACATTAATTTTAACTTGATAGTTACCTCCATGCGTTTCAGAGAAAAATGTGGTTGACAGACAGACAGACGGATAACGAAGTGATCCTATAAAGGTTCCTTTATTTTCCTTTTGACGAACGGAACCCTAAAAAGTTACTTTTTATTTGCAGAAAAGGACCCGTACCCAGTGGAGACCCTTCCAACCTGCACGTACGCCCTCAGCGTCTGCCACAACGAGAAGGCGTGTACCGTGCTGTTCGAACGCTTCAAGAACGCTTGCAAGGCCCGCGAAGGAGAATGCCGCATGGAAGACAGGTATATAAAATATCGTTACTAATGATGCCCGTGACTTCGTCCGCGTGGATTATGGTTGATAATTAATCGCGGGAACTGTTTAATTTTCCGGGATAAAAAGTAGCCTATGTCCTTCCCCGGGTTACAAACTATCTCTATACCAAATGTCATCAAAATCGCTTGAACAGATGAGCCGTGCAAGCGTAGCAGACATACAGTCAGACAGATACACTTTTGCATTTATAATATTAGTATGGATATAGATTTACAGCCAAATTACCTCATCTGTGACCGAATTTGGAGGTTCAATTTGGCCGACGATCCCGATTATTATCACTAACATCTGATAATAATCGTTACAAAAACCTAAGAGTTTAAATAATCTTAGTTCAGTCGTATGCGGAAAGACGTGGGAACTCAGCGCATTATCATCGCAAGAAAACTTAGGAGTTTTAATTTTAGAATGGTAGGCCATTATTTGATTAATGGAAAGGGGTCACGGCCCTCTGTAATGAACAATACGACGCAGAGACAGACCTCCTGATGAAGGGGTCTGTAATTTCACTATCCCCTTCTTTACCGTAGCAAGATTTGACCGGCTACAAGTCTTTTTTTCTGTAATAAACTTCTGCCACGGCTTTGCTCACGTTAGGTTCGATTTTAATACAAATTCAAAGCCCTATATTACCCCTTTAGGGGTCGAATTTCCAAAAATCCTTTCTTAGCGGATTGACTTGATTTTTTGCATGGGCATAGTTGAGGACCTGGAGAGTGACATAGGCTAGTTTTTATCCCGGAAAATCAAAGAGTTCCCGAGGGATTTTAAAAACTAAATCCACGCGAACGAAGTCGCGGGCATCAGCTAATACAACAATAATATTCTGCTAAACATATCAAATTAAATTATTAAACTATATATTTGTTTGGCATCTAACGTGCCGCCGCCGGCAAATGTGCGAAATCCCCAATGTAATATCCTAATGGATGTCCATTCCAATGTGTACTTTTAGGTCATCCAGTTTCGTATTTATTAATGCATTCGACGATTGAAACACTTGCTTTATTTCTCCATACTATTGGTTGTAAAGTACAAACGAGAGTACCCCTCTAAAGTACCCTACACTCGTTTGTTTACATTGATGTAGAATTTTCGTAGTTACTCATTCTATTTCAATGTACGTTTAGGTATTAATTAAATACGATGTTTCTGATGCGGACCGCTAATGGTCTGACCCCATTACAGATGTTCTTTGTATGAGTTTGTATGGAACTGGGCAGTGGGTCCACTTCAAAGCGACGCGGCACGGAGATGCTACATAATTGTACTAAGAGTACGTGGAATGCCCTTCCGACGTCCGTGTTTCCTACCACGTAAAACTTGCCTGCTTTTGACTCCAACAATTCTGCATTAGAAGTGAAAACGAACAATATTTTTTTTTGTTTTAAATTTTTTTTTAATTGAATTTATTAAAATATAAACCTTAACACTAAGTCATTAAAGTTTAATTTCGAATGAAGTATATTTATATTGTCGCGAGCCTGTCGGTCACGCGAATCTACATTTTTACCCCCTACCAAAAAGTGCTCAACGTGCCTAAGTTACGAAGAAGTTTTCACATCAAATTTTTTTTTAAAAATGTATCTAAACTTTACTAAATAAACAAATCTCGAAAATGTCTATAATCTGGCTACAAAGTGTAGCACCACGGGCAAAAATACACTATGGACAAGACAGGACAAAATGTCTGCGCGGAACGTCTGTGTCTTAAAGAAACGCGATTGGTTAAATCGCGGTAGCTTGTGCAGTTCCAAATAAAAGTGCATTAACACCCCAAGATCTTAATTAAGGTGACTCTAACTTTTAGAACATGGTATTTCATACCTTACATACATCTATTTCTCTACAAATATCACTATGTTGTGCCTGTATCAATTTTGTAAAATCTTTCATTCAATAAAAAGTGTACATAGTTTCAGTGAACGAAATTTCGGCGCTTTTCCTGAATTTGTACACAATTTTCAAGTTGAAACAAATTGGTCCCAAATGTTTTCCGTTTAGATTCGACTGTAAACTTTTACCTTTTGAGGGAAAATTATAATAGTTCAGTTTGTTCTACCGTTATTTAGTTTTTTTCAAGTTGACAAAGTAAAATTGTAGCTGCAGAGTTGCATAACTTTGTATTGTATTGAACAATAGAAAGGCATTTTCTTTAGCAGAATCGTCAATTTTTTATTATTGAATTGGAGAAAATTATTCAGTCTAAGATTCAGAAAGGTCTAACATTTCGGAAAACGATTTCAATACGAACGATTTTCACACGGGAATACTTGTCAACCCTAGCGCAACGTTACCCTATTCAAATGATAAAGCAGAAATGCCCTGGGATCAAACAAAAATTGACTGGCGTACCAAAAGTACACTTTTACATGAATCTGCTCACACTAGCGCGATAGAACGAAAAATCCCTTCGACGCGTTGTTTTTGCTTATAAGACAAAGGTAATATGTATCGTATGTATTTAATTTTATTGTCTCTACATAAATCTATCTCTCTAAAAAGTCAAAGTACCCTCAATAAATCTTAGCCGGACAAAGTAAATATCAACGAAATCTTTTAAATAAACGAACCCAAAGTAAGATAAAAGATGGCTATAGAATTCCGTTGAATTAGACTCGGCAGAATTCCGCAATGTAAACGTTCTCCTTTTACTATTATAATTTTTAAGACAGGCCGTTAATGAAACTCATTAATACTATAGTAGGTCTTTTCTCTACGACAGGACTAAAATGGGCTCAATTAATTCGCGTTACTAGTTGCTTTGTCTCAGAGAGAATTGTTTTCACCTAATTCTTATTTATAAGACTAGTAGAGCCCCGACTATGCACGGGTAGGCTTAATACATACGACAGCATGGACCAACGCAGACTGAGTTTGTTGTGGGCTCTTCTCAGACCAGGGCGCGGGTCCCTCGTAGCTTTAGTTTTAAGATACCGTAATTTATTATCACAATCAGGTTTTAGATTTTATTGACGTTCAAAAAAAATTGTATATTCTTATTGATAATTGATACGGTACGGTGATAATTTACTAAAGCTACGAGCCATTAGTATGGGATGTTGTATGAAATACTGAACTGTGAGGTCATCAAAATCTAACGTCACAGCTTTTTACTTCAACAGTTTAAAAAAAATTCTAACAAATAACTAACAGGGCAGGGCAGGTTCTGCCCAAGTCGTGATATCTACGACTTTTGGCAGAACCTGTATTTCATAATCACTAAACAAATAATTTATTTGAATAGTTGTCAAATAACCAACAATATAATATTAAGAAAAAACATTGATTTAACTTTTCTTTCATATAACCTGCATTGAAAGTGCGAGTAAATGCCTGTTGAGCCACCCGAAACTAGTAAATTTCAGACAAATACGTCGTTCAGCGGGTAGAAAAACATCGTTTTCTACCATAGGGCAGACTTCGGGTGATGTCACTCTCGTCTGAAATCGTCTTGTTTCATCCCTAGACACCACCACTACAGCCTATTAACGTCCCACTGCTGGGCACAGGCCTCCACTCTCATAGGAGAGAGGGAATTAGAGCTTAGACCCACCACGCTGCTCCAATGCAGGTTGGCGGGCTTTAATGACTATTATCATGTTAGTGATAATAACCGGGACCGACGGCTTAACGTGCTCTCCGAGGCACGGGGGTGTAACACCGCCAACTTCCAACTCCGAGCTGGCACTGAGAATTTCTCAATTGAAAAACCCAATACCTAACAATTTTTATGCCCGACCGGGAATTGAACCCAGGACCTCGTGATCCGCAGTCGACTATGCTAACCGCTAGACCAACGAGGCAGTCCTAGACATACAATATACTATTTCATCAATAATTAAACGCATTAATGTTCATACACAATTTCGATGCCATATTTTAAGACCGTGTTCCTACAGGGAAGCGTGCCGCGAAGCCTGGGCCGGACTCCGGCTGTCGCCGCTCTTCGGCTGCATCTGCCCCAACACTCACATGAAGAAACGCTGCGACCGAATCTTCGCCGTCGTCAACCACAACCCCTGCGTCGGTGAGTAGACCCTGCCTGTAGATGTGCTGACAGTTTCGAGCGAGAAAGTGTTTTAGTTTAAACAACTTTTCACGAATAAACTTTCTTCACTAAACTAAAATCTAAATGTTACACTTACTATAAAACAAACTATAATCTAAATTAGATACTTGTCAGATGTGCTAAGCTAACAGTTTCAAGCCAGAAAGTGTTTTAATTTAAAGAAATTTTCACGAATAAACTTTCATTAATAAACTAAAATCTGAAATATTACACTAACTATAAAACAAACTATAATCTAGATTAGGTATTTGTCAACAAGTAAAATCAGCAAGCACTTTTAAACGCTTAGTATGGGATGTTGTATGAAAAACTGAACAGTGACGTCATCAACTGAAATCATCAACATCAACGACGACGCACTTTTTTACTTCAATCGATAGTTTAAAATGTTTTTCGAACATAAACCAATAGGAGACGTGGATATTACGATTTACGACTTCCGGACGATCCTTTTACAAAAATATTTATTTAAATAGTTGTCAAATACCCGATTAAAACTAAATTCTACTACTTAAATACGAGGGCAAAAGGTCGAGAGGCCGCTCACCAACCAGATGGTTGGCTGAGGGACTCCAATTGCAAATTTCACACCATTGCAAGACTGGCCTCCGATAGAATCCGATGGAAAAATTTAATCCGCACAAGGCTGCAAAATCCCCAGGACCACGATCTTTAGCAATGAAGGAACGACTGGGGAGAGAGACTACTTAAATAAATGATAGTCGTCGTTGTCGTCAATTGATAGACGTCCACTATTGGATATGAAGGTCTCTCGTGGGGTCGTCCACAAGCCAAGGTGATGCACCGCCTTGATCCAGCGAGCGGTTATCCGAAAAAGTGGGGGTCTCTGAATTTTTTCCATAGTCGGGTTGCAGTTTTTAATTAATACTGCTTGTTAGAACAACCTATAACACAAACTACTAGACTTCTTAGAACTAGAAACCAAAAATTGTGCATATATTTTCCCTTCATAATAGAGGCAGTAAATAAAATTGGATTTTTCGAAATTCTTAATTATCATCTGATTAATCCAAAGTTTTTTATAAAAAAAGTGGATTCTACCCTAACTCCATCTTAACATCGTAGAACTGATCTATAAGGATATAAAAATATATACTTAATCACATATTTATCCACATTCTTTACACGTCCACTCCACTTTAATATCGCACCCAATGAAGCAAGTTGATTCAATATGGAGCAAAGTTGGATCCACGTCCAGATTTCCCGCTGAGACCTTATATTAATCAGTAGGGCTGCCAAATGCCAATATCATGCTAATTATGATTGATCAATCAATCAATCGTTTATTTGTTTGAAACATTAGACTTAGTAGAACAGACTCGACTAAAATGACGAAGGGCGGCGAAGGCAAACCACAAAGAGCGCGCTTGGTCTAGAAACTTGATTTTAGATACGTTTTGTTAAGAACCAGGATTTAACGAAATTCCACACGAGAAAAAACACTAAAACATATTATACAAATACCAGGTGTATTTCTCTTTGTGTAAGAGTTGAAAACCACCTAGTTTTAAAATAGTTACTGAAATCTTGTGCAGACAAAAAGTTTTACTATAATAACTGGAATAATAATTCAGTATTAATTTCAGCTATTATTTAACAACTGCCTTGTCATCTTCTGACCTTTATATTATGTCAAAATAAGTTTGATAAAAAAACAAAATAAAACTTCGAAACATTATAACAAACGCAAATGAAGATTATGAACCTAACTTTCATATTATTATGAAACATTTTATTTGTGAGGAAAAAGATTGTTTAGTGATGTTTAATAGGTAATTGTTTATAACAGTAACCAAGTATAAAATAAATTAAATAAGAAGCACAAAAAATAAGTGTTAACAAAAAATAAAATTAAGAGCCACGTTTATAATTAAATCACTTGCTACCACAAAAGGATAAAAACAAATAAAAATAAATAAATGTTGTAAAAAGTATCTGCAATTTTACGAGTGACCACAAATTTAATATTTTATTTCACGTTTACCACTTTTCGAGGAAACTTTCGACCTCAAATTTAATATTTCTCGCAGGGTTACCACTCGTGTACCATTTTAAACATATGTATTGAATATAAATAATTTCTTCCTCATATTCCTTCAATAACAATTATAATTCTTGTTCTGTATTCTTTTTAAAATATCTCGCACTATATGATGGCGAAAATCCCTCTGGAACTATTTTATAAGTATACTTTTTTATCATAACAAGTAGCCTATGAATAGTCCCACGAACTTATCTAGCTAGCTAATATAGTATTAGCAATAAATTAAAAACAAAAACTAAACAGGCATAAAAATTAGTTCCAATTTTGGTCACCAGGCCAGATAAGTTGTTGGGGCGAAATGTACAGGACCTTAACTTATCAAAATTGAAACTATAATTCCTTTAAATTACAGTTTTTGAGTAGTAATATATTTTAGTAGCCTCGCAATATATTTATATTCATTTAATCTTCGTAAACAAAACAATATGCGATCTGCATGATAGGCAAACTAGAGGTCGCCATAAGCTCGTGACTCCATCGCTCCGCCTCAAGAAGTTCCGAAGGTCGTTCGTGGCAATGAGCATTCTGTCTTATAACCAAATTCCACAACCTATCTTAAACTTGCCTTTACACAAGTTTAAGAAGTCCATTAAAAGTATGCTCCTGAAAAAAGCTTATTATACTGTTAAAGATTACGTAAATCAAACGAGCATGGATTTGACTAGCTCCAGCAATGCTAAAGACAGCTGTTACTTACATGTAGGTATTCCACAAATTAATGAAATTGTAATTTTTTTTTTCAAAAGAGCAACCGCCAAGTTTCTTACTGGTTCTTCTCGGTAGGAATGACATTCCGAACCAGTGGTAGATTCATTCGACGATTCAAAAGTACTTGTAAAAGTTTATTTGAATAAAACATTTGAATTTTTAAAATTTTGAATCTAAAAAAAAACACAATTTCGACCAAAACTGACCACCACCTATAATTTCGCCTGCATGTCCTAACTCCATATCGGAGTTCGGTGCCAATTAAAATGTTAAAGGTGGCGTGATCGGAGTATATTTTTCTTCTATTGCATGTAACTTAGCATGCTCGCCGGTGGTCGGCGGTCCCTTAAGTGGATAAATGCGGTCATACTTTGTTGCATGTGTGTGCGTGTAATAAGTTTAAACTATAAGTTTTGAGCCATAACACATAATATACTTAGGCCCACTTGCACAAGCCCGTGCAAATGTCGAAGTTAAATTGTATAAACATGTATTTTCTGGTCTGGATCCAACGGTTCTCGCTTGATGTCAACCATCCTCCTAAAGGAGCCTGCTTCTGCTTTTCCACCTTTGATGTGTGTGTCAAACCCACCAAATAGAAGCGCTTGTTGTAACATACTGATACTGTCGCGTCGCGTTTATCGGCACGTAGGCGGTAGGTTAGTTAAACTGTTATTTAACTATCAGATGACCATTACATCAGCTGATGATGATGGGAAAGAATCAGATCAGAATCGGTCATATAACGGAGACGTCTAATATTAACAGAGCAACGTTGTGGGATGACAGGGATGACCGGGAGAGATTATATCCAAACCGATATTTTCAAAACAAAATTTTGTAATCATAGCCTAGAAGCCTAGAAGGATATAGAAGGACTCGCTCCAGCTATGCTTGAGACTGCAGTTACTTGTATCCTAATAATGACTATATTTTTTCATAATCATAATAATACTAGTGGTTCGCCCCGAACTGAGACCTCGCGGCGCCATCTATTGACATAAATGTGAAGTTCTGTTAAAAATACTGAAGCTGATTAAAAATTAAATAATTTCGTTTCCTTATAATATTTATCTAATTTTAGTATTTGTTGTTCAAGTACAGGATATAATTGAAATAATTGATCAAGTTTCAGGCTCATCCTTTCAGAAAATTTAGAGTTCTGAGGTCATCTTTGGACGTTAGAAAATCTCCACTTTGAAAGCCCCCCATTTCGTCAATTTTGGGGGGAAAATTAAAGAAAAATTATTTTTGGACTCTATTCCTAATTATCTTTAAAATGATATACCGCAACCCTATGTAACTTTATAAAAAATATTTTACTTCGCATTCGCTTCTATTAGAGCCCCCCTGAAATAAAGATTTTTATTATTTTTTAAGCCATATTCGGCGGGAGGCCATTAGTTTACATATTATATTTAAAGCTGAAGTAATTGCGTTCAGTAATTCAGAAGTTATAATGCTCTGACAGACGGACGGACGGACGGACGGACGGACAAGTGCCAATTCACCCAAGTAGACTCAGAGACCTTCGCTTCGCTCGGTCAATTATAATAATAATATTTATTTGCTCATTTTAGGTAGGAAGTTCATATAAATGAACATCGATACATCAATCAAAAAGCAACCGAATCGTTATCCGCAAATATTTCAAAAAATAAGGCAAGTAAAATGTAATGAAATGCGACTTTAACAAAAGACCTATCAGCCCTGAGAAAGTTGAGTGCGCCTAATCCTCCGCGTTCGAGATGAGTCCGACCCCAATAAGATCTTGATGCTGTAAATCTATCTGAGCTCATAATCCCTACTTCTTCCTTTGCAATATTTTTACCCTTTGCTTTATGAAACTTGCTTTGCTACTTGATATGCCCGTGACTTGGTCCTCGTAGAATAATTTTATACATATAACAAGCCAATAGATTTTAACTTAAAAACTGTAAACCGACAATGGAAAAAAATAAACACACTATGACATAGACTGCAAAATCATAACCCTTAATTTTAGCTTTGCCGAGTATTTATTAATTTAGTATTATAGATGATTTTTTTATTTCACGTAGGACAACTTGTGTCACTTATGATAAGTGTAGCTCTAAAACTCTGTCTCTGTGTGTCTGGTGGGAGGCTTCGGCCGTGGCTAGTTACCACCCTACCGGCAAAGACGTGCCGCCAAGCGATTTAGCGTTCCGGTACGATGCCGTGTAAAAACCGAAGGGGTATGGGTTTAATATAACTGCCATACCCCTAACAGGTTAGCCCGCTACCATCTTAGACTGCATCTTCACTTACCATCAGGTGAGATCGCAGTCAAGGGCTAGCTCTTCCGTGATCTGTGGGCTAGCTTGTAGTGGATAAAAAAAAAAAAACTAAAAAAAAACCAGTTCGGAAAAATGATTCTACTGAGAAGAACCGATAAAAATCTCGACAGTTGATCTTTTCATAAGAAGAAAAATGTTATAGAGAGTATAATCTATCATAAGCTTAGGCAAGCCTTAATTTTTCATAAATTGGTATACTAGGAACCAAAAGTTGTAATATTTGTACAGTGCAGCGGGAGAAATCGGATTAAAACAAAATCTAAATAGAATTTTATCTTGCCTATATGTTAGGTGTTGCGTCGAGAGCTACCCAGCCTAGGCCGCGTCTTTACGCCTCTTTTTAGGTTAAGTGTCGTCGAGATAAACTTTGACTCGACTCTCGAGTACGAGATTTGATGTAGCCTTATAGTATTCAGAATTCCATATTCAGAATTAAACAGTTTTTATTATCCATGTTCCATCAGGATCATTATTTCTGAGAATGAGTCTTCTGTCAGAATGGGAAGGGTTTGACCATAGTCCACCACGCTGGTCAAGTGTGGATCGGCAGACTTTACACACTTAAGAGATTGAAGAACACTCAGCATTGCAGGTCTCCTTAGAATGATGAATATTTGCAGGACCAGTGGAATCGCCAACGTTTCGCGTTCAATCGCCTTCTCTTAAAGTTTTAAAGAATTAGTTTATTAGCCCTTTAAATAGCCCCATATTGTAGCTATAGTTTTGAGGGAATACAGCAGGTCGAAGCTGGTTCCATAAATTGCAATAAGGTACGTGGCAGAAAATGCCTGTAATAACGAGTGGTGGAAGAAAACCAGGCATCCAGGACTATATTTTCATTAAAATTAAAATAAAAATTTTTGAAAGAGCAGCTTCAGAAGTGTCTAATCATGAATGATATAAGTTGTCCAGTGTCCTATACATAAAACAAAACATTTCATTTTAAAAACTTTTACAAGTGCTTTTTAAACGTCAAGTGAATTTACCTAACAAGACCTGCGTTCCTAGGATTCGAACCTTCACACTCCGGACTATACGTCCATATAGCGTAAAGACATAGGCCCACCTCTTAACCTCTAAGCTTTCGCCGCTTTTTGAATATTTTCTCTCATGAAACATTTAACAAAAAAAAGAGCTTTTTCTTTATTATTATTCCGACATTAAAGAAAGTCATGTGTCCCAGGACACGTCAAGCTTAATGTTTCCCTGGATTACGGAACGCGCGACTTAACAAACGTATATTTAAATCTGACAGCTCAAATCCTCCGTATCACATACGTAACATAAAATTTAAAAAAAATGTTCTTCGTCCGCTTGGATTAAGTTTTTTTGATTCTTGCGGGAACTCTTTAATTTTCCGGGATAAAAAGTAGCCTATGTCCTTCCCCGGGATACAAACTATCCCTATACCAACAATTTCATGAAAATCGGTTGAATAGATGGGCCGTGAAAACGTAGCAGACAGACAGACAGACAGACACACTTTCGCATTTATAATATTAGTATGGAATTAGTACGGATTATAAGTTCCAAAACAAATAACATTATATTTAAAATACCCTAAACTTGAGCGATTTCAAGGCAAACAAAATAACAATTTGTTTCACGTGTAACCTTATTTATGAATTACCGGAACCAAATATTTGTTTTGTGAACTTTTTAATTCGAAAATCGGAATTGGAGATCATGGTTGTATCCATGGGTTTTATAGGTAGGTAACAACGAGGCTTTCACATTCCTGTATTTTGTATTTTTGGTTAGGTTAATATAACTGCCATTCTCCCATCTTAGACTGCATTATCACTTACCATCAGGTGTGATCGCAGTCAAGGGCTAGCTTGTAGTGGATTAAAAAAAAAGAAAGATCGCAGTCAAGGGCTAACTTGTAGTCGATAAAAAAAAATCTAGCCTAATCCACGACTGGGCAAAGGGCTCCCTCCGATTTTTTCCACATCTCCCTATCTTGTGCCTCTATGGGCCACTTAACTTAGAATTAATCTAATACCCCAGAAGGAAGCAGATTTAGCCCACAAGTCATCTGGCATGCGGCTCATATGACCGACCCAGTCCCACTTGAGTGAAGCTGCTGCAAGGCCAGCGTCGGCCACTAGCGTTTTGGATCATATTATGTCCGAGTTAAATCACTCAAGTAAATAATTCCTGTGTACAGTGTAGCCTATTCATCAAATATTGGAACCAAATATTGGTGTTAGGAACATTTTGGAATTACAGACGATGATTTTATAGGTAAAAGGTTACGTGCAATGGAGTCGGGGAATCTTATACCCGATAAAAAAATAGTTTTAGAGTTGGGAGGCAGTAGGCGCAACTAAAGCGTTAATACTATATATATCAAACGTAGTTATCATAATCATCATAATCATAATCATTTATTTTTTGCCAGAATATGGTACATGCAACATTTTGACATAGATGTTAATAAAGTATTGAGTCCACATATCCTGCCAGGTTTGGCGTGCAAAATTATTTTTATGCTTAATCTAAAAAATAAATTATTATTTGACAATTAAACCCCGATGAAAGTATACAAATATTCAGATTCATTATAACAATTAAATTACAGCATTATTCATAATACGTTACATATGTCACAAATAAAATAACACCTAAAATAATAATTAAAAGCCAAATTAATAAGTTAAAATTAAGAAATTACAATAAATTAAATGTCAGACAATAATAAATACCATAATTACGGAAATTCAGTTAAACTTTTCAGTTAAGTAATCGTCAGTTTTGTAATATAGCTTATCTAAGAGCAAGTCAAATAAGGCTTTCTTAAACCTTGTAAAAGGGAAACTTTTTATTGAGTTGGGCAAGTGGTTAAAAATGCGGACTGCCATGCAGTAAGCATTTTTACTGGTAACAGCCAGCTTCTGCGTAGGGATGCATAACCTGTGGTTCAAATGTTTATTTCTAACACTTTTTATTGCACTTTCGATTTTGAACAGGTGTGGGTTTTTCTTTACAAATATACACATTTCGTAAATGTATAAGCTTGGCAGTGGTAACACTTTAAGGGATTTAAACAGTGGTCTACAGCTGTGAAGCATGTCTACGCCATACAATGCCCTAATGCATTTCTTTTGTACTTTAAATGCCCTTTCCCATTCTGTTGAGTTACCCCACAGTATAAGGCCATATCTTAAAATGGAAGACACATATCCATGGTATGCCATGAGAGCGGCTTCATGTGTTGTTGTCTGTTTAAGACGCTTTATGACATATACAAATTTATCCAATCTATTACATACTCCTTGGATGTGAGCTTTCCAGTTACAGAACTTGTCAATAGTTACACCTAAAAATTTTACTGATTCAACATTATTAATAACAGATACATTATACTTAATATTATAGTCAAAACCACTACAGTTGTGTGTTACGAATTGTATGAAATTGGTTTTTTCTAAGTTAATTTGCAAATTATTTTTGTTTAACCAGTCTATTATTTTAGTCAGGGAATCGATCGTTTCTTTTTCAATGTCACGTTTGTTTTCACATTTAATAATCATTGTTGTGTCATCAGCAAACAAAATGCATTCATGTTTGATTACGTCTGGCATGTCATTAATGTATATCAGAAATAGTAACGGTCCCAATACGCTACCCTGCGGTACTCCATACGCATTATGCCTAAAGCTAGATTGAAATTGACTCCTTTGATTCCCAACTGTCTTTGTTACCTCCACACATTGCATGCGGTCTTTAAGGTAACTTTGTATCCAATCTAGAGGTTTTCCTCGAATACCATATTTGTATAACTTATCCAAAAGCAACTTGTGGCAAACAAAGTCAAAGGCTTTACTCATATCTAAAAATACTGCAAGCGGATATACTTTTTTATTGAAGCATTCAGTTATAGTTTTTATGAGAGAAAAACATGCTAAGGTAGTGGAGCTACCCTTTCTAAATCCATACTGAGAACTTTTTAATAAATTAAACGTAGTGAGAAATTGGTACATTTTGTCATTCATCACCTTTTCAAACACTTTAGACATTATAGGAATTAGTGTGATTGGTCTGTAGTTTCCAAGCACACGTGCGTCGCCTTTTTTATGTATTGGTTTTACTATAGATTTTTTTAATCTAGTGGGAAACTTCCCTTGCTCAAATGATAGATTAACTAAGTAGGTCAATGGGGTAGCTAACACTAATGCGCATTCTTTTATCACAGCAGTATTTAGCATATCGCAACCTGCTGATTTTGTGTTTTTTAGTGTTTTCAATGTTTTTATTATATCCATTTCATTTATTGGTGTTAAGTATAAACTGGTATTGTGATTCGGGATTTTAGGTTCGTAAGTCAGTGTATTATTTAAATTTTTGTTAGTCAAGTTGATAAAATAATTATTAAAATGTTCGCATATAATGTCAGGACTTGTATAAGCTATTCCATCTACTGAGATTTCGTCAATTTCGCGTTTGCTTGTCTCATTTTGGAGAGAATTTTTAACAACTTTCCACGATGCTGCGCATACATTTGTTGATTTTTGTATGTATTTAGTAGCACCGAGTTTTTGAACTTGGAGCAGACATTTTTTTAAAATATGAGTGTATTTGTGATATTTATTTTTATTTAGGCTTTTATTGTTTGATGAATATAAATATTTAAGATACATTTTTCGCTTTATTATAAACGATTTTTTTAGCCCTTTACTCATACAACTACTTTTTAACAGTTTTGGTTGAATTTTTACTCGAACTTTTGGGAAACATAATTCGAAAAAGAGAGTAAGTAAGTCATGAAAAGTGTTAAATGCACTGTCTAGGTCCTGTTCAGATAATACGTCACTAAATGATAGGGCTGATAGGCAGTCCTTGAATTTTTTTAAGTTTTCCCGGGAAAAATCCCTTTTATTTTCAAACCAGAATTTAGGTTTTGGCTTGATGTTTGGGTCTTTTACAACTTCCAGCGTTATAGTTTGTCCGGTTTCGTGATCTGATAAGGCTAAATAGTGTAAGTTTGGTTTAACGTTAGAGATATTACTCACTATTAAATCTAAACAGGCATTATGCCTAGTCGCTTTAAGTATATGATTTTGTAGATTATTATTATTTAGTAGTGCAATTAAATCTTTCGATACCGAATTTCGTTTCAAAATATCGATGTTCCAGTCACCGCAGAGAATAATCTTCTTGTTACATCTTCGCATTAGTGTTTCAAGTAGCGAGAGTAACTCATTTAGGAATTCATTTGCTTTAGATGACGGTGTTCTATAAATACAAATAATAATAAGTTTATAATTCAATACTTCTACACCACATAATATAAGTATGTAGTTATATTTAATCCACAAAAAAAATTGAACAAAGCAAACAATTCTCACCCTAATCCTATATTAAATTAATTTCTTTAAGTTTTCATTTGCATGAGTTAAGTTACGCCTTAACTTTTCATAGGGTTAGCAGTTATCCAGGTTTAGAGGAAGAGCTTCATGCAGAATTCGTCAAAAATCTGAAAAATATTCAATCATAAATTTCATTACTTTTGTATTTCGTTCATATTTTCCCCTTAATTACTTTTAGACACTAGGCAAACAAATATATTCTACCAGTGTTCCAATTGTTAAGAGACAGTATTCAGTATCCTTTCCATTAGCACTGCATCCAGGATGCATACGTTATTAGCTCCCAGATCCCACCGCATCCATTATTTTATATAGGAGTTATAACTACACAGATCCGTCAGCAATACTATAATATTATGACCTCTATGGTCAGCAACAAAAAAACTTTTCCCGTCACGTCACTGAACCAGTCCACCGGTTGATTACACTCATTCGTTCTTTCAATACCCATTCAGTTGTGCCAGCCCTACGTTAACCCGAAGCACCCGTAGATCCGCGTTAGTACACAATTTCTGTTACGGAACGAAATCATTTCCTTTGTCAGTTTTGGCTACACACTCCAATTACTGCGTTAAATATTTGCCCGGATACAGGGAAACGGTCGGGACGCTATTCCGACCGGTTGGTGTAAGGGTATTATTATCTTTATCCTTTCAGATACGATATCGGATACACTAAAGGTAAGCGGTAAAGGCGAATGGCGCGGCCGGCGCGGCGTTATATCCTCACCATAAAAATCTTCCAGCGGAAATAAGAATGCCACCAGTGCAGTTCACAGCGTGCGTAAAAGTACTGCTTACCCAAATGGGCTCATTTCATCAAAACAACTAGTAAATAGGTGTTCTGACTACCTAATGCCTACATTAACTTCAAAATTTGTGCACGCCACTGCCACTAGATTTGTCCCTAAACTTAATATTAAAGTTCAGGTTTGAATAGTGCGTCAATCACTAAGCGTCAAATCTGAGCGGAATTTCCGCTTCAGTTTTAAATTTTTGCATCGCGTCGCGCTGAAAAACAGTTGCGGGTGGCGGGGGCTTGTCCTCCCAAATGCGGAATCCGACGCGCGTTTTTCCGCTTGCGAATTTTCCTAGACTCGTGCGTGTCCTTATTAGTTTACAAAACCCTGCATTAAGTATCTACTTTATTTTATGACTAGCCAGGGTTTAAACGTCTGCTGTAGTTTTTAGAGTCTAGTAGATTTTCTCTAGTAAGAGACATCAGACACCTGCAGAAAGGCCAGATCAGAGACAATTGGGAACCTGTAAATCGAGACCTTTTGCATAGCAACAGCGCTCTACCGTGCAGGATTGAGCGCTGTAAGCGAACCTTTGAGTATTTCGGCAGTGGAGTCAGTGATTCTCTCAAATTGATATAGATTTAGAATTAGTGATAGTTGACTTTATGATGTAGCTTGTAACGACAGGGCTGACATTTAAGCCCAATAAAACTAGATTTAAAAAAAAACAACTAAGTCGTCAAGACTTTATCCTACAATAATTTGCTTAACAACATTTTGCTCACTAAAATACGTACATACTTACATTCCCAACAAAGGTCGGGTCAGCGCAACATCAATCGAATAATAATTTAAAGTCAAGACGTCGTGAGTCGATACAGCAAAGAAACAAAAGGATCTATTCACTCTCGGTCCTTTGTGGTGAGGGCCTTTACTATAGAGGGAAAAACCTTTTTGAGGATTTCTCTTTTCGCCTTTGACACACAGTTACTTCGTCTTTTCATCCCGATGATCCGATTTACGAAGGGCAATTTCGGTTACAATTTTTTTGTAAATTCAGTAAAAAAAAGTGTTTTAATTTCATTTCTTTGAACTTCTTTATTCGGTAAGTATTATGGAAAATCTCATGGCTCCAAAATAATGTTTTATACTCCAAATAATACTCCATAATGTTCTACGTTAAAATAAATAGATGACAATTTATTAATTTTAAAACCAGTTGAAAAAAAAGTTGTTATTTAATCATTACAATACACACACATACGCAATTATACAATATTGGTATGGTAGGTGGTTGGGTTGGTTGGTTGGTGATATTTTACAATTTTAAAGCCTTATATTATATCTGGTATATATTCTACTCTTATTGTGAATATTACATTATATTCTGCTAGATATAGATAGATAAAAAATATCCTCTGTGTGTCTCTAGGATACAGACTATATCCATGCCTTTCGTCAAAGTCAAATAATGTTCCTTCAATATAGGTACACTACACTTATTGACGTCTAGTTATTTAGAAAATATAATGGTGATAATCAGTAACGGTGTATTAAAACTAAAGCTACAAGGGTTCCAAACGCGCCCTGGTCTGAGAAGAGCCCACAACAAACTCAGCCGGGTTTTTTTTTCAATATCACCATTTCACAAATCATCTTAGCCATTAGATCAAATCATTGCCAAGCTTCCTTGTCATTTAAGTAATCCTTTACATGTCAAAATCGACATAGAGTGGAGTCTTGGACAGATTTACTTTCGTGTTTATAATAAATGTATTAATTATAGTATGTATTGATACACGCAATAAAAAACTGTTTCAGCTACAACATTAAAAATCATTGTACATTAGGTAAATAAAGCTCATAGAAAATTCAACAATAGCACTAGCTGTAAACACATCCACTACACTCTGCATTAGTTTGAACAAAGCCACGCAGCACATTGGCCGCACAATGAGTCCTGCTCAGGGCTGCTTTCAGAACGTGGGAAAGCACACAACTGTTCAAATTGCTACTAAGTTAGGGGCAAAAATATCCTCGCTTGAAAAATACCTTTTAAATGCTACCTTCGCCCGGCTTTCCGAATTTCCAATTAAGATTTGAATGCAAAGTATACCTATCAATCTTCATATACCATTATGTAAGTTATATGAGAGTATTATAGAGTTCTTCCATTGTATTACATTATTGCCATACCTATCCTATCCCATACCTATGATAGTGTAGTGGACAGTGGTTTAAACTTCGGTCTCCTATTTGGCGGATCCGGAGTTCGCATCCCAGGCATCTTTAATATTTCGCAGCTATGTTCGTTTATAGATAAATTACTTTTTAGTGATTATTAAATAGAGAATCTCCCAAAAGTCATAATTTCCACGTCCCCTGTTAGTTTCATTTTCGAAAACCATTTTCAACTATCGATTGAAATTGAAGTAAAAGGTACGATGACGTCACTGTTCAGTATTACATGCAACATCCCATATTAAGAGTGTGTTTTGACTTTGAAAAGAAGTTGCTGATTTAACTTGTTGTTGTTGTCAAATACCCACTTCGTTTAACGGTGAAGGAAGTTTGCCAATCCGCTCTTGGCCAGAATCTATCTCGTTCTGATAGGAGATCCGAGCTTTATGTCTGAAGTGTGAAGGTATGATGATGACGACGAAGAACAAGTATCTTGATTGTATTAACTGTGGTAATAATGTTTTAATAAGAATAAGGAGATAAACCAAAGTTAGAATGTACCTACTTATCCATCGATTATTTGTTTCACACAAAGTAAAACTAAAAGTTCTTCTGATTCCTAAAACAGTTATACATCCCAACCAAATGGAAAAATAGTTAGGTAGGTATAGGAACCGAAGACCCTCTTTACATAGATAATAAATATGATTCTGAATATATAATTTATAGATTAATCATACCTACCATTATAACAAACTTAATATTTAGAAATGATATTGTATAAGAATTCATAGTTGTTTGTTCACGATTACCCTTTTAAATATTTAAGGACACTTTCTCGCTCAAAACCCCATTCTGTTAATTTATTGGATATTATTTAGCTTTAAGTGTTAACGCTTAGGTACATATAACTTGATGTGACTCTATAAAATGTTAGATTGGTCAACAACATTTATCATTAAAATTGTACCTGTGCCTTGCGGGACACCATATATACAATCACTTAGATCTTCAGTGTTTCATTATTTTACTTAACATTAAAACCCTACAACTGATTTCAAACAATACAAAATATCCTGATATGATTGATATTAACTTTATTGATGAAAAAAACAAAATATCAACACTTATAAAGCGCTTTGAGAGTACTAGACTCAAAACAAAATAGCCGTCAACGTGTTCAATTAGTTCTGTTTCGTATCTTTTATTTTTCATGTTCCTTTTCGTATACGTGCCTCTTATTATTTCAACACCGATTAGATGCCTAGGCCTTAGGATTGAATTAGATCACAGATTAACCACACAAGGCTGTTAACCTTTATGTTTCACGGACACTGAGCTTCTTTTTAGTGTACTCCTGACCTCACACACCGTACATATGCCCGCAGTTACCTCAACTCTTGGCTTCACACCTTCGGCCTTCGGTGAATGGTCTGCGACTGCTACTGATAGAGCATAGTCGGCGGCGTACAATACCCTAACTCTCACGTCTACTTCGTCTTCGAAGGAATACTCTTAAGGGACTCGTTTGCCTCCACCAAGTTGCTTTGTAATCGACAAACAACTGTATGTAGAAGATCACACTAGGGATATTTGTTTAATAGAAATGTACTGGGATATTGTGAGATCTTTTAAGCTGTCTTATCTTTGATATGAAATTGGGTGCATGTAGGTTTTTCTGAAGCAATATATCTCTATTGTAATCTTTAAATAATTATTCATCATGTTTGTCGATTGCCTATCTCATATGGGCGACTGTATTGCCAAACTTATGGTAATTACATTGCGATCGTCACAATTCTTATCATTGGCTGAATTTTAAGTATCCACTCTTTCATTTTCTTATTCATTTCTTTTACATTTTGAGGTCTTAATAAGTCCTTCAAAAAACTTCTCAGTTCCCTTCATAATATCGGTCAAGTTACTATTGCTACAACTGTTTCAAGTAGCAGAGTGATGTCAGCTAATGAGGAGAATCGTGATGATTTGATTCGATCAAAGTACGGCAATGGGTGGTGCAGCGATCCATTAAGTGCGTTCCGAATCCGCGGCTCGGCACGGGGGCGGTAGTGTGTTGGTAACGTGGTTGTGGGGCAGCGGTGGCGTGGGGCGGATGTCCGCCGGCGGTCCGCGCGCTGTTCGAGCCCCCCAAGCCTGCGGCTCGGGCGCCGCCGGTGACGCGGTACGCTGCGCCGGACGGTACGATCCTGCTGCTCACGGAGAATGGGACGCGGCTGATGACGCGCGCGGCAGCCGCCAGCCTGCTCCGCGCCGCCCTCCTCTCCCCGCGCCCCCCTCGTCCCCGGCACGGTGAGCCGCCCCCGCACCTCTCTCTCTATGTGTCTATCGGATTCCGTCGCCTATAGCACTGCACGCTTCGCAATGCTTCGTAAGGTAGGAGCGTTATTACACACATGGTTAGATTTATACACAACGTGACTGATTCTGTAATACACATCTGAAGTAAACTAAAATGACAGTTCTAATAAGCTCTAACAGCCGCAAATCGCGGATAGATATCCCCATCACTGTCGTCCAGTGGCCTCTATATCTGTTACGATACTTGCAATTAAAACCTTAATAATATTCCAGAAAAATTTTATAACTTGTGAGACAGGTTAGGAAATTCCAAAAGAACAAAGATAAGGCTCATAAAATTATGTATTCTGAAAATGTATTTTAAAATATTTCTTTTAAATTTAAAACTATGTTAGAGACGTAATGCATAAGAGAAGACTGTTCTATTACGTACATGCATCTGTATTATAACCATAATAGGTACGAATACAAGTAAATAATATTTCGCTCCTACTTTATGCCCGCATGCTTTTAATTCTGCTATGTATTTTCCTTTATTCCTTGTTTTTGAACCGCTCTAGATTTTCAATGGGGGAATTTAGCCAATTAGTCCTGCTAAAGCGCCCGCTCTGAAAGTCTAAAATGAATTTCCACTCTTAATTCGAGCATGATTGCATGATTTCTCTGCATCTTCTATTTCTACGATCTCTATGGTTACTGCGCGGCATAGACTTGGCTTTGACGATAGTTCAGCAAAGTTGCCGATCGGGAAGGCTTTGCAAATTATATTACCAGAGACCGAACTCGATTTCGACACGCAAATTTTACTTTTGCCCGTTGTATGTCGTAATTTTGCCGATATCGTTGTTTTTGTCGTTTTAACTCTAGTAGGGTTTTTGATTATTGTTTTACCGAACCGGCCCTGCGCGATCGCCTGTGACAGACCTTCGCGGTTTGGACCGGGTCGCTTCCCACAGCTAAGAGATACGGATGCAATTCCAGTAAAGCTGATGTCGGACGGGCGCACGGCCAATCGGAACGCCACTGGGGTGTCGTCGTGGATTGGCGGTATGTCGATAACGCAGGACGGCAACCTTATCGCCCCCGACAAAATAATGACGCACGTCCATCGATATGCGAGTCCGCACTACAAGCCCCACGGGCATCACTATCATCGCTGGAATCACGAGCCGGGGGGAGGCGAAGACCCCCTATATGCCACCAAGACCGTCTACGGCCCTGGATACATTGATGAGAACCGTACGTATCACATTAATAATGTCTAGTGACAAACAATAGAACAAAAATTAAATTAATAGTTCAATTAGTCAACAAATCAAAATTTTGTTTTTTAAAATTATTTAAAAATCAAATATACCTACACATAAAGTACACCTGAAACAGACTAATTATATTAACCATAGATATCGTATTCGACACTCAGCTTCAAAATTGTACATGTCTAGACTCCCTTAACAAATTCATCGGAACCCTGTGGTTTCCTTTTCATAGCACTTCCCGTGAGCCCGAGTCTCATTTCATCCCCTTTGTTTTAACCATTTCAACCCCAGTAAAACACTAGTAGACCTTTCACGACTGGTTTTAGTCTAGTAGATATTAAAACGCAGAGGGGCGATATTAAGCGAGAAATGAGTAAAGCTTTGCGTAGTAAAACACTTAGAGAGGTTAATTTAGCGCTTTAGAAATATCTCGAGATATATGCTTCCCTCTCCCACCTCCGACATAAGGTAAAAGAATTAGTTCTAAAGGAGCGATTTACGGAAGACGCTTAAACGCGTAAATCTCCGCGAAGCTTTGCAATTTGCGCTAAAAATTTAAACATTCATCCGCCGTGATTTATTTTGTGTACCTTGGATTTTGCGAGATTGATATATTTTGTTGCGGAATCGTTTTAAACGGTAAGTTAACCATCACAACCTGTTAAATAAGTATTATTCATTCGTTGGGATTATTTCGTCCGTCGAAACATTTAGGTACTTAATATTATAATTAGCATGATATATTTCTGATATTGCTTGGTAAATTGAATCCATATCTTCATGTATCACTCATTGGTAATCCTTTGAGTTCTTTGAAAACACCACAGTTCCAAGACTTTTCCTCACGTATGATAATCACATATTATACCTAAGTATCCTACGTATGTAACATTAATGTCACAATGTATTGTATAATTTTCTTCTTAAGCATGAGTATATAAGAGTATTTATCCCCCACTATAATATTGATTTCATCAATCTGTACCTTTATATTTATTTCGTCAATCTGTACCTTTATTTTGTATTCTATATTTTATTGTTTTATTTTCTGTACCATTAAGATATCTAATCGATCTGATTCTTATAATTATATAAGAATTATATTTTCTTATCTTTTATCACACATCTTTTATCACACACTTTATTTTATGTATCACAATTGAACACAGACGTTTTAATTTTTATAAATATTATACGAAATACTAATTAAGAATAGGAAAAGATTTCATAAGTAAATAAATTTTGGTATAAAGGAAAGCTAAATAATTAAAAGTAGAACATTTTGTTAAGAAAGATAATTGGATTAAGTAATTTAGAATATATTTTTTAAACAAACAACCCTTCAGGTATAAAATAAATCTGCTCGTAATAGCTCGTTATAGTCGTTACTAGTTAGTTATAATATCATATTCATAAATGGATTCAATAATGATTAGATTTAGCCATCAAGTACCTCATAGATAATCATTCATGTTTTATTGATAGAATATTAATTACGAAAAAAATTGAAGCGAAATGAAATTCTTGTTTACGGCCCACCTAATTCGAAGTCAACTTGATTATGGCAGAGTAGAAGCAAAGCAACGCATCTTTTTTAGAATGTTTTAAAGTGTACCGAGATTTAATTTTAAATATATATTTATAAAAACAAGCTTTCACCGTCCGCCATATTGGATTTAGTGTGACGTCATTTTATTTTTCGGTTGGGGATAACTGTTATAAAATTAAGTTGCAAGATTTGAACTAAACAAACGCAGAAACAATGCAAGTTAAAAGCTTCTAAAAAGCAATGACAGCAATGATGCTTTATTTGTTCCTCACAAAATTTGTATTTACATTATTATGACTGTAAAGTTGATAAAAATAGATTTCAGTTTAAGTACTTCGCAGCAATTTAAAAAAGTCGTATTGCTTATCATCTCCTATGCTACGAATCACGATGTGTAACAACAGTACAGTGTAACACGAAAAGTAACAAATTCTTTAGTCAACCACGTAATTCACTGAAGTTTTGTTACACCGATTATTACATTAGTACATATTTTAATGAATTATGAGACATCTAAAAAATCTTAAGTTATGAAGCCACTGAGATTTTGTACAGTGTACCTATAATTATAACTCAACATATTATTGATTTATTTGAAGTTAAATTTTTGATGCTATTGCGCTCTTCTGCGTCTAGTCCGTAAATTGCAGCTAGATTAAGACCTAAGCTATTTTCGTGCCAAGTTTCAGCTTGATCGATCTAAACACTAGTCTTCACTAGTCGCCGTTATATTTTGTTATGTAAGACAGTTGAAAGTAAAGGACATTTTCGTTTGGCTATTTTCTACGAAAGATGAAATAAATTTTTGAAGTGAAACTCATTAAATTGAGACTTCTTTAATTTAAATACTCCGTTAGTTTTTTATGTCAATTATAAAATGTATACGGTTAGTAAGGAACTGTCCTTTACGTTGTATAATACGTTATTAATTCATTAGGAAACAGAAGCGGCTCAATACCATAATATAGTTTGCTAAGTTTAAGATATAGCACACTCACGTTTCCTGTAAACACATAGCTTAGATAGGTAATAGGTCGTTTAACCTAAGGTTATTGTTTTCTTATTCTGATTAATTAACTAATTTAATTTTAATCTCTACTTAAATTTTTAAGTGAATAATAAAATAATTTCATCACATCAAAAATACCACGGAATCTTGTGATTAAATTAGTTTGATCTCCACCTAGATTTTTGAATTTGGTTTCGAACAACTCAGAGAAAGTCTTTAAACATGTTGTGATAAAATCCTTGTAAACATAATATTATCCATAGTGTCCTTATAACCAATATCATTAAGACGTGTTTGACAAACATTAAGATGAAATGTGGCGACCGCTTATCCATATTCTCCATGGATAATAACAATAGAGTACTAGTAGCTACTAGCTACTTACTGGGATGGCCCCAATTACTATGTATTTGTACAAATTGGCCCTACAGATTTTTTTTTAATACAGCAAATATTTTTTAATCCTTTTGGCCACATTTCCTCTAAAGACACGTTTAACACAAAAATAAACGCACAAACCAACAGAGAGGATTGCCAAGGAAAACGGTAAAGCAGGTGACGACAAGGTGGCGCTGCAGTCAACGTGCCACACAGCGCTTGACACGTGCATCAAGGACAAGGAGTGCGTCACATCTCTGACGCCTGTGCTGCAGAAGTGCCACTCAACCGACTGCGACAGGGAGGGGTGCATGACTGCGTTGAGGGGTTTTTATAGAAAGCCCGGTGTCCCTTGGAATACTGAGATCGCTTTTTGTCTTTGCAAGTAAGTACTAAGCAATTAATTATTTCCTCTCAATCAAGTTTTTTTTAATTTAAAGGCTAGACTAAAATCAGACCTGCGAACAAGTCATTATGCAGCCGAGGTGGAAAGCGTTTGCCGAAAAGACCTACCTATTCAATCATGGGCTAACTTGTATAGAATAAAAAACCGACCTATATCTAGGACCTTTTTTGTTCACAAAGAAAGGATTTTCAGAATTGAGTATATTAGGTCAGCTTAGTTTTAAATACACAATCCGAATATCAATCTCAAGCGAGTTGATTGTCAATCATTCCTAGTTCCCTACTCAATCAGTAATCAACTCGCTTGAGATTGATATTCGGATTGCGTTTTTAAAACTAAACTGACCTAATATACTCAATAATATTTAGCTATAATGCGGGTACTTATTGTTTACAAAAATTAATATGTTATTCGATATTACTCAGTAATGTATACTTGATACGATGATGCTCATTTCTGAGCATCGTTCTTTGATCAGTGGGACTCAAGCAATCTAAGCGAATTTAGTTTATTTCCAAACCGAAAATCGGACACAGAACTATTCCAACTATTTATTATTTTCGGGTCTAATATAGGCTACATCGCAATGCATGAAGAAGAATAATCACAAACTACAATGTGCAAAATATATTTACAGGAAAACGGATAACAAAGAGGACTCATGCATGAACGCACAAGAGAGGCTGCACCCTTCCTGCGCCCAGCGTCCCCCTGTTGGGTCTCCCCTGCCCGCCTGCCACACCCTGGCTCACGCCTGCCGCGAGGAACCCGAGTGCAGGTAAAGCCACTGATAGTACTGACATCGAAAAAGATTCATACATGAGCACACAAGAAAGGCTGAACTGTTCGTGTACCCTGTGACGATGCGTGGGGTCTATTTTACCCACCTACCACACCCTAGCTCACGCCTGCCGCGAAGAACCCGAGTGCAGGTAAGGTTATTGATAGTACCTACTGACATCGAAAAAGATTCAAACATAAACGCACAAGAAAGGCTGAATCCTTCGTGTACCCTGCGACGATGCGTGGGGTCTATTTTACCCACCTACCACACCCTAGCTCACGCCTGCCGCGAAGAACCCGAGTGCAGGTAAGGTTATTGATAGTACCTACTGACATCGAAAAAGATTCAAACATAAACGCACAAGAAAGGCTGAATCCTTCGTGTACCCTGCGACGATGCGTGGGGTCTATTTTACCCACCTACCACACCCTAGCTCACGCCTGCCGCGAAGAACCCGAGTGCAGGTAAGGTTATTGATAGTACCTACTGACATCGAAAAAGATTCAAACATAAACGCACAAGAAAGGCTGAATCCTTCGTGTACCCTGCGACGATGCGTGGGGTCTATTTTACCCACCTACCACACCCTAGCTCACGCCTGCCGCGAAGAACCCGAGTGCAGGTAAGGTTATTGATAGTACCTACTGACATCGAAAAAGATTCAAACATAAACGCACAAGAAAGGCTGAATCCTTCGTGTACCCTGCGACGATGCGTGGGGTCTATTTTACCCACCTACCACACCCTAGCTCACGCCTGCCGCGACACAGGCTACACTGTGTTGTACCCTGTGCTACCTTGGCACCTAGGGTCTGGTCCCATCTACCCACTTCCCACGCTCTGGCATACGCATGCCGCGAGTTATAAAGCAGAAGCTAGTCAGAATGGGCCTCAATAAAGTATAAAGAACCTAAGAGATCGAGTAAAGCGATAGAGTGCACTGAAGCCGAGCGAAACAAGCCGGCGACATCCGTAGCGAAACGAAGGTGGAGTAGGTGAGCCTGTCTAGATCACTTTTGTGTCTATCTGTAACCTTTTCACGGCCCCTCAGTTCAACAAAGTTTTACAAAATTCGGAAACGGACAAAATATGTTACTTATTTATTTATTTTATGCCTGAAAGTCAAATACCTCTCCTTCATAAATCTATATCCACGCATAATAAATAGAATAATAAATAATAATTTTGCATGGGTATTAAGTTCAGAACCTGGAGAGTGATATAGGCTACTTTTTATTCTGGAAAATTAAGGAGTTCCCATGGGAATTAAAGAAAAACTTAATCCACGCGGACGAAGTCGTGGGCATCATCTAGTGATGTAATAAATGTAGGTGTGAGAATAAATCCAAGCAACAAAACACAATACAAAAACATGAACTACCTACTAAAGTGTAAAGATGTAAAGCCACTAAGGATGGATTGTAGCTACGAGCCACCAGGGACTTACTCAATCCCGCCTGATGCCTAGAGGAGTGTTCGACTCGTTTGCAGTTATTGATTTTTATAAAGGTTGTTGATCTTATGTTGTTCGGGGGATGCCTCGTGGGATCTAGAAAGCCTTTATCCGGTGTTTATCAAGCCTGAAACAGCATAATAAGTCCTCACAGTGAATGCGCATGTATGCGTGTTAGATTTATTTTATTATCTATATTCACTAGATAATAAACGGATCTCTATGATGAGAAGTGTTTAGGCCATAGTCCACCACATTCAAGTGCGCTGTTCAAGTGCGGATTAGCAGACTTCAAACGCCTTTGAGAACGTTATAGAAACTCTCAGGTATGCAGTTTTCCTTGCGATGCAAAGTTTTCTTCATCGTTCTAAAGCAAGTGCTATTTAACTAAGTTATTTTTAATATATTATTTACTAGCTGAAGCTCGCGACTTCGTCCGCGTGGTTTATTACATAAACAGCCTTATAGGGAAAATTCTTGTATCCATACTAATATTATAAATGCGAAAGTGTATCTGTTTGTCTGCGTTGCTTTCACGTTCCATGTTTCCAACCGAATTTGACGAAATTAGATACAGAGTTTGCATCCCGAAGAAGGACATAGGCTATTTATCCCAGAAAGTCAATAAACTTATTCGACGCGGACGAAGTCGCGGGCATCAGCTAGTTTTATTATAATCATATCATTAAAAAATATATAGAAAAACCACTCGAATCGGCTTTCGCCTCGTTTCAGCCTTCCGTGCTTCGAAATCAGGTCAGGGTCGGCCAAGTATCATCGCCTATACAAATTGTACTTACCTACAGCTAAGCTAGAGAACAACTGGATGTATTTTTTAACCGACGCGACAACCAGAGGGTTAAGAGTTTAGCTGTTTGTGTGTTGTTGTGTTGCAGTGGCGTGAACAGAGTTTGTATGCCAGGGTATATTACATAGGTAGTAAATAACCTACTTTATAACAGATCATACTGAAATAATATTAGCATTGAGCTATTACAACAGCTAGGGTAAGAGTGCTTTTATGCCTCTATGAGCTGCACTCCGTTTGTCGGTTCTTTAGTTCCTTAATAATTGAAAAACTGCTTATTACGGGTACACGGCATTTCCGGCTGGGTGGTAACTATTGGACACGGCCGAAGCCTATTAGAAGTCTATACCAGAACAGGAACCAAGAATTTCCCAAATTGGCCCTGTCGGGTATCAAACCCGGGGCCTCACACTCATAAGACAGCCCTCACCACTACGAAAAGAAATTGTCACTGGTGCATTAAAAATTAATTGGTCTGTTATTTATCAACATCATCATCATTTCATCCCATTCCCGGTAAGAGTCTCCCCTCAGACTGAGAACAGCCATTGACCGTAGTTCGCCAAGTCTCGAGTTGTGTGGAGTCCGGTAGACTCCACACATCATAAGAACGTTTATATAGAATCATCTAGTATTTATATAATTGATTTAAACGCACATAACTCAGAAAATTAAGAAATGCGTGCCCGAGGATTGAGCCCGCGACCTCCTCCTTGCCGCTTAACTAAAAATCTATAAAACCAATAATTAGGTAATATCACTCTTTTACTAAGCCTTCGTTTTATTTTTCTAAATTGCAGTATTGCAACCGCATGGAATAAGTATCATTGTGTTTGCTAAACCATTGTAATCCAATTTATTGATGGAGCAGGTAAAAGGCATGGAGAGATTTTTCAATTCACTAACTTGCTACTAGCATTTAATAGTAAACATGAAAAATTGTATTGTGAAATTTAGTGGTAATATTTATTTAAAGCTTTTATAAGCAAATTGTAATATTTATGGGACTCCTAGTTTTTGCTGGGATAAAAAGCATATGTCCTAAGAAGCTTCAAGGAAGCTTGGCAATAATTTGTTCTAAGATTGCTTGATTTGTGAGATGGTGGTAATTTAAAAAAAACCGGCTGAGTTTGTTGTGGGCTCTTCTCAGACCAGGGCGTGTTTGGAACCCTCGAAGCTTTCTGCTTTAGTTTTAAGATACCGTAACTGATTATCACCAACATGTTAACAAGTATACAGTGTACCTAATTTGAATAAATGAATATTGAATTTAATTGAATTGGGAAAAAACGGACAAACAGACGGACCTACTCTTTCGCCTTTACACACTTATGTTATATTAGCATATTTATAATTTAATGATTCTTTCGGTACAGCTTCTGGTAATGAAATAGACAATGAAATAAATTAAAACCTGAAAGCAAATAATATGAAACTGACCGAATACTTTGTTTTTAGTAGTCATGTGTTTTCACAAAGTTAATTTCGCCGATGGCAATATTTATTTGTAACCGTTAATGACTCTTGCCGCCTTGTGACACGGTCGAAATTTAAATAACAGGCTTACTGAATACGTAAAGTGTATGTTATATGTTACAACAAATACCTACTTTGAGAGGTTATTTCTCATTGCCCTCTATATGAGCAACTTTAATACGGGATAATAGACCTTCATCCTTTTGTAGATATAATACATACTTTAATGATGATCATTTTTGCGTTTGACAGTAGTTTCCTAGCTCTAAAAAATCAAAACTTCTTCTTCAATGCTTTTAATAGCCTCTAGGTATTAGGTACTTTGGTAGATGTTACTGAAAAAAATCTTCTGGGCTTCGTTTGCCGTGGAAAAAAAACCCCGTGGAATCTATTTGATTCTTTGGGATAAAAAGTACCTATGTTCTTCCCCGAGACGCAACCTATCTTTGTGCCAAACTTCGTCAAAATCAATTGAACAGATGGGCTGTAAAGCATAGCAGACTGCTGACAGACATACAGACAGACAAATAGACGGATACAATTTCACATTTATAATACTAGAATGGAAGTATGATTAGGAACGAAATACCAGGATAGCATAAAATCGGTTAAACAAATGGACTGTGAAAGCGTAGCAGACAGGAGAGGCGATAGATAGAGAGAAATGCCATTTATAATACTTGAATGGAAGTACGGTTAGGAACAAAATACTAAGATAGCATGAGACAGAAAGCAAATTGTAAAGCAAATACGAACTACGAGTATACTCGTATCTAGTGATTATATCGAGGCAGTGCATAGCGTAGGGCCGGGAATCAATTATGCAAGTGCGGTCGATTGCAAACCGTTTGCAATGGCCTGCCAATATGGCGGGACAGGGCAGTGGACAACCGGACACTGTTATTTCAACAAGCTAGCTTGAACTGAAATATTACTGTACGATACTTTATATACGTAGGTACAGGCTCAGTTTACTGAAAAAAGTGAACGTATTCAAAATTCAAATCTTTTTTTTTAAAATACAAGTTGACTTTGACAAGTGCTTTTGAATAGTCGAGTGAATCTACCACTGGTTCGGAATGCCATTCCTACTGAGAAGAACCAGCAAGAAACTCGGTGGTTGCTCTTTTTAAAAAAATAATTTACCATAACATCAATCAATTAATTGCTGGAGCGAGTCAAATCCATTCTCTTTTATCATTTACGTAGTCTTCAACAGTATAATAATCTTTTTTCAGAAGCATACATACGTATGGGCAGAGCTCTTGTGAAAATTGGTTAAGTGGATGGACCGTGAAATATGGCCGGACTTCATTGTCACGAAGTTCTCGAACATCAAGTCTTCTCACACGTAGTTAGTGGTCATAACGAAGAGCAATACGCGCGGGAATCAATTATGCAAGTGTGGTCGACTGCAAATTGTTTGCAACGACCTGCCAATGTGGCGGCGCATCGGAACTGCCGTTGCAATTTGCAATCCATTACAAGATTAACAAGACTTTATTGGTTCCTGATATTCAAATTATAGTTTTAAAATAAGAATTTTAAAATAAGCGCAAAAGTTAGTTTTTTTCATTAAAGTTAATTAAAAAAACTTTGAACTTTTGTGCTTATTTAGCTCAATGGCTTAGCCTGGTAATTCAGAGATGCAATAGCGCCAGTGTAAGAGGGAACCATGCCCATGAACGATCATTTGGATGGTGTATATATTTTGGAAATATAAATGTTATAGATTTTTGTAGTAGGTCATTGTTTGTAAATATTTTAATTGCTAGCTTGCTATAATTTGGCTGGCTTATTTATTTATTTTGTATCGCAATAATTCGTTTTGACGTGTGGAAACAACCGTGCAAGCGGCTAAACCGAAACAGGGCTCAGACTTACAAACTTTGCGCGCTAGAGGTCGTAATTTTTGTCAAAAATAAAAAATAAAAAAGAAAATTGTAGGTCTAAACACGTTGTACAAGTTTGATTATATGTCATTTTTTCAATATCTTTTACGAGAAAGAAATTAGCAAAAAACAAATTTCACTACCTAAGTTTATGGTTTTGTTTGATTATCTCAATAACGATGAACGATAGGTGAAAATGTAGAGGACCTTAATGGTATATCGTAAAAAAGCAACAAAAAAGGATTATATGAAAATGTTCGTATCTCAACGGAGAACCGAGTTATTGTGAAAACACTGAATTTACCCCTTTTTTCAAGATGGCGGAAAATGCACATATATGAAATAGGAAATCTTGGTCGACAATTTGAAGTTAAGCTTTTCTAGGCCTCCCCCACGTAATATCCAAGATTTCTATCTCTCTTCTCGGTTCACTTGCATTTCTAACCCGTTTTTTCCGATGTAATGACTGGACTAGTTCGCATTTATTAATACAGATTATTTTTTAACCTTTCATATTATACCTAAAAGAGCCTATTGTTGTATTGAAAAAGCAGCAAAGCTAAGGACAGTGATTACTTAATTATTTATCTACACATTGATGAAATTGTAAATTAATATTTTCAAAACAGCAACCACCGAGTTTCTTGCTGGTTCTTCTCGGTAGGAATAGATTCCAAACCAGTGGTATATTCACTCGACGATTCAAAAGCATTTGTTAAAGTCTATTTGAATAAAAAACATTAGAATTTTAAATTTTGGTAAAGTTCCGCAGGGCCTCCAGAATATTGTATATTTCCTTGATCCTAGATAAAAAATTTAAATTTCCTTGTTCTAAAATCCCCGTTTGGTAACGTTTTGACACGGCGCCGAGCCCCGAGAGGCGGACTGGACGAATTTTGCGGAATTTCCGCTGACACAGCGGACTGACAGGCGTCCAATCAATTAACAGTTGACCGCAATGAGACTTTCCGCGTCCCTTGTTTCTAGTTTTGCACTTTCGGGTTTACCTAGTTTGTATTAGGTAGGTACACTGTAGGTTGGTTTAAAAATTTTGTGTCCAAGTAACAAGTTTTTTTTTGGTGTTTTAAATAAGAGTTCCACGAAGCCCTGCTTGTCGCAAATAACCGAGCAACATGGCGCTAGATCTTCCATAGAAGGATTACTGGTGGAAGGGGTCACGACCTTCAGTAATGAGGAATACGACGCTAAGAGAGGAGAAATAAGAGTAATTAGGAGGAAGTTTTAGTGATATGATCGCCTAAAATTGCGCTTAGTTATTTTTACACACATATTACATTACATATTTTTACAGAGTTACAGAGATAGGTTGCATTCTGGAGTCCTGGAGTAGGATCTAATATGCTACTTTTTATCGCGGAAAATCAAAAAGTCCCCACAGGATTTTCAAAAATCCTAAATCTGCGCGAAGTTGTCTAGCTTATTGGTAGATTTGATTTAAATGTTTAGTATGGCCATCAAAAAGCTCTATCAATCTAGATTCTAGACGTAGAATTAAGAACTTCCTTGGCGCAGTGTCGAGCAATATTGTCTTGACGAGGGAGGTATCTGGTTCGATTCCCGGCAGGGTCAATTTGGGAATTAATAGGTAATTTCTGAATTTTCTCTAGTCTGGTCTGGTGGGAGGTTTCGGCCGTGGCTAGTTACCACCCTACCGGCAAAGACGTACCACCAAGCGATTTAGCGTCCTGGCTGTGTAGAAACCGACTAGGGGTATGGGTGTAATATAACTGCCATACCCCTAACAGGTTAGCCCGCTATCATCTTAGACTGCATCATCACTTACCATCAGGTGAGATCGCAGTCAAGGATTAACTTGTAGTGGAATAAAAAAAATATAGTATCAAAGGATCTTTATGCCAAAGAGGTCTTCTGAAGATCTAATATGTCGAGATATTGTATTTAATAACAGCATTATCTTAATTTGTCTCACGTAATATGTTTAAACGCTGGTACGTGAGTCTGTTTTATTTGAAAATTAATTAGCTACCCTCCTTGTACCTATATGCGAGGGGTTGAAGTATCTCGCTTTTACGCTGACTTTAATTAATAATATTATGTTATTTATTCCAAACAGCGGTTAAGGCACGTTTACATTATTCACGTGGCTCGATAAAACAAAGTACCATAGCACGTAAGTAAGTAATCAGGCGTTACTTTGCAGAAGTCCATGATAAGGAAATAACTGGATTTAATTAATTCCGGTGTCAGAGTGAAACGTACGTTGAGATAATTTGGAAGGTGGTGTGGTGAATATCGCGAGATACACACTGTACCATATAGATTTATCTATTGTGGCGGATTATAGTGAATTAAACTTCCATTTATTTCAGTACAAAGTATACTTTAATACTGGACAGGAAAATATGCCGTCTATTATTTCAATAATCGGCCATGATTGTACGGCACTGTTGCGAAATAGCGCAAAATATCATTATGATCATTAAATAGCCTGTTTCAGTTTACTTTAGGATAGTGCAACATACCTACTGGTGGTAAATGTTGGGATTAAAATTGAGTTTGGTTACAAGTATTACATGGTGCCGCGCCTCGCCTCCACTTTCTTCATAGGTACTAGTTGAAGGTTAATAATCATAATCATAATATTTATTTGCTGATTGAAGGTTACCAAGGAAGGAAAGGAAGGAAGGTATACTACAATTAAAAGCTGACGCAGGTCAGGTTATCCAGTCACATAATCTAGAAATGAACTTATTTTAATTTCTGAACAGCGTAGCAAGTTTTTTATTCCATTACAAGTAAGCCCTTGACTGCGATCTAAGTTGGATGGTTAGTAATGGCGATCCATTGAGCAATTCAGTCTTTGATATCCAGATAGTGAAACCTTGTCTTTTGTATTTGATACCCACCTTCCTAATTAATAAATAACTCTTTTATTTAAACCAACTAGTGCTCAATGTGTTAGTAATAGTAAGATAAACCTTAAAAAACATGTTAGTAGCAACACAAAATTTAAAAAATTATTACACATTACATTATTATTAATACATTACAATTACAACATTAATGAATGCATAATAGTCCAGCGCTATATCTATTTAGTTGCCGGTCTGACCAGTAACTGTAACAATTTAAGCCGGCTATAATTTTTTTTTAATTTGAATTCTTCTTAATCTTTTCAGGATCCGCCTAGAAAACTACGAGCAATGGTGCGCGGTAGATGCCGTGACGCAGGGTTGTGCTGGATCGCCAGCCTCTTGCCGTGCTGCAGTTGTGGCGGTCCTGGGCACTCAACTGAGGGCTGCCTGCGCTTGTCGGGGCACCGACTTCGCTCAGCTATACGATTGTCTAGGCTGGCAACGACTTTTGTGGCTCAATCCTTGCGTTGGTGAGTATGTGGACTTATGTTGGCATCTTACATTAGCTTCCCAATACCCATCTATCGGTGGTACAAATAGTGGAGCAACCTGGAGTCTTTATAATGGACTGCCAAATGATAGCAGCATGATGCAGGGCAAATCCAATATCCGATGGATTTGCCCATCAATTCGGAGAATAGATTATTTAACACCAGCCTAGGGCACTGGTGTACAATAATCTTATTTAGCCAAGTTACGTACCTACGTTTCGTGTCTATTCTCTTCCTATAATCGTTAATGCTTTTGAGGAGAGAAATAAATAAGTGAGTTTCGAGGAAAGTAATAAATAGCATATTATGCTAGCTAGCTAGCTAGCTTAGCTAGAGGGCTGGAAAGGTCTGTTATAGTACTATACTACCATTATTACTGTCACAAAATCCCTGTAAGATACAGAGCAGTATCTAATAGAGATAGCTTCAGGTTGAAGCTAGTTGATTTTGTAACTGGAGTGGTGCACCATGGAACTCTTTCTGATACCAAGTCACTCACAGATTCTGATACCTTGTATAGAAAGGACAAACCAAGGGGCAAAAGGTGCCACTTTTACCCAATCGATGTTCAAATAATTTATATGTTGTTTCCAGTGGAATCCCAAAGCGACTACCACGTGAAAACCTACGGCTCTTCGCACACGACCACTCCTTTCGACAATGGCATCAGGTACATCACCGTCGCACCGGAGCCGCCTGTCCACCACCGTACCACGACCCACCACCATCGTCATACCACTCAACATGGGACTTCGCATGTTGACGTCATGCAGGTAAACCAATCTTTACTCGACTTTTATAATCACTGAAGCTATCTTGATGTCGCTTTCCGAAACGAAAATCATATGCGTGACTTGTGGTAGAGTCTTAACGTATCAGTGACACAAGTTGTCCTGCATGAAATAAATAAATCATTTACATTTACCTACCATTCGTGATTCGTCATGATTCTGAAGCAAGGAAGTAGGTGCGGCTGCCAGGTCTTTAGCTTCCTTGCATTTTAACAAATTTTTCTAATTAAAGTGTTAATTAGGAGGTGATCCTGGATTTTTATCTATTACTTCGTCTCCCCCGAGAACTCCCCAATTTTTTAGGATAAAACGTGGCCTATATCATTTCCCAACCTACCTCTGTACCAAATTTCATCAAAATCGGTTGAAGAGATGGGCCGCTAAAGCGTAGCAGACAGACAGACAGACAGACACACTTTCGCATTATAAATGCGTTTAAATTACTATGCGTAATACTAATATGCGTAATATTAGTATGGATCAGTATTGTATATCAACATTCAACAATGAAATGAAGCTATCAATTAATCTATCCGAAAAACATTACAAATGAGAAACACATTATCCTTATTAATATTATATTTCTAAAGGAAAACCGCGAAGAACTAAGCCCGATAACAACCATGTCGGAACAAACGGTCGGACCTAATGAGATTGCGCAAATATTGGAACCTGTCATTGAAACTTCCACTGAAACGACAACAGTTGCCATCACAACCACAACAACAACCACCACCACCACAACAACAACGACGACAACAACACCGCGACCAACAACAACGCTGCCGACAACAACAATGGAGCCAGCGAAGTATTGTATTGTGAAGAAGCCCGATAGCGATGACGAGGCGCAGTACATCAAAATGGGGGAGACCAGAAGAGTGAGTTTGTATCCCTATAACACAAGCTATTCTTAGTTTTCTACATAATTTTGACCCTTATGTATATGTTCCAGTTCTGTAAAAGAATACTAGGTATATAATATCTAATATTAACGTATATTTATAATGACAAAACTCTTTTACGAGATACTCGTAAAACACTCAAGACCTGAGATAAAGAGTACCTAACCGAAATGAATTTAACAATAAATTGTCGTTATTATCATACACTAAAGACAAGATAAATTTTACATACTAATTTAACAATAAATTGTCGTTATTATCATACACTAAAGACAAGATAAATTTTACATACCTAAGTATTCAAAGTCTCAATTTAATTCTCTTACTTAAATGATAATCTCTCTTGCCAAACACATAAATAAATGTTTCTTATTTGCACAACTTTACTCTTTATATTATATGCACTGTTTTTCAACCCTGTCCCCACTACCAAAGGTTAACTGGAAGAGAATACCTCTAGGTATTGAGTTGGCCTTTGTACCTTGTATTTCTGTGCAATAATAGACTTTAAAACAAACCAAAACAACACACAATAAAACTGATGTCAAATCCCAATTTCCAATCATGCACGAGCAACTACGCCTAAAATGTTTTTGGTAATCAGAGGTGCTATTGTGTATGAATTGCCGATCAATCGTCAAAGTTCGGCGTCAAAGTAAAATAAACCATTACAGCATTGAATTAGAGCTCAAATTCGTGTATCCATTCTCATACGTTTAGGTATGTACGATACCCTAAACAGATGGTTTATTTTACTTTGACGCCGAACTTTGACGATTTGACCGGCAACTTTTAGACAATCGGAGGGCAGTCCATCTAAGTCGAAGTTAATTTATAAAACTTTTTAAACATCCGTCCGTCTATCTTCTCCACAGCTATACCGTTCAGCGGAATTGGCAGAGTGCACGGATCTGTGTGTATGCGAGGTATCCCTGCAAGTGTCGTGCAAGGTGGCGTGCGTGCCTCGCGCGCCGTGCTCGTCCCGCCTCGCGCACTACTCGCACGCGGCGCCCGCCTACCAGGCGTACCGCGGCCGCTGCTACTGCTACTCGGGCTCCTTTATCTGCATGAGGCCTAACCCTGGTAAGTCCATGGCAAGATATGTGTGTAGACGAGGTATTCTTCCAGTCTTAAGACGGCCGCTCCTTCGTCTGTATGAGGCCCACGGAATAGATAATGGTAAGTTCATGTCAAGATCTGTGCGTATGCGAGGTTTGCCTCCACCGTCACTGAGGCACACCAGGAACACCAGGTGTGCCTCCCGACTTAATTGAGGACTATTTTCCTATTGAGTGACAGAATCCCCATGTCTGTCGCTCGGAAGCCCTTCTCAAGGGGGCAGGTGGCGATCATGGGCAGCACGCCTGCGCCCGCCCCTTCTACGGCGGATGGGATGAGAGCCGTCTCTCATCCGCTCCGCCGATTCCTTCTGCAACATAACAGTCTCGCAGAGGGATTCCACCGCATTTATGTCGAACCCTAACCTAACCTACAAGAAAGATACAAGAAAACTTAAATACAATGAATATTTCAAAATTGACACTCAGAACATTGAACGGTTCACAATCTTTCGACAGTTTACAATCTATCAAGATAAAAAGCGTTAGATTACAATCTAACGGTTTTTACAATTTTACGGCGACATATATCAATTGTAGTCTTAATAAAATATTCCACCTTAGTTACTAGGTTACTTAACCATCAATGAGATTAAAAATTGTACATAGGTATCATAAATTTCAGGAGAATACAAGCTTCCGGAGGGTGTCTACTTATTGCTCGGCTTCAGTGCTGTTGACGAAGCTCTGCTGAGACCTCACACAGGATTGGGCGCTGAAGATTCGGTCAGACTACTCCAACAGTACTTGCATATAGTGCATCATGGGGAGGTATGAAACATACCTACCTTGATACGTTGATGAAACGGAAATAGTTTAATGTGTTTTTTTTTAGTTATTAGATGATGCCCGCGGGAACTTTATAATTTTCCGGTTTAGTAGCGTATGTCCTTCCCCGGGATACCACTTATCCCTGTACCAAATTTCATCAAAATCGTTCGAACAGGTGGGCCGTGAATTCGTAGCAGACAGACAGACAAACTTTCGCATTGAAATGGTTCAAGAGATTGTAGACAGAGAAATGTTCCGGAGATGAGATGATAAAAAATGTTATAAAGTGACAGCGATATCACAAAACCTTTGACAAAACTGCAAGCTCTATATAAGTTCTCGATGTTTTCGTTTGCTTTTAAAATGTTATGAATACTTGTACTCATCCAACAATCATAATATGTTATAATATATGGTATTGGTTAGTTTATTTAGCTATTAGTATTTAAGTTTATTATTATTTTTGCACCACCTCCCTTCATCTTCTTTTTCATTTTCTCCCTAACGTTAAGGTTGTCTGGAAGAGATTGCTGCTTAGCGATAAGACCGCCTTATTGTACCTACTTATTGTTGTTTTCTTGTTTGTAATATGTTGTTTTTGTATATTCGTGGTGTACAATAAAGTATATACGAGTACCTACATACATACATACAATCACATCATTACATTTCCATAGCTAAAATGTTCTCAACACATTCATTATTTGTCTAATTTATTCTCTTTAACATATTGTACACAGCTGACATCTATTATCATTTTGTTTCAGACGAATTGCACTCTAACGCTCTTCAACATCAGCAATGAAAATGTGATCATATCTGCAAGTGTTCCGCCAAAAGAACAAGAGGCTATGAAGGAGGCTGGAGAAGCATTGTTGGATAAAGAAAAGGTAAAGTATATGAACTTAGCAAGAGTTAATTGACACCTTCTAGGAAAGTGCGCTCCTTTACTTGCAAGCAGATCTAGCGCCTAGCAATTTAATTTGAAAAATAAAAATAAGTACCAAACATTTTCGTATGCTTATATTTGGGATACACATTTCAAATGTGCCTTTTTCTTTTTCAGGAGGCTTGCATCGATGTCCTCAAGGTCGTCAAGACCCGTATCAACTCACAACATGAAGATATTTCTTCCCATCTGCTCCTCTCCATATTCAAAATTGCTGAAGTGGACGTCGTCTATCCCACACCGCCTAGCTCCGCCATCAGTTCCAACAGACCTGACATCAAACTGTACATTATAATCTCCCTCATAACCCTTATCTATTATTTCAAAGAATTTATATCCTTGTTTCTACTTACCGCCTCTTTAAAAAAAACTATCGTCAATTTTTTATCGAATTTATCCTATATCGATAGGGATAGAGCGGAACGTAAATCATCTTCAAATTCGTTACAGGTTGTTCCTTTCACAAAGAGTTTTATTGTAAAAGATTTTGTATCTATTTTGAAATGTTACGAAGAATTTATTGAATATAATAATGTAGTTGTTGTAAATTATATTGATACTCCGCACAATGCACTCGCTTTAGGTAACGCACAAACGACACATATCACAGAAGACATAGATATAAGTGAATTAGATGTAAATAAATTTAAGGAAACGAAACATATCATAAAAGCTGTGAGTATTACAATATATACTAATTTAAAAGAACTCGTTGCTAATGCAATTATACCTAAATATTTTTCTAGAGATGTGTATTACGAAATTGGATGTACTATTATTAATTCGGAGAAGCTTTATGGTGAATTCTGTTTTGAAAAAATCGCGTCCTCTTCTTATGGGATCGTTAAATCCGTTAGCTTAGGACTGACTCTAGTAGTAGTATGAAGACTGAGATGATAACTAAACATATCATAGTTAAGTGTATTTCGTTTTATTTTCGACTTAGAACTGGTGCTTGTAGGTCGATCTTAAAGGCTGGGTTTTGTAAATAAGTGTACTACGCCTTTTACACTATTAGATATCTGTTCTTATTTTACTTTAGAGACAGCTGTTTTAGCTTCTTTCTCTTTACTTCTATTTTCATTGTCATCTTCTTAATCTTTTTCCACTTGATAACTATTGGCATATTTCGTAATCATAACTTTTGGTGTTATAATTGTTTTTAATGGTCAATTTGTTTAAATGTGCAGTTTATTGTGCTGTCTGTAACGTTAATATCGGATCTCTTAGATAGGTGTAGTCTATTGTAGAAAATGCGCCTTTCTGTTAGATAAGTGTAACTAGGAGTATAATCAATGTGAGTGCACGTTTAGGACACACGGACGGGCAAAATTGTAAGCAACAAACTGAAAACGTCTCATTTAATCAAAATAACTAAGAAAAATTCATAAATACATACTACTTCATGAAATGCAATACACGCAAGGAATAATAAAAAGCTGAATGATTAAAATCATCTTCTTTCTTCATTCATTCAATTCATTCAGAGTTAAGGCTGCTTTTTAATGAATTACCGAGTGACATTAGGCAGTCAAAGTCTAAGTCGTGTAAAGGAATATAAACTTTTCAATATGCTATAGAATATTTAAGCATTTTTTTTATATGTAGGTTTATATACGGAATATGTATACCTATATGAGTTTATGTTTAGTTATTTATGTATAATTAGAATAGTTTAAGTAGTATAATATTATTATTGCATGTTCATCAATATTGTTGCACTTTCCCGATCCTTTTTAAAGTTCCTTCAGAAACGGGTTGTCTGGAGGAGATCACTTTTAGTGGTAAGACCGCCCTTGCGCACGCGTTGTTTTCTGTTTTCTGTTTATAATTCAGTTCTATCTGTGGCAATATAGACTTTGTCTATATATCGATCTATCTTCTTATCTGCCACTCATAGGTACCTATAGTTCGTATGACATACATTTACTCTGCATTCAACTCGCGCGCGAACTGTATCTATCTCTCTATCTTATGACGAATTTTCGATAATCATTTTATCAGCTACTCTAGGTGCTTACATAATATAATAGCAAATTAAACTTCTATTTCCTTCATTATCATCGATTTTTGCAAAGTAACCTACTTCTATCCAATATTTGATTTTTGTACGTAAAAATGAGCATTTCTAAACTACCTAGCGCCAAAGAAACCTGGGCATGATAGCAAGCAGTCTTGCACATTGTTAATGTGTGATACATAGTTCACACATTGTTAATGTGTGAACTATGAACCGCTACTGTAAGTTTTTAGCTGGGCAGATAATTTTTAATCGGATACTCCAAGCATATAACAGCTCCTAACTTAATCGAAATTTGCTGAATTTTGCCCGTCATTTTAGCTACATTAAATTAGTTAACACTTAGACAAAATGTATATCAGGTACAGTACTTTGGTAATGCGTTGTTGGTAAATAAAGAAGCTTTAATTTGAAGTAGACATAGATTCTTGTGTTCTAAAGAGTTTTAACAATGTTAGTGACGTCGAAGTGTATGTATGTACAATGTCTGAAATCTAAATGACTATTTGGTGTACAAACTCTTAAAGGACTGTTACTGTTTTCTTTATTTATATGATTTATGTTGATTGAGATTATTGTGTTCTAAAGAGTTTTAACAATGTTAGTGACGTCGCAGTGTATGTATGTACAATGTCTGAAAACTAAATGACTATTTGGTGTACTAACTCTTAAAGGACTGTTACTGTTTTCTTTATTTATATGATTTATGTTGATTGAGATTCTTGTGTTCTAAAGAGTTTTAAAACTGTTAGTGACGTCGAAGTGTATGTATGTACAATGTCTGAAATCTAAATGACTATTTGGTGTACAAACTCTAAAAGGACTCTTACTGTTTTCTTTATTTATATGATTTATGTTGATTGAGATTCTTGTGTTCTAAAGAGTTTTAAAACTGTTAGTGACGTCGAAGTGTATGTATGTACAATGTCTGAAATCTAAATGACTATTTGGTGTACAAACTCTTAAAGGACTCTTACTGTTTTCTTTATTTATATGATTTATGTTGATTGAGATTCTTGTGTTCTAAAGAGTTTTAAAACTGTTAGTGACGTCGAAGTGTATGTATGTACAATGTCTGAAATCTAAATGACTATTTGGTGTACAAACTCTTAAAGGACTCTTACTGTCTTCTTTATTTAATATGATTTATGTTGATTGAGTAGTCTTGAAAAGTTATACTTAAATTGCCTTATTTCTTACTATTTATCAAACGGTAGGTATTCCTAGACGTTAGTTCACTATTCTGTAACTCGATGAAGCTAACGCGAGCTTACGTAGCACCAAGTTCACGGAAATTGTGACTTTTTGTTATTTCAATTTAGGCCAACTTCTCTTGTTGTTCATCTTTTTTATTCAAGTAGACTTTGACAAATTAATTTCTACAGCTACAAGATCAACTAGAATAAAAGCTTTCATTTTTTAAATTTCCATTTTAAAACCATATTAAAGGTGATGAAACTATTGGATGGACTAGAATGGAAGAATACAAAACAAGAGTTTAGAAGATTCTTGTTGGCCCTACATTAAAATTGCATTAGTTCACTAAGAAAACAATATTTCAGTCTGCAGTACCTACTTTAACAGTTTTACCAAATATTTCGAACAAAAGAAACAAGCAATCCAATTTATATTCTATTTATCAGTAGGTTTCAACAAATCAATCAAATAAAAGAGTATTTAAGAGTATCTAAGTATTGCAATGTAAATATGTTTTGAACGTTATATTATCTGGGGGCAGGGTAGTGCCCCCGCCAATACGAGCCAATGGAACGGGGCACTACCTCCCTTTTCTGGAATATTTTTTTCAATGAAATAAGTAATTACCTTAGCACAATATTTTTTTATATGTCACCGTAAGATTGTGAAAATCGTCAGATTGCAATCTAATACGTTTTATACGTTCTAATTCTCATACGTTTAGGTACGATACCCTAAACGTATGAGAATGGATACACGAAATTGAGCTCTAATTCAATGCTGTTATGGTTTTCTTTACTTTGACGCCGAACTTTGACGATTTAATTGACAATTCTTACATAATCGCACCTCAGGTTAGGGTTCGACATAAATAATCAGGTAGGGCACTTAGGTTATATCGGGTTAATATACCCAACAGATTACAATCTACCGAAAAATAATGCGTTAAATTGTTAATATCCATCGAGATTTTACGGTGACATATGTCTATCTAATTCTATGCTTTAGCAGTAACTTGTTATCAAGTAAAAAACGTTAATTTAAGTTATTTGGCTACTACCTACTAATAATTTAATTACTTGTATCATTACTAATTTATTCAGTTTTATCACATGAGTAAATTCCGATTCTTAAATGGCCATTAATTTCGACGTAAATAATTGTGTCAATGTTTTTGACGTAGATGGTAAAATTCGTTAATTGCCTCTGATATTGTTCCTAATTTCCTTAAACCGTGTTATTTTGTAATTGTAAGCGATTAACATGAATTCGTAGCTAAATGTTTTTTTTATTAGATATATTATAGAAAATATAGAAAATATCAACTAACGATCAGTTTCTATATAAAATAATGATTCTTCTATCAGCTTCTAAATTTCGCCTTGTAAATATATTCCTTATTTATCCATAGAAAGAAAATATAATTATTTCAAAGTCATTTTTTGTTAAAAATCGATTTAAAATGTTTTCTATTACAATTTGTAAATTTCACTGCTGACACGATCGAGTAAAATTGATCTAACGATACATATCAATAAAGCTCAATTTTGTACTTGTATTTCTAGCGTTAGATGTTGCAAAGCAAAGTGGCGTAACTTAGAAAATAGAAAAATGGTAGATATTTATAATTATGTATATTAAAAATAGGTACAATGTTTCTAATAGAAAATTTATTATTGTTTTATATTTTTCTTGTTGCTTTATATAAAATTCTTAATATTACAATTCTATTTATTGTTATATTTATTTGTATGCTGAGGTATTTTTAAATTAAATATACCTAATAATCAAAATGCACGCCTCATGCCTTCCATGTAAATAGAAAAAAATATAGAAATAAACAATATTTACGGACACCAAAATCTGAAAATATTTAATTTAAATATACTTAAAAAAATTGGTAAATTATTTACACAAAGCACTGCACTCTGTAATCATATAAAAAAATCAATGTAGACATTTCTTGTAACAAGGTGTTTAAACACAAACCAAATCTTCACAGTGGTATTAAGCTATATTATAACAAAATTATATTTTACAATTGTTATATTGTATTCGTAATAATATAAGCACATTATTTGACAACGATTTTCATAAATAGTATCTAAAATATGATAACTAAAATGGCTCTTAAATTTTTTTTTTAAAGAATCAGGTCTTCAATTAGACTCAAACATAAAAAGCAATAAATAATAAAAAAAACGGTCACAGGAGTACAGGACGTATGCAAAAATTGTTTTAGACCTGCCCAAACTAAGCAAAGCAAAGGAGAAACCAGAAATTAGTCAGAGTGAAACTGTAAAAAGCGAGTTGTACTGATAACCGTATTCATAAATACCACTACGTGGCAACTCAAATGAACATTTGTATAATTCTAAACTCTCAATTTATTCAAAAATTATGATATTGTTACCATGTATGTATCTATTTTGTTAAATAAATCAGTGCCATCATAAAAACTTTAATCTGTGACAGAAAGAAGTTCCAATAACCTGGATAAATTTTTTCTTCCTCTCTTACGACCAATATCCTATGCGATAGACTTGAGCAGACTAGCAAAATAATGAAATCTTTTATTTAACATTTTCTAAGCTGACACATTTCAAATATGGTGGTTCTTTTTAGCATTATCGTTTGGAGATTCGCGGGATTTCTGGGCAAGAATTAAAAACAATATTTTTTTTAAGTGGCCGCTATCTTTTCATTTCGATTTAGATTGTTTATTATGGTTCATATATAAGAGGCTTGTAAAAATAAATAAATATAGATATTATTTAAAAAAATAACTAAGGAATTTTGACAGTTTTCATATCGGAAATCTTCCAAAGAGTCGTTATTCGTCAGTTCGTGTTCAAGTTTGATAAGCCCTTAAGAGTTCATAGAAAATAAAATGTAATAAAAAATACCACAAAATTTCATGGAAATTCGATTTTGAACGCCGCCGACTACGTGAATGATATTTTTGTAATGTCTACATTATTACAATATAAAATATTTTCATGAAACGATCAGCAATATTGAAAAGAAAGCTACCTATAGGAGTTAGGTTTGTGTGCTAAAGTGGGTGAGTTAAAAGTATCATCAAGGTCATCATGGAAAAAATCTAAACCCCTAAAAATATGGTAATACCAGTCCTATAAACAGGACGGTCCAAATAGTGACGTCCAAGGAAAAAAATTTGATTCCTCGTACCAAGACTTATCAGAAATTACCCTATGTATGTTCAGCGAATTTTGGTAGTTTTAGAGTTATAATTTTTTAAAGTTTTTCATGAGATTTCTGAGGAAGTGAGTGTTATTTTCTTTTTATTTAGTGTTTTTTTCCGAACTTTTTTTTATGAACATGCTTGCTATGAAGCTATACTTTATTGCCAGAAGGATAATAAGATATAAAGCTATTTTAGTAACCGAGGGAAAATCTGTTTTTCTTTTTTGCTTACTAACCATTTTCTGACTGTAAAAAACTCAAAAAAGCTAAATTACTTTTACGTGACCTTGATGTCACTTAGTCGAAAAAAAAAGAAATAAGAGGAAAAAAAATTTAAAACTCACTCTTTCAGAAATCTCACGAAATAACTTTAAAAAATTATATCTCGGAACTATCAAAAATCATTGAACATACATGGGGTATTTTCTGAAAGGGCTAGGTACGAGGAATCAATTTTTAGGGTTCCGTACCAAAATGGTAAAATGGAACCCTTATGGTGCGACTTTCTCCGTCTGTCTGTCTGTCCGTCCGTCACACTCGATTATTTCAGTAACTACCGAAGCTATCGACATGAAATTTGGAATAGTTGTGTATATTAGTGGCCCAAAGACACTGGAATTAAAAAAAATTGGAAATTATTTTTGTTCTTATTTAAAAAGGGAGGAAAATCGGAGGGTTGAAATTTAAAAGTGAGATAACTGTACTGTGTGGGGTATCATATGAAAGGGTTTACTTTGTACATTCTAAAACAGATTTTTAATTATTTTTAGTCATGATAGTTTTTGATTTATCGGGGAAAAAGTCTAAAAAAATACCGTTCCCCCCCCCCCCCCTTATCTCCGGAGTTTACCAATCGAAAAATCTGAAATAATTATGGTCAATAGGAATTTATGTATATTTTACAGGAAAACTATAGCCAATGCTCTAACTAGTATAGTTTTTTTGATATTAACAGTAAACCTCTACAAACAAAGTTAGTTTTGCGGTTCATTAACAAAGGTAATTATTACCGTTTTACATCTTTGGTCGTTACAGTTTTCAGTACGGAACCCTCGGTGCGCGAGTCCGACTCGCACTTGGCCGGTTTTTTTTTTCTTTGGACGTCACTATTTGGACCACCTGTATTACCTTTTTAAAGTTTTTTTTTTATAAATACTGGCTATAGCTTTTGAAACTCTATTAGTTCTAATATTTTTTTAGCATATTGTCGCTAATGCAACGATTTTTAGCTGTGGCGCTAAACTGAATTAGTTCAACTTGTAACCATTAAATAACATTTTAAAAGAATTAATTTTAATCAAATTAACCCATTCATTTGACTATTAGGTTTAGCTAACGATCACTATCGTCTGTCACTTTCTTTTCTTTCACCAGGACAGATCGAATTTTACATATAACCTTAATATTATTTCCAAAAAATATTAAGATACCTACGTGTACACTCAATGTATAGCAATCGTAATATAGCAATATATTTTTAGTTATGTAGAAAAATTAATATCGGCTTGGAATATTTATTATAAAATATTTTTTTATTTAGATTTCATAGTAGCGTAGACAGACATGTGCTTGGTGCATATTATATTACCTATTATTACCTATCTCTTTCGGTTACACGCTGGCGTTGATTCTAGAGGTTTAATTTATTCTATGATAGGTAGGAATATTCTTACTGGACGCAACGAACGGTATGTTTTTTAAATAAAAAAAACAAACATAATATTTCAACCTACAATTTATTTTTTCGTACCACTTGCTCAAAAAAGTGACATTCTATGCCACAAAAAGCGAACATAACAATAGTCATTTTTAATATCTTAAAAACAGGGAAAGAAAATTGTACTGAATTTCATTCATCCTCTAGGGGGAGAATGTGATTTAAATTTGGAATACTTGCCGAAATTTAAACTGAACTACATCTGTGTTTGTAACCATTGAGTTTGTATATAAAGCATTATAATATTATATCTTTTTGAAAAAGGAATACGCATTTATTATGCAGTTATGATTATTAAATAAAATTACGAAAACCGACGAGGCCGTATGAGCTTGATGCCTTTGCTTTTCCGACAAAAAATATTAGTCTAGGAATTTGCCGCGTTTTTGTTTTCTTCAAATACATAAACGTTAAGTTTATTTTAATTTATTTTTATAAATAAGTTAATGTTCTAAAAATCTTTTAATTGTCATTATTTTTAATAAATGCTTATCTCGTATTATTATTGTGTTAATTTTTTCGCAAATGGTACGAAAAGTAGAGTATTTTCCTCGGTGATAAAGCTGTCTTAGTCTTTTACGCTCGCGATTTAAATCGTCACCCGCGACAGAAGACACTGCTTTATCCCCTTGATTAATAACCTACTATTATTGCTGTATATTTTATTTTTCCTACACAATTTGGTCACAGAATATAATATTACTATACGTATATGCTATGGTACAAAGGGTTATATGACAATTGGTACTTACATTCGTCACAAGCAAAGTGGATTAAAAGATTTCTGAATTAGGTCAATTTTTTTTTTTCATATTATCATGAGCTGTACGTAATACGCTACACTATCGATTGGTTGCTAACTCTGCAAGATATAAATATTTAAATTAAATAGAAAAGTATTTTAGATTAAAAAAATCGAAGCCGATATTGAAGATTTATATTTAAAAATGTGAATACAGCACTGTAGTGATATGCCGTAACTGAGCTTCTAAAGTAAAACTGTTTTATACACTATTAAATATTATTATTACATAAAATTACCTAAATTCATATTAATATTATATTGTATCATTGATTTATTTATTGATTTATTGATTTATTCGTTGTGAACACAATATTAAAATGCATTTACCCACCTACAAAGTTCTGTCATTTTGTTGTAGCTAATAAAAGGTTTCGTATATAAAATTTTATGTTTGTTTTATTTACCGGGCAGACGTTTTCCTGCCCCGAACCCGAACCCGAAGTTCTGTAATACGTAGAACCCGATTGCAGCGCCCCCTACTTTTTTAGTTTACGTTTCTGAGTTTTAGCGAGACTAACGAACAATTTTTTAATTCATTTTTAGTTAGAGATAAGATTACAGTCGATGGTTACAGTTACAGTGCACTACGATTATACGATCGAAAAAAAACAGTCAAAACCATTTTCTTCGGCCGAGTGAAGCGATGGTCTTTGAAGGTCTACTTGGGCGGACAGGCATTAATTGTCCGTCTATCCATCCGTCCGTCTTAACTTCTGAACTAGGTAGGTACTTCAAGCTCACAAAATATACGTAAATCGATGGCCTAAAGCCGAAAATTACACCAAAAGCGTTAGTACTATTATATTATTCTGTGCCAAAAGTTATAAAAATCAAATGGGTCAAAGTCAATTATTTTTTTTAGCTTTTCTTAGGTTTGTCGGGGTCCCCAAATAGCTGCTTTCAACCACCAACAGCCACCACAGCCCATTGACGTCCCACCGCTTGGCACAGGCCTCCACTCTCGAGAGCGGAGACCACCAACCACCGTGTTTCATATAATATAGACAAAGTACTCTGTGGAACGTGCTCTCCGAGGCACGGGAATGAAACACCGACAACTCCGGGCATTGGGTATTTAACAAATAAGTAGTCAAAATATCACCAACTTTTTTCAAACGTCAAAACGCGTACTCGTAGATATTAACTTTTGGGAGATCCTCTATTAATTTTTATAATTACTAAAAATTAATTTATTTGAATACCTACTTAGTAGTCAATTATTTCTAGTCGGAAAAACCAAACACTAATTTATTATGACCCGACCCGGGACCTCGTCACATGCTATAACCACTACTATAGTGGTCCACTTGCGACTAGACCAACGAGGCAGTTCGAAAATTAAATAAACCGGGAATCGAACCCAGTACTTAAGCCAGGTGTGTAATAGGTAGAGTAGGTAGTATAGGAAAACAACTGTTTAATAGCTTAATAAAGTAATTTATTAAACATTAACTTTCAAGTTACAATACTCTTGTAGGTTCAACAATTAAAAACTTGAAGTTATTCTGTATGTAAGTAATTAAGTATCACAAAATAAACATCAGTCTCAAAATGGCACACAAACACTGCCTATCTTTGGAATGCACCTTAAACCTAGAAAACTTAAAAACTGCACATTCTAAGTAGATTTAGGCTTCTCGTTGGTTCCCTCACTCTGGTCTTTGATTTCCTTTCTTACTGGCCCTGTTTGAGCAATAGGAACTTTTCTTTCACCCTTGATGGATTCTGGAACCTTCCTTGGCGCTGTGATCGTCAAAACTCCATCTGAAGACAGTTTAGATTCAACAGTTTCTGGTAAAGTACCTTCTGGTAAAGCGTACCTTCTCACGAATTTGCGGGAAACATAACCGTGCTGATCCTGTTTTTCTTCATGCTTGCCTTCAACAATGATGAATCCATCAGCGGTTTTTACACTGATTTCCTCTGGGGCGAAGTGCTGTACGTCCAGGCTGATTTGGAGCTTCTCTGGATCCGCCTTGATGCTCGAGCCTAGGTCTCTGGCTGCAGCGGCAAGATGGCGCCAGGGGCGGTAATAATCCCTGTTGAGAAGAGGCCCTGCTGCAACCGCGGTGAGGAGATCGTCAGGAGTCAGCGCCAATCCGAAATGCTGGTCCAAAAGGCGACGGGGACGTACAAGAGGAACGTCGTCGAACAAGTACGGGAGTAGAGACATCTTGAATAAACTTCTTGGTTACTTGATACTTCACGAAGAAAAGTAGATGCGTAGAAAGTTTGCGTGGTAGCGCAATCGAATGCTTTCGATTCCAAATTCAATTCAAATCTGACGTTACCGCCGCTCCGCTGCGCTTATATATCGGCTGGCCGCAGCGCCATCTAGTAACGAGTAGAAATTTCTAGATTGTATTGTATGGTTCCAAATATAACTTTATGTCAGCGGCTCTCAATGGTCGGGTCGCATGAAAATTAATTTTTATTTGTTCATTTATCATTATCATTTTTTTTTTGTTCAAATCATTAAATTTTTATTAGGTATATTATACATACAATTTCTTAAAAAATCTTTAAAATCTAAATTAAAAACTAAAAACTAAAAATTAAAAATATAATCTATGCCGCTGCAATGAGGCAATGTGCCCAGAACGCTGGCTGCGTTACCCCGCTGAATAGCCAAACTTATATGTTGGCCGAGGTAACTGCCAGCCCTCCGGTCACCTGTGGACTCTGTGAGACGAGAAGATAGATCCTTAAAAAAGGATCTAGCATCTTCGCCCCACGACCCCATGGTTTCAACACCAAAAGGCACAAATATGAAATTATTTTCTATAGTTTCATATTTGCGCCTTTTGGCTCTTTCTGCATTAGTGGCCGCCGCCCCCGCCGTCATGGAGGTCGCCTGCAAGTGGGACAACGCCAGCGTATCCACGCATGTGGCATCCCAAACAAGCGACCTTCCTAGCTTCCACGGAACCAGAGTCATCCCGTCTGGTCTCTTACCATCACTGCGTGCCAAGCCATTTGGCTCTAATACTGCAGGCACTTTAGCGGTGGCAAGAGACCTACGAATGATGTCGTTCAGGGAAGCATGACGCGATAGACGACCGGCACTTTTAATGCAAGAAAGCCCGTGATGACCATACGCGTCCACTGACCCACCACAGTGGCATAGATGTGGCTGTTGTAACTTGGCGCCAAGTCTAAGACCAACCGCAATCGTCAGAGTGAGGTGGTCCAACAGAGTGCCTAAATGCTTAGAGGGGAAGTTAGTTAGTTATTAGTTAGTTAGTTATTTTTATTTGTTAATTTTCTTAACATGTTTTGAATATAATTATTAATTTGAATTGAATAAGTAAAATAATTGAATTAAATAAGTAAAATAATTATAATATTATATTCGTTAGGTGAAACTTGTTAGATAAAATATTTAGAAATAACTCAGTTATTATGGCACGAAATTAAACTTCCCGAGGATTCGTATTAATTAACTTTACTCTGTTAATTGTTTTAATCAGTATTTAGTACTTATTCAAACATGTTTTGCTCATTTTAATTTAGACAGCGTTGTTGGCGTTGTCAAGACCAAAAATGAGCTTGAGTGATACTTGGCTGCAGACAGTGAGTTGAGAACCCCTGCAAGGTCAGTCAACGGCCCGTCGATGCATCTAGAATTGTACAGAAGAATCGATGTCAGCTGTTTCATGTGTAAATGCATATTGCATTGTTTGTTTATGTTCTCGAGCTTTCGCTGTTGAGGCAGGTCATGGTTATCTACGAGTTCTAAATTTCAATAGCTTTTGAGGAAAATTTATAGTACCTACCTACCTAGTTATAGGTTAAAAGTTAGTTTTAGTTAGTGTGCGAAAATTAGACTAATGAAATGGGGAATTATACAAAATTGGTGACGAGGCTTCGAGGGATTACCTATCTAGACTAGGACGTAATTTGAATTAATTATTAGAATACAAAACTACTAAAACAATTTTTTTATCCACTACATGTTAATTAGCGCTTGACTGATGCTATGTGATGATGCAGTCTAACCTGTTAGGGGCATGACAGCTGTTACATTAAACCTATGCCATGCCTATACCCCTATTCGGTTTCTACGCGCCATCGTACTGGAACGCTGAATCGCTTGGAGGCACGTCTTTGCCGGTAGGGTGGTAAGTAGCCACGGCCGAAGCCTCCCACCAGGCGATTCTTACCTAATAACGCCTTAATAATTATTCCAAAACGTAATTTTCTTAGCTAAGTAAGACTACTAGGTAGGTGCACCGTACAGGCAAGGTACAGGTAACAAAAAACACTAGGTAGGTACCTACATCAATTACCTAGGTTATAGCCAACACAAGATATCACTTGCAAAACATTGCGCAGAAACCTGCTAGCCTTAGCCAATGATGATGAATGAAATTAATTTGAAGTAAGTAGTAGGTATACAATATATAATAAATTTATGTCCGTAAGCTAGCTGATAGCACGTACCGCTCGTACTTTATACCTCAATGCTGATAGCCCGAGAGTCCTTCAATTTAGTTTTCAAAGTCATTGAAATAAGTTAATTGACTTATAAGTTATAAGCACATATACCTACCTAAATGTATACTATATGTCAATGTTCAAAGTTAAATAATATTATAGGTAGGTAGGTATGCATTGATTAATTATAGGAATTCTGCCCATCCTTTGCCAGTGTTGTGGTGTGGAATATGCTGGATTACGATTTACGAAGTTCCTCTAGGTATTATATTTTCATCGATGGCCACGATTATCCGTCTTGTAAATTTTACTCGCATAAGTCGCTAAAATGAGTACTTACTTAACTTATTGTAAACTTACGTAAAAACTTACTAGTGTCGTGGCCTGTGACTATGGCCATGGCCAAAAGCCTTTTCATTCTAAGAGGTTCTCAGCAGGTAGATAGGTAGGTAGGTAGGTATAAGGGCTGGCAAGTGGCGATGGGTTGATGTCTGATGCTGTTTATGATGATGAAGACTAGGTAGGTACCACTACTTACCTTGGCTAGAAGATATTCATGACGTGTGTAATTTTAAAATTTTCCTTAAATTTTTTAAATAAGTATTTTTTTAAACCACAATGACCGAACAGATTATACCTAAATAATCATACCTACCTACTAATCACGGAATAGATAAAGGAGATATTTTTTCTATGCTACTAATATTATAAATGCGAAAGTGTTTTTTTGTTGGTTTGTCCTTCAATCACGCCGCAACGAAGCAACGGATCTAGGTGATTTTTGGCATCGGTATAGTTGAGGACATGAAGAGTGACATACGCTTTTTATCCCGGAAAATTAAGAATCGCATCGCGATTTACCTTAAATCCTCAAAATGGCCAGAGCGCTTGGTCCAAAGCTAAAACTGTGGGTTTTTCCCATTGAAGTAACCTAGTAGGTACCTATATTATACCTCTATGGTTTGCCTAACGATATCAGGCCAATCAAAAGTGGCTAGGTAATTTTCCAATCCAAAGCCGAAACGGCCGAAACTTAGTTTTGCCAATTCAGTTTTGGACTTGGCAATCTTGTGTCTTGGATATGATTTTGAATAAAGCACTATTTTTGAGAACTAGACCATATTAGGAGAGCTAACCTAAAATAATCCTTTAAAATTCTCCAGGTCTTAACAGTTAAACAGTTGGTTAACTGTTAAACTGACATTAAACATTGAAATAGCTGCAAAACATGGCAAAACAAGCTGTAAAATAATTCAATAATAATTATTGTATGCGTACTATTAGCTATCTATACTTAATACATCTATTCAAAGAATATACTACTCTCTACCGAGAGCATCTATTGTAAACAAACAAATACGCCGGCCGGCCGGCATTTTTCGAGAAGGTCATTGAATCTTTCATTCAATGTTGCCGAGCAACCGGCGCGCCTGCGCCACAGAGTATGCGCTTCGGTACTATTCGAGAAATTTCTACTCTACAATAGATGGAGCTACGGGTATATAAACACGAGCGAGCGCGCCCGTTTCAAGTATTTGAACTGAGCTAACGAAGCATTCACACTGCGAGTTTTGAGCGACTCAAAAGTTTCGAAAAACTTTTGAATTTCGAAGTAGATTTTCGTGCTATTTTGAGTGATCAGTGAATAAAAGGGGAAATGTCTCTTCTACCATACGTCTTCGGTCACAACTGGCCACACTACCGTCCACACCGCCTTCTCGACCAAGATTTCGGTCTAGCCATCACACCAGACGATATGTTAACAGTTGCAGCCGTTCCTATGATTTCCGAAAACTATTTGCGACCCTGGCAACAGCTGGCGAACGCTGCACGCGAAGTTGGATCCAATATCAAAGCGGATAAAGACAAATTTCAAGTGAATTTGGATGTTCAACATTTCGCTCCTGAAGAAATCAGCGTGAAGACAGCGGATGGGTACATTATTGTGGAAGGAAACCACGAAGAGAAGAAGGATGAACATGGATATATTTCTAGAAAATTCGTCCGTAGATACGCTCTTCCTGAAGGCTGCAATCCTGATACAGTTCAGTCCAAACTTTCTTCCGATGGTGTTTTGACTGTTACCGCACCAAGGAAACCGTCTGCACTGAAAAACGAAAGAACCATCCCGATTCAGCAAACCGGTCCCGTTCACAAGGAAATCAAAGATGACACGAATGTAGAAGATTAAGTATTAACGTCGTTAACTGCCCACCTGATATGAAACTTTGAGACTGATTTTTTTGTATTATATTAGTAAGCTCATTACTTTTAAATTAAAATTTTAAGTTTCAGATATCTAGTGGTTTTAATTTTATTTTTTAGGGACTAATCTTTAAACTCGTGCATTTTGCTAACAAAAAATATAAGAAAGACCTTTAATAATATTGCGTTCAAATTAAGAATAGGAAGGACGTACCTGCATTAACTGTTTGCAAGAAAAAAAGAAGTACATTGAATTGTAAGTACCTATATGTCACCGTGAGATTGTAAAAACCGTTAGATTATAATATAACGTTTTTTATCTCGATAGATTATAAACTTTCGACAGATTGTGAACTGTAACATACTGCTTACAATTTAACGCGTTATTTTTCGGTAAATTGTAATATACCTATTAGGTATATTAACCCGATAGAACCTAAGTGAATATTCATGTCAAACCCTAACCTAACATATAGTTCGCGCGCGAGTTGAATGCAGAGTAAATGTATGGTGAGACTTACATTTACTCTGCATTCAACTCGCGCGCGAACTGTACTAGAAAGTGACAAGAAAACGTAAAAACAATAAATATTTCATAAATTAATACTCAGAACATTGAACGGTTCACAATCTTTCGACAGTTTATAATCTAGCGGGATAGAAACCGTTAGGTACATTATAATCTGACGGATTTTACAATCTTACGGTGACATATACAAGTACATAATACCTCAATGAAGTATGTAATAGGTACCTATGCCATATCTTGCCGTGTCCTATTCTTATTTTGAATTCACTGTAATAATAGAATCATACACTTTTTTCACACTACAGTCATACACTTTTTTGTGGCTTCTAGCTAATTGTTAATTAGCTAGAAAGTGCTATTAATATAATATCTAGCTTTTGCCGCAGCTATGCTCACGTTAAGATTTTTAAACCCCATATTTCAACCCTTAGAAAATATTACTCCCTGGCCCTGGTGATGGTGCTGAACCTTTGAAATATTTGAAGTTATCTGTACGCCCAGCCCGATCCGTCCATTTTTCTATCCACTACAAGTTAGCCCTTGTCTGCGATCTCACCTGATGCTATGTGATAACGTAATCTAAGATGTTAGCAGGCTAACCTCTTGGCAGATAAATTCAACCACTTAATCAGTTACTATTACTTGGCGGCACGTCCTTGCCGGTAGGGTGGTAACTAGCCACAGCCGAAGCCTCTCAAGCAGGCCAGCGCCAGACCAGGGGAAATTCAGAAATTATAAATTCCCAAATTGACCCTGCCGGAGATCGAACCCGGGTCCTCCACACGTTAAGATAACAGCGCTCAACACTGCGTATGTAAAAATTACGCTGAAAGCAGACATACTAAGCAGATCCTTTTATCTATGAGACAGGCAGACACACTTTCACATGCTTTTTAATAGTATAGATTAGCTCAGGTCTACAACATTTAGCCTTGAATTTGAATCCTCTCCAAGAAAGGTCTTTTAATCAGCTTGTCAGCTCTCAGGCAAAGTAATGAAACTATTATAACTATTATTAAAATTAATATTATTATCATAAAACTTTTTAATGTAACAAAATTTTTGCAAAAAAGAATTTATATCTATTGTCTATTCACATGACATTTAGTATGACGTCAACTCATAGGCCATGAATATTTATGATTTACCAAAACAACAAAACCAATATTTACCAACGAGAATGTAACCACTACGTTTTTATATTTACAATGTAAATTAAACGTGTTAAACTGGTATTGCATCTAGACATGATCCTTAGTCCTTTACTAAACGTAAGTCTTCGCCCAAAACTGTATTCTTGGATAAAACAGACAAGAAACGTTAGACCAGTTGTAAAGATAGGTAAAGAAAAATTCCAGCTATGCATCGATGTGCATCAGTTTGCCAAAGAAGAATTGAGAGTAAAAGCGCGATCGGAATACGTAATTATAGAAGGAAAGCAAGAAAGGAAGTGCAAGAAAGGATGTCTTGTTAGACAGTTTGTTAGAAAGTTCAAGCTCCCAGATGGATGTGATCCTCAAAAGATTGAATCTCAACTGTCTCCGGATGGGTATTTGACTGTAACAGCACATAGAAATACTTGTAGCAATAACTGGCCTTGTGAAACATTGGTACCGATTTCTAACACACCTAAAGAGGGTGAAGATGATAGCATATGCACAGCTGGAGCTAAGCCTTGTTCACCACCTAAGAAGTGATTCAGGAATGATTTCAATACTTTTTTCATTAATATAAGTAATATAATTGATAATAATTTAATGAATTGAGTCAGATATCAGTCGTATCAAGTGAAATAATTAATGAATCAGTCTTATGCAAAATATTGAGTGCCGAGGCAAAGTTTCCATTAAAACAACGAATGAAAAAAAATAACAAGGTTAAAGGGTTTTTCGGAGGAAATTAGGAAAATATATTATCAACAATCAATATTGAGATGTTGCTAAAATTATTGAAGATATAAAATTATATTACTTGTGATGAATTTACACATTTAAAAACTTACAGTAATGATCAGTCTACCACAAAAATGAAAACTTTAGCCATTCAATGTAAATCATCACAAGTTATGTCAATTACACCATCGCTTCAATTCTGAAATGCATCCAAAATAAATATTACAGTGTCAAGGTTGGCCTACTTCTCGAAATATACAACTATTTATATCTTCTTGTTGACAAATTGTAAACACAAATTAGCTGTACTTACTGATTTAAAATTATCTAAATATATTAACTAAACTGCCCTATCAATAGGAGAGTTATTTTTAAACCGAACTAGAAAACCATTCTCAGTTTAGAAATGATAAAAGTAACTGAAATGATTCATTGTATAGCAGTCCCTAATTTCGACTGCACCTAGAAATTTCTCGATGCACGCACGTAAACACAAATGAGCAACGACGTTAGCGCTCGCTTTATATAAATAGCACGGCTACGAAACTGTTTCAGAATCAAACTCAAAGTAGAAGCGTTGTGAGATCAGTGAATAAGTGATTATACATACTCTGAAAATGTCGCTTGCACCATACTTCTTCGACTATGACCTCCCCCGGTGGCCACGTCGTCTCCTAGACCAAAACTTCGGCCTGACCTTATCACCAGAAGACCTCGTCACAGCAACCACAAGCCCAATATTTCCAAGGTACAGATTATTTTGGCCCAAAGATGCTGGCTCTTCGATCAAATTCGAGAAAGACAAGTGGCAGATCAGTGTTGACGTTCAGCATTTTGCTCCGGATGAAATCACTGTGAAGACAGCGGATGGTAACATAATTGTTGAAGGCAAACATGAAGAAAAGCAAGATGAGCACGGATTCGTCTCCAGACATTTCGTGAGGAAGTTTAAGATCCCAGAGGTCACGGATCCAGATGCGATAGAATCAAGGCTTTCCTCTGATGGCGTATTAACCGTTTTAGCATCCAGAAAAGCGGATGTTCTTAAAGGCGAAAGGAATGTACCTATAGCCCAAACGGGCCCAGTTAGGAAGGAAGTTAAGGATGAAACAGTGCCAGAAACAGCTTAGTGTAAATTTGGGAATGTCATGTTTTTTATAAACTTTTTGTGACTGATTAATGAGACTGTGAATAGTATTTATTATTTCTTTGATAGAAATAAATTGATGCTTTATAGCGACCAAGTATATTATTTGTATTATATTTATTAAAAAATTCGCAGATGCCCACGACTTCATCCGGGTGGATTGAGGTTATTTTGGTTCGCGAAGGAACTCTTTAATTTTCCGAGTTAAAAAATAGCTTATGTGTTATTCTAGACTATAATCTGTCTCTGTGCCAAATTTCAACCATGATTGAGTAACGAACATCGATCCATCCATCAAAACTTTCGCATCTATAATATTAAAAAAATAAAAAACTAGCTTCGCATGGGGTGGCCCACGGAATAGATAAAGGGAGCTTTATTTACTTTTTCTATGGGGTGGCCTAACCTCATATCGTATCTATAATATGATAACCACGATAGTCTTACCTCTTAGTGAGTTAAATTATATTAACAAAAATCATACAGTTAAATATTCAAGTCTCTTGTAATAATTGGTTTTATTTTTCCTAGTAATTTAACTATATATAAATCGTTTCGAGAGTTGAACTACTGGGAACAAATAGTGAACTATTTCCCTATATACCTACGAGTATGAATAGGTTTGAAATTATTTTGATTAAGTTTAATCAAATTACGTATTGACCTCTTGACACTAATGTGTACATGAAATTATTAACCTTAAAGTAGCAAACATTTTCAATCCGCGACTGTACATATTATGTATTTTTTCATTTAGACATAATGAAAATAATCTATCAACATATAAGTATAAGCAGATTCATATTTCTATGCAGTTTTCACCGTTTATCCTATATTCTATATACACAATTACATAGGCATAGGCTTAAATATAATTATTTTCCAGTTAAATTGCCCTCACTCACAGACATTCAAGCCTAAAAACTTATAAGACACTACTCTTAGCCACAATAGCATATATCTTGGCTAACATAATTAAATATCTAAAGATTAAGACTAAAAATAATTTGTAGTACAACACTAAACATAATTATAAAGATGATACAGTCGTGGTATTTTTCTTATAGCTATCTTCTATTTCCTGCAAAGTACGACCACTCGTTTCAGGAAGTACGAAACATAGGATGATGGTGTTAATAATTGTAATAACACCATAAGTAGCGTACATTGCCGCGGCTCCATATGTTGCCATAATCCCGGGAGATATTTTCACACAAGCGAATAAAACAAAGTACGACATAGCCGCGCCAATACCAGATCCTAATCCTCTTAAATTGGCAGGAAATAGCTCGGGTACGAATGACCAACCTAAAGTTACCACTGAACCGCCAAATGTAATAAACAGAACTGTTATCGTTATAGATAACCCTACGGACCCAAATCTTGCAATATTTAACAAGTAAACGACTAAAATAAACAAGAAAAAAGCGCAGCCGAAATTAGCAATTATGAAGAAAATTTTGCGCGGTATAAAATTGTTTATAGCAAAAATTACAACTACTATTAAACATCGCAAACCATCAATGGCTACCATAAATGTGAAAGGGTCAATACTGCCTTTAAACGTAACCTTAATCATATCAAGCGCGTAAAAACTAAATACATTAGCCCCATTAAATTGTATAAACGTTAATAGGAAAACGATTAACAATGGTTTGATAAATGATAAACTCATGATATCCTTGTAGAAGTATTGTTTAGATCCATTCTGTCGCAATAAAACCAGCTGCAACTCCTTTTCCGAGTCTTTGTTTTGACCTCTGAACCATTTGAAGGCTTGAGTACCTTCATCTATTCTTCCTTTTGATATTAACCAAAGGGGGCTTTCTCTTAAAAAAAGCACTAATATCAGACCTAATAAATTCAATGCTCCGTAAATGTAACAGCTGTATCTCCAGGAAACATATCCTCCAAGAAAATGACTAAACATTACGCCCACGCACATTGATATGGAAGGACCTATAAGAGTATAGCTTCTGTATTTCGGATCAGTTATTTCTCCTATATAAACTAAACCCACCGGTCTAAATGCGCCCCCTGATAATCCTGCTATAAATCTTCCTATAAGCATGTATGTATTGTTGGTAGAAAACGCTACAATAATCCAACTTATCAGGGATAAAACTGCTAGCACTATATGTCCAGATTTTCTTCCCACGCTGTCAATAAGATAGCCTGCGCAGAGGCATCCTAACGCCATAGATAGTGGAGAAATTGAAGCTGAAATAATAAAAATAATATTTTTTTAGTAGATTCATTCACAAACATGTTTAGTTGAGTAACACAAATACTTTAACGTTTAAACTATCTACAAGTTTTGATTATGTAAACGGGCAAAACATGAGCCAGTATTTGTGTTTTCAATATAAATAACTACCGGTTAAACTCACGTGTTTTGTCGGACACTTTTCCGTTCCGATTAGTTAAAACACAAATACTGACTCAGGTTTTTCCCGTTTACATAATCAAAACTTGTAGAGAAGATTAAATAAAGAAACTAGGAGGCTTATACTCAGAATCTCAGCCTTAGTAGACAGCTTATAATTATAGCTTAGTAGTAGTAAATGAATAATGCCCTCCCGGCCGAATTTCATTCATGGCATGGCAATTGGCAACCAATTTAAGCCATCTGAAATATTATAGTGCACGAATGTGTGCACAAACTCAGGTACTCTCTCTATTCTAGTACGTAGTATTAAGAAGATAATAGAATTATTATTTTCTTACCAATCCAAGTACCCATGTTGGCGTCATAAGGAAAGTCCTTATCCTTTTCCAGCTCTGGCAAAAGGACAGCGCTGAACCCGAACGCTAATCCCGCTACCACAGTCATCCATCCTGTAACTGCTGTTCCTAGTAGCTGAAAATTAAAATAATATAATTTTATTTAATCATTTATTTTAGTCTGGTAACCCAAAGCGATTCAGCGTTTCGGCACAGAATATATGTATTAAAAAAATAATAGAACAAACTTAGTTCTGGACCTGGTACGGTGGCGTGTAGAAACCTATGGGTACGGATATAATATAGCTTTCATCTTAAAACGCTAGGCGCTACCATGTTATATTATGCATCATGAATTCACCGCAATCAAGAGTTAACTCAATTAAGCAACACTAGTCAAAACACCTTCCTCCTCTTCGTGCCACCAACTCGTTCTACCAGTGGCACGAGAAGGTATTGTCAGTCCTAGTCGTACCACTTTGGTACAAACTATAATGTTCAATACAATATATTCCGTCAAACTGTTAAAAAGTTTGTTAATGGGATCGCATGGTACAGATATGTAGGTACAACTGGTACAGATGAATGTACCATTCATGCACTACAGAGTCTAACTACCAGACTACGCTTCGGTCGTGGCTAATTGTCACCTTACTCGCAAAGACGTAGCGGAAAGCGATTTAGCGTTCCCCGGCTCCAGTACGATGCCGCATACAAACCGTTTAGGGGTATGGGTTTTAACATAACTACCCTAATCCTAACGAAACGTCTACCCCTAATGAAATAAATTTTTGAATTTTAATTTGAATAGCACCTAATGGACGCACCTTTACTCAATACGAAGACGCCTGACACGCTTTATTTTTTCTGCTATAGGGATTTTTTTGGTGTACCTAGGTATTTTTAAGCAAGTAGGTACCCCGGCAAGTACCATGACAAGGGGCCTTTAAGTAATTTTCCTCCTCCTTTTAAGAAGACGGTTAAAATTGAAAGCGTCGACTTCTTTATTGCGGATTGCCTGTGTCTGCTGATACGCGTAGGTAGCTATTAGCATTTTATGTAATTTTATTTATTTATTCAATTATAAGCCTGGAAATTTAGTGTTATTTTAGTATGTTTTTTTCTTTAAAAAAAATAAAAATATATATGTATTTAAAATAGGTAATGTAGTGTTTGTGTTAGATGTGACTAATACAAGAACACGGTCTCGAGCAGGCGAGAGGTAAAGCAGGAGCAGTAATACGAGAGCCGCGGGCGAGTGTAGACGTGCGCTTGTACTTACCGCCTGTTGCCGAGCCTGTGAAGTGTAGGTGTCTGTATCACGTCTACTACCATAGGTCTGCGAGCATTACATGTGGCGACGGGATAAAAGGTCGGTAGAAATTATATACCTAAGAATTTTTTTTTTTACTCTAAAGGGATATTGATGCCAAGTTCTTATCAATTAGGTAATTTTATAACATTAAGAAGGAATGGGGTATAATGATGCAAAATATATTTACTTTATACGTAGGTATGTACCCAGGTCATAAGCACGAGTATACCAGCTTGTTCTATAACCTACCCGCGCAGCGCGCGTCTGGCGCCAGCAAGTCTGCGTGTCTGGGGGGGGGTCGGTTGTCACAACATCGTTATTTAATTTTATTCTAATGAAAACAAGGAATCTTCCAGTAAGAATACTTACCTACAGTATGCGTGAATGCGTAATCTAACGACAAAGATTATACCTAATATTAGTTAAATGATGACTTGGTTTTAACTTTTACCTAGATGCCTTTTGGCTCAACGAGCATAACTGTTCTAGGTGTTAGGATATTTAGTGACTTTAAATAAAGTGCTTATACATTTAAATGACCATGGTACTTACCTACCTACCTACAGCTGGTTTATGTACAGCTGTGCTACATTCATTTATTTATTACCTACGTTAAACGTTTTGCTTCACTAAACCCAATACATGTACATACATACCCACATAGAATCTCATCTGATTCTCAATACTATTTGTAAAAGTTAAGTATTTTGGAAACAATAATTTATAGATATTTTCGCACAAGCAGAAATGGTACCCACTAAACTGGGAACATTGGTAAAAGTACCTCCATTAAATTGGGAATACTTAGAAAAATTGGTATTCGGTTAACAATACCCCCATTTAATTGGATTTTGTATTGTGGTACCCACTAAACTGGGAACACTGGTACCTATATTAGTAAAGTACCTCCATTAAATTGGGAACTCCTGTATGTAAATACTCCACACAGTCGGAGATTGGTATAACCACCCCCATTAAATTGGAAATGGTCAAAGTCAAGTAGGAATTATTTTCCATTGCAGGTTACCCCAAATACACCGTAGACTATGGCAAATAGTACTTGTCCGCCTATAGAAAAACTTGACCTCGAAGGCGATGGGGCCTCAGTGGGTCTTAGATGGGAAAAATGGAAACGTTCCTTAAACCTTTACTTGGAGACTACTGATATAAAATGTTCTGTAAAAAAAAGGGCTACACTACTATGGCTAGGTGGACAGGATCTTCAAGAAGTATTTTACAACCTACCTGGAGCAAACGCAGATTCTACTGAAGGCACAGATGTTTTCAAGATAGCCGTAGGAAAACTTGACGACTATTTCACCCCTAAACAAAGTAAAGTCTATGAGAGGCACGTTTTTCGTCTTATAAAACAAGAGGAGGGTGAAAAGTTTGAAAAGTTCCTTGTAAGGCTAAGACGACAAGCTACGAAATGCCAATTTGATAAAACAGAGGAACACCTAATTGACCAGATAGCGGAGAAGTGTTTTTCGACAGATCTGCGGAAGAAGATTTTGACCATAGGTGACGATATAACACTTGATAAAATTATCACAGAAGCAAACACATTGGAGGTGGTAAAGCATCAGTTGGAAGAATACGAAGGAAAAAGTAAAAAATAAGACATAAATGCCATTGGGTATAAAGCCGGAAAAATCAAGCAAACAAAACCTGGAACCACAGAATATCAAGGAACGAAGAAAAAAGGTTGCAATAGGTGTGGGAATGGAAGACACGAATCATACGACGCTAATTGTCCTGCAAGAGGAAAAAAATGCCATCTATGTGGAAAGATAGGGCATTTTAGACAGTACTGTAAGAGTACAAAGAAAAGGAAAGCAGAAGAAACAACAAAACCAGGAGATGAGAAAATACATAAGAAATCTAAAAGAGGTGAAGAAACAGATTATATAGAGGACGGAGAAATCGGCTACGTTTTCAATGTTAATAATGATGCGACAGTTGAATGCGACGTAGGAGGTGTCAAGATGAATATGTTGATTGACTCGGGCTGCAAACTGAACTTAATCACAGACAAAACGTGGAACAACTTGAAGACCCTAAAAGTAATTAGTTTTAATCAGGTTCAAAAGCCGGATAAGACACTGATGGCGTATGGAAGTACAACTCCCTTAGATGTCAAAGGTTCGTTTGAAACTGACATAAAAGTGAATAACCGATCTGAACGCTCAACGGTTTATGTGATAACCGGAGGATCTAGGAACCTATTAGGTAAAGATACAGCATTACGTTTGGGTGTTTTGAAATTGGGACTTGGCATAGATCAGATTGAAACGCAGCCATTTCCCAAATTTAAGGACGTACGGATTGAGATTCCTATCGATGACTCACAGAAACCGGTATCACAACCTTACCGCCGTATACCGATCCCTATCGTTGACAAAATAGAGAAGAAAATAAAAGAATTGTTAGATAGTGACATCATAGAGGAAGTTCGTGAACCTTCAAAGTGGGTTTCACCAGTAGTGCCCATACAGAAAGATAATGGTGAATTGCGGCTATGTGTCGATATGAGACGGGCAAATGCCGCAATAATGAGAGAGAATCACCCGCTACCAACGATGGAACATTTATTGCCAAAGATAAGAAAAGCAAAATATTTCTCGAAACTAGACATAAAAAACGCATTCCACCAGGTGGAATTACACCCGAATTGTCGACACGTGACTACGTTTATAACGTCCAAAGGACTGTACCGTTACAAGCGGTTAATGTTTGGCATTTCCTCGGCGCCTGAACTATTCCAGAAAATATTGGAAAAAATGCTTATTCAATGTGAAGGGACCATCAACTTTATCGATGATATCCTTGTGTTTGGGAGCAGTGAGACAGAGCATGATAAGAGACTGGGAATGGTTCTTAAAGTACTGAAAGAAAACAATGTTCTGCTAAATGAAGCCAAGTGTATTTACAAGGTGCAACAGGTGAACTTTCTAGGGCATGAACTGAAACCAGACGGAGTAAGACCATTGAATAAATACGTTGAAAGTATAGCAAATTTCAGGGAGCCAAAAACAATCGAAGAACTTCAGAGTTTTTTGGGTCTAGTAAATTATATAAATAAATGGATACCGAACCTAGCTACCATCACTGAGCCCTTAAAACAACTTTTGAGGAAGAAGATAGGGAAAAATGCTAGCATCGCTGAATATTGGACAGGAGATCAAGGAAATGCTTTCATACATCTCAAAGAGGCTTTAACAAAAATACACACATTGGGATACTATGACGTAAAAGACAAAACACAGGTAATTGCTGACGCAAGTCCTGTGGGATTGGGAGCTGTACTGGTACAAATTGATAGCAAAGGACCTCGGATAATCGCATATGGAAATAGGACTTTGACAGATTGCGAACGCAGATATAGCCAGACTGAGAAGGAAGCTTTAGCTTTAGTCTGGGCCATAGAGCACTTCAATGTGTTCCTTTTTGGAAAAGAGTTTGACCTGATTACCGATCATAAGCCTTTAGAGGTACTTTTCGGACCGAAATCGAAACCATGTGCGCGCATAGAGAGATGGGTGTTAAGATTACAGGCATACCGTTACAATATCAAGTACAAACCTGGAAAGACCAATGTGGCAGACTCACTATCACGCCTCCCCCAAACTTCCAGTATCCCACAGAACTCTAGAGAAGATGGCTATGTTCACCAGATCGTAGCCAATGCAAGACCATGCGCAATACCTATGAAGGATATAATTGGACATTCTGAGACTGATACTGAGATATGTAGTGTAAAGAGAGGAATATATAATAAAGACTGGGATGAACTAGCTAAAGGATACAAGATATTTGAAAATGAATTGTGTTTTTACGGGAATGTGTTGTTGCGAGGGACTAAACTCGTCATACCTCGTGCGCTCAGGAAGAAGGTATTAGACGCAGCACACGAAGGGCACCCCGGAATCGTAGCACTAAAGGCAAGATTAAGATCTAAAGTTTGGTGGCCAAGAATAGACAAAGATGCAGAATCATTGGTTAAAAGTTGTAAAGGATGCACTTTGGTCGGACTACCTAACTTGCCAGTTCCTATGAAGCGCAGAGATCTTCCTGCTGCGCCGTGGGTCGATATCGCGATGGACTTGCTGGGACCCTTACCCAACCATGATTACCTGCTGGTAATCATCGATTACTACAGTCGATACAAAGAAGTCAGAATCACAAAAGTGATTACGAGCTCTCAGATTATAAAGATCCTTAAAGAAATGTTTAGTCGACTAGGCTATCCCAGTTCAATCACGGCAGATAATGGACGTCAGTTTGTAAGCGAAGAATTCAAGACCTATTGCGAGGAGTGCAACATTACTCTTTTTAACTCTGTACCCTACTGGCCCCAGCAGAACGGGGAAGTAGAAAGACAAAATCGGGACATATTGAAACGGCTCAGAATAAGTCAAATAGAAAAGAAGGACCTGAAAGAAAGCTTGTGGGAATACCTTATGATGTATAACTCAACACCCCACTCTGTAACAGGAAAAACACCGGCTGAGCTATTCTTTAAGCGACAGAACAGAGACAAAATACCAACAGTACAGGACATAAACAGAAGCAACCAAGAAAATGATATGGAGGTCAGAGACAAAGATAAACAGGAAAAAGAAAAAGGGAAAGAATATGGAGATAGGAAGAGGAGAGCGCGAGAAAGTAGTTTGGCTGAAGGAGATAAAGTGTATGTTAAGGAAATGGAAAAAGGAAACAAACTCACAGCAAATTATAACCCTACTCCGCACACCGTGGAAAAATCCCAAGACGGTGACGTAATGGTTAGAAATGAAGAAACAGGACAAAGACTTAGGAGAAACATTTTACACCTAAAGAAAGTCGAAGGCGAGTGGCAAGCCATAGGAAGAAACGAAGACGGAGATAGACCAACAGAAGAACATAGTGAACAGAAGTGATTAAAAGTGATGAAGTCGAATTGTATTTTATATATCTAATTACGAAATAAAAGAATTTAAATAAGATAGAGATGTAGTGTTTGTGTTAGATGTGACTAATACAAGAACACGGTCTCGAGCAGGCGAGAGGTAAAGCAGGAGCAGTAATACGAGAGCCGCGGGCGAGTGTAGACGTGCGCTTGTACTTACCGCCTGTTGCCGAGCCTGTGAAGTGTAGGTGTCTGTATCACGTCTACTACCATAGGTCTGCGAGCATTACAGGTAAAATAACCAAAGGCTGGGTCTACGCATAATAATTATAATTTCTATGCGTGGCTGCTATCACAGAAAAAGGAATATGAACATATTATTAAATACTTAGTACCTACCTAGGTACAAGCTTTGTACTGAGTACAAGGAAATCTTAGCTGCATACTTAAATGCGAAAGTCTGGATGAATGGATGGATGGTTGGATGTCTGTATGGATGGTTGTTACTCAATCACGCTAAAACGGCTGAACGGATCTGGATGGGTCCAGAGATCTAGATTAGTCTGAAATAACACAATAGGCTACTTTTTATAAAAGAGATTTTATTAAACGGCATTCCGAACCAGTGGTAGGTTCACTCGACGATTCAAAAACACTTGTCCAAGTCTACTCAAATAAAAAAAGATTTTAATTTGAATTTAGAAGGAAATATATTATGAATGTAGGTGAACCTACCTATGAAGCTACAATACCTATACCTACGCGAACTGTATCGGACGGATGACATTTAAAAACGTTAAAAGAGTCGTAGGAAGTCGCTGGATCCAAGCTGCGCAAGTTCGCGGCGTATGGACTATGGAAGTCCATGCAAGTGAGCTTTGTCCAGCTGTGGCGGTAAATTGGTGGACGATGGCGACGAAGTAATAGCACGTCGTAGTCGTACTATAGAGTATAGATAGACTATACGTATAGAGTACGACTTGAAGTGCGTACAACTTTAAAAGCGTACAACTACGTACCTACTCTGTGGTACAACCAATTCCGTGGGTACAACTTTGGTTCGTGGCCCTACTCACCATAGAAAAAATTTATCTATTCCGTGTAAACTAGTAAATCGAATGCGTGCTACTTACTGTAAGGTCTGTACCTAAGCATATTTTTTTTATTACATTACATTAGGTATTACAAGTTTTATATTATTATATTACATCACAAGTTATTATATTACAAGTTAGCCCTAGACTGCGATCTCACCTGGTAAGTGATGATGTCTAAGATGGTAGCGGGCTAACCTCACTCATTCCACTACCACTCACTCATTGACTGACTAATCACGATATCTCAGGAACTATCCCCAAAAGGAGTGAATTTATATGGGTTTTGTAAACTTGTAAGCTTACATGAGGGTTCAAGTTTTTGAAGTTAGAGACTTCAAAATCGGCATTTATGTTCTTAGATTTGAATAATAATAACCTGTATAAGAAATTTTACGAATACTTGTTCCAAAGGGGGGTAAAATGGGGGTTGGAAGCTTATATTATTAGGGTTCTAAGTTGCTATACTTCGATAAGTATTATGTAAATTGGCATCTACGGCAATAGTTTTAAATAATAAAAACCTGCATAGGTATGATTTGCATACAATATACGCTTTTTGCAGCGAGAAAATTTCATAGGAAATCAGTAATTGTACGCGGACCAGGTCGCAGGCGGCCTCTAGTATTTTTGTATTAAGTAGGTACCAAAAAAATAATTTATTATGAAAATTAAGACGAAATAAAACTAAAATATGAAAGAATCATTAAAATATCTCAACAAATGAAAAAGTTATGGAACTTTAAAGTTGCGCTTGCAAGTTGGGTGGCGTGACGTCACACCACCCTATCAACCGACTATATAAAGCCGAATAAAAGAAATATATGGACTTAACGTGACTTAATTGAATTAAAAGCACTTAATTTGTGTGTGAAGATAATTTTGAAGTATTAAAAAAATTTATCACTCGAGTAAGATACGAGTACCTACAGCAATCTGTATACATTAAATAGGTAATTAAACTTTTTTATCGTCATTTCTCAGTCATTTATTGATGGATTTATAAAAAAGCTACTGATTTATTAGTTTTAATCTATATTTTACTTCCATTGTGTTGAATATGATATTCAGTGAATATTATTCACAACATCATGAAACTTCTCCATTCTCGGGAAACACCTAGTAGGTACCTACCTTAAGTATACTCAAATAATTTAAGTAATTAAAGGAATAACTAACTTAGGTAAATATCTATCAGTAGGGCTGGCATGTAATATAAGTCTATGAGGGCTGGTTCTTTATTTTCGTCACTAACGTAGGTAAAGTACCTATCCGAAAGAAGATTGTATAAGCACTAACCTGTTTCAAAAGATATTGCACGTCATGGAATTGTCCAAACACACTTTTCATTTTTGCAACAAATAATAAGTACAATAATTTCACATTGATTATTGAGTGAGTTACTGGAGTAAGTACCTATCCAGTAGGTATTGCCACGTATCGCGTTCGACCACAGTACTGAGTATATACCTACTCACATACTGAGCTGATACTAAAATAAAAAACCAATTCACCTTCCTGCCATTGCAATCCAAACCAGTTCACAACTAATAAAATAGCGTGGTTTCAGATAAACAAGATGAGATTTTTATTCAAAGCTTATTACCGTTCCATCGGCGGGAAGCACAGACTAGTATATCCTTATACATATTTTTGGCGGGAAGCGCCCTCTTAGGCGGTTGGTAAAGTGATGAATCGTAGTGACTCGATTTATTGAACCCATAGATTAAAGATTGGTTTCCGCTACGCCCAGCAAAGACCAATCCCAAACCTATGATTCAACCATAGATTAAGACTCAAAATGTACGAGGTGAACACAGACAACCCTCGCTCATTACCACAGACATTACTTGCGCCACAGATTTAAGTACAAATCTGTGGCTCACACTCCGTTTCATTCCTTTACTCACAGATACAATACCATTGCCATACTTAATAAATAATTTTAAACGTATACATTATTACAGCATAAGTTTATCTAAAAATATAATACCTACTGATGGCATCTAACAGTCGGCCATCCTGACAACATTAAGTTTGTCCTCAAACTTATTAAAACATAACACAATATATTCTCTTAATATCAGAAAAAAAAACATATTTTCTTAACTTCACATAAATACTATCTATCTATTCATCTAGTTACTAGTTCGTTTTTACTTTTTAATATGTATTCATTTTTGCTACCTCTTATAATAATATAAAGTTAGCTCATGTAAACATTCCAAGTATTGAATCGTATTTAGAATTATAAATGAATCATTTTTCGCATCTGCACCGCACCCCTCACCGTTAAGTCAAGAGCAAATCGTCTTGTTACAGGACTTCACGGCCGTGTACGACTTCCAGATTTCAACTAGGTACTCATCTGCATCGCACCCCTCGCCGTTAAGCCAAGAGCAACTCGTGTTGCTACAGGACTCCACGGCCGTGTACGACTTCCAGATTTCAAATACTCATCTGCACCGCACCCCTCACCGCTAAGTCAAAAGCAACTCGTGCTGTTACAGGACTCCACGGCCGTGTACGACTTCCAGATTTCAAATACTCATCTGCACCGCACCCCTCACCGCTAAGTCAAAAGCAACTCGTGCTGCTACAGGACTCCACGGCCGTGTGCGACTTCCAGATTTCAACTTATCATCGGATCAAATAAAACATATCAAAATAATCGCCTCACAATAACATTAATCAAATAACATAAAACACTTCATTAACATAAACATATTGTAATTAAAAAAAATAACTCAAATTAATTCTATCATCATAAGCAAACAAATTACATCAAAAATTCTTATAAGTCATCATCAAAAAAAAAATATACATATATTTAAAATCATTAAAGTTATATAATTATGTTCTATTGTTCTTTTTTTTTTTTTTTTGGAATTTTTACAAATAATAATTTCAATCCTTTATCGAGCCTGTTTCATCATCTGAATTATCACTTTGATCACTCGTAATGGTGATCCATGGTTGTATACGATCAGCTGACCAAACGTTTGAATATTTTCCCCTCGTAATATTAGAGCCGGGAATGCTAGAAATCTCGTATCTATCATTTCCTAAAATGCCAGTTATTCTAAAAGGTCCCGTATATTTCGGAAGAAGTTTACGACTTTTACCGTCGTTAGATGATAAATTCTTCAATATCTTAACAAGATCTCCTATTTTATATACTTTAGCATTTTTTCTATTTCGGTCAAATCTCTGTTTTTGTTTATTTTGGTCTTTATCTATGTATTCATTAATTTCCTGCCTAATGTCCTCAACATTTTTGTCGTTCTGCCTAGTTTCACTCAACGTGTCACCTAACGATCCTTCACCTTTGCTAAGTGGCCTTTTACAGAAAAGTGCTTCAGCGGGAGTTTTACCTATTCCTTTATTAAGGGTGTTATTGAGGCCCCATTGTATTTTTCCTACATTTTGGTCCCACTTGTTCTCGCCCATTTTATCAACATAAGCTCTGAGACTATCTAAAACTGTACGGTTGTATCTCTCCACCTGGCCATTGGCACGAGGGGCTGATACCGCATTGAGAATATGTTGGATTTCAAATTCTACACAAAAACGTTTGAACTCCTGAGATGTAAAGCAAGTTCCGCGGTCGGAGACCAATCTACTTGGATTTCCAAAAGTAAAGCAGATATCTTTGAGAACTCTGATTGCGGAACTAGATTTTGTATTTCGCAGCGGTTTGACTAGACAAAATTTAGTATAAGCGTCCACGATCAATAAAATGTACTGGTTACCATGAGAACTTTTTACAAAGGGGCCTAAATGGTCTATATGGATGGTGTGGAACGGAATATCGGTTTTGGGTATACTGTGTAAGTATCCTTCTTTAGGACCAGCGGGCTCTTTAGCAATAGCACAATGCAAGCATGATTTGACGTATTTAGTCACAAATTTTTTCATTTTTGTAAACCAAAAATCTTTTTTAATTTTCTCGAGTGTTTTGTCAACTGAAAAATGACCAATGTCATCATGATTGCGTTGGCAAATTTGCCACCTAGCACTTGTGGGGACTACACATTTGAGATCACCTCCTACCTTTCGATATAACCGGTTATTTTTCACGACAAAATTCTGTTTTATATCAACCATATCATTATATTGTGGGTCTTCGAGCACAGAACGTATGTGACATATTTTGGGATCGGTTAATTGTAAACTGAGTAACCAGTCGTCTTGGGAAATTTGGAGCACGCGACTCAAATGCTTATTTTTATCATCATCACTGGCGCATGGAAGTGGATTTCTACTGAGTGCATCTACATGTTGCATAGCTTGACCAGGTTTATATTCAATTGAGCAATCGTACTCTTGCAAAGCGATCCACCAGCGTGCCACGCGAGGTATTATATCTCTTTTTGAAAAAGTGGATCTCAGGGCATTGCAGTCAGTGATGATGGTAAAAGGTTTCCCTAATAAATATACTCTAAACCGACTTAATGAGGCAACCACAGCGAGAGTCTCTAATTCATATGCATGCAGTTTTTCCTCATCTATAGTAGTTTTTCTACTGAAATATGCAACAGGTTTCAAAGGTGAACTAGGTGACTCTTTTTGAAAAAGGATTCCACCCAGTCCAACCTTGGAAGCATCGCAGTGTAGTTCCGTAATATATTCAGGATTATAAAGAGCAAGAATTGGACGTTGTGTTAATTTTTCTTTTAGTATTAAGAATGCCTCTCGCTGTTGTTGTTCCCATTTCCAAGGATGGTTTTGTTTCGTAAGGTCAGTCAAAGGTCTAGCTATCGTAGCAAAATGTTCAATAAATTTCCTAAAGTAGCTTGCTAGTCCTATAAATTGTCGAACCTCATGGACGTTTTTTGGTTCAGGGAAAGATATAACTGCGTCAATTTTGGTTTTACCAGGTCTGACTCCTTCACCGGAAATTTCAAATCCTAAATAATTAATAATAGTATCAAAGAAACGACACTTCTTGATGTTTAATGTGAGACCTGCTTCTTTTAATAATATAAAAGTTTGTTCGAGTTTTATTAAGCACTCTTCGAAATCTTTACCAGAAATAAGAAGATCATCCATGTATGCTATGGCGCACTTTTCACGTGACTTTCCAAGCATTTTATTAACAGTCCTCTGAAAAACAGCAGGGCAATTAGCTAGACCGAATGGGGCCCGTCTAAATTGATAAAGACCATCAGGTGTTACAAAAGCGGTTAAATATTTACACTCTTCTTTAATAGGTATTTGATAATATCCGCTAGACATGTCAAGACTAATAAAATATGAATTACCGCTAAGTAGGTCAATCTGATCGTCTATCCGAGGTAATGGGTAAAGATCTCTAACGGTTTTTCGATTAAGCGCCCTATAGTCAACGCACAATCGATAGCCCCCCGTCTTTTTGGAAACTAAGAGAATCGGACTGGCGTACGCAGAATCTGACTCTTCAATTATTTTATTCTCTTCCAACTCTTTGACCATGTTACGCACTATTTCCTTTTCAGAGTGACTTAATCTGTAGGGACGATAAGAAACAGGGGTTTCATCTGTCAATTTGATATCTAACTCTGAAATATTTGTACATCCTAATTCGGACAAATTTTGGGCAAAGCATTCGCGATATTTATTAACTAAATTGTAAACCATATCTTTTTGCTCGGAAGTTAAATCAGAGTTAATATGAATATCATTATGATCAAGTGGTTCCAGAATGCGCGTGATAAGACAGCGCAAGTGTTCTTCGGAAAAATGTAATATAGAATTGTCGTGATAAATGGGAACTGCTCGAGCAATAATAGAATCTTTAATAAAATAAAGCGGTTGATGATCTGTAGTACTAGCCATGTTCAATATTAACAACTTACATTTACCGTTCCTAATCTGATACACACCCTCCTGTATATAATATTCTTGACCGTTTATATTTCTATAAGAACTTGGGACATATATGTCAGTATCTTCCAAATCTGAACAATAACAGTTTAATAGATCTACAGTATTTATTTTTGTATCCGACAAAACAATTAGTTTGATTTTTCTGTTATTTAAACAATCGTCGTCAATATTAGGAAGTTCGGATATTGCATTTCGTGACAAAATATTAAAGGATTTCTCAGTTTTTGTAATGACAATGTCTGGTAGTTCGGTAAAGTTCTGACCGATAAGTAAGGGTACGTGTAAATGTTGGTCTTCGATAACGTAAGCGGTAATATTTGCTTCGACTAAATCAATGCACAAAGAGAAGGTAGTTTTCCCTAGTACTGGAATTACCATATCAGCCACGCCTCGTATGGAGGGTAAACATTCTTTCGACGCCTCCAAACAAAGTTTCTCTACAGTTCCTTTGGTAATAAGCGAGCAATCACTCCCTAGATCAACAAAACACTGAATAGAATGACGCTTATTGACTACCGCTTCTTTATAATATTTAAGATTATTTGAATTTGTACCGTCAACAAACATCACACGTTTTTCATTATTTTTTGTGTTGTTTTTCATGTTACACTCATTAGTACTGTGCCCAAAACGGGAGCAATTACCGCATTTAATAATAGGCTTGGGACAATGCTGGATCCTGTGACCTTTGTCTTTGCAATTAAAACAAGTTGCAACAAACGACGAGGATTGATTATTTTTGGGGCTATTAGCAAGACACTGGGCTGCCCGATGACCTCGCTCATTACATCTATTACAAATAATAACTGAGCGGGTTTTAGTTGCGTTAGAATTTCTAAAAGTATCTTTTTGCTCTTTACACACATCTTTTAAAAACTTAAACAAATCTTCCGGTTCAGTAAACCGTCCTGACGATGCACCCGCACGAACAGTTCGATCATCTATGCCATGTATAAGACAGTCTACGGCCCTTTTGCCAGAAATTTCGCATGCATTTAGTAACATAATTTTTTCGTAATAGTATTCGTCCAAATTTTCACCAAATTTAAGTCGACGTTCAAGCATTTCCGACAAAAGTACACCATAGTTGGTCTCAGATGGGAAAGCTTTACGCAAAAGAACCTGCCACTCTTGCCAATTACGTAACACAGACGTCTGACCCTGATACCATTTCTTCGCATTACCCACAAGTTTAGGCAATGCATAATGCATAATGTGAGCTTCATCCCAATGATATATTTTCGCGCACTCGTTAACCTTGGATAACCACAAATCTATTCGATGATTTTTAATCGATGGGTCAAATTCCGGTATCATATTATTTACATTTGTATTAATTGATGAAAATCCAGGCTTTACAAGGGATTGCAAAATTTGAGCAAATTCATTAGGATTTAAAACAACATTCGGTATAGTATTAGTAATATCACACTGACCTGATATACCATTTTGTGATACCTGCACTTGATGTCCTGCGAGGTAACTCTCAGCACCTGCAGCGGCAACGGCGGCGAGCGCAGCCCCTGGCGTGGTGGCTTCGGGCACCGTGTCTGTAGTCGCTAAATGTATACAATCTGGCGCCTGTGCAGCCACGGAGGTTTCGGCGTGACTCCCACGCGACGCACCGTCGCTCGCCTTCTCAGAGAGTAGTTGGATGGTATCTCGTCCGGTCGCAGAATTTCTTGATCGTACTAATTTTCTTCTTTCGCCTTCAGTACAACTTCCAACTCGTCCGGTCGCAGATACAACGTCGCATAATTCTGGAGTGACAGCGGTACGTCTGCTAGTGCTGCGTTGAGTACGAGATCGATAAGCAGACGAACGATCTCGGCTTTTTCTTGGTGGACTTCGATTCCTCGTGTCGGAGCTGTACGATGACTCACTCGTAGTATCATCATGCCGTTGTCTCCGTTTGCCGGAATAATTATGATGTGAGCGTTTTGATCGCTTTCGGCGACCCATTTTGCCAATTTAAAAATAGGTTATTGCCACTTCTGATAATAAAATAGCGTGGTTTCAGATAAACAAGATGAGATTTTTATTCAAAGCTTATTACCGTTCCATCGGCGGGAAGCACAGACTAGTATATCCTTATACATATTTTTGGCGGGAAGCGCCCTCTTAGGCGGTTGGTAAAGTGATGAATCGTAGTGACTCGATTTATTGAACCCATAGATTAAAGATTGGTTTCCGCTACGCCCAGCAAAGACCAATCCCAAACCTATGATTCAACCATAGATTAAGACTCAAAATGTACGAGGTGAACACAGACAACCCTCGCTCATTACCACAGACATTACTTGCGCCACAGATTTAAGTACAAATCTGTGGCTCACACTCCGTTTCATTCCTTTACTCACAGATACAATACCATTGCCATACTTAATAAATAATTTTAAACGTATACATTATTACAGCATAAGTTTATCTAAAAATATAATACCTACTGATGGCATCTAACACAACACTCTTCCAAAAACAAGTAATTTGAATATTTATCAATAATACGTAGGTACATATCATACTAATATTATAAATGCGAAAGTGTGTTAGTTTGTTGGTTTGTACTAAAAAAATTCTACATCAATGGTTTATTGGTTTGTTGGTTTGTCCTTTCACGCCACAACAAATTCAAATGCCTTGTGGTTCACTTTTATCCAATCTTGGATCCAGTAAGTATTTTTTAAGTAGGTAAAACTTCTTTAGGCGTTTCATGAAAGAAATATTGTAATAAAATCTTTTTCAACACACTCATAAAGTGGCTCTAATTTCACCGCAATAATTAGGCACATAATTGACACCCATAATCAAACTGACTTTTTCATTAGGTACACAATCACAAGTGAGAGTTTTTATTTTATTTTATCTACTAAATAAAATTTTTTTTTTTTTTTGAGAGTCTGTCAAGTGAGGTGAGAGTGTAAAATCATACAACCTATCCCTGTACCAAATTTAATCAAAATAAATTAAACAGGTGAAAGCGTAGCAGACATACTGACGCGAAAATATAAATGCGAGTGTGTCTACACTTTCGGATTTATTATATTAGTATGGAATTCATCATCATCATTGGCGCTACAGCCCCTTGTGGGCTCGGGCCTGGTCCAGAAGATTTCTACATCTGTCTCTTTCCTTTGCGCTCGTTTTCCAATTTTTTATTCCAAGCCGCCTGGCGTCTTGGTTAACTCCATCTAACCACCGAAGTTTTGGCCGACCAATGTTTCTACGTCCATCTAATTCAAATTCAAAATGATTTTTATTCAAATAAACTTTTACAAGTACTTTTGAATCGTCATATTGCGAGGCTACTGTAAGAATACCTATTTCTTGCCTATTTCCTTAAATTTCTCTCTAAGGGATTCGCGCTGTTTTAAATTATAAATTGCACGTATTGCTCTTTTTTGTATCTAATACAAAAATTTTTTGAATATCTGCTGCTTTGCCCCATAGTAAAATTCCGTAAGACATAATACTATGAAAGTAAGCAAAATATACAATTTTTGCAGTTTCAACGTCAGTAAACTGTCGAATCTTTCTGACAGCGTAAGAGTTTGCCAGCCAGAGTTGAACTATGAGTGCCCCATTGAAGCTTTGAATCTAAGGTCACCCCCAGGAACACAGTGGTCTCTTCTATTTTTAAAATATCATTATTTACAGTTAAATTTATGTTTCCTGTGGACTTGGTATTCGGCAATGCGAATTCAATGCACTTGGCTTTCTTTGCGTTTAAAAGTAAATTGTTTACAGTAAACCAGTTAGTGACTTGAGAAATTGAATATGACTGACCGTCCATAGACTAATTTGCACATTTCTTACTTCTTCGAGGCTGTTCTCGATTTCTCAAAGCTTGACTAACTAGAAAACGATCATCCCGTGGTTCGGTACATGTCTTTCTGCCAGAACCAGGCCTTCTCTTGACGGAACCAGTCTCTTGATAGCGCTGCCAGGTCCTTTGAACTGTCGACCGACTCACATTTAGCCTCTGAGCCACGAAGCATTGACTGCAACCTTCTTCAAGCAGCGCAATAATTTTGCTCGATTTTATCACTTTATCTACCATTTTCGAGATTGCTAAACAGCAATAACAATACTTTTGAAATGCAAATGTCAAGGACATCAAATAATCTAATAAAAATTGACAAAAATTGATAATTAGAGTCGATATTAACTATAGAGACTTTGCGCCACAAAATGTAGTTAAAAGTTGTTTTCTTTGAAAACCAGGCTCAGTCAAAAATTTGAATTTGGAATGTACTTATATAAACATTATGGCACTTTTATAACTGGCCAGTAACATGTTCGAATGATTAAAACCTTTTTGGTATTTTATTTTTTCAGCCAGGAAGAAAATCGAAACCGCCCGTTTTTTTTGCAAATGAGTTTAGATTTTATAGAGATTTTGATAGCCCATCAACTTGGACCGCACCGTAAATAGATCAGTATGGAATTATGGATTACAAATTCCGACTCTGCCTCGGACTCTCAAAGACCTTGCGTTTCTTATGTTATACAATGCTGCTGGAACTGTGCTGGAATAATAGATACCTAAGTGATAAGTGATAACATCGCTGCATCTACCTATAATGAATTTTTTAAAGGTATATTCACAGTTGTTGAATGAAATAATTTATACTAACTCAATATTGTTTTATCCACTACAAGCTTCACTGCGATCTCACCTGATGGTAAGTGATGATGCAGTCTAAGATGGTAGCGGGCTAACCTGTTAGGGGCATGGCATGGTTTCAATTTCGCGGACCGGGCTACTACCATCTCAAGCAGTATTATTTCAAAATGACAGTTTCATGTCACGTAACTTGACGTCCTTAAAAATATATGGAGATAAGGCTCCAGTCTCTCTGTGCAACACTTAGCTTTTATCTTACCTAACCAGACGCTTCCAAATTGGCGCAATTTTGGTTTACACTGATTCGATATTTTTTTTTCTGTGTTCAGGTATTTTCTTTTCGCTAAGGAAGGTAGGTATGTAAGTCCGTCATCTTTCAAGTTATATCCTATAACCTAGGTATCTCTGTACCAAATTTCATCAAAATCTGTTGAACAGGAGGGCTGTGAAAGCGTAGCAGACAGACAGACACACTTTCGCATTAAATATTATAATATTAGTATGGATATCTAGCGGCCCTGGGATCTTGCTCTATAGTCTACACACTAAATTATTGACGCTCTACGTCTACGTATTTATTACTATCCCTTTTCTAATACTCCCTGCGCTGAGTGCATATACCATAGATAATACACTATATACTAGGCATATACAATGTACTCTGCCGAGTGCTTCCTATCTGTCACATTCTTGTCCCCCACGAATTAGAATTTAATTTGGGTACCTAGTACCTACCTACCTTTTTTGAGTTATTGAATAATATTTCCGACGACGAGTGACGAGTTTCCGTACATGACGTTCGGGCTTCGTAATGCCGGACAGACGTTCCAGCGCTTCGTCGATGAGATGCTGCGCGGACTGGACTTCGCTTATGCATATCTGGATGACATTTTGGTCTATTCGAAAGACGAGTCGTCTCACATGGATCATTTGCGCCAGATCTTTAGTAGGTTGCGAGACTACGGCATGATCATCAACACCGCAAAGTGCGTATTTGGTGCCTCCGAAGTCACGTTTCTGGGCTATCGCATTTCAGCGGACGGCACTAAGCCTTTGCCTGAAAAGGTAGAAGCAATCAGGAACTTCCCTGTACCCAAGACGGTAAGAGAGTTACGCAGGTTCCTAGGGATGATAAATTTTTATCGTCGATTCATTCCCGATGCTGCACAACACCAAGCGCCTTTGCATGCTCTTCTGACAGGTTCAGTAAAGGGTTCACACCCGGTAAACCTCACATCCAAAGAGCTAGATGCTTTTGAAGCTTGCAAGCGTGGTTTATGTCAAGCCACCATGCTTGCGCATCCAGACTGCGCAGCTAAGCTAGCCCTCGTGACCGACGCTTCAGATACAGCTATGGGCGCCGTGCTACAGCAGTTCAAGGAAAATACTTGGCAGCCATTAGCATTTTACTCACGTAAGTTTTGCCCTGCTCAAACCAAGTACTCTCCCTATGACCGCGAACTTTTAGCGATCTATGAAGCGGTCAAGCACTTTCGTCACATGATCGAGGCTCGAGATTTTATAATCTACACGGATCACAAGCCCCTTACGTTTGCATTTCACTCCAGGAAAGAGAATTGCTCACCCAGGCAATTCCGCCACTTAGATTTTATATCCCAGTTTTGCACTGATATAAGGCATATTTCAGGGAAGGATAATGTGGTAGCTGACACATTGTCTCGTATCGAAGAAATCGGTTCACCTATCGACTTACAGAAGTTAGCTACCACACAAAATACCGACCCTGAACTTAAAATGATTCTAAACGGCGACAACTCCCTATGCCTGGATAAGGTGAAAATACCTGGTTCTCACGTTGAGCTCTATTGTGACGTAAGTGGTACCACGCCTAGACCATACGTGACAAAGGAATTGCGCCGACAGGTTTTCGTAAGTCTCCACTCTTTAAGCCATCCTGGTGCCAACGCTACGATTCGCTTGATCACCGATCGCTACGTTTGGCCTGGCATTAAAAAAGACTGCAGAGAGTGGGTACGTACCTGTATTGCGTGTCAAAGGTCTAAAATACACAGACATACCTCTGCACCATTGAGCTCGTTCAGACTACCCCGAGCGAGGTTTAGGGACATACACATTGACCTTATCGGTCCCCTGCCAGTATCCCAAGGATATCGCTATTGCCTCACCGCAATCGACCGTTTCACACGATGGCCTGAGGCAATTCCTTTACAGGATATTACGGCAGAGACTGTGGCCAAAGCGCTCCTTAGTGGATGGATATCCCGTTTTGGTTGTCCTTCCCAGGTGGTGACAGATCGCGGAAGGCAGTTTGACTCGGCTTTGTTCACTCATTTAGCAAAGATCGCGGGTTTCCAACATAAAATGACAACGGCGTACCACCCAGCCTGCAACGGACTCGTGGAAAGGTTTCATCGGCAACTTAAAGCTGCCATAATCTGCCACGCCGATAGCAGCTGGGTTGAGTCTCTTCCTCTTGTACTTTTAGGCGTACGCAGCACATATAAAGACGACTTAAAATCATCGTCGGCAGAGTTGGTGTACGGAGAGCCGCTTCGTCTCCCAGGAGATTTCCTAAGTCCTGAAGACCTTATTAACCCTGACGTGACTGATTACATCATTAGATTACGTAAGTTCGCAGCAAACTTGCAGCCATGTCCTGCGTCACGTCACGGCGGTCAGCGTTCTCCCTTCATTTTTAAAGATTTGGCCATATCTTCCCACGTCTTCCTTCGAGATGACACTATGGTCGGATCCCTTAAGCCAGCATATACCGGGCCCTATGAGGTTACTCAGCGAGGAGATAAAGTTTTTAAAATTGTGGTGAATGGTAAGACAGTCACTGTTTCGATTGACAGACTTAAGCCTGCATACATACTCCGTGAACCGGACACCGTCACACCCACAACTAATCTTCAATCACCTCATTCATCTACTCACACGCCCATCACCATTACTCAACCCACGCACACTTCCTCGCATCACTGGTCACAATCTACCGGACACCGAGAACGGCACAGTTAAAAAGACTCGTTCGGGCCGGATAGTAAAATTCCCAGATTTTTACCGCCCGTAGGCCGTTCTCTGGGGGAGGGTGGTGTAGCGTGACTTTATACATAATTAATTAATTATTTATTATGCATAATATATTAAATTTAATAAACTATATATTTTATCGTATCAATTACATATTAAATATTATATCATATATATATATCATCTACATTATTATTACCCCATAAAAATATTATATACCATATTAAGTATATCGTTTATCATTTATTATAAATAATTATATCATATTGAATAAACATTCAATAGCGTAAGCTCGCGCGCCGTCCGTGGAAACGGGCTCTGCCGAGATAAGAAACCGGTCTCGGTGGCCGGCCGCCCGAGCCCGACGTATGCACGCAGAGTAGTGTGCTCGCCGCTATTACCTAAGAAGCCCGTGTTGCATTTTATAAAATTTCTTCGGTGATATATTTACGCGCAATATACAGTCCTTCCTTTTTTGTATCGCACGTGTATTACTTCTCTCTCCGCCAAAGGTGCATACCTACCTAAATTGGAAACAAAAAGATTTAAGATACAGGAATTTATTTTCCCGTGTCCCCAACGCGGGGACAGAATGAGGTGACAGACGGGAAGCACCCTGGCGGGCTAGCAATTATTGGTAGACTAGGGCAAAAATTAAACCAAGAAATTACCACACTTAAAAAAAAACCTTTATTTATTCATAAAGAACTAAAATAATTATCAGTCTTTGCAAAAAGAAAATCACTGGAATGAGAGAACACTTTTTAACCTAGAAACTTAGAATTTACTGCGCCTTATCGCCGTTTGACTGGTCGGTGACTTCCTTACGCACGGGTCCGGTCTGTGCAATTGGCACCTTCCTCTCGCCTTGCACTGCCAGCGGAACCTTTCTAGGCGCAGTCACAGTCAGCACACCATCTGAAGATAGCCTAGATTCCACAGTTTCAGGTGTGCAGCCTTCTGGTAACGCATACCTCCTAGTAAACTGACGAGAAATATAACCATGCTGATCCTTCTTCTCTTCATGTTTTCCCTCCACAACGATGAAACCATCAGCAGTTTTAACACTAATTTCTTCCGGCGAGAAATGCTGGACATCCAAATTTACTTGGAACTTATCTTTGTCGCTTTTAATGCTCGAACCCATATCTCTAGCAGCAGCGGCCAAGTGTCTCCATGGGCGGTAGTATTCGCGGCTCACTACGGGACCACCGGCCATTACGCCGAGAAAGTCGTCAGGAGTTAATCCAAGACCGAAGTGCTGGTCCAGCAAACGGCGAGGGCGCTCGACTTCGTAGTCCAACAGGAACGGTAGCAGAGACATTTTTCTTCGATAATTATTAGCTTCACAATTCACGAAATACAACACGAATTGAATTAATTTTCAAGAATCTCGCAGAATACAAACGCACAGTCCGTTCTCGCTGGAAAAATCGCAAAGAAATGCAAATTGGCTTGCAATGTTTCACTTAGAGACGCTTGTTTTCAACTGACGGCGAGTAGCGCAAACTTTATGGTATTTAACTGGCCAGTACGTTTCTAGACAAGGGTGGAAAGTTCTAGAATGCAGGGCTTCTAACGCCGCGGGTCGCTTTAGTTAATTTTTTACTAGCGACCCACCCCGGCTTCGCACGAGTGCAATGCTGATGCTAAATATACTACAGAATGTCTTTATACACAACGTTCACAGCTTTTTGGCATTAGACAATGCAAACATGTTTTCTTTAGAGGTTACTCTTGAAAGAGCGATACAATATAATTGGCCATGTGAAAAACACTCAAAGCTCAAATCTAAGCCTGCAACGTTGAAAGTTTGACCATGCGATTTATTAATGGTCATTGCAAAAGATATCTTTACCGGAAATTGTAGGCGTTTAAATTGGTAAATCCGATGGAATCAGAGGAATTCGGGGACTCAATACATCTTCTCCTGTACCACATCCGATGAGTACCTATTGTGCACTCTATTATGAAAGTTTTTAGTGATTTAGTGTGATTGCAGTGATTTTTAGTGATTAGCAATGCGTGCCATTGCAAAGTTTAGGTGGATTCAGGTTGCTTAATAAAATAACAGGGCAACCAACTTTCAATTATGTGCTATCCCAGACAATAATCTATCTCTATGCCAAATTTCAGCCAGATCCGTTCAGCCACAAACATTCATACATCAATACATCCATCCAAACTTTCGCATTTATAATAATAGTAAGATTGATTAATCGCAAATAGTAAAATTTGTTATGACAAAAGCAATGATCCATACTAATATTATAAATGCGAAAGTGTGTCTGTCTGTCTGCTGAACTTTATCGACCCATCCTTTCAACCGATATAGGACGTGGCACAGATATAGGTTGTGCCCCGGAAAAGGTCAAAGGCTACTTTTTATATTAAAAAGTTCCCGCGGGATTCAAAAAACTCAATCCACGCGGACGAAGTCGCGGGCATCATCTAGTCTTTTATATTGTAGTAGTCGCGGTGTCGGCGTGGCCAATAAAACGCTTGTACAATAAAAGTATGTACAGACAGGAAGGAAACAATTAAAATGCAAGACTATGGACTTACAGTAATGAGAAAGACTTTTACGATGTACTAAGTAGGTACGCGCCTGGCGTTCGGCCACAAGGCGAGCGCGGACTTCTCGTCGCAAAAGCGGTTAGGTAGCGACTGCGGACTGAGTAATTAAATCTATAGCCGTTAGGCGTGCGCGCATGGCGTGATCGTGACGTCACACGGGCCAGCTTCACAATAGGTATTGACAGGCGGACGCATGTACCGATGAGAGCTCGCGGCGCGCGGCATAGAAATAGGTAAATATAATTAATTTGTATATCTGTATGTATATATTATATATATTAAGTATGTATATATATTATAAGTATGACAAAAGTAATTCACAAATCGTTAGTCGTTAAAAATTATTGCCCATAATTGCGGGCCCTTTGCTATGGAACCCCTGGCAATTCCTCATATTCAATGCTTGAGCTTGGAGAAAATCGAGAAAATTCGAGAATCGATTAGCGACATCTTGTAGTAAGTAGCTGACCTAGCAAAGGTAACCTATATAGATGGCGCTATAATCGGTTAACCGCCATCTAGTGAAACAAAGCGAAAACAAAAGTATTGCCAGTAATTAATAATATTAAGTTACCAGTAAAAATATTATCTACAAAACAAAATGTGAGTGGCCATAAATACTATCCTTAATCCTTTTTTCGTAGCCTTTTCTATATTTTTCTTGAAATAATTTAAATGAATAATAAATAAGTTTTTTAATATTTTCGCATGACCACGTGGGTCAAGTTCTTAAATATAATGTGCTCTGTGGCAGGCAAGTGAGCGGGCAAGCTATAGTTTTCGCTCGGCTCCGGTTTTGCTGTTCTCTCCAATCTCCCAAGGATTCGTACTTAGCTATATATTCTTACTCTATGGTACTTACGATTAGTAAGTAGTAGTAGACCAATGACTAAGGAAACTCTTTATTCATTGGAGTAGACAGGCAAGGTCTGGGCATTGCGATGTAAAACCTGCATCAATCATTGTTACAGTCTCAATTGTTTTGATTTGCTGATATAAGTTATTTTTGCTGCGTCAATGAATTTTGGCCAATAGTGGAAGAATGTTTACTTAGTTAGCTGTCATTTTTAGACAATCGCCCTGAGGAGTAGGCAGAGCTCCTTTAAATAAAATCAAAGAGGCAGAGTATATTATATTTTACTCTATGCCTGAGGATACACAGACATGTATTGGTTCCAGAGACAATTAATTTGGTTCTCACTTCGCACCAGCTTCGTAAATCGTACCTACTTTCGCAGCGCAGTTCGTAGTTCGTACGGCGCACTTCGCTTCGTTGTCGCTGGCGCACTTAGTTCCTAAACTCTCGTCGTAAAAAGTAAAAAAGTGGTAAAATAAAAAGCATTATCGCCAGCCAGGTACAGTAGACTGTAAAGTGTGAAATAGTGATTTCTGTGCTTTTTTTAAAAAGTTGCTAGGTGACAAGTGTGCTGTGATTTTTTATACATATTCCATTTTTAAATATTATTATACAGTGTTAGCGAAAAGTGGTACGCTGGTCGCTACCTTTACTTTTGTAGATGTTGTGATATTGTTTTTGTGTTAGCATTTTTGCGACAATGGCAGATAATTCAAAATTGACCGAAGAGGAGTTAGTGGAGATCAGGGAACAGTTTTCTCAGGTATGTTGTAGTCTCTAATAGAATGTTCTACCGGCGTGTACGTTTCTTGCAATACGCATTAAGTTTGTATGGGAGGTCTATTCATTACTTGAAGGTCGAAGGCCCACATGCTAAGTTTCACATTCATACGAACTAAAATATGCGTCTAAAGGATTTCGAGTTTAATAGCGCCCAGCCTTGAAGCCGCGTGTGGTCACATTTTATGACGCAAAATTCCTTATGTCGCATTTCTCAAGTTACCTTTATTATTATTGCATGTAACTACCTATAGGTAAACTAAGGCTGTACCCAGGTATATCTATAAGATGACTATAAATGATAGATACCTACTGAAGTATTTGTGTTATAGTTTAAAATATCAATATAGTCACTGACTTGGCTTTTCATAATTTTAAACCCAGAAAAGAAATCATTGCACATAACTTATTTCACTAATTCAACTGTGTACTTATTACTTACTTACTTAATTTAGCAATTATAAAATAAAACAAATTCAATTTATTTCAACTTATCAGTCACCTTATCAACATAATCAATTTCAATTATTTTGTTATCTGCTATTTTATCTTATCCTTCATTGAAATACGTATCTTTACTAAAATTCTTAGTTATTAAGTAAGTACTTGCTCTTGCTTACATTTAAGTAAATTATGATTTATGAGTAATAGTTAAAATCTTACTTAATAAAATAAACCGATTTTGATGGTACAGGGATAGGTTGTATCCTGGGGAAGGACATAGGCTACTTTTTATCCCGGAAAATTAAAGAGTCAGCGGGAATCAAAAAACCTTAATCCATGCGGACAAAGTCGCGGGCATCATCTAGTCTCTGTATAAAATTTTGCCAAAATCGGTTCAACTTTTGGACCCTACAATGGTAGCAGGCAAACACACTTTTGTGTTGAATTATTGGTATTGGTTTGGTGTGGTATGTTTTATCCGGCAGTACATACAGCTGAAAATTATTATTTTTCATTTTACTTAATGTGTACAGTTTGTTATTCCCTCTCTCCTAAGAGAGTGAAGGCCTGTGCCCAGCCGTGGGACGTTAATGGGCTGTAGTGGTGGTGGGTACAGTTTTTTTTTTTTTTTTATCCATAATATATTTATGTATGAAAGGAGAAATGGAATTTTGAACAACCTAAAACTTTACTTAGTCAAAAAATAGTAAATTATGGTACTTTACAAGGCCAAGTATGTACTCAATATAAGTACGCAATCTGGGCAAATAAATGATTTGATTTGATTTGATAAGTCTGGGGCCCAAGCCAACAATACTTTGCATAAAACTGTAGAACAAATGATGACTCAATCTTCAACTATGACCAAAATGTGGTTTGTTCATTTAGAAATTTCTCACTAGTTATCTCGTTAAGTACTTGTAATGATGTATATAAAAGGCATTGTTCATATCACTTTTTTTTCTGTAGTATATGTGTTATTTTTAGTGGTGTACTTTTTATTGAAAGATTCTTGCAGTCTTATTTGAAAAAAATCCTGGAAGTAGTCAAATATGACCAATTTCTATGAGCTATATGATGAGACAACATTAGAAAAATGGCAATTGATATTTATTTAAGTGGGTACTTATATATATACATTATAAATAATAACATCACAGTCTATCCATCACCTTTTTACGCCTCAACAACTTAACCGATCTTGACAAAATTTAACACAGATAGCTTGCACCCTAGGATACTTTTTATTCTGTTAAATCAAAGTTCCCAGGGGAATTTAAATAAACGGAAATCCACGTGTATCAAGTCATGTTTTCAAACAAGTTTATTATTGAAAAAAAAACATACATTGTTTGATATAATATTTGGACCTTCTAAGTGAATAGGCCTTACCAAATTATTCCGTATGCGTCACACGCACGCACGCTTACCCAAGGGAATTTTGCGTTACCACACGACACACGGTTTTCGTATTCGATCGTCGTGCCTGGTCTTGCCTTGACACGGTATACGTCCAAGCATGATGCTTCAATAACAAAATCGATAATTTATTTAAACCCAGATAACCATCGGATTATTTAAGAAGTCATAATGTCACTGTATGCAAGATGTTACTTATGCAAACATTGCAAAGTACTTAATATATAAAAGCTTTTTGGTAGTTGAAACCATTTTAGTTATGTAATTATTGGTTTGGTGGTAGAAAGTTTAGAAATATAGTATATTGTCGATGTTCAATCAAGTTGTATGAAACGTTTTTGTTCCACGTTTCTAATAGTCACGTCATTTAACTGCCTCAATTTTTTTGTGGTTAGCATGTTCGACTACGACTGACAAGGGGCTGGGCTCCATTCCCGGTTCGGGCCATTAAATATTAAGTATTGGGTTTTTCTCCGGAGTTGCAAGTTTTCTGCAACTGTTTTCGGTCCTGCGCCTGATCTCTCTTGGTCATGTCTGATTTTCCATCGCCGATGGGATGGAAAATCTGACAAGGCAAGTTAAACTTAGGTATGTCCCGCGCAGATGGCTCGGTGAAGACTGGAGATTGGCTGCCGTTGCCAAAATTCGGTCGGGAGGATATCATTTAATCTAGAGGTCGTCTAATCTAAAACCAAACGAGCCTCCAATGTGTTTACGCTCACTTGGAAGTAGATGTAAATAACTTTATTGCAAAACACAAAAATTGGACGCATGGAATGTTTTTTGAAGGTTAATCTTTACAAAATGGCTACTGGCTAGTCATTGAATTGATTGAATCATCAGTTGTTAATGAGATGTTTAATTTGTTTGTTAAGTTGTTACTTTCAGGCATTGAGGTATAATGTACTGTATGCTAGTACATATTACTTCAATGGTTTCAGGGCGCTTGGCTCAACTCAAGTTGGAAAGGATTTAACTGCCCCCCGATTGTGTAAGAAAATCGTAGTCGTTTGTCAAAAAGATAATTGACCTGTTTATGGAGTTCATAGATGCCTTCACGTCAAAAAGCATGTATGCACTCCTTAAACAGTTCGAGTAATACGTTTACGTCAAATCATTACGATTTGCTTAGAGTTAGATAATTGGGACTCTGAACTGAGTACAGTACAAAGATTCCTATTTCTGTAGAGCTGAGGAATAAAATTAAGCAATCCAATTCTTTCCATTCTTCTTTCCATTTCTTTTCTTTCAAGTTTGAGTTCCACATGCATCCCTCTCTATCATAGCAAATGCTTTTGACCACCTTCTATCAAAAAGAAACAGTCTGATGCCCATGTCCGGCCATGTTCAAGGCAATCGTGAATAGATCGTGGAGGTACGATAGAAATCTTCTAGGCAAGCGCGCTCCAACCTAGACCTCACAATTAAAAAAAAATGTTGATGTTTAATTTTTTTGTAACCCATGTAAACTCTTGATTTCCCGGGATATAAAGAGAGTTGTTGAACCGCGATCAGACTGATATAATTATATTCGCAATTAGTATTGATAGGTAGATTATTAGTTACAGTCTTACTCACATGAACTCTCAAAACGTGAAAAAATGCAGTGTAAACTGTGAAAAAAGAATACATAAACATGGCCTGCTTTCTTGGTACTTAGTGCTAACGGCACGCACTTAGCACTGTTTATGTTACCTCCACTGCTTCACTCTAATTTATTTATACATTTGGTTGCCGTGCCTTGAGTTATTGACTGTCCTGAGAATCGCTTAAGTATGTCTTTCTTCGACAGTCAGACACTCACTGGGGTACATTACATTTCTATTGCGGCTTATGGAACGTCTTTCTGAAAGCCGTAATAAAGTATTTTCAACAGTTTAGGCTTTAATCGGTGGTTTTGTTCACCTTCATATTCGTTAGCGTTTGGAATGTCCTCTGCTGAAAATGCTGCTTAATTTCACACCCGGTCCAAAGCCTGCCTCATCCAGCCACCTCCGTCACTCTTTTTATCATCGGTTTATTGTGCTGGAGAGCGCCTCAGTGTACCTACCTACATTTACTTGTACGCGTCTCCACTCAAGAACTTTTTGACGACAAACATGGTCTGCGCTCTGCCACTTCAGCTTGGCTTGGTCTGGGCTGTGTCGGTAACCTTAGTCACTTGCGGATTCTTTGATGGGGCAGCCGACCCAGCGACTGATTGCAAATCGCTTGATGTCCGTGACTTGTCTATCTACTTCACAACAACAACACAACAACAACAACAACAACAACAACAACAACAACAACGTTTACAACGTCTACTATTCTTCGAACTCTTCACTTACCGCCATAATAGCAGATCGAAATAATAATTAAGTTTGCTCGTAAATCAACTGATAGATCGATGGCGTTAGTTCAAAAATTTTAGGAAAAACATAAAATCATATGATTTAAACAAATAATGCGGTCACAAGAGTTCCGTATGGTATGAGACTATGACCCTTCGAGGTTGATGCTTTTCCGGTGTATGAGTCATCGAATTGAAAGGCACGGTGAGATCGTTTACAAAGATTTTACGATGTTGAACTTACGGAAGTAAGCTGATACAGAAATAAGTAATGACACCCGAGCTTATAACTCCGAGTTTATTTTTACTTACTCAAAATCATGGCCCAGGTAAAATATTGCAATGCATAAGAAAATACTAGTTTTTCTAAGTAAACTTATGACTCTTCATTATCATTATCATTATCATCTTCATTATCATTATCAATTATCAATTTTGAACAGATCCATTACAGATTGACACAAACGATTGTATGAACAATTTTTGATCTACATAGATTTTCCAGAGTTTACTCTATAACTAGTTATTACATCTTTCTCACATTTGTGTATCCTCACGGGCGTCATGGCCCATAATGAAACTTAACTTAAAAATTTATTATGTAATAAATAAATATCCTAATGTAACTATTAATGTGTTATGAGAGATTCCTAGTTCCATGGGCCATGGCGCCACTTCTTAATCATCAATGTTATTTAAAAGTCAGATTTAAATCCTCCGAGGTTTTCCATTGGTATTAAAATTACAATCAACTGCTACTTTTGTTTCTTGTCTCTCAGTAACTATAAACTGTAGTTAATTAAGTAAATATTTAAAAGAACTATCTATTTAGATGCACGAATCGTGCAATGCAAGCAGATACTCATATCTACACTCATTTATTATTCTTATAATAATCATTAAGCAACTAATTGTATTTGTAATAACAAGTTGTTTTTGTGTCACCTAATGGAATTCAATTATGAAGTTATATCTAATCATCGTTACTCGTTATACTTATTTCAGAATACACCTCTATTCGCGGCGGTGTGCGTCGACCTTTGTCGAGGAATGTGCCCGGTCGAGCCTTTGTCCTATACCTTATGAGTGTGACGCAACTCGGTGGCTCAGGGCCTGCTTGCTATAATACAATACCTACCTAGGTTTTATTTTATTTTTATAAAATAATAATAAATAAATAATATTTATTTATGCCAAAAAATTTAAATGTTACAAAATTTTTAGGTTACATTTTGTACATTACAGCTAATGGGGGCTATCGCGCGTGAGTTTGCCACTAGAGGCGCTGGTGTCGCGTGAGGTCCAGTAACATTCACTTTTCACTGGTTTTGGCGGGCTTCGTGACATAAATTATAATTTCTTTAATTTACCTGTTGAAAAGTGATCTCCTTCGTGAAATTATCGCTAATATGGATTATTTAGAGATTAATGTGAACGTTTTGAAGGCGGAATTAAGAAAAAGAGGCGCATAAATAAGCGCAAAAATTTCTTTTTTTGACGTTGTTGAACTCTTTCTGCACGTTTTCTTTTAATTTCCTTTCTCTCTTCTCTCTTGACTAGGTAGGTACAACTTTTGGCTTTAATTTAGAAGATGAATAAGTAAGATAATTACTTACGATTTTCTGTACTTATTTGATTCTTTGGGTAACACATAATCCTCGGGGTTAAAATGTTTTTTACAAACACGAGAATTTTTTGTCGTGTATAGTTCCTGCAAATCGCCACTAGCCACTGTTTTAGAACAGTTTTATCTTTTGGAAACATGTGTTCTCCTTTTTTTTCCGATTAAAACGGAACTGCACAACATGATGCAGCAACTGATGATAGATAGTTAGCTATTTAACTAAACTAATACTTATTATAAAGAGGAAAGATTTGTTTGTTTGTTTGTAATGGATAAACTCAAAAACTACTAAACCGATTTTAAAAATTCCTTCACCTATAGAAAGCTAATGTAGCTTCATCAGCAAGTAACATAGCTCTATATTTTATTTTCAAAAAAATTAGAGATCCTAACGAAAATTGCAATAATGTGAACTAAGTCGGAAAAAATCGTCTCTTCTGAGAGCTTATGCGGCGTGCGCTGCGTAAATAGTTAAAGTTACACGAAAACAATGTATGGTGAAATTGTTCCTCTTAAAAAGTTCTAAAAAATAGTCCGCGATAGCATACATCTATCTTTTAAGGTTGACTCACAATAACCATTTTTATGATTTTCAAATTTGGTCTAAAAAAATGCTTTACTTGCGAAGGTGTTTTTACCGACATAGTATTAATCCTTATCAAAATAAATATATTAATCATCTCAAGTATTTAACTAATTTATAAATTGTCCTTTACACCATTTAATTTAGATGAATAGCTTATGAGATATCATATAAATAATGAGGACGGGGCGTACTCTTACAATGTAATATTAAAATGTAACCTGCCCACTGCCCACTGGCTAAATTGGGTAGGTATATATTAGGATTATTAGTGCTACCCGTGTGAAGCCGGGGCGGATCGCTAGTAATTAATAAACTTAATGAGATTCAAGATTTAAAACTTTGTTTTGGCGCCAATCTTATAAAGTCGCCTTTGACAGCTATACCTCTGGACCTTAGTCGACAGTGGCGCCAACTGGTGAGCAAAGAAACGATAGTCCCCATTGTATTAATACATTACAAGTCTTGTAAAAATAAGTTAACTACCTAAAGAGTAACTGCTGAGTTTCTTGCCGGCGCTTCTTAGTAGAATCAACATTCCGAATCGGTGGTAGAGTCATTGATCTATCATAAGTGACACAAGTTGTCCAAATTTTTTGAAAACAATACAATAGAACTTAAAGCTAGCTAGCCTTACCTAATCTATACTTACTAATATTATAAATGCGAAAGTTTAGGTATATGGATGGATGGATTTTTGTTACTCAATCACGCCAGAACGGCTGAACGGATCTGAATGAAATTTGGCACAGAAATAGATTATAGTCTGGAATAGCACATAGAAAATTAAAGAGTTCCCGTGGGAACCTAAAAGCCCCAATCCACGCGGATGTTCTGCTTCAATAGAATAACAAAGCAAGCTTTTAAATAGGAATTTTTTTATAGTCAGTTTTTACAACATAGGTTTTCACAACTAAACTTACAAGCAGAGCTTATGTGTGCGTACTAATGCGCGTCAGTGTAATTTCACTTACCGAACAATACGAAACTACCGTTACGGCTAATGAAATGAGATGAGATGAGCCACAGAGCGAATCGAGTCACGACATCAATCTTCCTACCGATATTATAAATGCGAAAGTGTGTTTGTTTGTTAATTTGTCCATCGATTACGCCGCAATGGATCTTCGTAATTTTTTGCGTAGATGTCTATAATTATATTATTAATGCGAAAGTTTGGATGGACAGAATGCATGAAATTTGGCACAGAGATATCATTATAGTCTGGTATCAATCCACGCGGACAAAGCCGTGGGCATCAGCTAGTAAGTAAATAAAGACATGCAGAGTGATATAGACTACATTTTGTTCCTGAAAGTCAAATAATTCTCACAGGGTTTTAAAAAAACTAAATCCTCATGGGTGAAGTCGCCGGCATCAACTCCTAGATAATATAAATGACTAAAGCTCATAGTTAGCTGATGGATTCAGCAATTAATAGTAAATGTTCCCAAAATTCCGTAGCTAAGAAGTCTTTGGCCAGAACTCCAAGATGCAAGATATCTTGCCAACATTCATCAAGAATGGTTTAGCGGTTTAGTTGCAAAAAAGGTAATGGACAAACACACGTTCGCAATTTACATTAGTTATAAATGCACATCAAATGTTTTGCTCGAGCCTTAAGTACTAAAGAAAACAACAAAATAGAGTTACTTGGGAGTTGGCACTAGCAATAACTGAGAATAAACAAAGTCTAACGAAATACTTTCTACCAGTCGTTCGACGGATGCTTCAGTATAGAGAAGAGACTAGACAGCAACGCTGCGTGGTGACAGGGACGTAACCACAGACGTAGCGGACGGCACTATTAGGTTTTTAATCTGAGGCACTTGCAGACTTCAATACATAATTCTGCCACTCTAATGTCAAATTAGTATGCAGCTTCCTGCCTCTATCATAGGGACTCTCCCTATGATAGAGAGGCAGGAAGGTTACCTCTTGGTGCTACAACTATCAGGGTAGCCCAGTCTGTAATTTGTACTCAATTCTCAATTTATTTATAACATGTAGGACATACAGGTGTCTCTTATGTTACGTCATGTTTTGACTCTATCTCCTCTTCCTCCATGCATCGTCATCCTCACTGCTGAGGGTCGTGATCTTTGCCACGGAGTATCTTTTCTTTTATACGATGTTACGCCATCTTGGTCTGTCCGTGGCATAGTGCAGAGCAACGTGGACAGATGCGCCTAATGTGGTATTTATTTGATCGGCCCAACGCATAGGGCTACGTCCTCTTGGTCTCTTTGCCCGTTAGCACCGTTGACTCTACCACCGGTTCCTACTGAGAAGAGCCGGCAAGAAACTCAGCAGTTGCTCTTTTTAAAGTATGGGCGTCGATCCACTGTATGAATAATATGTACTTACGCTGTGGTACAATGTAGTTATACGATGGAGTGTGATGTGAGGACTGTGGTGGGGTAACGTTAGACTCCCAGCTTCGTTCGCGGTCATTGCCATCCCAAACCGTACCGAGATGAGGTCAAGTGTATTCGTGACATATCGGGTAACGATGCCGTTCGCTACTGCCATTTTTTATATAGGTACCTAAAACTAGATGATACCCGTGACTTCGTTCGCGTTGATCAAGGTTTTTGATTTTCCGGAATATAATGTTTTAATTGTTTATTATATAATTATATTATATTATAAATGCGAAAGTGTTTCTGTCTGTCTGTCCATCTTTCCCGGCCCATCTTTTCAACTGATTTTGATGAAATTTGGTACAGGGATAGGTTGTATCCCGGGTATTGTACTTTTTGTCCCGGAAAATTAAGGAGTTCCCGAGGGAATCGAAAAAACTTAGTCCACGCGCACGAAGTCGCGGGCATCATCTAGTAGTTTAATAAAATTGATCATTACTTTAAATATGCAATTTATTTATCACATTACCGCTAACTACCGCAAACTTTCACAAAACTCGACACAATATTAAGTTATTATGCGGTTATGAAAATAATGACAATACTGATTTATCCGATAGGTACTCCTGACCGTTATTTGCTTTGTCGGGTCAAACTTCAATGTCACGTTGGAGTTAGTTGGCTAACTACTTACTGTTATATTATGGCAAAAACTAAGTATTTATCAGTAATCAGTATACATAATATGTATTTTTAAAAAGATTTTATTTTTGTTGTATAAAATAACAGTTGCAATCTACCTATTAAAAGTCATACAAATCTAAAATTTAATTTTAAACTAACTATAAAAAAGATTCCGACGAATTGAGAACCTCCTCCTTTTGTTGAAGTCGGTTAAAAATAAATCCTTATTGTATACTAGCTGACGCCCGCGACTTCGTACGCGTGGATCGAGGTTTTGTGGTTCCCGCGGGAACTCTTTAATTTTCCGGGATAAAAAGTAGCCTATGTGTTATTCCAGACTATAATCTATCTCTGTGCCAAATTTCATCCAGATCCATTCAGCGGTTGGGGCGTGATTGAGTAACAAACATCCATCCATACATCCATACATCCATACCGACATCCATACATCCAAACTTTCGCATTTATAATATTAGTAAGATAAGTACCTACTAGTAATCAAAAAGACCACCCCTGGTTGCCCCTGGTCCAAAGGTACCCCATCAAGCATCAAGGCGATGGATGACTTTTGAACCAGAACGTGGGTCGCATCACTCGCAGTCCCTATCCCCCGATCTCTTTTATAAAAAATATTTTTAATAATCAGTAAGTAACAGCAATTACTTAGTTGTTTCGTGTAATATTTCCGAGTTTATAAACTACTGGCTGAAAACTCCTAGATCCGTATTCAATTCGTGGTACATCGGTGAATCGACCGTGCACTGATTTCTCTAACGACGTTCAATTGGTGACGAGTGACGACAGTGATTAGGCTCATGCATATTCTTGGAACAATTGCTCGATACCGTTCAACACGAAACATCACTTGTTACCGCTCTCGTACAACTGTACAAAATCGTCTGTTTAAAAAACCTGAAGAACGCACTGCGACGACCTCCGTGGCGCAGTGTTGAGCGCTGTTGTTTTAACGTGCGGAGGTCCTGGGTGCGATTTCCGACAGGGTCGATTTAGGCATTTATAATTTCTGAATTTTCGCTGGTCTAGCCCTGGCTAGTTGCCGGCAAAGACGGTCTTTCGAAGCGATTTGGCGTTTCGGTACGATGTTATGTAGAAACCGAATAGAGGTATGGGTATAACTGTCATGCCCCTAACAGGTTAGCCCGCTACCATCTTAGACTGCATCATCACTTACCATCAGGTGAGATCACAGTCAAGGTCTAACTTGTAATGGATAAAAAAAAACACCACTACCAGCAAAGCTACGAATCTACGCTTATATTATAAAGAGGTAAAGTTTGTTACGTTGTAGGGGGTAATCTCTGGATCTACTGAACCGATATTGAATTCTGGTATCAATAGAAAGCTACATTATTTATGAGTGTGATAGGCTATACTTACATATATTAACTCGAAAAATTAGGGAGTTCCCGTGGGAATTTAAAAAACTTATTTCACGGGGACGAAGTCGCGGGCTTCAGCTAGTGTAATATAAAATAATTAAATTGTAATTTGGCTCTTCAAAACGATACCCCTTAGAATGCTGATATTGTGTGGCACTTTAAAACAAGAGACAGGGTGTTCTCCCCACAATAAAAGTCACGTAAAGGCCTACGTGCTGTACTTATTATAATTTTGTCCTAACGGTCTATCTACTTAATAGACGTCATCGAATAATCGATATCATCTGTGGATGAAGATAAGATTGTAGTGTGAACCGATATCGGCGCCATATGAATATTTTTACTATACTAATTTAAACATGTATAAGAATTGCCGCCGCCATTATGATTACCATTTCTCAATATCAGGATGGTCATCACATAGATAAGATATTGACGTTGCTTATCTAGATATATTTATGGCCATTTATTAATAGATACTTATGCTGCAATTTCGTTAGTAATATATTTATGGCTTGTATTCTTCAATCATAACGTTAGGTAGACTAAATCATTACGGGAAAAATCCCAAATTAAAGCTTAAAAAAACCTAGTAGGAGGTTTGACGACCTCCTTGGCGCAGTGTGTAACGCTGTTGCCTTAACGTGCGGAGGTCCTGGGTTCGATCCCCGGCAGGGTCAATTTCTGAATTTATAATTTCTGAATTTTCCCTGGTCTGGTCTGGTGGGAGGCTTCGGCCGAGGCTAGTTACCACCCTACCGGCAAAGACGTGCCGCCAAGCGATTTAGCGTTCCGGTACGATGCCGTGTAGAAACCGAAGGGATATGGGTTTAATATCTAACAGGTTAGCCCGCTACCATCTTAGACTGCATCATCACTTACCATCAGGTGAGATTGCAGTCAAGGGCTAGCTTGTAGTGGATAAAAAAAAATATATAGTCGTAGGCACTCATTCCTCGGTCAATTTCGCTTCATCTCATATTTTCTTGAGATAGTTGTTCTTACATCTTCTTTTTCTTGACCTAGCCCCTTTTGGCCTGCTGTTGGACTACTTACTGCCACCATTTCCATCTGAAATGGTGGCAGTAAGTAAAATCTCATTCATTCACTCCTTCGCAATTTATAACAGGACAATCACAAGGATAACCTGCTGACATATCAACGGAAAGCCTAAACTGATGGGCCTGGAAGCTTGCTTTGGGAGCGTCCAAGAACGAATGATTTTCAGACATTTTTTCGAGAGTACTTAGCTAAGTTACCTGGCGGCAACCGGCTAGCTTACTCTGGATTTGCTGACAAAAAATGTTAATCGTATGACCATTTAAGGTTGTGGTTTAACTTTGGTTATAATACTTAAACTTAAAAATATTTCCTATCGTAGTGCTTTGCATAATCAGACCACAATGGGTGACTCACAGCCTTTCTAACTCGTTTGTATATAGCACGCAAGTATTGCCCCATAGTCTAATCTGACCGGCCGCTGGCCAATTGGAACATAGATATAGCGCAAAAGGGTTAAAAACTGGTTAAAATCAATAGTCCTGTGAAAGGGTGCTATCCCCTTTTAATTAAATTGGCGTTGAGATTTAGCCAGACGCAGAGAATAGATTTTTGTTAAAACTAGGTGTTATTTTAACTAGGCCTGTTTTCGAAATTCATGTTACTTATGTATGTAGTTTTTGGGATTTTCTCGGTATTTCTAATGCGACCTCAATTTTGAAATACCAGTGGATTATTTCAGTAAGTTTGCACAAAGTATTTAAAAGCAAGATCTGACCCACGCTTGAATTTATATTTTCTTAATCAATACCTACTTGTATTTGCTTACTAATAAAACTACAATTATATTGTGAGTAACTACCAATACAAGTTTGTGTAACTATAGAAGGGTTTATTAATAACCGACCGCTGGAAGCAAGATGTTTATTAATCAATTGATTAGCCATAGATCAAGTACCCGTTTTAATAGTAATACCGCTGAAAGGCTTGGATTTATGCATCAAATGCATAGCGGCTATTAATGCAGAACAGATGAGCGTGCTCCGACAAAGGCGTACCTTCATAAACCTCCAGACAAGCGCATACAGTTTTTACTTGTCTAGACTGCATAATTGAACGTCTCATGGTTATCCCATGATATCAAAGGGGTATTTAAACGGATAAATTATTAAATCCTTTTAATCGCCGTGAGCTTAAAAGTACCAGGCACGCATAACTCTAAAGGCGGTGTATGCCCAATCACAAAAGAGGTCTGTACTGTAAACTCACACATTTGTATCGTTTGTTGTCTGTTAGGTCAACAGACGGTGGTCGATGACTCAGCACCGCGCATTTGCCGAATGGTGAGCATTTAGTTATACTAATCGCATAATAATCATGGCCCTGATATAAGAAAGCCTTAGAATTTTGTGGGTTCCAAGGAAAGCTTAGAATACCTCAGCGACTAAGATCCTCGAAGTATCTTACCATGACCTGATCAAATAAGAAATCCTAATTCCTTTATTAGAAACTAGCTTCTGCCCGCGGCTTCGCCCGCGTGGCCTACAAGAACCAAATGTCATTTTTTTCAGAAACAAACATCATAAGCGTTCTCACTCCCTCTCAATTGAATATACAAACTGACAATATCTCAAACAAAGCAATAAGCACGAAGTTCTAAGTTCTATAACTAAACTAATCTCTGGAATGAGAGTAGTACGGTTTTAATTCACCAAAGCTTTGTAGAGGAGCGAGTACTGAGATGCGTACTTGACATCTTTACCATCAGAAGAAAAGCTAATCGACATTCCAGCTTTTACCAGCAAAAATGTCATAATACAAACTTTCAACCCCTATTTTACCCTTTGGGAGGTGAAATTTCGAGAAACCCTTTCTTAGTGCAAACCTACTCTTCACAAAAAACACACCCTACAAATTTCATGTCTATAAGACCAGCGGTTTAGGCTGTGCGTTGATATATAAGTCAGGACTTCATCCGCGTGGTTTAAGCTTTTTTCCCCACAGGCACTCCTTGATTTTCCGGTATAAAAAGTAGCCTTTATCACTCTTCAGGTCCTTAACTATACCCATGCAAAAAATCTCGTTGATCCGTTGCTGCGTGATTGAAGGACAAACTCTCTATTTAACGTCCTTGGGGATCAAATTTTCAAAAGTGGTGAAAAATATACTTCTTCATATTTAACCGAATGCTCAAATACCAACTTGGCTTTGACTTGAAAAATGAATGACTTTCATACCAACTTTCAACCCCTATTTTACCTCTTTGGGGGTGGAATTTTAAAAGCTGTGACACACGTACTTATTTTTTTTACCTTTAGCCGAAATTCCAAGTTTCGTTGATATAAATTGAAAAAATCTTGAGAAATGGAGGACTTTCATGCAATTTTTCATCCCCTATTTCACGCCTTTGGGGGTCGAATTTTCAAATTGGTGGAACACGTACTTCTTCATATTTAACCAAAAGCCCAAATGCTAAGTTTCATGGCTATAACTTGAGAAATGAAGGACCCTTTGGGGGTGGAATTTTGAAAAACTGTTGGTCTGTTGGTCACATACGTACTTCTTTATTTTTTAACGAAAGCTAAAATACTCAGTTTTGTTGATATTACTTGAGAAATATCTTGAGAAATGATTTGCTTTTACACAAACTTTCATCCCCCAGTTCACCCCTTTGGGGGTCGAATTTTCAAAAATGGTGAAACACGTACCTCTTCATATCTAACTGAAAGCCCAAATGCTAAGTTTAATGACTATAACTTGAAAAATGAAGGTCTTTCATACAAACTTTCAACCCCTATTACACCCCTTCGGGGGTGGAATTTTGAAAGCTGTGACACAGATACTTCTTTTTCTTCGTTAATATGACTTGAAAAATATCTTAAGAAATGAAGGACTTTCATACAAAATTTCACCCCCTGTTTCACCCCTTTAGGGGTGGAATTTTGAAAAACTGTGAAACACATATTTCTTTATTTTAAACCGTTAGCTTAAATACCAAGTTTCATGGCTATAACTTGAGAAATGTAGGACTCTCATATTAACTTTCAACGCTTATTTTACCCCTTTGGGGGTGGAATTTTGAAAAACTGTTGGTCTGTTGGTCACATACGTACTTCTCTATTTTTTAACGAAAGCTAAAATACTCAGTTTTGTTGATATTACTTGAGAAATATCTTGAGAAATTATGGGCTTTTACACAAACTTTCATCCCCCAGTTCACCCCTTTGGGGGTCGAATTTTCAAAAATGGTGAAACACGTACCTCTTCATATCTAACTGAAAGCCCAAATGCTAAGTTTAATGACTATAACTTGAAAAGTGAAGGTCTTTCATACTAACTTTCAACCCCTATTACACCCCTTCGGGGGTGGAATTTTAAAAGCTGTGACACAGATACTTCTTTTTCTTCGTTAATATGACTTGAAAAATATCTTAAGAAATGAAGGACTTTCATACAAACTTTCACCCCCTGTTTCACCCCTTTAGGGGTGGAATTTTTAAAAACTGTGAAACACGTATTTCTTTATTTTAAACCATTAGCTTAAATACCAAGTTTCATGGATATAACTTGAAAGATGACGGACTTTCATACAAACTTTCACCCCCTATTTCACCCCCTTAGGGGTGCAATATTGAAAAATTGTAAATCACTTATTTCTGCATATCTAACTGAAAGCCCAAATGATAAGTTTCATGGCTATAACTTGAGAAATGAAGGACTTTCACACAAACTTTCAACCCCTATTTTACCCCTTTGGGGGTGAAATTTTGAAAAACTGTGACACACGTACTTCTTTATTTATTACCTAAAGCCAAAATACCAAGTTTCATGGATATAACTTGAGAAATGACGGAGTTTCATACAAACTTTCACCCCCTATTTCACCCCCTTAGGGGTGGAATTTTGAAAAATCCTTTCTTAGTGTGCGCGTACGTCATAAAAGTAACCTACTGTCAAAATTTCAAGTTTTTAGGCCCAGTGGTTTAGGCTGTGCGTTGATATATAAGTCAGTCAGTCAGGACTTTGAATTTTATATTCCTTTATTAGAAATGAAGATTTAAGGAGTTCCGTAGTCTTTAGAACCAGAGTCTCACATTGTATCTCAATTCTCAACGTATTGCAAACATATGAGCCACTAAACAAAAAAAGCTAAAACCACCAAATCTATTTAACTGTAGACTGCAAATCCTTAAGAGTCCAGGGAGGAATGTTTAGGAATTGACGATAACACAATACCTCACACGCAATGCATTTTTCAGTACTAACTTGGCATACTGAAGATGCTAATAAAATTGAGCTATCGGTAAGCGTAGATCGCATCGGACGTACCAAAGAAATGCGAACGACGTTCAAGAACCTTGATAACTAATATTAATATTATAGGGTTCGGAATTATTGCTTCTACGTTTACAATCTGACCACGTACCTAATCGTGATCAAACACGTAATCTGGTACCGGTAGAAATTAAAGGTATGCTCGTATGCGGTGATAAATCGTCTTGACACGACAAACCACGTAGATACCAAAGACAAAGACGTATGCGCAGTTAATCCTGTGGTTATTTCAATGTACTGAGGCGATTTCAATAATGAATCATAGCACAACAATGGCTTGAACTTCCCAATTTGGATACCTACTGTAGAATTTGTAGACATCTTACACTGAACAGTCAATCATGATTCAAATCAAATCAAATCAAATCAAATATTTTTTATTCAAATAAACTTTTACAAGTACCTACTTAATTTCTTACTTTTTAAGTGATTACTTTAAAAATCTATGAATCAAATTTTCATTACATAAAAATATAAGTAACTACCAAAGTAATCATAGACTGCTAAAGTTTGTTGTTCTATAGCTTGGCAAATAAAACGAGCAGCAAAAAGGTTCTTGCCGGTGGTTGTAGGTAGAACAGCTTTCCGAACTGGTGGTAGAGTCCGGACTCCGGACTCCTCGCGACGTGTCATAAGCGACACGAGCTGTCCTACATGAAATGAAACATTTCATTCCATTTACCTTTAAAAGAGGCGATTCTGTTGATTGAGAACGCAAGATGAAGTTTCTCGAATCGCTTTAGTTTGGTGTATGAATGTAAGAGTTGGTTGAAGTCTCTCAAACAATCTCCTTAAAATGGAAAACAAACAATACACCATGAAGATTGTCCATACGAAATAAGTAAATAAACATTCACTTTGTTCATGAAACTTCTATAATGAATTTCGGACGATTATTTTAATTTCTCGCGTATAGACCAACCAAACGTATTTGAGGTTTGAATATTTGCACCTTGCCTGTCACAAGTTTGCTTTGTCAATAGCTGATTCAACTGAACGTATACACGTGTGGTATTTTACGCGTGAATTATTATCTAGTTGAATATTAAACTAAGTATGTCACTCTCTAAATAGACTGTATAGGTACAGTTTTTTGACTCAGATTCAGTTAAGTATCAGTATTCAGCTCGTTTCGTATTCTATATACTACATTACTCTTCCATTCTAATATTTCCATACCACGAGTCACGGCTTTGTGATTTTTCATAATCTTAATGTTGTTTAAAAGAGTACAGGTTTAGGTAATCCTGAAATGGACAAACATCTTAGTTAAAAACGTGATCCATGCAGAGTACAGACATACTCTTAGTTATAGTTGTTAGGCTAGTCTTAAATTCCTGACCGTACCATTGGTATTTGGTATACCCATTCGTAAGGAAGGAAACATTGCACGTGCGCGCGCAGGCCAACTCCACAAATAGCTATGGCAGTACTTAGTCCATACATGCGTGTTTGTTTATTACCACTCCGTAAGCGGTGGTTCCGTTAATTGCTTTTCGAGCTAATTCTAAGTTTACCCTGTGATCAACGGGAGGTTCCTAAAGTTCATGTTTTGTTATACATACGAAACTTACAAAAAGTTCGACTCCTCGTAAATTGTTTTACGTTCCAAGTCCCATATTTCTCATAGCTTTATGATACCTGTATTAATTTTAATTCTTACCTGTAAGTCCAATTCTCTTTTAATTTTTTGCTTAATATCACTTTATATCATACTTGCTCAGTAACTAGGGATTACTATGGTGGAAAGTCTCCTTGTAAGTTGGTGTTTGCAATTCAAGGCAACATTACGTCGCACTATGCTTGAATTGTAATGTTCACATTACAGTTCAAGCTATGCAAAACTCCTTGGTAAACAATCTCTTTTCTTATAAAATGGTAAGAAAACTTTTTACTGAAAAAAAAACATTGAACATGGCGGCATTTAATTTCCATACATTTCAAACTATGCAAAACTCCTTGGAACTCAGAGCCGTAAAAAAAAATGGAAAACTATTTACGAAAAAAAAATGGAAATGGCGGCATTTCATTTGATCTGAAAGTTTGTGAAGTTTGTTCGTAAAGTGATTTACAACAATGTCAAGAACTTCATCAGATGATGAAAAAGGAGGAGAGCCTGATTTTTGTTTGCTTGAAGCAGAACAAATGATGCAAAACCTTTTGCCGGATAAGTCCAAAGAGCGCTACGTGAAAACTTACGAATAATTCAACAAATGGCGTGCAAAGAAAGGAATTACATCTTTGGCAGAATGTGTTTTGCTTTCTTATTTCAATATGCTGTATATTTTTTCTATTTTTTCTCTAAATTTGCTAATTATTCTAATTAAAATTTCATTTTGCATTACCAATGTTTTATTTACCTCGCAAGAATGATATAAAGTAGAATGCTTACCTCGGTTGCAAGTAGCTATTACACCCTCGAACTATATTCACCCTCGCTCGCTGCGCTCGCTCGTGTGACTAAATATCTCGGGTGCACGCGATCCTTAGCGCCCTATGCGAGCTGCGCTCGCACTGGCGCCAAATTGGATCTTGTTCTGTAATAGCTTACTTACGTCCCTTGTGTAACAATCTACTATTCCTCTGCCGATTATTATTTCATACTTTCAATTATTAATGTTATGTCTCCAATAATTCACGTTTCTGTGACAAGAACACGAATATTGGATTATTTAACAGCAAATGCAACGTTAGCCATATAATCACGACAAATAATAACAGTAAAAAATAATTAATTGTATTTATGCACGTACAAATCTTCATTCGCATCTTCGTTCACACTCCTAAGTATATATCGTCGCTTTTCTCAACACGATTTATTAATTAACTTCGCGTGTGTTGATCTCATTAATTATTATTAGTCTTTACCAGGATTGTTTACATAAAATAGAGTATAAACAAGCAATATTAAACCTTATTGTATTTAAAATAGTAGTGATGGTACATGCAAAATACAGTGGTCTGTAAAAGATGAAAACGAAAAGAAAATAACTCGTGCGATGTCAAAATTGAAATGATGAACAGAATACTTGAGTTGTCAATTGTAACATCGACTCTGATTAAATAATTAAAATGACTTTGAGGAATGATAAAGAGAAATTATAATAATTAAAGTAGCAGCTGGTACGAGTCATGCTAACGAAACGACAACGTTGAAAATAATTGACTCGCGATATATTGATACGCATATGAAGGGTTTGTTAAATAACAGTTTATTCACGATGATTACTTAATATGAGATTAATTTAAAAGGACAAGTACAGCTCTAACCATTTGGTCTTGAAAATTGAAGTTTTGAAAATAGTTAGTTTTCAGAAATTTATCACCTAGTAATTAATAAGTTGTAAGTATTTAATTACGTTAGTAAATAAATTATTATTTAATTAATATAGTTTGGCGCGACTAGAAATCTCAAGTATAGTTATTTATCATAGCAATTTGATTAAAAATACCTTCTAACTCCCAAGCCTATTTAGCTATATATGGGCACTTCTTCGATTTCATGTCAAAATCGACCGATGTAAAAAAATAATTTTTTTCTTGAGTTATTGTTTTTTTAAGTTGACCTTGGCAAAGGGGTACCTTCATTTATCACAGTGATGAGGAAGGCCTCTCACCAGGATCTGATTCTCTTGGAGATATAAGGTAATTGGTAATTATTATGATCATGGTAATGATAAATTGTGACACGGTAATGAGTTCCGTGACATGGCAATTAGAATATGCACATGGTAATTTGGTAATGATAATGGTGATGAGTAATATGAATAAAACATAAGTGTTTGTGCTATAAAAATCCGAATGTGTCTATAAGAAAATGTGGAAAAATACAGAAATAAAACTGAAAGAACTATGATAATAATATTATCTTAATATCTAACAAAGGTATCGCTTACTTATTAAAAGTCCTCGTAATTGATAAATAAATGTGTCAATCACGATTCGCAAAATACAAAAATCAGACACGATAACAAGATAAATAGATTCAGTAATCTTCTTATCTAATATATAGTAAACTAGAGAAAACGTCTAAGTTTATAATTAATATTATCAAAATAACTCTATATATCTGCACATAATCGTTTTAAAATGGCATGCTAAACGTAAACATACAAAGTTTGATAAACAAAAGTTAGTCTTGTTGACGAGATAAATAAATTCAGTAATCTTCCTATCAAACCTACCTAGGTAAATAGCGAGAATAATCGTCTTAGTATACTATAAATAAATAATATTAAAAGAAGCTCAAAGTTATTTTAAAATAACATGCTTTAGTTACCAACATTAGAAAAATTATAAACAAAAGTCAATCAGTCAGTCAAAATATTTGAACATAAAACGATTCAGTTAAGTTCTCATACAATAAATAGTTGTATAGAGTAGATGTCTAAGTAAATAATAAATAGTATCAAAATTACACTCTGAACTCAAAGTAAATTTAAAATAAATGTTTCAATTGTTACTTAGTCGTTGATTATATGAAAATTTAAAAACAAAAGTCTTCTTAACCACATTAAAAGATAGAACAACAAAGTTTTTTAAAAAGTAAGTTAACGGGTGTCTCAGTGCTGACTAGCACCAAAATAACTCTGAACTAAAAACCATATAAAAAAAACAATATTTTAATAAAAAAATAATAATCATATAAAAACAAAAGTCAATCTCGTCGACAGAATCAATAGATTTAACAAAGTTTAAGCATAAAACCGGGTTTGTCTCAAAATTAGTTTGTTTACTTAAAACTATTAAAAAAAAAAGACAAGCTCCAAATAAAAACAATATGAACCTAACTATCCTATTAAACATTTTGTATATGTTAAAGGTACTTTATCTAAGACCTTCTGCTGGTTTTTTTTTATTATAACCATTAGAAATTTATTCAGACCGTAATATTTTTCCGTAAATAAGTAAATAAATTATTAATATTCTCTTTTGTCTCGCTGCGGCATCTGGTAAATTTTTCTTCTTATCTTTTTAAGTATCCCTCCCTAAAGTACTCCCTTTCCCAAACAGTATCAAAAATATTCCAATTATTATTCAACACAGATCATTTATAATTTTTTATTTAAATGCTACTTCAAGTTACCCCTTAACTGTGATCATCTAGTGATGAATGCAGTATAAGATGGTTGCAAGCTTACCTGGCATAGGGGTAAGGGGGTAGTCATCATCATCATCATCAAACGACAGCCGTCCACTGCTGGACATAGACCTCTCGCAAGGGTTTCCACACGCCGCGGTCTTGCGCCGCCTAGAACCAGCGACTCCCTGCAACTCGCCTGATGTCATCCGACCCGCGAGTAGCGGGTCTGCCAACGCTGCGCTTCCCAGTGCGAGGTCGCCATTCCAGCACTTTGGGACCCCAACGTCTGTCGGTTCTTGTAACTATGTGCCCCGCCCATTGCCAATACAGCTTCGCAACGCTTTGAGCAATGTTGGTTACTTTCGTTCTTCTGCGAATGTCCTCATTCCTGATTTGATCGCGCAAAGAAACCCCGAGTATCGCTCTCTCCATCGCTTAACCTTGAGCTTTCTTATGAGGCCCATAGTTAGCGACCAAGTCTTGCATCCATAGATCATCACTGGCAACACGCACTGTTCGAAGACTTTGGTCTTCAGGCACTGAGGAATCTTGGACGAGAAAACATCTCGCAGCTTCCCGAACGCTGCCCAACCAAGTTGGATTCGGCGGCCCACCTCTTTCTCGAAATTGGACCTACCTAACTGGACCGTATGTCCCAGGTATATATACTCGTCTACAATTTCGAGTGCAGAACTCTCAACGATTACTGGGTGGAGCGGAACATGAGCATTAGACATGATTTTCGTCTTACTCATGTTCATTTTAAGGCCCACCTGTTGTGAAACTCTACTGAGGTCATTGAGCATTGTATAAAGGTCTCCCAGAGTCTCTGCCATGATGACTATATCATCGGCAAACCGAAGGTGAGTGATGTACTCGCCATTGACGTTAATGCCAAATCCGTTCCAATCCAGAAGCTTAAAGACGTCTTCCAACGCGGCGGTGAAGAGCTTCGGGGAGATTACATCCCCCTGTCGCACTCCCCGCTGCAGTTGGATTAGCCTCGTAGTCTGGTTCTTTATACGAACTGACATTGTGGCGTTTTCGTACAAACACTTCAGCACTTGGATATACTGGTAGTCTATCCGGCATCTCTGCAGCGACCTTAATACAGCCCAAGCTTCCACCGAATCGAAGGCTTTCTCATAGTCCACAAACGCTAAGCATAGTGGCCGGTTATACTCTTCCGTCTTCTGTATAATCTGCCGCAGCGTGTGGATATGGTCTATGGTACTAAAGCCTTTTCGGAATCCGGCTTGTTCGGGAGGCTGGAAGTCGTCGAACCTTCGAGCGAGACGATTCGTAATGACTCTCGAGAACAACTTATAGACATGGCTCAGCAGCGAGATGGGTCTATAATTCTTCAGCAAGGTATTGTCACCCTTTTTGAAGAACAGAACCACCACCCTCTTGTGTCATGCCTGTGGCGTTATGCCCTCGTGAATGACGGAATTGAACAATCGCTGAAGGACCTTAAGTATTGGTTTTCCACCCGCTTTCAGGAGTTCTGCTGTGATTCCGTCCTCACCTTGTGCCTTGTTGTTCTTAAGTTTCTTGAGAGCCATACTAATCTCGTAAAGGCTGACGTCCGGGATATCTTCGGTACAGTGTCGGGTCAATTTGGCTCTGGCATCTCTAGCTAAATCGTCAACAGGCTTAAACTTAAGGGGGTAGTATTAAACTTAAATCGCTAATCAGTTTCTAAGCTGCATTGTAACGGAACGCATTTGATTACGTGATTTATCATATGGTACGTCTTTTCCGGTAGAGTGGTGGGTGGTAACAAGCCGGAGACCATTTTAAAGATTACAAAACGCCAGATTTTCCTCTGCCGGAAATCGAACCCAGGATCACCCGTTTTTGAGACCGAAGCATTCACCACAGCGCCAGGAAAGTCGTCAAATCCTAGAAGTTCCCATACATTAAGGCACTTATCTAATTACCTAGCCAATGCCTAATTACCATGTACGCAAAATGGTCATGGTAATAATGGTAATTAGAATCATGGTAATTAGGATTGGTTAGTATTTAAATTTTTACTTGATAAGTAAACATAGTATTTTTTTTTAATGAGCTTTTTTAGAGAGTAAAACATACTTAAAATATTTAAAAAATACAAATATGTAAAGGTGGTAACTACTTACGGTATGGTGAGAGTTCTATGAATGAGAGGTTAAAGTTGACAAAGTGAAATTTCCGTTGGAGAATGCGAAATATTTTTGTAACCCGCCGAAGAACACACCTCCGCTTGGCGCGAATTGCTCAAGGCTACTGATTTTGTACGTAAGACGCGACGACGATGCGGATTGTATGGATATGTGGGTAGATACGATAGTGTTTGCATTAGATCACATGTGTACTAGACATGCACCTTTGCCCGGCAAACAACGCGTAGGTCGGTATTAAACCGATTTGACAGGAAATGTGAGATCGTCTTGAAAAAGACGAGAGCTCACGCGTTGTTCAAGGGTGGCGCTTGATGTCTTCTCGTACCGTAGCAGCCGATACCCGTGGAATGATGCACGAACAGTTCTCGCCCGGGGAAGCAAACCTCGAAAGGTTGCTCGTAAAAGGAAAGAGTTGGCCCTGAAAAGGGCCCCTTAAGCGAGTTACTGTCTGCCGATGACCGTAGATCACCTTCTCGAAGACCGCAGGATATTCAGCTGGTGATGTACCTAACAGAGTTCGTCGGGCACTAAACAGGAAATTTAGCCTTGAAAAAGGCTACCACAACGAATCTGCTGTTGGATACCGTAGATTGGTCCAGGGTGAGTACAAATGAAACACTGATTTCTTGAATAGTCACGACCTCGTTTGTGAGCTGAGCTTGACGACTATCTTGCGACCACACCACCACGTCGCGCGAAGGCGGTTATGTACTACGATGTTATTACCTTAAAGAGAGCCGCGCCAGATGACAAAGAGATGACGTGACATTTATTTTATTTTTATTATGCGTTACATATTTATCCGAAAATATTTTCTAACCTATTTCTCTTACATAAAAACAATTTATATCATTATAAAGCCCTTATTCTATGCTATCTAATGATATATGTCACTAAACAATAGGTTAATTTATTATTTACAAAATAATCGGAAATATACCTAATTCCTACGTATTCCTATGAATTTTAGGTATTTAATTTACAATATTTTCGGATCTAGTCTACCTACTATAATGAAACTTATATCATTTTGTAGGGAATCTTAAAATCTATCTATAGAATATAATTACCTAATCAGCAGCTATATAAAACAAAAGTAAATAACACGAAAATATTATCTACCCAAGTTACGCTATACGAAAATGTATGGTAAAACACATCGTCGCGAACATTTCTCCCGCCGTGCAGCATCAGGTCTCGTCGAGATGCTGCACCCCAATCGGTGAGCGGCGATGTCGTCTACTTCGGCAGAGGGACGAGCTTCTTCGTTGGCCTCTTCAAAGTTCCACCGGACGTGCGTACTTCGACTATGCGTACTTGGCCGTCTTTCCCTGGATAGACGGCTTCTATCCTCCCGCGCGGCCACGTGTTGCGAGGAAGTTGGGAGTCAGCGATGAGGACTGGATCGCCAACTTCGTACGTAGGGCCACGACCATGAGGCTCCCGCCGGTGTTGTAGCTCGGGTAGGTACTCACGGACCCAGCGGCGCCAAAACATGTCTGCTAGTATTTGTGCGCGCCGCCAGTGTTTCTTGCTGATTAGGTCTTTTTCGTCGAAAATACCCGGAGTCGGTACTCTTGCTGACCCCCCAAGCAGGAAATGGTTAGGGGTAATAGCTTCGTCGTCGTCGGGATCCACGGATACGTGTGTCAATGGCCTACTATTGACGGTGTACTCCACTTCACAGAGTAGGGTGGCCATGATTTCTTCGGTCGGGTGTCTCTCATGCAGGACAGTGTAGAGCGTTGTTTTCACGCAGCGGACTAGGCGCTCCCAGGCCCCTCCCATGAACGGCGCGGACGGAGTGATGAAGCGCCAAACTATCCCACGACGACTTGCTTCTTCTCGGAGTGCCTCACGGAGTTCTCTGTCTGCAGCGTGCATATTCGTCCCGTTGTCGCTGTAATTTTCAGTCGGGTGACCACGGCGTGCTGCAAATCTGCGGAGTGCCAGGACAGCAGAGTCTGCGTTGAGGCTGGCAGCGATCTCCAGGTGAACCGCTCTCGTTGTGAGGCATGTAAATAGGGCCACGTAGCGCTTCTGATGCTGGCGACCCACGGTGACGGAAAGCGGTCCGAAGTAATCCAAACCAGTAAACGTGAATGGCTTTTGATGATGTGCGAGTCTTGTTCTTGGATGATCACCAGTCGGCGGAGTCGGAGGTTGTGCCTTACGAATACGGCACCGGAGGCAGCGACTGATGATTTTCTTAGCGGAGGGTCGGAGTCTGATCACCCAGTAATGTTGACGCACCTCGTTGATTGTGGGCTCTGTTCCACAGTGATGTAGGCAGCGGTGTGTCCAATCGATATACAGCTGAGTGATACGATGATCTCCATCTATGACCGGTGGCGACTTCATTTCTTCACTAACTTCAGTGACGGCTGCGATTCGACTTCGAAGAACTACGAGGCCATCACGATATTCCACCGGCAGAGCTCGCAGACGACTATTGTTGTTCACTGGTTCTTTTTCACGAAGGTTTGGGATATCTTCCCCGAACGAATCTTCCTGGCTGGCGCGGATGAGTATTTCTTCGGCTTTCTTTATGAACTCGGCGTCAAGAGTCATGTAGCTTTTCGAAGAATGTTTCGGAACAACGGAGGAAGTCTTCTTTGCCTTCCTTGGTTTTTTCTTTCGCCAGTCAGGATCGGCTTCTTTATTACGTACCGTTCTTTTGTAGTACGTTTTCTCTTTCGATCTTCGACATAAGTGTACGAACTGTAGTACTCTTGCTGTCGCGCGGACTAGTCTCTCCCATCTTGAAAAACGGCTTGGGTCTGGAACTGCTTCTTTGAGCTTCGGCGCACTTGCAGCTTCGGTGCAGGCGTGCACGCGCTCTTCCCCGGTCGATTCGATGATTGAGATCTTCTCTACGGGCCAGGATACGGGAGCTTCGAGCAGAAACGCTGGACCCTTGAACCAGTCGTGTTCAGGCCCGAAGTCAGGAGGCACATCTCGAGTGGCGATGTCGGCGACGTTGAGTTTCGTTGGAACCCAGCGCCACTCATCTGTCTTGCTGTTTTCTTCTATGGCTGCCACTCGATGTGCGACGAACGGTTTGTACGATCTGGCCCCTCTTTTCACCCATGAGAGAACCGTCTTGCTATCGGTCCAAAAGGTTTTCGACTCGGGAACTATTCGGTGTTCTTCTATAACAGCGGCGGCCATGCGACTGCCCATGACGGCTGCTTGCAGTTCGAGACGTGGGATCGACGTAACTTTTAACGGAGCCACCTTCGCCTTCGCCATGACCATAGAGATATGGACACGTTCATCGGGAGTGACCGCCCTCCAGTATACTGCTGCTGCGTAGGCGGTCTCGCTGGCGTCGGTGAATACATGCAGCTGTAGAGAGACTGCATCGCTGAAGCCGGAGTAGCACCTTGGCAGACTAACTGTCTTCAAATTTTCTAGATGCTGCTTCCACGCCGACCATTGGGCAGCTAGATCTTCGTCGAGCTCTTGGTCCCAGTCAACGTTTTTCCTCCAAGCTTCCTGTAGAATTTTCTTCGCGTTCACTGTGACCGGAGACGCGAAGCCAAGCGGATCGTAGAGTGACATTAATATCTTCAGAGCTTCTCTTTTTGTCACAGTTTCTTTACGGAGTATATCAGCTGGGAGTCGAGCCATCCCTAGGTTGAAGCCCAACTGATCTGTTGACGGATTCCACATTAACCCCAAGATCTTTTCTTCTTTGGAGCCAATGTTCACTAAACTGGCGGTATCGGTGTTCGGTTCTAATTCTTCTATTACCGCCGTCGAATTCGAAAGCCACTTGCGGAGTTCCAGATGCACTTCGCTGTGAATTGACCGGACCTTCTTCGAAACGGTGATGGCTTCTTCGACACTTCTAAAGCTATCGAGGTAGTCATCCATATAATGATTATCGGTAATTGCTTCCACCGCCCTCGGATGTTCTTCTTGGTGTCGTCTTGCATTCCAATCTTTGGCGTAGATGGCAGTGCACGGCGAGCTGGCGGCCCCAAAAATTAACGAAGTCATACGGTACTCGTCGGGCGCGCCTTCACGACGATCCCCTCGCCACAGGTAACGAAGGGCATCTCTATCTTCTTCACGAATTTTTATCTGCATGAACATCTCAGCTATGTCAGCAGATACGGCGATATCATGGCGGCGGAATCGCATGAGGACCCCAGGTAGGGATCTAAGTAGGTCTGGTCCTGTGAGCAGGAAGTCATTGAGCGACATTCCTCTCGTCTTAGCAGCTGCATCATGGACGATTCTGAACTTGTCCGGCTTCGCGGGGTTCTTAACGTCGAAGTGTGGCAAATACCAGGTCTTTCCCGGCGTCGTTTTCTTCGGAGCTGGTTCGGCGTATCCTTTTTTCACCAAAGCGTCCATTTGCTCGGCGTACTTTTGACTCAGCTCCGGATTTTTATCCAACCTCTTTTCTATACTTGTGAGCCTCTTCATAGCAGTCTCGAAATTATTAGGCATCACAAATTTTTCTTTCTTCCAGAGAAGCGCAGTTTCTATGCGGCCCTCCTTCGTAACGTGCGTATTTTTCTTCAAGATGTCCTCCGCCCTCTTTTCTGGGTCGGAGTCCGGTCTTCGGGGATTCACGAAAAGCGAATCTAAAGCGAAATATTCATCTAGTTGAGAGTTCAGTGTTGCATCCGAAGTTAACGAATTGGTATAGTGGACAGCGTGTCCCAGAGCTCGAGTGTGCGCACCATGTAGCACCCACCCCAGCGGCGTACGCGATGCAACTGGCTGTGACTCCGGCCCTTTGACTACCTCCTCGGCGAGCAGTAGGTTCCAGTTGTCTTGTCCTATTAGGATTCTTGGAACAGCGGCCTCGTACACTATCTCTTTTCTGATCTTGTCGAGGTGCTTGCATCCCACGATGTCATCCTCAGCGACGGTCTGCGGTGATAGCTTCAGCGACGGGATGGTGCGGACCTTGAAAGCGACTCTCTCGCCCTGGCGGCCAGAGAGTGCGAGTGTGATTCGACGTGAGTTCGAGTCTCGTATATTCTCCCCCATCGTCTGCACGTTCAATGGTTCCGTACGTCCTTTAGCTCCGATCTTGTCAGCTACCTCTTCATCCATCAAAGATACGGTTGAGCCGTCGTCAAGGAGAGCGAATTCTTTCGATTCTCCCGCCGGTCCTATGACTGTAACTGGAACTATTTTCAAGTATGCTTGAGGTGTAGTCTTCGTCCATGTGTTCGCTACGGCTTCATTCTTCGTTTTCTCGGTCTTGGGGCCATGAAGAAGTTTGTGGTGGGTACCAGTACAACCCTCGATACCGCACTTCACCTTCCGGCACATATGTCCAGGTGAACGAGGCCTTAGGCACCGATAGCACAGCTGGAACTGCTTGGCGAGCTCCCATCTTTTATCTGAGTTCCCGCTCTTGAACTTGTAGCAGTCGACGCTTTGATGCCCAGTCTTAGTGCAGATCTTGCAGATTGGTTCAGCAGCATGCTTCTTTTCTTCCATAGCGGTGGGTTTCCTCTCGTCTAAAGTTTCGTTTGTGTCTTCTGTGACTGTATGCGTTCGTTGCACTGACCGCCTAGTCGAAGGTTTCTCGTCCAGAGGTAGGTCGGCAATGCAGCTGTCCGCTTCTTCATCGAGGAAATCTCTGAGTTGTACCAGCGATGCCTTGTTCTTATTCGAAGCTTGAATCTTTCTCCACTTACTCTTCAAGTGGTTCGGCAACTTTGCTTGTAGGTATTGCATAAGTTCCGGTGACTCGATGTACCTTTCTTCCCCAAGTGTCTGGAAAAGTAACACCCCTTGTCTCACTTTTCGGGCGAACTGGACAATCTCCTTTGGCTTGTCACTGACGTCCGGTAAGTCCTTCAAAGTGTTGAACTCCTTGAACGCCATTTGGTCGGAGCGGCCATATGTTCGATGCAACTCTTCAACTATCTGATCTGGATCGGCGTTTGTAGCGATTAATATATTCACACAATCAAGCGCCTCTCCTTTCAGCGATTTTCGAAGTCTCACTATGTTCTCAAATCTGCTGAACGAATTTTTCGAATTATCATATATCGACTTATATGATATCCAGCCGTTAACGTCTCCACTGAATTCTGGCAGCTTCATGACGTACGACGTAATAGCATAGCTATCCACACGAATTTCACCCTCTTTGCGGGACTCGGTTGGCGGCGAGTAGACTGTCCCGGATTTTTCTTGACGTAATGGACACCCTACTCCCAGCCCGAAGTACTTTTTCTTGAAATTGAGAAGTTCTTCTTCCATTTCAAGTAGAATAGCGAATTGTCGTTCTTGTATACTCTGACTCGTAGGTATACTGGACGTACCTTGATTCTTCAACACTTCTCCCTGAGGTTGAGAACCCGGTTCTTCACGGATATCGGAATTAAGAGGCGGATCTATCACTATTCTCGAACTTGCCGGGCAGGGCTCTACGATGATCGGCGAAGAGCTTCTTTCTCCCTGCTTCGGCTCCGGGTGCGGTGGTAGGTGCAACGGTCCTGGCTTCCTTCGCCTCGGTACGTCGTCCTCTTCTATTTCCCGGCGTTTGGTGGTGCGTGGAGACGCGGGCCTGACGGCGCTGGTGTCTTGAACCCAGGACCGCACGTACTCGGATCGTGACTGCCCGTCGTCATCATAGTCGTCTTCGGAATTTTCGTATGCGAGCTGCCTTTTTTTTCGCGACAGCTGCTTTAGTCGATTCCTTAATTCACTTATTTGTTCGTCGATTTGCAAAGCTCTTTGGTCGGACGTACTTGTCTTGCGTGTGCGTGCACCCTTATAAACTGTCGTAACTGTAGTGTCTTCCCGAACTAACGAATTTCTGCTATGTGGTCTTCTAATATGGCGCGGCGACGCGACCTCTGGCGGCGGCGAAACCGGCTGTCTATATCTTGTATTTTGGCGCGGCGATGTCTCTCTGCTTGACGACGCCGGCTGTCGATGTTTCGAGGTTTCTTCCCTCAACGGACCGGAAGTACATTCCGTAACCACTATAGCACTCGGAGAACGCGGAGGTGGAGAACGGCGGGTGATATGAGATGAAGCGAACGGAGTGACACCCACCGCCTCTTCGGAGTTTTCAGCTGCCTGGCCACGTGATCTGGTGATAGGCATCTTGAGTTCTTGACACGAACACAGCACAGTTTATATACACAGTTTATATACACAACACAGTTTATATACACAACACAGTTTATATACTATACGGAACGAAAACACGGAGCGCGCAATATTATACGTACACACGCAAACACGGCGCCAAGCGCTAGTTAAGCGCGGCGCGTCGCGGTAGGCAGGTACACGAATTCTTGGAATCGGACGCGAGGCGCGTAGCCGAGGGGCCGCGCGGGTTACGGTGGCGTGCCTTGTCAGCGCCGGTGCACGGGCACCGGGCGACCGTTGCGGAGGGACGCGGTACGCGGGGCGCTCGATCGTTGAGACTGATCGGCGCGCTAGTTTGCGGCGGATCGCGACGCGGGCGCCTGGCTGGACGAAAACGATATTTCGCCGCTGGCGTCGATGTACTTAGCCGTATCGTGTTTCGAGCGTTAACACGTCGGCTTTTCGCGGCGCGGGTGAAAAAACGCTTGACCACTTACGAACGGTTTGTGGTCAGCGACGTGACGTGGCAGTGCAGTGTACTTCACCCTGGATCCGGCTTCTCGAAGGACCAGCAAATGTACTAGACATGCACCTTTGCCCGGCAAACAACGCGTAGGTCGGTATTAAACCGATTTGACAGGAAATGTGAGATCGTCTTGAAAAAGACGAGAGCTCACGCGTTGTTCAAGGGTGGCGCTTGATGTCTTCTCGTACCGTAGCAGCCGATACCCGTGGAATGATGCACGAACAGTTCTCGCCCGGGGAAGCAAACCTCGAAAGGTTGCTCGTAAAAGGAAAGAGTTGGCCCTGAAAAGGGCCCCTTAAGCGAGTTACTGTCTGCCGATGACCGTAGATCACCTTCTCGAAGACCGCAGGATATTCAGCTGGTGATGTACCTAACAGAGTTCGTCGGGCACTAAACAGGAAATTTAGCCTTGAAAAAGGCTACCACAACGAATCTGCTGTTGGATACCGTAGATTGGTCCAGGGTGAGTACAAATGAAACACTGATTTCTTGAATAGTCACGACCTCGTTTGTGAGCTGAGCTTGACGACTATCTTGCGACCACACCACCACGTCGCGCGAAGGCGGTTATGTACTACGATGTTATTACCTTAAAGAGAGCCGCGCCAGATGACAAAGAGATGACGTGACATTTATTTTATTTTTATTATGCGTTACATATTTATCCGAAAATATTTTCTAACCTATTTCTCTTACATAAAAACAATTTATATCATTATAAAGCCCTTATTCTATGCTATCTAATGATATATGTCACTAAACAATAGGTTAATTTATTATTTACAAAATAATCGGAAATATACCTAATTCCTACGTATTCCTATGAATTTTAGGTATTTAATTTACAATATTTTCGGATCTAGTCTACCTACTATAATGAAACTTATATCATTTTGTAGGGAATCTTAAAATCTATCTATAGAATATAATTACCTAATCAGCAGCTATATAAAACAAAAGTAAATAACACGAAAATATTATCTACCCAAGTTACGCTATACGAAAATGTATGGTAAAACACATCGTCGCGAACAACATGAATGATTAAAAAGTCGTGGGACAGACTTTAGTCACTAGTAAAAAAATAATTCAATGACTTAATCTCTCGCTGCTGTTATTTTAAACATCAATTATTCATTATTGAAATATATTTTTTTGAGAATTTTTAATCCACTATATAGTTTAAATAAATAGGTTTGTTACTTGTGACATGAGCAGTGGGACAGTCATGGTGGTTAGAAATTGGAGGTTTAAATTTTTTTTAAAGATGGATCTCTCCTCTTTTATGTTCTTTTTCTTGATGGAGGGTATAGAGGACACTGTCTAGTGTCTACAAAAAAAATTACATAAGCCAGAGTTAGTTTTAACCTACGTTCTCCAGCTTGGGACATGCTTTTTACCACATTTGGGAGAAGCATCCATATAGCTATTTTTGACTAATCCAGTAATATTTTTCACCAAATTTTACTAAAACGTCCGCCCGTTTCTGGACCTTTTTGAAGCCTTTATTTGTTAGTCATAAATAAAATATCAACAATAATTCATGTTGTATGTAGATAACAATTATTAACAGTCTATATTTAGTTTAAAACAAAGTTAAGCATACTTCTGTATCATTTATTCATTCGCAGTATATTATCATTATCAATACTTCCGTTATGAGAATAAAACTTTTATACGTACTTACTTATATATACCTACTCAACAAATTAATTATTTACTCCTATACGAAGTACCTAACTACCTACCGATAGTTTTAAAAATAAGCAACCCTGGAACACTAATAACATTCGCGTTCCAGAGGTTCTTTTTTTTTTCATTTTGAGAATTCCCGATATTTCCATAGGCTTATTTTTTAAAATTATTTACTAAGTAATATCGATGTTTTCACTAATAATTACACTTAAGGCTTCAAGCTAGGTAGTATTCTATTCTATTCTATTATATTCTGTTCTGTTCTGTTCTGTTCTGTTCTATTCCATTCTATTCTATTCTTAAGCAACTTAACTCATTAATTAGGTACCCAGTACCAAGCACTGCAAAGCAAGCACTTACACAATTTACTTACTACTCTTATTAACTAACATGATCAATAGCTCTACAGACCATGTTAATTACTATTTCAATACTATACTTCGTACTTGTATTTCTTGATGTTATTGTTGCTGCCCTATTTCATGGTATTCATAAGGGACTATTGATACGTAACCTCAAGTGGGCATGGTTCCCATAGAATTTAATTAACAGGGCTCATTGATCAAGTACTGGCCTTTTTATGTCTCAAGGGGAGAAATAAACAATCGAGACGTACAATTATACGATTTACTTGATGAATGTTGCAATATAATAAACAAGTATATTATAGTTAAAATTTGGTCAGCAGAAATTTGCTTTCCGAACCAGAGTTGCTCTTGAGTCTTGACGTGGAAAAATCTGCACACGTAGTTTTAAATATTAATCAAAATCGCATTTGGGTCATTGCGCAATATAATTACGTACAGTTGCATACAAGATTTTATCTACGACAAGGACGTCATTATAATTTTTTACTTTGTAAATTAAAAAAAAAGTCAAATCAATTGACTGGTTGGGAAAGTGCCAGAACCCAGAGCCGCTAAGCTATAGGTATCCTATTTATGAAGATAACCATATCGATACAGCTACGACTCATAACGATACAGCTCCCATACAACGAACTGTATCGTTATGAGAAGCAAACACGAAAGAGGGTTCAATTCGATATAGTTGTCAAATTCGAAATTGGAACTTTTCGATGCTGGAGTAGATAAATATACTATTTCGATATATAAAATTAAATAATCATTCGATTGAAGTTCAATTAATTCGTAATGCTATTCATTACGAATTCGAACTCTTTTAGTTAAGGTATCGGAAATTCTAAGCTGCCTTTTGCATTAAATTAAGTGGGTACATTACCTAATGGAAGCGTTGTCTCTGCACCAAACATAACTTCTTCAATTCTAGAAACAGGTTATCAATAATGATACAGCTTAGGGAAAGGTGTTATCGTAAGAATAGAAATTTTAACTTTTTATATCAGCTGTTATTAATTATCTTTGTTTTGTTTTGTGACACCATCGATGGGAATATGTTGTTTTTCTTTCTTTTAAAGACATTCTTCAGCCTTCTAAATCGTTCGACGTACACGTTACATCTCTTAAAAGTAGCTGTTGTAATTAAATTAAGTAATACATTTTTGTTTCCCATATTGGCATGTCAGTAAAAGGAGTCTCAATGTCACCTATCCCGAGACCTACAATCTACATTCTACATAGATAGACTTGTAGCATTGAAGTTAAACCATTCAATTTGCATTTCAATTCCGTATTTTCCAAGCAAATCCGTGGCAACCGTCAGATTCCACATTAATTTAAATACCGTGCGAACTTTACATGCGCTGGCGCACATTCGCCATACATGCGAGTAGGGTCACCAGCTGGACTATTCTTTAAAAGCTGAACCAATTCAATTCAATTCAAATTTATTTCAAACATGTAGGACATACAGTTGTCTCTTATGCTACGTCATGTTTTGACTCTACCACCGGTTCGGAAAGAAGATTCTTCAAGCAATCTTCATGCTTCAGAGCAATCATTGTTACAATCTCAATTGTTGTGATTGACAGAACATACTAGTAATAGTAGCTGTCACGTTCCCGTATAATAATAATCGACCAATACAGATGGAACTTTCTCATAATAACAAGGATGTTTTAATATTATCAATTGCCTTACCATCCTAGCAGTATAATGAATCAATCTTCTTGAATTTTCCTGACATGAAAAATTGAGGATCAAGATTGTTAAAGTCCAAATTTTTTGAAGCATTAATTGAAGTTCCGCCAATTCTGGGCCTGCCAAGAAAATTCCGGGTGTCCTCAAAAGCGTGGTTACCCTATATGCATGCAGGTTGTAACTTTGTATGTAGTTACGGTGTACCGCTCACTTCCCATGCTCTGTTTCTCAGCATCGAGTTTATTGTACGTTAATCATCGTGACCTGACCTTTGATGTACGGAACCGCATAGAGTTCTAACTTATAGGCTCGATAAGCAAAAGACGATGTCTCAAGCGCAATTTAGGGTGCTGCAGGAGACCTCTATAATTTGTCTTTCTGCAAGACCATGTACCTTAGGTTTTATTAAACGGTTTTTCTATGTTGTGTTTTATGTTCGCTATTCCAGGTTTCCAAAGATTCGATAGCGTAGAAAAACAGCAATTTGTTATTTATTCTTTCCATTCACTAAATCTCTACATCAGTCCATTTAAATCCAGGCTAGATTTCTTCTAAGAGATCCTAGGCTTTTGTTTGATAGTAACTAGTTCCAACCTCTTAACCTATCTGTCCGAATTTTTTGACACTATTTAGCTTACGATAATTTCAGTTTAGGTAATAAAAGTAAATTGAAATTAAAATTTTAATAATTAAAGACGTTCAATTTTTAACCTATCTATCTCGAAAGACACGACAAAATAATTTTACAGTTCTAGAGGCGCCAATTAAATAGTCGTATCTGAAGTTGACCGCAAGACGCGTCGCAATAGTATATTTTTTAGCGCGCGTAGTATGTACGTTGACTTCGGCATTTTGTATGAGAACTGCGCAAATAAGCACTCGCATCTCAGTTGAGAGACGACTATTGTCGCTAACTAACTCTGCACGAGCAATATTTGCGATAACTCGACGTCCCATTGTCATCCGGTCGACTGTCGAGACTCAAGGATAAGGTTGTGCAGATAATGATCTTTTAAGTGCTTTGCGAGGTGACACAAAGAAGTTCTGACTTCTGATCATACATGCAGATATGGGAAAATGCCTGTGGCGTGAACATCATAATTGGCAATATAATTTGAAATAATTGGCTGTAGATGTAGATACGTCCTGTATAACAAGTTCTTTGCTATGAATATTTAAAAAATCCTGGTTGTTTCTTCTCTTTCAAAGCCAAATAAACTGGATAGAACTTTAACTTCAAGCAAGATATTTCGGTTAGGTAAACAGCATGCATTTTAGAACGAAAATTTCAGCACCACCGCGCCATTTAGTTACACCCCTACCGTCTAGTTAACAAAAAATTAAGCCTCAAAGATACATTCATTCGTTAGAACAATCTATAATACTATTAGACAAAACAAACTTACCAATTAGAAATTCATCCATTAACCCCTTTTATAATGCCGCAGAGCAAAGGCCATCTACGTATCTAGGAGGAGTATCATTAGATCATATTATTCATTAGAAGATGTGTCTAATGTCTATCTTATCACGCAATACTAATATTCTCGACACTTCTTGGAAACGGCGTACTTCGCAGTTAGTTCAGACATCCAGGCGTCATTCTGACAGCTCATTACGCTCGACATGCCATTTAGAGATTATTATCTCGCACTCACACGTGGTAAAGAGATATATGTCCTTACTTAACAAGAGTCAACACCCATCTTTGAGTGCCGAAACAAAAGCCATTGTCATTAGACCCATGGAGGTGTCATCGAAGGGTTCTTTCTAACTGAATTCTCATCCTTATAGTATTTCCCTTTTCCTCAAAGACATTGTATGTACTCGTATGTGCAAAACTTAAGTTTCTAGACCTTTTGGTTTAAGCTATACGTTGTTATTTTATGAATTCTGGTTTAGTAAATTTAGCAACAAAACGTTGTCTTTTTTGGGCATTACATCCTTTCGTATTTCCGTACAATTAATTTCACAAGAATGAATTTAAAAACTACGAATGGCGGTAATTATTTTGGGCTCTACCGTCTTTTGTTTACGCTACATGTACGTAGGTACATTGTACAAATTACATCCTTCCTTAGTTGCTTCCATGTTGCTTCATACTTTTCGTGTGCAACATTATTGGTTGTGTAATTTAGGCTATTTTTTATCCCGGAAAATTAAAGAGTTTCGGGAACCGAAAAATCTCAATCCACGCGGGCATCATGTAGTGAAATGAAACATAAAAATGTATTATGGAAATGTAATTATTTATTTCACGTAGGACAAATTGTGCCACTCCGTAAGTCCGTAATAAGTCCGTAATAAGTCGTAAGAATCTACCACATATTATTATTCAGTAACTACGACAAACGTCAGGCAATTGTTTACAGCTGAATCGCAGAGTCACAGAAGGTATTTCCCGTTGACCCAGTATTTCTGAGTTTGGCATGTTTCTCGACGTGACTCATGAAGTTTATGCCAGAAGTGAATAATGTATAACAAGTTTACCACATTAACTCCAATGCTGTATAATACAATTCTTTAAATTAGCTAACCTTACTAATAATTGTATATTTAGTTAAGCGCCATCCGTTACGAAGACCTACGCCCAAGTAAAGAAAATGTTATCAATAAACATAATATTAGGCGCAAAATTAGAAAGTAGACTGAGATATTATGTACTAATTACTAATAGTCTCAAATGTTTTTTTTATAATACAAGTCAGCCCTCTACTGCGATCTCACATGACGGTAAGTGATGATGCAGTCTACCAGGTTAGTTCAGGGAAAATTCAGAATATATAAATTCCCAAATTGACCCTGCCGAGAATTGAACTCGGGACCTCCGCACGTTAAGACAACAGCGCTTAACACTGCGCCTGGGAGGTCGTCAATAAGTATTTGAATAACTTCACCGTTAAACCAATGACGTTACACTACTCGTAGTTGAAACTTGAAAGGATGTGAATAATATTAGAGTCAATGCGTGAATCGTGACCCACTAACGCGCGTCCGGTGTCACAGGTAGCAGATGTCCGGTAGCGTGGTTAACCTACGACCCACATCCATCACAGAGCTGGTGACTTATCGTTTGTCATGATACCTATTACCTACGTAATAAGTACTTTAACAAAGTACTTTTCTGCAGAATCATTTGACTGAAAGCACGTTGTAAAAATTTATGTACTTCGTCGTCTCAACCAATAGACGTCCACTGCTGGACGAAGGTCTCCTGCGTGGATTTCCACAGAACACGGTCTTGTGCCGCTCGCTTCCAGTGGCTCCTAACTACTCGCTTGAGATAGTTCCGGGTCTACCTAGGGGGGTCATCCAACGCTGCGTTTTCCGGTGCGAAGCCGCCATTCTAACACCTTGGGCTAAATATCATTATTTGAAAAGTCGTTTCTACCCAATTATAACAATTATAATAGTGCAACAGCCCCTGAGGGCATAAAGCATAGTAGGGTTCCTTTCTGACAAAGATTTTAGTTTGGTTTAGAACCTAGCTTCAAATTTGACCACGACGGTCGACTGAGGTGCTTTTTTTCTTTTTCGAACAGAGATTAATAATATTTTTTTAATGTTCTCACTTCGAAAGAAAACTGTCCAAGCACGTAGCTAGAAGCTTAATTAAACTATTCTATTTCTGTACAAACTATGTCCACAACATCGGAATATGGTAATGAAATGCGCATAAGAATCTAATCTGCATACATTACCAGCGTACAATGCAATGTATGTCCATAAAATGACTGCATCATAATTCATAAGTCATAAACTGCAAATGTTATTAGCTGAAAGTTCCTCAATCCTGTTATGAGGTTTCCTTTGGGCCCTTTCCGTAATAATAATATTCTATATGGTGAGTCATGTCATAAATGTGGCGTCATGGAGCTAGTTAATGGTATGGAATACATTTAAATAGGTTATGGTCACAAATGGTCTACTATAAATAAATTGTTATTATGGAAACCTTAAACGTCGCAGTTTTGTTATTTTCATTTACTAGATGATGCCCGCGACTTCGTCCGCGTGTTTTATATTTATAAACTATAAAATTATTATAGTTGAAAATTATGTATTTCAATACAACATACTTAATATATAGAATTTTACTTTCATTTCGTTTACTTTATTATTGTCGATTAAATAAATTATTTATTACACATTGTACAATCTATTTACACAAATGTGCCATCCAATAAGCAATTATTTACACATCAAGGGTATTATTGTTCTGTGTTACACATACAAAACTTTTCTGTAATATGGTTTCAAACGAAATATATAAAGTTATTGTATAATATAAAACATCGCTCATAACAATATAATTAATATGTCATAGTGAGAGCCAAAACCTTTAAAAAAACAATATTTCTAAGCTCTTATCTATGACCTACATCGAGTCTCTCCACTGCGTATTTTAAAAACAATGTCAAGTTAATCTATGTAGTTCAAATTAATAAATCTTTAATACCTATACAATGTACCACCGCTAATAGGTACTTAATCAAAAAAATATCTTGAATATTGAAATATTTGGTTATTCTTTGCCAGTTATAAGAATTAATTACTCACAGAAGACTTTTTTAAAGTTTGTTATGTGCTTATTTAATACAATAAGTACTTAAATGAGTCTTAGTCATGTAAGTTATACTACGAAAAACTATCGGTACTTTTAAATATGGTGACTAATCGTTTTTATTTACCTACGTCAATAAAGTATTCCCCTTATATAGAAATAAACAGAAATACCTAGTCACTTCGGTTTATACACACAAATAATCAGCTGTACTAACCAGAAAAACTATTTTTCTAATAAGCTTACTGTCATTCGGGAATAAACATAAATGTGAATAACTTATATCGATAGTATATTGTGTGCTTGGGGTGAAACAAGATGATTTCAGACGAGGGTGAAGTTGCCTGCCTGAGCGAAGCGAGGGCTGGCATCACCCGAAATCTGAAATCGTGTTTCATATCCCGTGGCGCACACACTATTTTTTATATAATCTGCATTAAAAGTGCGAGTTTTATTAACCGACTTACAAAAAAGGAGGAGGTTCTGAATTCGGCGCGTATGTTTTTTTAAAATCGTATTTCTTATTTATTTTAGCTGCTAGGTTGTTGTTTACAAATATCATATCTGTCAGTTTAGTTGATGGGTAAAATGACAATTAAAAAGATTTGAAATAAACAAAAGATACTCTGAAAAAATTGAAAGGAGGACTGCGACGTCATTCACCATGCCCTAGGGCAGAAAGTGATGGTTTTCTACCCGCTGCATGACTAACAGAAATCGTAAAAATATTGCTTTCGTGAACGTATTTATACATATAATATATAATATTTTAGTGTATATCCTTGCAATGCAATATGTACTTATATTATAATATATTTTTATTGGATATGTATTAAATCAAAGCCGTCCATGTCGACTGGGTCAACAATCCTCTAATCGAATCAGCGCCGGCTTCAAGGTCCTTGACCTTACTGTAGGGTGACCATGGAAATTGAAAATGAGAAACAATGGTATAATTAAAGCTCATTTTAGGCAAGTGCACTACAGTGCGACATTGAGGCATGAGGCAAACACATGAGGAAAGTGCATGCCTGGGAGTTCTCCAAAATGTTCCTAAAGACGCATGAAGTTAGCCAATCTGCACACGGCCAGCGTGTTGGATTATGGCTTCGATCCTTCTCATTTTGAAATGAAAAACGGCCTCAGTAGTATGCCTCTAGGTTGATGATGATTAATGATGAATAAATATTGAGCAACTTAAAGTAAATACCATCCAGAAATAACAAAATCTATGGACGATGGATGGTAAACCTATGGACACTTCGCACTTAGTTATACAGTTTGTACATAAATAGTATGTTACCTACTAGGTAGGAATGCTAATATTAGCAATTATCTTACTACATACTCAATAATAATTTTATGTTCATAATTCGTATTGAAAAAGTATTGACTGCTGTCTGCTATTGACGTATGGACATACGCATTATACATATTTTGTTTTGAAACATGGTATCAACTATCAAGTTTACTTTACTCCTTTTTTCCCACTACTTTCTGAAGTACCTATAGCTGCTAAGCAGTTTTGAAACGTATTTATATCTTCACTCCTCTACCCTTACTATTCTGTGCCTCTAGAGCAGGGATTCCCAAAGTGGTCCCAGGGGTCGACGAGGTCTAAAAATCGACCCCTATTTTAATGTTTTTTTCGTAAACTAATTACCTACATAAGTATTTTTACGTAATTTTTATTAATAATTATTAATTACACTTGATATTAACTGAATTTTATGTCTATTTATTTTGTAAAATTTTGATGAGAAAATGATGTCAAGTTTACTCCCTTGACCATCCGCAAAGTTTTTAAATTGGTTAAGTGGTATTTTTTATCATTAGGAAAAAAAGTAGAGATAGGATTTAAAAGTAATTTGTCTATGGGGGTCGGAGGTATCAGTTCATTATGGAAAAGGGGTCTCTTGCCCAAAATAATTTGAGAATCACTGCTCTAGAGTCTAAACTAATCGCTCAAGTTTTTATACAGGGACAATCATAATAACTATAACCAAGGGTTTGTCTGTATATGCACGAGGAGGGTTGGCAAATGTATTTCATCATAATCAATGCGTCTATACTCTATAGCCACCCTTCTGTAATATCGACCTAACTTTGTTTAACCAATGCATTCGGTTTGGCCACGAATAATGTAATCCGAAAGTATGATACTATGTGATAACGTTGAGTTTAGTTTACGTTTATTAAGTTAAGTAGTTAGTGTTACCTTCCTCTTTCACACATTTTTCTTTACGTTTGTTTTGAACAATTAAATATCAATTATTTTCCCTATGAGTTTTCCATAAGCTCTCAAAAGGTGTATGAGATTTTCCAATCCGATGGTAATTTATGGAAAAATCCTTCTAATTCTGAGATTCCATGCTCAGTAGAGAACCGGCGATAGGTTGAGTATGAGAAGTAAATGTTTGATTGATTGAAAGTTGAAACTGAACAGTTTTTTTCCAAGACCTCGATCTTCAGCAATCAGCCAACACAGAAACAGCTGATAGTGCGACACCTTTGCGACTCAAAATCAAGACTTTCTTATCAGTTGTGATAGCAGTTGTTTATTAGAATACGATAATAATATACTTATCACGTTCAAGTATGTCTATTTCGTTTAACGATCAAGCAACCAGAAATGGCGCTCGTATTTAACCCTTAAACTGCAGTCGTGGGTCCGATGGACCCATTTTCCAATTCAACATCGATCTTTCGAAACAAGGAAGCCTCAGGCTCAGGTCTCTACTTCCTTACCTTCTTATGTACCTTACTACTTTATAGATATGTTAGGTAAATACGCTGGTATACACCGAAGAGCATAAAAAAAGAAGTAGGTAAAGCATTTCTCTCGCGTACGTCTGTAATGTAACGTGGGTCTATAGAGAACCCTTCCTAGATTCCCTAGTCTAGATCCACGTCTATAGAAGCTTCAGTATATTTAGTTTAAGTACTGCAGTTGTGATTCTTATTATATCGTGTGAAACATAAAAAACTTAAGTCTTAATCAAATATTTAAGCAAAACTTAGCTGATTTTTGCTTGAATGCTTAATTCAGAAACCGTCCCATAATATACTACATATTATAGCCTATAATATACTTAAGTAATACCAGCCCGTGTTACATTAACTGGTTGTGACTTGTGACAGTGTCATCCACTGGCCATTTTTGCAGCAATAGAGCAAGCACAGAACAGTATTATCAGCAGCAATGGTCTATTAAACCACGATAAATATCAGTTTATGTCTATTTCGTGTTTAAAACTGACCATAACTCGTAAACACTTAACGAATATCAGTATTATGTAAACACGTTTTGTCCTCGAATGCGTCATCCGTAAGCTATGACTCATACACTGTCCACGATGATATCGTAATCATGTGGAGCTGTTGTAAACATTAATATTATGAGAGTAGATATAGTGCACATTGGAAGGGTTGATGTATGTATGATTAAACTTAAGGATAGGGTTAATATAATCTTGAATATGAGTCACCACAGCTCTATGAAATATAGCATTATAACATTTGTATTAAACTTGCTCAGACTTCCAAATCATACTAATATTATAAATGCGAAAGTGTGTTTCTTTGTTGGTTTATTGGTTTGTCCTTCAATGAGGCCGCATCGGAGTAACGGATTGACGTGATTTTTGGCATGAATATAGTTGAGGACCTGGAGAGTGACATAGGCTTGTATCCCGCAGGAATCAAAAAAATTTAAACCCCGGGGCGAAGTCGCGGGGGAATTATATCATTATTATTATTATAAAGCTACATAAAAAACTGCAGTTTTGTGTTTGCGATATAATTAGAGTTATTGCATTTTGCCTATTTTGCCAATGTGTTATCAATTAATGCCTTTTCCTAGCTAACATAACATTATGTACTAATAAGATAAAGGTACTACATACTACTTGGTATGATGAAGAATGACGCGAGCATCTGCTAGTTTGAACTACGACTTGAAAAAGTATAAGGAATAACCGGTATTAATCCATAAATGGTCGTATATATTATGCATTGGCGACAGCCGCGTTCTTACTCTGTTAGGTATCATAAAAGTTATGGTGCCTAATATAATAACTCGATTACAAGCATTTATTTTCCCGTATTTGGATGAATTTGATACATGTGCATTGTGTTATAACATGTACCTAAAGACCGTGTGCATATAAATAGTTATCTATTTATGTATTATATAATATATTTATTAGGTTCAATTTGTTGTCATTAACTCGTTACTCTTAGTTGGTATATAGGTATGCAGCTATAATATACTTACATCATACTAATATTATAAATGCGAAAGTGTGTTTATTTGTTGGTTTGTCCTTCAATCACGGAGCAACGGATCGACGTGATTTATGGCATGAGCAGACCTGGAGAGTGACATAGACTACTTTTTATCCCGGAAAATTAATTGACTTCCAGAGGGAATCAAAAAAACGCGGACGAAGTCGCGGGCATCATCTAGTATTGTGATAAAAACTTGTAAAGCATGAATTTGTAAATTTTTTTTTAAAAGACAAAAAGTTATCAAAGGCGAAAAAGAGGGCCCGTCACATGACGACATGCGTATTTTTTTTTAATTCCTGTGGGAAATCTACAAGGCTAAAGCCCGGGAAGAAAAGTAGCATAAGTCTGCCCCGGGATGCAACTTCTTCCTTCTGGGCAGGTTTCCGCACTTAAAAATACAGCCACAGTTCACCACGCTGCCCAAGTGGGGAATGGCGTTTGGGAACATTATGAACTCTCGGCCACTCAGGTTTACTCACGATGTTTTCCTTTACTGTTATAGCAAGTGATATTTTACTGCTTAAAACGCACATAACCTAAGTCAAAATAGTTCTGAAGTGCTTACCCAGGGATCAAACCCACGCCTACATCGAGCAGGAGACGTCTGAACCACTAGGCTATCACCGCATTCATCTCATTATATCTAGAGGTCTAGTCTATCAATCAGAATTTACGTACCATAACCAAAAATGGAACGGCTATTAGATCGTCTGACCACTAACGAGCTAAATAATTGAATCGTATTACCGTAAGAATTTCCGTTCACTATTGAGTTGAAATTTAAAAGTACTTAGTAGTAGTAGTAGCTTAGTGGTTAAGACTTCGGTCTCCTATTTGAAGTGTCGAGGGTTCTAATTCCGGAAACCTCAAACTTTCCGGAGTCAGGTATGTGCGTTTAAAACTATAACGGTGTAGGTGTACATCATGGGGAAAGTTGCAGGTTCAGACCTGATAGTTTTCGGTAATAGGTAGTTATGTCACGATTGTAAAATCCGTTCGATTATAATCTAACGGTTTCTATCCCGCAAGATTATAAACTGTCGAAATATTGTGAACCGTTCAATGTTCTGAGTATTAATTTATGAAATATTTATTGTTTTTACGTTTTCTTGTCTCTTTCTTGTACAGTTCGCGCGCGAGTTGAATGCAGAGTAAATGTAAGTGTCACCATACATTTACTCTGCATTCAACTCGCGCGCGAACTGTAGGTTAGGTTAGGGTTTGACATGAATATTCAGGTAGTGCCCGGCCGCAGGTTAGGTTCTATCGGGTTAATATACCTAATATATTACAATTTACCGAAAAATAACGCGTTAAATTGTAAGCAGTATGTTACGGTTCACAATCTGTCGACAGTTTATAATCTATCGAGATAAAAAACGTTATATTATAATCTAACGGTTTTTACAATCTTACGGTGACAGTTATACTCAAAGGTAAGTACCTTTGAGTATAACTATTACCGAAAACTATCAGGTACAACAACTATCGGGTATTACCGAAGTCTTACAATCGTGCATTGTCGAGTCAACATCTCCTGAAGATGCTCCGGTATCGGAGTGAAAAGTACGTTGAGGGTATTTTCGAGGGTTTATGAGGTATGGTGAATATCGCGGGCAGCAAGTTCAAGATGTACTGTACCACATAGATTTGCCTTCTGTGGTGGATTATAGCGGATTAAACTTCTAGTTTTTTCATTGTCAAGGACTTCCGCAAAGTAACGTCTGCTTCTATCCAATATTATTACCGAAGTCTTAGTCTAAGTCTAATTTTTTTTAATTACCACGGGCGCCAATTTTGCTGGTTGAATTATAATAGGTCTTGTTTTATCGAAATTAGGATTCCTAGAATTCCCGAGAGGCATATAAATAAAATGGTTAGACAAATCGCACACTCGCTATGGTACTGTGAGCTCTAGGATAAAAAATGACATCTAAAAGTCCTTTTCAAGGTGGTTCGTGAGTTTTATCGTGAAACAATGGCCTGGGATCTGATATCTTGATTGAAGTGGGTTTCACACGATGGGTATCTCATAGTATGACTAATGGACAGAAGCGGCCATATATATTTTTAAATAACACTCGTATCATTTATCAAATAAAGTTACCTCGTATAAATTTTTTTCTGGTGGGAGGCTTCGTTCTTACTTCATTACACCCATCCGACAAGCTCGTTGCCAAACGATTTAGAATAGATGGTTTATTTTTGGTGGACTCTTTGTACACTCTACCATGAATAGAGGAAAATACATTTTTTTTTTTTTTTTTTTTTATCCACTACAAGCTAGCCCTTGACTGCGATCTCACCTGATGGTAAGTGATGATGCAGTCTAAGATGGTAGCGGGCTAACCTGTTAGGGGCATGGCAGTTATATTAAACCCACACCCCTTCGGTTTCTACACGGCATCGTACCGGAACGCTAAATCGCTTGGCGGCACGTCTTTGCCGGTAGGGTGGTAACTAGCCACGGCCGAAGCCTCCCACCAGGCCAGACCAGGGAAAATTCAGAAATTATAAATTCCTAAATTGACCCTGCCGGGGATCGAACCCGGGACCTCCGCACGTTAAGGCAACAGCGCTACACACTGCGCCACGGAGGTCGTCAAACATAGATTGAATTAAAAATATTATAATTTAGAATAGTAAAGTAAATAACGTGAAAAAAAAAATGTATTTCAAGTTTTCGATACGTTTCCAAGATGGCAACCTTCAGCCATAGAAAAGGCAGTAGTAAAACCAACCTGAATCAATAATTTAATCTACTTTTCTAAAAAAATGTTACTTTTCTTAGTTATAGTTAGTTTCTTATTTGATACTTAATTGAAAGACAAAACTGATTCTAGTGTTAACTTATAATTTTATCTTATCACAAAATAAACTAAAAGAGACAAGGGGGTGGTAACGTTTTTTAATCAGTCGCAGGAAATATTGATTTCCGGGCGCTACCGCGTTATCATTTCACCGAATTAATAGTTAAGCGCGAACTCTATTATGCCATTATGATGGTGATGTTACAAACTGGACCGTTTTACATCTAACTAGCTTTTGCGCTAAGCTGTTCCCGCGACATGTACTCGTACAACTTAAGCTGTAGTAAACACATAGTATGTCTGAATACTTTCTTTCAAAACAGCTATAAAATAAAGCCAGAGCCAAAAGACTTGAGGAGTTTGCCGCCCAATAAGAAGTCTTCGAAGAAGGCGCATTTTTGTGTTTCTGGTAGGTTGCCTCAGACGGTGTGCTCACTTTATTGGTCCCGGAGGAGGGTTTTCCAGACATACGCCCCTGGATGCTAAAGTCCCCTACCCAGCACCAGGTGATGCGTGGAATACAGTGGGGGTTAGTTAGTAAAAGTCCGGCAAAGCATATCCGACATAACATATTATTATTGAGTCCGCAACGTATTAATACAGAAATGTAGCGTTGAGTGCTGACAGGCGATCTAGAAATAGAAATGCATGTAGATTGTAGGTTCTCTTTGATCAGCCCGCACTGAGAAAATATTTTGAGGAATTTCGAATTAAATCCTCTCTGACGAAGTCGCGGAAATCAGCGAGTGAGGGAAGCAGGTATTATGTATGTGCTTTCTACATGAGCTCTAAAAGATTAGGGGCAGTTCATCCATAACCATTACGGCAAACGCATAGACAGTAGAATCCGTCACTGCTGAGTAATGACGGACGTAAAGAAAAATATATGGGCAGATATATATTATTTTGCGTCTTTTTACTAACTTCATTTATCATACAACGAACTTGTTATTATTCTTATCACAATACCATTATAATAGCCGTGTTAAAACCATTAGTTCTGCTAGATAGTAGCATTGACCTTTAACTAAAATGTTAGTAAGTATACACGTCCGGCCATTTTAATGGGTCACCGGCCGTTCTTTTCAATTAAACTGATACAGTGCGAAGGTTATCAAGTAAACGTTATGCGGTGCGGCCAATTAGGCACTTATTAATTATCTGTGCTAGCTTTTATCTTTGCAAAGGCCAATACTTGCTTAAATAGGAAAAAAAACTTAAAAGAATAATATTTTTTTTACCATCGAAACTAGGCACTATTTGTAACTGCTTAGTAACCTTTGTAAAGGAAGCTTTGTAACCTATCTAACGATCGAAAATTCAGTTCGACAATGCTACAGCTGAGTATATTATGTGCTATAAGTTTCAACAACAGGCAGACATGTCACTAATAAGGATTCTATAATCATATTTAGTTCATTACAATACTGAAAAACCAAAAAAAAAACTTTACTGACTCATGTTTTATTCTGGCAAGCGTCTTCTTCGCGTGGCGGTTAAGTATCTTAACAACAGATTACAGATAAATTGATTATCTATTTATTTATTAAGTTCAGCCGTACGACTAAGTGTAGGTATATTTTGTATTTTCTGAAAATATTTGCATGTAAAAATGCAATCTCGAAATATTTTGCACTCATTATGTAACGCACTTCACGGTGATTATAGCAAGTGTTTACGTTATGTGTATTCAACTAGTTACAAATGGATGACCTTGTACCACATTTCGGCGCTAACGGACTGTGACATGTTGAAAAAATATGAATTTCAGTGTTTCACTTTCGTACACATACTCTTAATTATCCATAAACTTTTAATACGTGAGTTTATGTTCGTATGTCGTAACTGTTTACATTCATATAACAGTTACGACTTACGACTTACTACATCTGAATGTTCAATAGAAATAAAACAAGATGTTTTTCCCTGGGGATCTACGCTTAACTACCCTTTGCGCCGTTGCGGGCTTTTGTCGCGGAACTTTTCGTTACATTTCTGAGATAGAAGATCAATATAAGGGGGCAGATTATTGGATTCAAATGGAAACTTATTAGAAATTTTTACATAAATACTCTTGAAAATCAGTCAGTCAGGTTTCTGTAATTTAGGATGATAATTTTGACAAATTTCACCAAATTCAATAATTATGTACAATTACTAAATGGCTAGAAAAAAAGGTATATTCGTTCACACATATTGATATGTAGGTAAGTAAATATATTAAAGATCGTTATCTTTACGTCAAAGAATTCGCAATTAGTTATAGTTATTCGAATTTATAAACATGTTGACATGACAAGTTCTAGAATCTACGAATACTACGAATGATTTAACGACTTACTAAATACAGCTATAGCACTTATATCACCGATGACTAATCTGATTACGGTGAATTAAATGTTAGATAAATAAGTGATTGTTCGATTGTCCACGCTACGATACTCACAATTGATAGTTTATGTTGCGAATGTTTGTTTTATAACTCCCAACGGTCGTTATTATGGTCGTAATTCATACAATTACGTACGTAATAAAATAATCCGCTCATCCACCTAGAATTCGCACTTCTAACGTTTCGGAATTATTTGTGTTTTAAGCAATTTAAAGGCTTGCTTTAACGGTGATCGGTGAAGGAAAACGTTGAATGTTGTCTATATTATGTTATCAAAGGTGTGTGAAGTCTATCAATTCGCATTTAGCAAGCACGGTTTACTATTCTTAAATCCTTCCGGGAGGAGCCCAGAGATCTATAGTGGGCCGGCGATGAGTTAAAATGATGATGTTGATGATAACGTAAAATTCGTAAAGTGTTCTAAGACTGATCATTGCGATACGCCCTGGGGGTGATATGTGAGAGCATGATCCAAAGCGATCATGGGCCATGGCGACCCTACGTACTTTTCTCACCACCGAGGGCTATGTTGGAGTTTATTTACAAGTAACTGACTCAGACCTACGCGTCGTGCATACGGTCAGCGTTGCCACTTGTCAGTATCGCCTTTGCAGTGCTTTTGATCAGGCAATCTGGCCAAAATACAGCCAGTTGAGTCAGTTAAATGCTCCAAACGTACAAGTAAAATCCTAGCCAATTTGCCTAAAGTAATGCGTTAAATAATGCCTGCTACCTTTTAAGGCGCAACGAATCTCTGAAAATACGCTAGACAATCGTTTTCATTTGTGACCAAATATAGTAATCTTGTTCACCTTTGTGAAAGGCTTTGCTGGCGCCAAAATAGAGTGCAATGAATTACTTCATTACCATATTACCTTCAAGTAATCTTGAACCGTCGACTTAAAAAGAAACAAGGTTTAGTAGACTTTAATAAAATATTATATCGCGTAATTTATTGCTTATTGAATGAGGTTTTATTTTATTTACTTATTCAAGTTTCTATCCGGTCCTATTTTTTGTCCGGAAGTATTTTATTTAGTATCAACAGATTTACCACGATGTCCAAGTTGACTCAATACTACAATACGTTTTCTTGGTCAGTCAGTGTCTTGTCATGCCCATTGTTTTTCGTTCTTCATCTGAAATGGGGCTTACTTAGCAAAGAGTGGAGGATAGACACTGGTCGCTGATTGATACTGAGTTCTTTGAGTATGTAATTTTTTTTCAGTTATGTGAACCGCTGCTTTAAGGTTTCAGGTGATGGTGAAGTCATAAAATGATTGACAGGCGCTTAGTTTCTTGTATTTACTTGATATTTCATTCCCTATAAATGAGTCTAAGTTACTTTCAATAAACGTCTACTAGTCCATTTTTTTATTAATTAATGTTACTATTTTTATTATTAGAGAAAAAGAAAGATCTTCTCAGACACTTAATTTCGGGGGCGTTTATTCTCTTCCCAATCTCTCAGCGGTACAGAATCTTAATTTTCAATGCCCTGTTCATAACCTGATTTATCGTTGGTGTAACCGGTACCGTATTACCTTACAGGCTTCACGCTTAGTTGAAGTTGAGGAAAGTTTCTCATTCAAACATAAGTTGTTAAAAAAAAGCATAATTTATACGTTTGTTTCCAATAATTTACAAAAAACACTGGTATCGATTTCCTTTATCCTCCTCATTACTCAGGTATCTGAAATACATTATTTATGACCTGCATCGTATGAAAAACAATTTATCGTTATACGGTTGTTTACTTGGTTAAGCGAGTGGAACCTATCACATCCTATATTACTATGAAATAACCTCGTCTTTGTCTCGAGCTCAACATTCTCAACGGATGGATCATTATGCTGGTCATTTTAGGGATCCAAGATTACAGGACAAGTAGGTGACTGGATTTTACATTCCAAGGGCTTGTGCCGCATGCGACCTTGCACTATATGTATCGCTAGGTCTACCTCTCGATATTAACTCTTTTCTTTTACATTTCTTTTAATACTATAAATCAGATAAATGAAGCCCCTTTAGTTCGTTTCTTTTCCTTTCTCGTAATGTTAATCTGATTATACATCTTTTGTTTGTCGTGATGATCAATTTTTATTTTTATTATTATGTGCTGTTCTTAACGTAAACCTAGTTAAAACAGCAAGAGTATAATTAAAAACGAACACGTTTTTATGCAATTCAAAAAACTATAATACGGTCTTTATTTTTCAAAAAATTAATAAAAAATGAAAGCTTCAAAATATTAATTGAGTAACATTTTATGCTTGTCAAGCTAAAAGTTCTGCTTTCCATATCCAGTTCCTTTCCATCTTATTCTTGTCTCTTATTTTTTGTGGCTTGTTAAAAGAGTTAAGTAAGTGAAAGGCGTTAATAATACTTGATTCAGAATTCCAAACCAATATCCATTAATCATAATGTCAGAAATAAATCATACGGATTTCCTTAGAAAACTGAAAACAGGAATATATTAGAAACATACTGGCATATGCCAGTACATACTACTTCCAGTCATTATACTTGGTATTATAATATTAATTAAAGTCGCACAAAAGGTCTCTACTCTCTACCTCCCTATTTGTAATGGAGGTCGTCCGCCTCTTATTTGTACAGAACCTAAGTAAACTCAAGATTTGATATTTCGTGTTTTTATAGCGAGCGAGTCCTTCATCGACCACAGAGATACGACTCGGCTCAAGTGGTATTTTTGAAAATCCTCTCTTAATTAACTAGCGAGGTGTGCAAAGAAACCTACATCCCAAGATTTTTGGTTCATTGATATTTGATAACTACGCCAGAAAATCAGTTCCTTTTTTCGAAAAAAAAATTTGGACGTATCAAACACAAATCATTACTTAATTCTTTATTAAGTATGCAAAAAAGACTTTATATTAATTTTTAACATTTTATTTGTAATCTGCTCTATTTCTTTGCCACCAGTTGTAACTGAATATAGGGATGCTAACTGCACTGTAGTCTGTACAATAATCCAAAAATTTTTTTCTGCACTGGAAAATGTTCTCGTAGATACTGTATTAATAGTATACTTTTTAAGGTAAATTATTTCTTAAAGTAACTAAGTAATTGTGTATATCGGTTCATATTTTATATACTTGTGTATTTATTTTTTCATATCCATATGTACTTTTAACAGAAAGGGCTAATCAATCAAAGATTCTTGTGTAATAAATCTCCCAGTAACATTATTATTTATTAGTATGCAAATAAATTATTCTATTCTATTCAATTCTAGTAAACAACGAAACATCATGTTTCCCTTTTTGAGATTCCTATATTTAATCTTAAAAGGTAATTTTATCTATATTTCAAGGCGCAAGATTATTATTTATTAGTTATTTATGAGGCAGGTCATATTCCGATATTAATCGTATGTGTATCTTGTTGCAGTTGGACACAAGCGGCAACGGATACATCGATTTGAAGGAGCTCAAAGACGCCCTGGACGGAGTTGGATACAAAATTCCACAATGGAAGGTGAGAACTAAAGTCCCACTAAGTTTGCGTGACAGCGTTCTGACTCGGTGACAGCGTCGCTAGTGCTTAAAAAAAACTAAACATGCATAAAAATTAGGCCACCGGGCCAGATTAGTTGGTGGGACCAAGAATTACAATAATTTTAATTATGTAGTTCTGCAATCGAATCTAAAGAAAGTAAACTGCTTGTGAAAAATAGGGTTTACTTTATAGCGCAAAGCCGAAAAGTTGACACTTGCGATTGGCAATCCTGGTCAGATTTTGGTCCATACGTAGTCTACATTGACCAATGCGATATTTGCTTATATTCTATAATCAATATAATAGGCCCGATCGGTTTTTCGAACTGGGTACCGGCAATTATCACTTAAACTCATTAAGCTTCGCAAATTGTTAAATGTTAATTCTATATCTATGTTACGAGTATCTTCTTCTTTCTTCTTCTTTTCTTCTTCGAGTTCTTTTGTTGAGTGTGGGGGATTATTTGAGCATAGTTCTGTCCATTGCCCGCTAAGTGCCCATGAGGCCCATCATTCATATTATGAGATTGTGGCCAATTCTGTATAACACAATCTCTAAACTTTCAAAGATTATATGTATATAATTACAAGATATAATAAAAACTTATAGACTAAACGTTAATCTAAAATCCTTATATACCTACTAACAAAAATAAAAATAAAGCCCTAATCAAAAAGACCACCCCTGGTTGCCTCTGGGCCAGAGGTACCCATCAAACTTGCAGCATTGCCACGCTGAATGGCGATGGATAACCTTTGAACCAGGTAGGAACCAGAAATTAGAAAGTGACAGAACTAGATAAAGCTGTCATTTTAGTTTAGTTTAGAGATTGTGCACTACAGAATCAACTCCATTGTCGACTCACCACTGTCACTGTGGGGTCACCTTTCAGAATTTGTAGGGTTTAGATAAGACTCTTAGAAACATACCACCACAACCCCTTCCCCCATTGAAAGTCGAAGGCTTAACGGCCTAGCAACGCCCTTATATTAAAATAAGCGACCGCGAATTTCAGGTGCGATGCATGATCGAGGAATACAACGACAACGGGCGGAAGGCGGGGCGAGGCGTCAACGGCAGCATGAACGGAGACATGAGGAAGAATGGCATCTCCCTCACAGAGTTCGAGGAGCTCTGCGCTAATCTCAAAGCACAACAGGTAAAAAAATATTCTATACTATTAATTAATCAGACTGCGTCCACTGCTGGATAGCCCTTTCCAAGACACACGGTTCCCCGCCAATCTACCTCTACCTACCTAGCTAGCCAACTTCAGGTTAGTCCAACGGCTTGGGGGTGGCAGGTTCCTCGCTGTGCTTGTCGGTACGCAGTCTCCATTGAAAAAAAAACAGTTTTTTTTTTCGTGCAAAATGCCACGTCAACACATGATCAGCAGCATTAATCTCTAACTCAGTGGCTATCAAAAAATGAAAGCCACAGACATATTTTTTTAACCATTGAAGGTTTGCTATTAAAAATAAAGTTTTCCTAGCAAACCTGCAATGGATAAAAACTACTAACGATAATAGAGCAAAAATACTGGCTACATTTCCGAGCAGAACGGCTGAACGTCTAAGCTGACCCTTTGCGCAAAAAATGAGCCAGCCTTTCTTCTTGTCTCACCAAGTGAGTAAAATAACCGCGCTAACCCTTTGGTTAAATAATTAGAATGTGCCATGCTAAACTACCTTTTTACACAAGTATACCACATCGTACCAGTCACCGATATAAGCTTATTTTATTTTACTAGTTCTATGCCAATACTTCTATGTCATAACTCCTAATCCCATTTGTTTCAATTGTACGTATGTTACGCAATGTAATCTCTTTAGCGTATTATCTTAGTCGGTAGTCGATTGCAATAACTGAAGCCCCGCCAGTCAATAGAACTATCAATTATGACCAAGTATGAACTATGAAAGGTTAAACACGAAGTCTAGTCATTCGGTAGCAAGTAACTGCATCTCAAAAGTAGTAATAGTATCTGTGTTAAAAGGACCATATTGATAAACTATCTATTGGCCGCGGCTTCGCTCACGTTAAGTTTGATTTTGGTTGGTCAATTTCAAACCCCTATTTTTCGCCTACAAATCCCGTGCCGTGCCGTCTATGAGCGCAGGCCCTTAAGAATTGAGCTTTCAAAAAACTGTATGCCAAATATCAGCCCGATCCGTTGAGACTGCGCCTTGATAGATCAGTCAGTCTCTTCTTCCTTTAAAATATTATTTACTTAGAAGATAGCTAAAATATGTTGCCCGCGACTTCGTCGCGCGTCGGCGTAGATTTCGGTTCTTTAAAATTGGGTGGACAATTTCAAAGGCTACTTTTTACGAAGATCCGGGATTAAAATAGTAAATAATTGCTATTATTAGAAAAATAATAATTAAACATGTCTTTGGATCACAACGTATATGTATAACAAATTTAATAAGGGTCCACTTAAAACATATTAAGTACATTAAGTACTGTTAATTCTCAGCGAGGCGTTTAACCCTTTGAACTTTCGTCACGATTTATCGTTCTAATTGATCGCTGGGACAAAATGAACTACTGTAATAAATCGCGAACGCTTTAATAAATCTTTTTGGATCCATAAAAGAAGGCTAAGTTATTGTTGATAACAATATTAAAATCGTGCTGACAGCAATACAAATCTTATCTATAAGAAAGTTTGGATGGATGGATGTTTGTTACTCAAGCCAGAACGGCTTGACGAATCTGGATGAAATTTGGCACAGAGATAGATTATAGTCTGGAATAGCACATAGGCTACTAAATCCCGGAAAATGAAAGAGTTCCGCGGGAACCAAAAAATCTCAATCCACGCGGACGAATTCGCGGGCATCAGCTAGTAAATAACATAAATCCACAATTTCATCAAGTTTTACCTCGATTGAAGGAACCAAACAAACAAGTGAACATAGATTTATAAGCCAATAATAAAAATACTATTAAATCAATTTATTGTTTCATTGACTTGTCTTTCTTCGGTTATTGGCACATACAGAGAAGTTTATTGAATCTGTGTGGCTTAATCGATTACAGACTCAATATGAATGGAAATAAAACGCTATTCAATTATTATTCAAGGGTTATAACAACTTAAATAGAGCCTATTTAAAGACGCGTTAAACGGACATTACGCACTATTAATTCCCAGTGATGCGTAGCTTATTGAACAATTTATTCAATTTATTGACTTGTTCAGTTTTGAGATGAATGCCTTTATTGAATTGCGTAATGTATTTTATGTTCGATAGTAAAAGCCATGTAAAAGCTGTTCAAATAACAGAATTGAAGTAAAATTATGAGGCGCCATTTTCTTAGATTTCGATTAGTCCTGGTGGGAATTGGAATACTATAAAAGCTTCAAAATTATCATTTATCAATGAACATAATACATATAATAATTGTGCTTGAGATTCAATCTATCTATACTAAATCAAATTTCGTCCAAAGTCGTCTAAACGGAGTGGCCGTGAAAAGGTAGACACGGTAGACAGATAGCACGAAATAAGTTCTTCCCTTCGCTGTAATAGTAGTATTGTTATTAAACATTTCAGGTGTCGAGCACATTTAAGCAGGCCGTCAGTAAAAAGGAGAATCTTGAACATTTAGGCGGCATGAGCGAGGCGTCCAGCGATGGTGAGTTGTTGTGACTTTTTATATTGTACAATTTCATTCCGAGTATTTTGCAACTCGTTGGACCATACTAGCCCAGAGCTATGAAGTAGGTGTTTCACTCCGCACCTCGGATAGCACTTTTACACGGAAGAGCCTATTCTCTCTCCGGTCTCCAGCGCCTGAGTTTGTGCACACTTGTGCACTATTTCCTGCGCCGATGGCTAATCTCTGTGGAAAGTGACCGCCGTGGCCGAAATTCGTTCGGGTGTACATTATTTTGCAATAAATTCATATAAACTCAGATAATTAGCGACGACCCTTTCATTTCAGGCAATTCTGATTGATTTGAAATGTCTTGCGTTACAGGCACAACACATTCAGTACGCCTGGAGGAACAGATGGCGTTCTCAGGCTGGATCAACAGTAACCTGGAACACGATCCAGATTTAAAGCACCTCCTGCCCATAGACCCTGAAGGCAAACAGCTGTATGAAAAACTTAAAGATGGACTCATTTTATGGTAAGTAATAAATTATATCTTTATTTGTTGAATGTATTAGTATTCAGTTGTCATTACTCAATACTCAATTTATTTATAAAATGTAGGACATACAGGTGTTTCTTATGTTACGTCATGTTTTGACTCTACCACCGGTTCGAAAAGAAGGTTCTACCGAGAATAGCCGGCAAGAAACTCAGTAATTAATGGGCCAAGAACATGGGCTAAAATGTAAAGTCCAATCTTCCAACAGTGTTGAAATTCTTTTAGATTTTTAATTTAAAATGTACAACTACGTTAGGGTTAAACATCATGTTCACGCTCGATATAGTATGTGTATATAAATAAATTGTACCCCAAAAGCTTTCATATTACATCAGTTTCAACAATGTTGGACCAAAATGACTTAAGGCCCTTCCACCAAAATCGGCTAACAGACAGACAGAAACACTTTCACATTTATATCACAATATTCCGCTTTAATAAAAAAACGGATAGAATCGTGCATCACAACCTACAATAATTCAATCAAATTTACAATCGTGAATTGTCGAGTCAACATCTTTTGAGGAAGCTCCGGAGTGAAATATATGTTGAGAGTAATTTGGAAGATTTGTGTGGTGTGGTGGCGGTGCTTATTGCTGGCTTATATTAGGCGGTGTAGGAAGGCAAAAATGCGGGGGACAGCTCCGTTGTATGAGTCTGGGCCCAGGTAGATGCCTTAGGCTTATGCCTAGCGACATCCAGTGATATAGTTAGTTGACACCACAACGTTTTCACCCTCAGACGTGAGATATTAAGATTGTTTCTCACTCCGCGATCCAGGGTATCATTGCGTAATAAAGTCACCCATTGTAATTATTAGTAACTTTTAATCGTCGTGTTACAGCGGTGCATATCGCAAGCTACACATTGATCTGTCTGTTTTGGCGGTTTATAGCGAATTAAGCTTCATGTTCCTTGATTAATACAAAAATATTTATTTTCCTTCCAGCAAAGTCATAAACCACTCCTGCCCGGACACGATAGACGAGCGTGCGATCAACAAAAAGAACCTAACGCTCTACACCAAACACGAGAACCTGACTCTTGCATTGGTGTCGTCACAGGCTATCGGCTGCAACATCGTCAACATCGACGCACATGACTTGGCTAAAGGTATTTACTCGTATACTAATACGATATTGCTATATCATTTATCCCATAAAACACAATAGGATTTTGTAGTTAATTTTTTTTGGCACGTGAGATGTGGTTGTGATTGTGGCTGCCCTGCGCACATAATCTCTCTCCGGACAAATCTAGCAGAAAACATGCCTGAAAATTTTCTTCAGTGACTATAAAGGCTCGTGGACGTCGTGCAATATCGCTGGCAAACTGGCCAGCGATATTGCACGACGTCCAGTGACGAATCGCAGTGCAGTGTGTGGGTGGGAATCGCGGGCGAGTGGGGAACACCGTCACAGTCTCACTGTATTGACCGTTGGGGCTCGCGCAGCGTGCCGGCGATATCGCGCGAGTTCGGTTGCAGCAATTTCCAGCAAAGAATCACAGTGCAGTATGTGGGCGAGTGGGGACCGTCAGAGCACTGTGATTCGTCGTTGAAAGTCGGGCGATATCGCCGGCCCGCTGAACGAGGCCTAAGGTGATAAGTTAGATTATGCAATTTAAACCTAAGCCGTTTTCTTACTTTATTTCCAGGCAAACCACACTTGGTACTGGGTCTATTGTGGCAGATTATCCGTATCGGTCTCTTCAACCAGATCACGCTAGAACACTGCCCAGGTCTCACAGAGCTGCTTAACGATGAGGTATGTTGGAAAACTATTTAGAAAGAACTACTTAATATTTTCACACATACTATTATATTCTGTTACCAAAAGTTGAATTTACATGACCTCATATTATTACATATTTTTCAAACGACTTGCTCATTGAACGAAATAGTCGGACGATTCTTTCGTCGCCAATATCAAAGGGCAATCAAAATAAAAAACATGTTTCTTAATGATTCGCCATATTGACTTTATGATGACGTCATCGTTGGATTCTAACGGGAACGCTATAGTATCATTCAGTCACCTTAATTATGAGTAACAATCAGAACAAGAAACTTGTCTCTCGCTTTACTGTACGACTTGAATTTATAATCCTGTATAACTTGTATGTATATTTATATGGAATTTTTATTCATTAAATAGGTACTAAATATATACATGAAAAATTAAAATCTAAATTAAATCTAAAGTAAAAAAAAAAAAAAAAAGGAAACTAAAAACTAAACATTAAAAATATCATCTATTCCACTGCAATAAGGCAATGTGCCCAGAATGCTGGCTGCGTTACCTCGCTGAATAGCCAAACTTATATGTTGGCCGAGATAACTGCCAGCCCTCCGGTCACCTGTGGACTCCGTGAGACGAGAAGATAGATCCTTAAAAAAGGATCTAGCATCTTCGCCCCACGACCCCATGGTTTCAACACCAAAAGGCACAAAAATAAAATTATTTTCTATAATTTCATATTTGCGCCTCTTGGCTCTTTCTGCATTAGAGGCCGCCGCCCCCGCCGCTATGGAGGTCGCCTGTAAGTGGGACAACGCCAGCGTATCCACGCATGTGGCATCCCAAACAAGCGACCTTCCTAGCTTCCACGGAACCAGAGTCATCCCGTCAGGTCTCTTACCATCACTGCGTGCCAAGCCATTTGGCTCTAATACTGCAGGCACTTTAGCGGTGGCAAGAGACCTACGGATGATGTCGTTCAGGGAAGCATGACGCGATAGACGACCGGCACTTTTAATGCAAGAAAGCCCGTGATGACCATACGCGTCCACTGTCCCACCACAGTGGCATAGATGTGGCTGTTGTATCTTGGCGCCAAGTCTAAGACCAACCGCAATCGTCAGAGTGAGGTGGTCCAACAGAGTGCCTAAATGCTTAGAGGGGAGAGCTTGAAGCCAGTAACTTGATTCCCTCGTAGACACCGCAAGAAGGCGAGCACGGTCGCTTGCAGTAGTTGAAGAATTTAAAAGCTCCTGCAAAACATCCGAACACAGTGCGTCGTCCCATTGTCTTTGAGAAAAGTATATATTATATTATTATATATATATATATATTATATATTATATTAATATTTATATTATTTTTTCATTTTAGGAAAGGATCGAAGACCTATTGGCATTATCACCCGAAGCGATCCTGCTTCGTTGGGTGAATCACCAACTGCAGAGTGCGGGCGTGACGCGTCGCTGCACAAACTTCCAGCAAGACGTGTCTGACTCTGAGATCTACTCCTACCTGCTCAAACAGATCGCTCCTGATGATGCTGGCGTAACACTTGACGCTCTACGGGTAAGTCAATCCATTCGACTTGCTGACGAATTATGTATCCCTGGTACAAGCAAAGATTGAAATAATTATGGTCAATGGAGTTCAGTATAAATCAATGAACCATAAGCCAGGTATATATAACCTGCTGTGTCATTTGGGACCCTGGTACCATTAGTACAGGTCGCTACAACCAAACATTATGTTTGGTTAAAAAATAAGTCCACACTATCATAATATGCGACATGTTGACGATTTTAAGTGACCCACTAATTTGAAATAACCTGCTGTGACTTATGAAACCCTGGTACAATGGCAGGTCGACCCAAACTTTATGGGTGGTTAAAAAGTATTCTTAAGGTTATCTTTTTGAGGTGGATCTTTTAAAAAAGAGAACCTTAAACTAATAAATTGTACCAGAAAGCTATTTATTATGCGATTTTTTCGCGATTTGATGCGAATGGATGCCTTCTCGAACAAATATCTAGGCTTGCTAGGGTATGTGGAAAATGAAAAAGGTCACACTATAGTCACTGTTTAAAACGACTATTATCCTCTAGCACCATTGATTTGCGACCATTTGTTAAGACTTCAACATTAATTCTTATAGGAGACAGATCTCCTGCGTCGGGCAGAAGTGATGCTTCAACAAGCGGCGAAGCTCAAGTGTCGCGCGTTCGTCAGCCCCGCGGACGTCGTCGGCGGAGTGTACAAACTAAACTTGGCCTTCGTCGCCAATCTGTTCAACCAACACCCTGGCTTGCAGAGGGCTGACACTGATGACGGGACTTACCACCAGTTAGACGAAACACGGGAGGAAAAGAGTGAGTAAAGCTATGATTGTTTCACTAGTCAATATAGGAGCTGCCAAGCTCAAGTGTCGTGCGTTAATCAGTCCCGCGGACGTAGTCAAAACACGAAAATAAACAACAATATGGCTATAAACATTGGCAGTTCAAACCCTTGAATTTGATAATGACGAAATATAATACCATTATATTTATGTGATTATGTTAGCAGTGCCCTGACAGGGCCTCATGTCCTTATAATGTATTAGCAAGTAATAGCCAGTCCACACGGCGCGTTGCGTCGTCGCAACGCATATATTTTGATGCATAGCCGGCCACACGGACGCTGCGTCATCGCAGCGTTACTACACCGGCGTCGTAATGAGTACACCGCCTGCTTCGTCTCATGGGTGCAGTTCCGTCGTGAGTGCGTTGCGTCGACGCAGCGCACCGTGTGTAACTATGATTATTAGTATGTAAAACGACGCAGCGACAGCGCTACGTCGACGCAATGCTGACGCAACGCGCCGTGTGGACCGGCCGTAAGGCATGTACATGAAAGCTAGCTAAATAAATGACTAGTTACATGCTCAAAATGACTACCAATCTATAAAGTTTCACTATAGTCTCACCCTTGCGACTTGTAAATAATGGTACCAATATAATTTCCCAGCATACCGCAACTGGATGAACTCTATGGGCGTGGCGCCTCACGTCAACTGGCTGTACTCCGACCTGACGGACGGCCTCGTCATCTTCCAGCTGTATGACATCATCAAACCAGGAATCGTTAACTGGAAGAAGGTAAGCTGTGGGGGTTGCTACCATCGCTTAGAGCAGTATTATTTCAAAATGACAGTTTTATGTCACATACTTTGACGTCCCTACAATCACACTATGAGTATGTTCCTATATACACTGCGAGCACTGTAAGGTGTGACGTCAATTTTGTATACTGCGAAGCCGTTCCTATACATATAGTTAGCTATACTGGTTACTGTTTAAAACGGAACACAGTCAGCACTGAGAGCACCTTACCTCGAAAACGCTAGTGCTCACAGTATAAAAATGGCGACAATTTATGACGTCATATATTTCCCTAAGATACTGCGGCAGTATTCTGTCAGTCCATAAGAGCACTGAACGAGCGTTCGGAACATACCATTATAATATTATTAATGCGAAAGTTTTTATGTGTGTGTGTGTTTGTCACTCGTCACGCAAAAACTACTGGACGGATATATCGGATATTTGGAATGGTGATAGATTATAGTCCGGTATAAGACATAATTATGCTTTATTGGGCTCGTAGTGGGTAACACCATTACCTACCCTAGCCTCGAAGTTCGAACCCTGTACCTATCTCGTCAGGTGCACCGTCAATTCTCGAAACTGCGCAAGTTCATGGAGCGGCTCGAGAACTGCAACTACGCAGTGGAGCTGGGCAGACAACTCGGCTTCTCGCTGGTGGGCATCGCCGGCGCGGACATCAACGAAGGAAATGCCACGCTCACGCTAGGTAAAACGACGTTCGTTCTTTCTTTCTTTCTTTTTTTCTTTCTTCATACTGGGCAGGTTTCCGCACTTAAACCTCCAGTTGTCACCCATTTCAAAAGGCGATCAAAATAAAAAACATGTTTCATATTGATCTGCCTTATCCGCCATATTGATTTTATGATGACGTCATCGTTGGAGTTTAACAGGAACGTATCATTCAGTCGCCTAAACCTTATATGAGTACCAATCACACCAAGAGAATTGTCTCGCTAGTGGGCATCGCCGGCGCAGACATCTGCGCTCACGCTAGGTAATGACCCAGTCATTGGTGCTGAAAAAGGTCAAATAAGTAAAAGATAGCACAACGCTCACAGACTACCCAATCTCCAGCATGATGGATGTGTCGGTTGCGTCGGCCATTCTTGACAGATGCAATATTTTACATCTTCCTTTTGCCTGTCAGCATCCCACTATGATTTATACGTAATCTGGATTGATACGAGTATGTATGGCGGTGGTTAAATTGGCAAATAACTAGATTTAGCAATGTCAATCTAATTTAGTTTAAAAAGATCTTGTAAAACACCCACAATACATACTCATTTAAACTGTGGAAGGTGAATTTAGGTTTTGGTTTGCGGCGCTCGTACGCTAAAACTATTAATTCTACAAAAAAATATTACCACATAAATTGTACGAAATTTTCTCTAGTTTAATTTATTACATAACTATTTTCACCCTAAAATTAGTCCGAAAGGAGTTATTGTCAAAAAACTGTTTTTGGGTGCCATTTTTCCAATATGGCGGCGCGAGTGGCAAAGATACGAGGTGGCAAAGAGAAAATTCGGAAAGAGCACGTCGAAATCTATGAATTACACCAATTTTCAAAACTCCCGAGAAACTTTCCAGGTAAAACTACCAAATGACTGGACTATAAACCGACGTTAAATTAAAATCATCGATATATATGTAGGTACTAGATAGGCCCTTTCATAGAAAAAAGTTGGGCGTTAAACTTGTGGCACGTTCCCCTCACCTGTTTAAGCCTGTCCTTGTCCCCGCCATAGCGCTGTCCCGCTTCTCAGACTAGATGGCGCTAGTAAAATAAGCCTACATTCTTTGTTTGACAGTTAAATCCTATAGGTATACGTTTGTCTCTTTTTGATGTCGCTTTTTCGTTTCATCCATACGCCATCCAAGTCCATACGCTTTAATTCACAATGTTAATAACCTTTTTTTCGTTTCCAGCTCTAATCTGGCAATTGATGCGCGCGTACACGTTGTCCGTACTGACGCGGCTCGCTAACACCGGCAACCCTATCATCGAGAAAGAGATCGTGCAATGGGTGAACAACAAACTGCAGTCCGCCGGCAAAACCTCCTCTATCAAGAGCTTCCAGGTAAGGATAAAGTGTTGAATATCGCGCTCACTGCGCTCGCGAGTTCAGTGCTTGTGCTTTTGCTCCCATTCGATATTAAAACATATGTAGTTCTTTTTTTGGCGCACTATGAAACGCCCTGGCCTGGAAGAAACGTACGTGACAAAAACCTTTAAACTTTGTCTCTCACCCTCTAGTATAGATGAAGAAAGACAGAGTACCTGTATATAAATATTTTAGCTATTTTCAGACACAATATGGATACTTCCAAGTAGCTCTCCGCGTTGTTAGCAAGATGTCGCAGGTTCGAATCCCGCTCACGAAAATCGCAAACTCGTATGTTTTAATTTGTTTTTCAATTTTGATGAAAAACTGTTGAAAAACTCATATGTAGCGCTCACTGCCCTCTCTCGCGCTTTCAATTTGATTATATTTTCAAGATTGGAATCTCGTGCGCCATTGCGGTTAGTTAGTATGGAAAATGGCACTATTTTTTTTTGTTTTAATCATAAATATATTCTGTAACGTTGTATGATACACGTCACCATTGAAAATTAAGCACTTTTAGCATAAATATTATGATTTTGTGTGTCTGCATTCAGGACGAAGTGTTGGCGGACGGTAAAGTGGTTTTGGATCTGATCGACGCGATCAAACCGGGCGCCATCAACTACGACCTAGTTCTGCCCGGAGGCAACAAAGAGGTATGGATTTTTGCATTTACCCGCTGGACCAGAGGCCAGAACGTATTAGCCCCAACATATTAGCCCGACCAAACCTGGGAAACAAAACCAAGTATAGTTTGCGAAAATCATTTAGTCGTCTCTGAGCTGAGGTGCTTGTGCTTGTTTATGCAGCTCTCATACAAACTCAACTTCCATACTACAAGCGCAATTATGCTATTGCGACGCGACTTGCGGTCTACTTCAGACGCGACCATTTGATTGGCGCCAGCTATATAGAACTACCCACCATTCAAAGTTGGTCTGATTGCTTTTGGTGATATCTAAAAAATATAATAACACCTTATTATAAACTAAACAACCTTGGAAGGGAGAACACAATGGAATTTTATTTAATTAATAGCGCTTAGTTTTATTTATTCTGTAAATCTTTTTATTTCGTGGTACTACTGGTAGTACCACGGGATATTTTATATACCCGTAGTACTACCAGACACGGCAGTAGTTCCACCGTCCACGGGCAATTGTGGGCCTACCCACAAATGCCCGTGGACGGTGGAACTACTACATACTACATAGGGGTTTACCCCTACCCCTTCACTACACCCCTGTGTAGTAAACCGCTACCCCTCACTACACCCCTGTGTAGTAAACCCCTACCCCTTCACTCCACTAGTTCATTATTGTTCGACATCTTTTATCTCATTAGTTAATAACATTGTCGTCGTCACAGGAGGACCTAGCGAACGCGAAATACGCGGTTTCCATGGCCCGACGCTGCGGCGCCCGAGTGTACGCGCTTCCCGAAGACATCACCGAGAGGAAGCCCAAGATGATCATGACAGTATTCGCGTGTCTCATGGCCCTCGACTACATACCTACTATGGATGCGCCCACGCATGCGTAAGATGGACCCATACTATATTGCACACCACTTTTTTACTCCCATCCGTTTAAGAGTAGGAAGAAAAAAGCCGCCACGCTTTCGAAACATCGATATATATGTAGGTACTAGAAATCGATATACATATATGTAGGTTTTTCATAGAAAAAAGTTATGCGTCCGACTTGTAGGGCATGCCGCTCACCTGTATAAGCCTGTCCTTGTCCCCGCCATAGCGCTGTCCCGCTTTTCAGACTAGATGGCGTTAGTAAAATAAGTCCACATTCTTTGTTTGACAGGGCTTCCTATGTAAATTGAGGTCTTTGTTTCGAAATGATGATTCACCGTCATACGCAATAGACGTACTTACTCAATTTTAACAGCATTGCAGTTATATTGTAAAAATCTGAATGACATAATATGGCGCTTGTTCCATTCCTAATAATTAACTTTAAAAATTTAATATTTATTTGACTTAACTGTAAAGTTACTACATAATATACGTATACATTGCTAATATTTTACTTTTATTAAAAATGTTTTACGTATAATAAATATTTGAAAAAAACGAACAAAAGTAAAAATTAAAAAAAAAAGGAGAAACTTCTCAATCCAAAGTGAAGTTATTTTAAAAAAATATTTCTTTTACATACACAATTTTATTATTTTACTACTTTTTTGTTTCAAAGCGTGGCGGCAGAAGACATGATTGAATTTACAATTTTATCCATTGGTGTAAAATAAATCAGGCCTAAGATTGAAGATTTTGATTTGAGCTTATTTTGTGATCGTGGAAGCCATATTGATATGTATTATTTTACTATATTATACATAATTATTTATAAGAATATAGTTATCTAAACATATTTCCTAAGTAGGTTGCAAAAACATTTCATTTTGTACTCTGATTATAATATTGTACAAAATAATTATTTTTAACTTGTTATTTTTTTATAGAAATTTGTGTTTCTTTTATGGGAAAAGTTTGAAAAAAAAATTATGAATTTTCAATATTCACAGTATTTTAATTCATGTCGCAGTTCGTACCTCGCTTGAAAATATGTTTTGATTTTCCATTTTATATAATTTCCCAAAGTCTCTTACAAACACAACCAAGCTAAATATTTTAAAAGCTATTATTTTGAGAGGCCTAAAAAAGACAATTACTCGAATTTTTACCCACCTAACAAAAAAATATTTAATAAGATTAATTTTAAAAAAAGGTTTATATATAATGGCTTAATACCTTTTTTTTACCAGATTGTCTTACATTCCGTAAATCCGTATACCTATTTATACATTTTATAAATATATTATTATGTGAATTGGTGTTGGTCACAGTATAAATAAAGCAGCGGGTCACCCGAAAGGCTTTGCACACACTTGCGTCACTTATCATGCGATGGCTAATTTTGTTGTACTTGCAAACTTTGAAATAAATTGTCAGATCTAAATTTACAGCTATCCTTTTCCGCGTGGAGCAATATGAAAGCGATAGCAATAAATTTATACCTGTCATATTATATTTTATGCTATAAAATTAGCCATAATGATAACTTTGAGCTTATGCACACAGATTTCTTACTGTATAATACTAAATTATATACACATATTAAAATGTATTTAAGAAAATGGTTGCTTAGTATATTTATAATGTAATTAATTATAATATAAAAATTGCGATTCATGTGACTTTACCGATTTGTGCCTGCTGTTTAAATGGACTATTGAGTCACAGATAAAATAATAGTAAGAGCACTAAGTATAATAATTGCACGCCATAAACATTTTCTTTTTTGGTCTAGCTAAAACACCAGTCAGTCAGGTCTGATATTTGACCTGACATTTCAGGTCAAATATGACGTCACAAAAAGGATTTCAACGTATATTACAGTCCCACAAACTTATCTGACCAGGTGACAGTGTCGCTATATGAAAAACAAAATAAAAACAAAAACTTAAAACAGGCATATTAATTAGTTCCAATATTGGCCACCAGGCTAGATAATTTGTGGGACTATACATTTACTTACAAGAAATGTGTGTGTGCATAGGTCTCACAAAAGCACAGCAAAATTGTCTTACTGCAATTTTTTTATACTGTGTAAATAAAGATTTCCCTTTCGGCTGGTCTACTGGCTTCTTATACTGTATGGTGCCCGGTGATGGAATTGTTTTTGTATTGTGATGTCCCGAAACGTGAACATAATTGTGTCGCTAGGGTGGGAAAATTAATTAAAATTGTAATTTTGTGTACGTAATACGCATATTTAACGTTAAGGATAACTTATTTACAGCTTGGCAAACTTATCTGTGAGTGGGGGACGCGCCACGGTATTAAAAATCAAAGTTTTAGTCGGTTCTGTTAGTACCGAATTTTGCCACACGCTCAGTTATGTGAGTCAGTGTAAGTGCTTAAGCACGGGTAGCTTGGCAAACTTATCTTTGCGGTAGACGGAGGCGCCACGGTCTATTAAAAATCAACATTTTAGTATGAACACAGTAGATTCTGATAGTTTTAAATTTTGCCACACACACAGATAAGTGTGTCGGAGTATAAGCTAATAAAGTAATCAGGCGCTCTCGCTCGCACTTTATGCGGTTATAGTGTGCGAGTGAGAGGGCTAGTATCTTTAAAGGCTCGGTTAAGACGCGACTGCTATAAATTACGACTGTCGCATATGTTTTAGGCCTAACAAGCCTAGAATCGATAATATTATGATTATGAAGTATATCGATAAAATTTTAATAAAATATACCCAGGCATATTTAGTACTTATCGACGGTAGTATTAATATAATATTGTGTCAATGTTTTTTATACATTTTTACAACGAATCAAAAATCATCGCTTTTGAATTAAGAATCGCTTGGAAAGTCAATTTTGGCTGTTTGTGTATGTTGTTAGGAACATTCTTATAAGGGAATATCCATTATTTACGTCATATATAAATATCTGACTCTCCATTTTACAGTTTTTCTTTTGTATTAGAATTTAATTATCTCATTCAGTAAAAAGTACTTAGGGGCTCATCAACGCCCAGCTCAGCCCTTGAACCTGAAGAAAGCTGAAATTTTACACAGCGATTCCCTTTATAGTAATTTATAATTTATTTATTAATTTCTCAGTTACATAGGAACACGATATCAACTGCGTTAGTTTGAATCTGTATTGCAGTTGCTAACGCCCACCTCCAGATACATGAGAAGTATAAACAGTCATGTGACCTTTTAGAAATTTGCACGAATGCGATTCCGCGGTCGGTCTCTATGGATAGTATAAAACTTTAGTTAGGCTAGGTAGGTACTCGTAGAAATAAGCTTAAATTATTTTTAAATATTTGATAAATTGCTTTTTTAAAATCCCTATTTAGGAGTCGTGTATATGAATGTGTTTACATTCGATAAAAGATGGGGAATCCCCTTTCTCTTAATGTATGACGTATTTGATGGATAGTCCCTTATTAGTGAGCTAGAAGGCCTTTTTAAGGCAGTGGAAATGTTTCCTACGATTTGGTACTTAAATGTCTATATTTGTGGAAGATATAGTTACTGTAAAATATTTTAACTAGTGATGTGCCGGATATCCGTATCCGTATCCACGGATATCCGCGGGTGATGAAAGATCCGTATCCGTATCCGTTACTTTTTTGACGGATCTTTTAACTTATTAATTTTCAATACAAAGATGAAATTCTATATATAGGTAGGTGATTAGGTAGCAATGAAAAACGATTAAATTCCATTCAATTATGTTTTATTTTCTTAAAATCAATAATATCCGTATCCGCGGATATACATTTTTAACGATCCGGCACATCACTCATTTTAACTACAACAATAATAACTGATCTTAGTAATTATTTTAAAATTTAAAAGTTAAGTTTTCTTTGCGTTTGATTCATTTTATACGGAAAGTCTAGCTGTTTTTTTTTAGTTCATTCGAAGTCACATTCCGTGAAAATATCATTCCCGAACGGCATTTATTATGAACTGATATTATGAAACAAAAAAAATATTTCCACCAAAATAAAATTAAAGTACGAATTGTATTATATTCTTATGATAAGTTAATATTTTTTGGTATTTTTTCGTAGAGATTTATTGATGTGACATTCCCATGGGATACAACGATTTATTTTTAAATAATATTTTAATTTTTAAATGTAAATTTTTATTTTGTTAAACATTTTTACTTTGTTTAGTAACTTTTTTTATCGATTTTAGATTTATTTTTTAAACAAATCAACTAATATTGATCGCTAATAGTCTTAACTGTCATAACATAGTGTAAGAGATACGAAACAAAATAACAGTAAGAGCTTTACCTATAACTACTACACACACACTATAGCGATATGCTAGCTGTCATTAATGTTTAAAATAATAATGTAAGCATATAAATAAATAAATAAATCGGAATTGAAACTTATTTTTTCATTTAATCTATATTTTATCCCTATATTTATAGCTATCTTTTGGACTATTGAACTTGAGCGTCCATTGTGAATGTAATTTAAGTGCTCAACCAAATACTACGGCTAACTATACTATTATGTGGCCAATTCTGTTTATCACAATCTCTAAACTAAACTAAAATGACAGCTTAAATAAAATGAAATTCTGCTTGCTTTCCGCAGGATTATAAAAGAGTGAGCAATATTTTTAATCCTGTCATTTTAGTTTAGTTTAGAGATTGTGATAAACAGAAGCCCCATTAAGTTTTCGCTGTTATTTGAGTAAGTTCATGACTAACTTCTGGAACCAAATACTTTCTGTTATCACATTTGCTTTTCTTAAGGGTCAACGCACACTATCTGTTTCATGTGGCCTTTGGGTGCTTTTTACGTGTTGAAGTGTTTTTCCTCTTGTGTCCGGTTTCTTATTGCTTTATATTGGTTAAAGGAAGGACAATACAGGTATGTTTATATGTAAATTACTTCATATCAAATGCGTTATGTGAAGCGTGAATATTTCAACATTCATATTTCAAAACTATTGGTCTATCGGTGTTATATTCTTTTCTTTGTGAAGAGTTTCGAATTCTTATATTATAGGTACTGATTATTAAAATAAATAGTACCTACTTACGTGACAAAAATGATGTCACAGTTCATAAATTAGCTCGATGTGTAAGAAACTAACGTCGAGTTCCTACTTTCAAAGTACTATCTTTAGATGTTACTTAGCAGCACGAGTCACGACGACCTCCCATTCGCAGTGGTAAATGCTTCGAATAATAAATAGGAAGTTCCGGGTTCGATTCCCGGCTGGACGAAATGAGATAATTTCTAAATTATTGTCTTAGGTCTGGTCTGTTGGGGGATGCTTTGGCCGTTACAAGGCGTGGCGCCGGTTCTTTCATATTTCATTGATACAATATATGTATAAATGCATGCAAGTCATGTATCTTACTTGTTAAACACCGCCTAGTCTTACTTAATATTTACGTTTATCATCATTGTCATATTTTGATGTGAACACTACATTTTAATCAGGTTTAATAATTTTTCCGCTAACAGGACGGACGTCACTGCAGTCCAAGTTGTAGAAAATTGCGATATCGACCCACCAGTCACCGTGGATGGTGAATTGGAACAAACCGAAGAATCACCACACCATGACAATAATTTGGCACCAAGCGAATTGGAGTCGCCTGAATTTGTGCAAACTGATTTGGCATCTCCTGGATTCCAAGACGATATGTACGTATTCTATGTGAACGAAAAAACTGATGAAAATATGGATCCGAACTTCGATAATAATCATATAAATTTAGAGAAACCTGCGTTACCACCGAAACCTGACAATTTGGCACCCGTGCGTTCAACGTCTGTTGCTGTTAATGACGAATAATCGTATTTATTGTTCACTTTAAAGACAATCCGTTGTTTTAATTATTTATTTATTCAAAATTAACATTGGCTCGCGATTGCAGATAATTTTTTTTTCGCGATAATCACATCGTATGTCCATGCAAGCTATCTTTGTGCCAAATCTCGTCAAAATGAGTCCACAAAGGCAAACAGACGGGCACAATTTCGCATTTATTAATTATATTACTTCTTACACACGTATTTAGTAAGTATGGATTTAATTTTATTGTAAATAGGTAATTTATAGGTGTAAATTAACAACGGCATTATTTTACACTAAGTAAATAATGCCCGCCAGTTTCCATGGGGCTGATTCTGTAGTGCACGATCTCTAAAATATAATGATACCATTAAAACCATAGATTAAAACATTGCTAACCCTTTCATAATACGCCCTGCAGAAAGTGACAGAACTAGAGTTTTAGTTTAGTTCGAGATTGTGTTATACAGAATTGGCCACAATTTCGGTCTAGCACCGCCTCTGACGATCATCCCAACAAGTGTAGAGTTTAGTCATTAGGTAACAAATGGGATTTTATTTTTGTACGAGTGTTTTTTTACTATATTTTCTTTACATTAAATAATGTTTACTAAATTACTGTGTTCTTTCTTAATTATAAAATCCTCCCGACAGAATTACGGCTACAGATGGCTAATTTCCAGTAGAAATGTGCGGGTAATAAATATAATAGAGTACACAAGTGTATGCGCGGTCGCAGGTGTGCACTATATATATTCTCATAGCCTGATGGGACGGAAAAACCGACAAGACCGGAGAGTGAGTGAGGCGCATGGGCGACAGATTTCTGTGATCTCCGAATTGCATGGAGACAAAACTCAGCCAACTTCCATCTCCGGGCTATTACTGAGAATTTCATCTGCGAAAACCCTAGTACTTGGCCCGATCAGAGTATCGAACCCAGGACCTCGTGAACCGCAGTCGACTATGCTCAGTACCAGCCCGGAGTTCGAAGTTGGCGGTGTTTCACACCCGTGCCTCGTAGAGCACGTTAAGCCGTCGGTCCCGGTTATTATCACTAACATGATAACAGTCGTTAAAGCCCGCCAACCCGCATTGGAGCAGCGTGGTGGGTCTAAGCTCTAATTCCCTCTCTCCTATGAGAGTGGAGGCATGTGCCCAGCAGTGGGACGTTAATAGGCTGTAGTGGTAGTAATAGTGCGACAAAAAGTCCGCGCGCGCTTTCATATAGAGCTGCACATATTATCGCGACACAACAACAGGTTTCCCATACGAAACGGGCGTTTACGTCTTACCCGCAGTGTTTACGGATACTTTTCGCAGTGTACAACAGTTCGCAGTGTTCGCAGTGTGCAGTGTGTGTGTGTAGTGTGTGTGTGTGTGTGTGTAGTGTGTGTGTAAAAAAGTCTGAAGAACTGGGATACAGAACGATTAAATAACGGTAAGTATGAAATAAAAGTCATTTTTGAATAAAATTGTGATGTATTTCAAACCATAGCCGGCAACATAAAATTAATTATTTTACACGACATACCTATCATTATATCATATACTACACAGAAGGTAGACGTAAAATATCGGGGAGCTTTAACAAAAACATAAAGCAACTTTATAATAGGTACATATTTAAAACTTCCGAATATGTATAAGTAATCTCAGATTTTACATTTTCTAGCTAGACTTTTTGCTATGTTGCGCGAAGCTGAGCTAAACTTCTTGGACGTAATTACTGCATAAATGTATTTTTTTAATTGTCTGTAGGAATGTTTCTTGTTCTAACAGGGTTATGAGCTTGATTTTATATTTTACTATGACACCGTCATTAGGAAAAACTGCTGCTTACTAGTAATAGTTTTTAGTAATCTCGTCAAGTTCTCAAACTTTCTTAGAGTTCTGTGGAACTACCCAACATAGCAAAAATCTATAAATGGAAAAATATTTACAAAAATATGGTGAAAATATAAAAAATTAAGATCTTTACAGTGACGAAATAACTTCGGCACAGAGTAAATAAATATTTACACGATATCAAAATTACAATAACGCAATTTAAATAGAACCTACTCCGATTTTGTACATTTTTCCAATTTGGAGAGTAGAAGGTTTATATGTAGAATATCGACTAAGCGCTGAGGACGTATATTTTACAAAAACGAAACGAAATCACGTCAAGTAAAGTAGACCTTAAGTTCATAGATTTAAGGACATGCAGATTTTAAATTACTTGCTGTTGATTATGCTCTCAATTTGAACTAATTTCAGCAATAAAACAAGGCGGTTAAGGTACATTTTACTTAGACGTTATAGTAAGAAACATGGTAAGAACATCACCAATGTGATGGTTGGATGGGAGTTATTAGTGTGTCTCTGCTATTCGCTCTCTCTGCAATATCGACTAGTCATCGTAGCGTGGCGTGTTACAAATATGTATCTAGCATAATTTAGGACGCGTCCGATTAAAGAATTCGATCAGTAACGAATTTGGAATGTTTACATTTTTACTAGAAAATAATTTTTATCTAAAGGTTGTTTTGGAGTCCGTAACGAAAGTAGTTATTTCCCACAAATATCACTCCATTTTTATTAATTTTCTTTGAACGTTAAATCGTAGCGCTTATTTTGCGAATACGATTTATGACGAAAATTAAACAATATGTAAAGAACAATGTAGAGAAGTACAGAATGTGTAAAAATACAGTATAGCTTGTTTATAAACACGGTTTATTTTTGATATTTGGATAAACATAATTATTTATTAGGTGAGAAATAGTCAAAACCACCGACTTCTCCTGATAATTCCTTTTCAACACAGCTAGTAACATCGCTATAATTTAAAACTTTTAATAAAAAGTCGTTCAATTAATATAAAACATTCTGGCTCAAGCCAAAAGGATTATTTACAGGAACTTTATTAATAAACCTCTAGAAAAGTGTTCGTCTAAAATACTCTAGCTAAGGAACTTCGATCAATGTGGCTAATTCTGTTGTACACAATCTCAAAAATAAACTAAATGGACAAGCTTAAATCTAGTGATATCCCTTTCCGCAAGACGCAATTTGAAAGGGATAACAATACGTTGGTATATTTTAGTTTAGTCCAGAGATTTTGTACAGCAGAATTAGCCACAATGCCTTTTTTGTCGAAAGCGAATCTAACAAAAAATTTGTCTCAAGAGTAATATAAATCTCTAACAAACTTATAATAATTGTTTATTTGGTGTTAACAAACAGTAAGTATAACCCGACTAAAAAAATCAAAGACACATTTTGGATGTAACATCCGTCAAATCGACTTAGCTCGTATAAAATGTAGCCTATGTCACCCGGACCAAAATAACGAATCGATTGACACCTAATACCATCAAAACGGGCCTAGTAATTTAGGTGCTACGGTGGAACATACATGGATACAAACATGCCTAAACACATAGCCTGGTAAAATTAAAGCCCTTCATTTTGGCTTTGCCTTAGTAAAAAAACAAAACCAGGGTGTTACACCCAATGTTGTTTGAAAAAAAAAATTCAATGCCGGACGCCAGAACATCAAAAACATTTAAATTTGTCTATAAAATAATTCGCCAATCGAATTTCAATAAATAAATTCTTTTAAAATTTTCTAAATTTGCATTCTAAGCCGCTTTGCATAGTACCTACTGTAAACGCTGCATGCGGCACAAATATTTTCGTCGAAAATTGAAACCTATTTCTATATTACGTTCCCACACTGAAGACTTACATTTTTTTTTATCACGACGCATAATTATTTTTTTATACATAAGCAATGTAATAAAAAGCCTTCCAATAAAAACATAAAATCCGCATTACTTAAACAAGGTATATTTTCTGTGTAACAATGATAAACTTGGTAAAAAACGAAAGTCCCTTATTCGCTTATTTTAATCGAATTCGAGAACTGAAATTACAAAAATATGCCTTATTCAACACGCGCGGTTAGCGCCTCGTACGAACTTATCTCACGACTTCATCACATAGAATACTAACTATTAGTACGTAAAGAAGCGACATTCTCAGCGCCCATCAATTTCAATAGCCCATTGGAGCTGACACGGCGGAGCCTCTGACTCGATTGCCCTCATATGTTTTGAAAGGATTCCATTGACAATATCTAAAATATAAATTTATGATTGACACTTTCTTGTACTTATGGCAAAAATTGGAACAATTTTTTGTGATTGTTTAGTTTTTTGAAGTGAAACTTCTTTAGAATCGTTGTGATTTGAAAATACGATGAAACGAAAAAGCGACACCAAAAAGTGACAAACATTTTCATAATGGGATTTAGCCTGCGAGAGAATGAGATAGAATACAATTTATATTTATCTCATTCTCTCGTAGGCTACTTTTCTGAAGTTTCACTTCTTTTAAATATTTATTCGCAATACTCAGCGACACCGGGTCAGATAAGTTTGTGGTATTGTAGTCTGGAATGTATTGATCTCAGGTCTGGAGTGTCGCGGGTGTGATTCGTTATATCTCGTGAAGAGCTTAAAATGATCCTATTGAGTAAGGTTTTTGACTTCGTTATAACAGTCAGTGAAGTGAAAGCTGAGAGTCGGTAGGTCGGAAATGATTTAGATACTGGCAACACGGACCATAAAACTCTTCATATTCTTTTCCCCGCCATTTTTCACAAGACATACTTACTACCGATATTCGTAAGTGAAGGTAGCAGGAAGTGTAGCATTTCAATAAAGGAATAAAACCCTACATTTCACATTAAAATAGATACGCATTATTATTAAGGGACCCAGCCCGCTCTTTTTTCTAACATTAATAATTACTGAAAGCATACTCAAATGGCAGCGGCAATTTTTCATTATACTTGTACAAATTAGGTTTTGAACACTCCAATCTTGAGTTTTATTACTTTTAATTGGTCGAAACATTCTGACATTATATAATAAAAAAATCAAGGCAGGACTGTTCAAAACCTTTATAAAGATTTTTTATCAAGATAAATAAGTATTTTATCATTTATAGGATAAAAGTAAACAAGGTTATTGATTCGGATTTATTTATATTATTTTAAAATAAAAATGTTGCAAGCATCAAAAATTATATACGAACTTCCAACTCATAAAATCGAATTATACAATAAATTCTTAACAATAATAATCAAATAAAATCACAGCATATTTATCTTACAAGTATATACAACTTCGACGGGTTTTCAAAAAATTTAGTCTCACGACCCACTTTGAGCCAAAAAAAAAAAAAAATTTTTTGGTGTGCTTTGTCTAGGTAAAAACTACACTTATTTATCTTGTCATGATACTATTTTGCGTCGAAGCCACTTACAATTATCACCTTAACAACTGAGAAGGATCGAGTCTACGACTGAATAAAACTAGTACAGCTTGGCAAACTAATTTGTGCGTGTGGAGAAGGCGCCATTGTCTATTAAAAAAATTGACAGGGACTGCCGATAGAAGTGAAATAGAATTTAAAAAACAACACTTTTAAAATAATAAAAATATAAATCTTAAAACAAAGGCATTAAAGTTTAATTACGAATGTACTATATTATTTATACTTAAGACCTTTTGTCTTAAGAAGAATGGTGTCGCGAGGTGTCAGTCACTGTTACACATCACTTTTAAATATAAACCTTAAAACAAAGGCATTAAAGTTTAATTACGAATGTACTACTTAAGACCTTTTGTCTTAAGAAGAATGGTGTCGCATTACCGACACCGTTCCACGAAAAAGTGCTCAACGCGCCGAAAGAAGTTTTCACTTCAAAAACAACATTTTTGAATCAACACATAGTAGATTCTGTTAGTTTCGTACTTCGCCACACGCACAGATAAGTATGTCGTAGTGTAAAGTTAACCACTTCAGGACAAAATTGCAATACCACCGTTTCCACCAAAAACGACGATTACAAATTCAACCACACAACGACTTGCATTCATACCTGAATAGAAAAAAAAAAGAAATTTAAAAATTACTGAAGGAAACTTTCGTATAAAATTTGTTAGTAAATAAATAAATATATTGCAATTACGTCCAGTCCAAAAGCTACAGTAAAATAATGCTTTCTATTCAATGCAAATAAAGTCACGGCTAAAATGCAATATTATGACGATTTTACAATAAGTGGTGGACTCTATAAATCTAGATTCATTTATTTGTTTTCAGGGGCTTAGTACTTTGTTCAGTTTAAATTTAGAAGTGAAGTGATTTTTACCACGTATTAATGTTTGAAATCAGCCTTATCTTTGAAATTACCCAAAAAGCAATTGTGGACCTAGAAAATTAAGTATTTTTCCAAAAAAAATTCATTAAAATACTTTTTATACATGTTTACTTTCAGGCTGGTTTTTGTTTTTAAAAAGTAAACCAAGGAATAGAATTAATTTCGTCATTTTAACTTATTCCCCAAGCAAAAATTATTTTGATAATTTCCATATTCTAAATAACTTCTTATTGAAATTAATGTACATACCTACTTACTATTGCTTAGTTTGTGAAAAGGCATAAAATGCCATATTTCAAGACCATTTTAGCCATGACTTTGGTTAGTAATTTATAATGGTACTAAATAAATACCATTATTTCCATACATATTATATCGACAATGATTCAACTTTACCATTGATATGGCTCCCATTAGCTATACAATACATACATTGAACTACTGTACATAACAAGCGTGTTACAAATATATAATAATACTTAGATTTTGTTAATGTATAATAAATAAAATAACTTACTATTTATTTTTAATTATTTACTATAAGACAGGATGGCAGACAATGAATTGTGAAACCCGTATTTTTTATAAATAAATATATTAAGTAGATTCTATTTCAAAAAGACATTTTACCATGACAAAACCAGCTTTGTACATAGATTTTATACAAAATCCCATACTAAGTACGTTTTGAACTTTTGAAAAATGTTGCAGATTTGACCTGTTGCCAAATACCTAATATGTATAAATATCAATTGCTGTTCGTTTGTCTCGCTAAACCTCGAGAACGGCTGGGCCGATATTGATGGTATTTTTTGTGTGTGTTTAAGTGGCTACCGGGATGGTTTATATTCATAACTGGACCCGGCAGGGGGCGCTGCAGTCGGGTTCTAGGTTCAGGGCAGGACAAGGTCTGCCGGGCCCGCTAGTCGAAACAAAAATTACGTCCTTTAAATCAATTCTTTGTATACCATCCCAACAATTATTGCAATAAGACACCATATATCGTTAGTATTAAGGTACACATTCGATTAATTCTTATCCTAGTAGTGAGTTAGGGTGAAAATGAACATTGAGCAGAAATGGGTATCACTTTATAAAAAACTATTTAAACAAATGGTTTATTCATTAATTAAGATATTTGTACCAATATGAATTTAAAGCAATTAAGTTTTTAACTAGGAGCATAGAAAAAGATAGACGGAGCAATTTTTTTCGGGACACAGTTCAACTAGTTCTGAAAGCAGATGCATCATAGTATATTTATTTGTATTCCAACACATATTATTAAGACATTTGACACTTTCAATGTTATTTTAAGTTGTTATAATATTTTTGTACACACAACAAAGTTATCTTCAAAGTTATGAGAAATCAAGTAGGTATGTTATTCAATACAACAAATCACATTATGTGGATGACCAATTTACCTATAATAGATTTTTACTAAACGTAAATTTGCACCAGTTTGCTTTTTTCAGAAAGCAGTTTTTTTTATTTACTTTTAAAAAATACTGTGTAAGTAGGAAGGATTGGCACAATAAATCATGTTAAACATATTTTATTTTATGATGCACTATGATGATGAATAATATGTGTATTATATATAACGTTTCATGACGTTTGATTGATAAAACAATGTAAATAAAAATAATTGCTACGTCTATCTTTTTTCATAGATCCTACATCATTTTTACATCAGTCCATAACTCAATCCACCCATTCCCCATACACCGAAAAGAACTAAAGCATTGGCCACACACAACGCGCAACGGAATACACTGCGAAATTCGTGCAAGACCTGAGGGACTCGTTATACTTATGAGAAAATACCAGAACGGCTAACAAATCGTTAGTTAGCCGTTCTGGTGTTTTCTATGGAAATGTATACGCATCCGTAAAGATGCGTAAACATGCCGAATGCATATCAAATTTGTATGGGCAAAAGTTAAATCAAGCTGAACAAAACTAGTCTGTTTACAAGTTGGTATGACTACGGAACCCTACCTTGTAGGACTAGGTGTTCTGAAACGCACTTGACCGGAGTTTTCTATTTATTTTGTCTATTTTCCTTCACGCTTTGTGAATGCCCAGTACTTTAATAACGAGCTTGCACATTTCGCTAACGTTCATAGAACATTGTAATAAAGTTGAGTAGTAAAATGGACCCAAAAGCGATTGCTTTAAAGTCGTTTTTTGAATCTTGAATCTATCAACATCATCGAGTTGTGAAAACTTGTACTAAATAGTGTAGAATAAATAAATAAATAGTAATATAATTAGTCGTTATAATAGAGTGCTAGTGTTGTGCATTACCTATCGTGGTGCTTATCGAGTAGGTACTCCTTGAGTCGCCTGAGCAAATGCTCTGACAGTTGAGTCACTTCCGGCCATTGCTTGAGCACAATCACCCCTACCATTACCGCTAGGCTTGTTGTTAGTACTCGCACCCTGAAAGATATAAGAAGTGTTTAACATTACTAGATGATACAACGACTTTCTCTGTATAGGTTCTCTAAAAATAGCATGTTTCTTTTTCCGGTATACGTACTTCTAATATTCATCATTAAGTGCTATGGTCCCCCCTTCGGGGCAGAGGCCAGATACTACTTTTTTCCATGCCGATCTGTCGGATGTCTTATGCTTCGGCTTGCCCCAAGTAAGGCCGATCTTTTTCGCCTTATCAAGTATAATACTCCGTCAAGTTTGTTTTGTATAACAAATGCGCCTCACTCCTAATATTACAAATGCGGAAATTTCTGTCTGCTACGCTGTCATGGCTCACGTGTACAACCGATTTTGACGAAATTTGGTACAGGGATAAATTGTATTCGGGGGAAGGGCAAAGTCTACTTTTTATTCCGAAAAGTAAGAGTTCCTAAAGGAGGTCTTAGGTTCGTTCACGAGACCTAAGACCTAGAGTTGGAGTTTACAGATTCTCGGTACTAAGTTAACTTGTTAACTCACGGACAGCGTAGTTGGTTACATATTTGACAATATTTTATGTCTGATCTAAGTTCGATTAAATACATATTATTATGTAATTGTTTATTGTAGGTACCAAATAAATAAAATACTAGCCCTACTACATAATGGAACCTGTCATAACTGGTGCGTAGGAAAGCAGTAACGCCAGCCGCAGTAGCGTGATCGCTACGTTGAGAAGTTTGACGAGTTCTAGGGGGCAGAGCTGCTGCTATCTCGCCGCAACCATTCATTGCTCTAATCTACTAAACTGTATTACCTAGAATGTAGTATTGTCATGCCTAGTGCGTAGGAAAGGCATGGCGACCCCCGCCACGGTATCGACCAGCAGTAACGCCAGCTGCAGTAGCGTGATGGCCAGGTTGAGCAATTTGACGAGTAGAAGTTCTAGGGGGCAGAGCTGCTGGTATCTCGCCGTAACCATTCATTGCTCTAATCTACTAATCGGTATTACCTAGAATGTAATATTATCATGCCTAGTGCGTAGGAAAGGCATGGCGACCCCCGCCACGGTAGCGACCAGCAGTAACGCCAGCTGCAGTAGCGTGATCGCCACGTTGAGCAGTTTAACGACTAGAAGTTCTAGGGGGCAGACCTGCTGCTATCTCGCCGTAACCATTCATTGCTCTAATCTACTAATCTGTATTACCTATAATGTAGTATTGTCATACCTAGTGCGTAGGAAAGGCATGGCGACCCCCGCCACGGTAGCGACCAGCAGTAACGCCAGCTGCAGTAGCGTGATGGCCAGGTTGAGCAATTTGACGAGTAGAAGTTCTAGGGGGCAGAGCTGCTGGTATCTCGCCGTAACCATTCATTGCTCTAATCTACTAATCGGTATTACCTAGAATGTAATATTGTCATGCCTAGTGCGTAGGAAAGGCATGGCGACCCCCGCCACGGTAGCGACCAGCAGTAACGCCAGCTGCAGTAGCGTGATCGCCACGTTGAGCAGTTTAACGACTAGAAGTTCTAGGGGGCAGACCTGCTGCTATCTCGCCGTAACCATTCATTGCTCTAATCTACTAATCTGTATTACCTATAATGTAGTATTGTCATACCTAGTGCGTAGGAAAGGCATGGCGACCCCCGCCACGGTAGCGACCAGCAGTAACGCCAGCTGCAGTAGCGTGATGGCCACGTTGAGCAGTTTGACGAGCAGCAGCCTGGGCGGCAGAGCGGCCGCACCGCCCGCGTCCCCGCCCGCGCCGCCCGCCCCACCGCCGCCGCCACCACCCGCCATCCATTGCTCTAATTTGCTAATCTGTAATATGACAAAGCTTGTGTTTCGTGTCTTACAATGGTAACGTGTTAAAAATGCAGCTTTTCTAAATTGGACACGCAGAACACTGAAAATATACTCGCATTTTATTCTGCGTATTCTCTTACTAATATCATAAATGCGAAAGATTGGATGGATGGATGAATGTTAGTCACGCCAGAACGGATCTGGATGAAATTTGACACAGAGATAGATCATAGTTTGGAATAACAATTCAATAAAAAATTAAAGAGTTTTATTTTAATATTAATTAAAGTGTCGTGCGGCGCACTATTTGAAATTTTGTAAGTTTTGAGCAAACCAAAGATCAATTCCTGCAGGACGTTGTAAAAGCCAATGAAAAAAAGTTTGGGGCTATTGTTAGAGTTTCTTTTTATTTCTATACGCCATTTTAAGAATTTCTAGTTTCTTTTGTACAGCTTTAGTTTAAGGCATTAAAGATTTTAGTTATGTGGTTAGTTAGTCATTAGGTATCTTGGGTGCCCCTAAAATAATTTCTTTTTCCTCGAGCTATGTGCTCCACTAGTTGGAAGATACTTTTTTTCGAATCAAATCTTATATTAGTTGATGGGAAAATACAAGTTACATGTTATCATACTCACTTTAGTTTGACATAGATCTAACGCCTCGTGTATGTCTCGTATTCGCTCTTCACTCTGATATTGTACTTTCTCCTCTACGTCCGTTAGTGCTTGTTTTAAATTTTCTACCTGTAGACATATTTTTAATGATATAAAATGAAATTAATGCATACATTAATTTAATGGTATAGAGTTTTTGAGTTTATGCAACAGAAATGTCAGTATGTCTGAGTACAACATCTAATTTAAACCGTATTTTCTTGTACTAAGAAACGTGAATTCCATAACAACAATACATATTAAAATCAAATACTAAATTTGCCACCATTGACGCAGTTGTGAGCGCTGTTTTTAAATTGGCGGTCTCGGGTTCGAACCCCAGCATCTCAAGTGGACGGGATCCAAGGTCATCAATCCCAAATTGACCCAATTTGGGAATTTGTAGTTTCTGAATATCTAGTTTAGTCTGGTGGGTAAAGACCGGCAAAAACGTTCCGCCAAGCAATTTAACGTTCCGGTACTCATACCCGGACCGGGTATGGGTTTAATATAACAGGTTAGTCCGCTACCATCTTTGACTGCATCATGATTCACCACCTGGTAAGATCGCAGTCAAGAGCTACATTGTAAAACAATGAGAAAAATACTAGTCTCTCTCTAGACTTTCTATATTTGCTGAATAGTACAGTGCGAAATAATGACTGACCTCGTTTTGATGTAGTTCAGTGAGATCATTGATTTGCTCCTCCAGCCGCTCCGTCTTGAAGCGCTCTTCCTGTAACGCCGCCGATAAGAACGACACCTCTTGTGACAAGTTCTGCAATGAAAACACATAATATGCTATTGTAACTTTGAAAGCTAGCGAAGGGTTCTTTAGAGAACCTTTAGACCGATGAATTAGAGTGAACTTGCCAACTTGTGTTGAACAGATGGGCCGTGAAAGCGTAGCAGACAGAAAGGTAGACACACTTTCGCATCCATATAATATTATAAATGCGAAAGTGTGTCTGTCTGCTACGCTTTCACGGCCCGATTCGACCGATTTTGATCAAATTTGTTACAGGGATGGGTTGTATCCCGGGGAAGGACATATGGTACTTTTTATCCCGGAAAACTAAGGAGTTCCCGCGGGAATTCAAAAAACTCCACGCGAACTCGCGGGCATCATCTAGTTTATAATATTGGATATGGATATGGATAATATATACCTTGAGCGCGTCCACTTTCTCTGCTAACCGCTCGTAGTCCTCGCGTCGCTCGCGCAACTCGTTCAGGATCGGCTTGATACAGAATGTCTCCGACATGTTGTTGGATCCCGACTGTGTTGGGTACCTGTTGCACAGTTGGAACCTGCATTTTATTTTAAATTTTGTCTGTTATTGCATCTTTCAATACTGCTGAACACAATTTGGTGGATTAAATATAAAAGCACAAACTTAAACTCCAAAAATAATTCAAAAATCTCAACAGTAGAAAAAAATCAAAAATAGAGTAAATAGTTTAAAATAATAAGTGTTATTAACTAAGAATGAGAAACTATTTTGTTTTTAAAATAAATTAAATAATATTGAATTGAACCAAAACATTACACGCACATAAAATTTACTTTTTTGGATTTTTGGTGGTATTCAAATCTAAAGTTTATAGCATATCGCATGATGCTCTTTGTTTCACATAAGTTTATCTGTTTAAGCGGATTATAGCTATATATTAATTTTCTTGTTCCTTGGTTAAGCTACCTCTTTTTTTTTTGTTTTAACATATAGGCTAGCGCTTGGCTGCAATCCTTGCATGCAAGAGGTGATACAGCCTAAGTTGGAGCGCGCTCGCTTCTATTAAAAAGGCACATTGTAGGTATTTAGTGTGCGTGTATCTGCATACTTATGCCTAGTTGGTCTAGTAGTTAGCATGTTCGACTGCGGCCGACGAGACCCCTGATTCGAGTCCCGGGTCGGGCCATAATTAAGTATCGAGTTTTTATGACTATCAATTCTTAGTACTAGCCCGGAGTTAGGAAGTTGGTGGTGATTCACCCCCGTGCCTCAGAGAGCACGTTAAGCCGTCGGTCCCGATTATTATCACTAACATGATCAAAAGCCCAACCAACCCGCATTGGTGGGTCTAAGCTCTAATTCCCTCTCTCCTATGAGAGTGGAGGCCTGTGCCCAGCAGTGGAACGTTAATGGGTTGTAGTGGTGGTGGTATACTCACGGCGCTCCTTCGCTGGTGACGGAGGAGGAGGGGGACGCCTCGGGCGAGTATTTGTGCGCGGGCGAGGCGGCGCTGGTTGCCGCGCGAGGCAGCGTGGAGCCGCGCCCGCCCTCGCCCGCCTCGGACGCGCGCGAGCCTTCCGAAGACGCGTTCGCTGCACGTTGTAGATACACTCAATACACATTATATGACTGTGCGTAGCTTACACACTTTGGTGCCTGTTTGGTAAACACACAAATCTTAAAAAGAAACTAAATTGACAAGTATAAAGTATTATTATTCGTACCAGCCCCCTTATTACGCAAAAATATTGCTACAGTGTAACAAAGTGTACAGTGTACGCTTTAGTTCTTTCTGATGGCACGATCTGAGGCTCAATAATAAAATTATTGTCTAAGAAAATCGTAATTGTATGAGGGTTTATAACGTATTACTTACTCGTTATGCTTTTTTTTATCCATTAGGTACAAGCTAGCCCTAAACTGCGATCTCACCTGATGGTAAGTGATGATGCAGTCTAAGATGGTAGCGGGCTACCCTGTTAGGGGCATGGCAGTTATATTAAACCGTACCCCTTCGGTTTCTACACGGCATCGTACCGGAACGCTAAATCGCTTGGCGGCACGTCTTTTGCCGGTAGGGTGGTAACTAGCCACGATCGAAGCCTCCCACCAGGCCAGACCAGGGAAAATTCAGAAATTATTAATTCCCAAATTGACCCTGCCGGGGCTCGAACCCGGGACCTCCGCACGTTAAGGCAACACACTGCGCCACGGAGGTCGTCAACAGTTATTAGTCAACAGTGCATGCTTAAACAGTTCGAGTTATACGATTACGATTTAGTTACACAATCAGGGGGCAGATTGGTTAACACTATTACGCTATTAGCGTAAATTCATTGTCACAGCAAGAATATATCACAAAATCAGCCAATCACAACAATGATTGAAACTGTGTCAATGACTGATGCTGGTTTTACAAATAAGGGGTACGGCTGTGAGCAGTACATTTTAACTAATAGCGAGAGAGCTTTTGAAGCGAGCTATTTGGATACTAATGCTTCAATGGCTTTGACAACTCTTTAGGAAATGTTGTTTCGTTATAAAAACTTTTCAGTGATGTCATTAATCGCGCTTTATTTAGCGGCTGCTATGTGATTGTGACAGTACAGTTCGTACTGCAGGGAAAAGGCTGGTAATACTTTTACACCAGTCAGTTTAGTTTGTATATTCGCCAGTTATCTGATCTTAATCTTATAAGTATCTAAAAAACTCTAGCAATTTGTTTCAAAAACACATTGAACACAGAAAAAAATATCATGGAAATGAAACTTAAAATGATTATTTTGTGCATGCATTTTTTTCACACATGGCATGCTCTACGCGATTTTTAATTCGGCTCTAAAACCTTTACATTCTAGATTTGAAATCGAATGACAATTTATCTCAAATCGAGATAAATAGCGGAAACAATGTGGGAATCATGTATTTATGACTGAAATTGTGCGACTAGATAAATAACCTTGTATGAAACGCTTCGGTGAATCGGAAACCTGTATCTATATACACAAAAATCAATGTTTGTATGTTTGTCCTGTATGCGTAGCGAAACCAAGATCAGATTGTGATGAAAATTTGGTAGTGATCTAGAGACGCCTATGTCCTTCCCCGGGATACAATCTACCCCTGTACCAAATTTAGAACTCGCTCTTAGATTTCCACATACTGCGCCAAGCAAAAATAAAAGGCTTGCATAGAAAAATAATATAATAAAATATGTATCATAGAACAAGATAGATATAGAAAGTATAAACTAGCATGTATTTACCTCTCAACTCCGCGTGTTGTGGGGCTGGCGTGCAAGAACGAGACGGATGATAAGCGTAGGTACATGTTACATTGCGAGGCATATGAATGCATATTATTTAAAGCTAAACGCACACCGGCTGAAGCGAAATCAAATAGACATAAAAAAATATCCGGTGGACGTTTAGCACATTTTATAGATGTAGCAAAAATGGGTGTGAAAATGAAAATAGGAATTCAATTTTAAAATGTGAAAAGGAAAGTTTGTGTATTGAACAAACAAAATAAGTACAGTGTATAATTATTAAAAACTGAAACGTAAAATTATTATTTACAAGAAGATAGCGTGCGTTTCAAATAAGAAAAGCATTGATTTACTTGAAATCTGATGTCAAATTTATGCTTATTGAAGATTTGTTTAACTTTTTCGAAATTTGTTGGTTTCTTTGAATATATAACGTCAAAATATACACCAAGCTATTCCGATAGGTCCTTCAATTGAACACATAGGCAAATGAAAAACCGTGACATAGCCTAGATAATATATAATTTTCTAACTTCTAAACAATTCACGTATTTCATAATAGGTATGTTAATTAAATTGTACACAGCGACAAAGCAGTGTCGTGAAACAATGCATCTTTAGAAACTGATGACTTTACAAGGCTAGAAGTCAATAGTTTAATATAATAATATGTTATACGTAAGCGAGCATAATTACTTATGTACATACATAATTTTTTACACCTTTGGTTTACGGAGTTTAAAATAAAAATTGAAAAGGAACTGATTCTGACGAGTTTTCAATCGTTTCAAATATTTTACAAGAATTAAGCTAAGTTATATCTACTTCTGATTCTTATATATTATAAAATCGAGCTATATATAGTATAATAAATCGAATATATACTTATTTTCCGTTGGTATACAGGCAATATTGTATTGGTTCATGGTCATGACAATTTATAATAAATAACTATACCTTGATTTAGCTAAAACACCCGTGTACCACAACTTTCGTTGGCAATCCTCAAGGATACCGAGTTACTCAAAGGCTAAACTTAAGTAAAATGTGTGTCACTTATGTACAATTTTTCGCATGATTTCCCAGTAAGATGACACTTACAAGTTATAAGTAACAAATGCCACAAGCTAAGCCGATTAATTTAACTGAAACAAAGCAAATATAAAACAACATACATTTCCGTCGGCATTTCCTGCACTTTTTAAAAAACATCGCACATCGTAACTTCACATGCCAACATTTTTTAATCCTTTACATTTCACGCAATAACAGACTATCCCGTGATATTTATAAAGACTACAATCGCCCGTCAAACATATTAAGTTGATAAAACGTTGTAGCGCCCCTTTAGAGGATTCGATATGACTAAGTCACAAGTAGTGGGTTGTCTATGCTCTTGACATTGGATCTTTTATCTTTGGACTATCTGACACAACGGTATAACGACCTTGAGATGTTAAGATAAGAAAATAGTATGTGTTTATTTGCTGTAAAAACTATTTTAACAATAAAAACTAATATTAACACAAGGTAATCTTAGTTTGTTTTGTATTATTGCTGTTAGTTCAATATATAGGCATTCCTAAAACCGTTAAATGGCCGAACAGAACCGACAATCAGCGTGTGAACAAAACAGGCCTTAGGCCAAGGTTACAAACTTGGATTGAAAATTATTATTTTTATCAAAATGTGATGAGAAAAATACGGGGAAAAATGGGTAGTTAATATGGAAGTGACAGAATGGTAAAGTTAGGCACAAAATGGCACTACGCGACATACTTACAGGGACCCGTGTTTTCTGCGAGACAAAACACGAATATTAACACATATCACACACGTTCATACAAACGATGGAATCTAGCAGAATTGTATCATATGAAAGTGACATAATAATTATGGTAGGGTCAACTTAGAGCTCCCATACACGGACATTAAGCAGTCATAGCTGATCGTATCAAGGTGCGACTACTAAGCGAACTTTATTCTTCCTTACATTGTCATGCACGAGACCGCTGGAATAGTCGCGACTGCACCTTACAGTCGTGCGGTCGGTCGAGCAGTTCCAAGGCACACGCAATCTCTAAACTAAATTAACATGTCTAAGACAAAAGGATAGCACTGGAACCTGGAAATTTAGTTCAGTTCAGTTGTTTAGTGGTGGTATATCACCTATACACCTATAACCTACTTTGCATGTGAGCGTAAACACAATGGAGGCGTGTTAATATTTCAAATTAGACGTCCTCTAATTCAGAATTGGTCACACTGACTGCTTTAGACTTCGCCGAACTTTCAAATGCTCTAACACGATTGTTCCCTTCCAAACTCCAACTACAGGCCGAGTGGGAGTTTTTTACGTATTCGATCGCGGGAAAGTTAACTTCCATTAATGTGGAATTTATAGAACGCTGACTGTCAAGCGCTCGATTCCATATAAATCGTAGCTAACGTTGTCCATGTGTCGAATATAATGATGTCGATTGAATGGGAAGAAAAACTCCCACTAGGCACACTGTAGTTGCCAGTTGCCACTGACTGCTCGAATAGTTTCGCTTTTAACTGCTCAAGATTTCCGTGTATGGCCGCTTAAAATATTGGCGTATTACCAAACTTGTTTGCAATAATAGCAATTCTTGCTGTGAGACCGTGTAACTCCACAAGTTATAAATATAGCTATAGTAAATAAATAAATAAAAAATAAAAACAGTTTACACTAATACTAAACATTTCCATACAAGATTCATTGATTTCACATCTCCACAGAAGATGATCGCAGACATAAGTTTGGTAATATGAGGACAGCCTTTAAGCTTATAGCCTTAAAATTGCACAAAAAAGTCGTGGAAAAAGTCAGCATATACTGAAATGAAAACTTACTTTAGACGACTTGCGAAAGGCCAAAAATCATTGGAATGCTGTGCCTATATTATTACGGTATGTGTTTCAAACTAAATGAAAGCTGTAAAACTTTCACAAATCGTCTAAAAAAAGCACATCAACAGAGCAATAGAAACGAATAGAAAAAAGTAACAATATATTTTGGTACTAGACCAGCAGTGTTGTCTTAATACAGACCATTTCTATTGGCGTATAAACGATGTTTCAAAAAGATCGACAAACGTTTTATGGTTCCATAGGTACCATACCCCCGGGTCCGGATGTCTGTCGTATAATGTCTTCTCCATGTTAATGCCGGATCATAATCAGTAAGTCGTCGGAACTCAAAGTTGGAGTTGTCCAAGGATACACTTGCGAATTGCCATACTGATGATTTTGGTCAGTAGAAGGAAAGAACCGAACGAGGTGTCCAATATTGACGTCACGAACATTTAATTTCCGCCCACAATACCGCTAATGGTTGTAAACAGTGTGATAGAAGATGTCAGATACATACCAGAAAGTTGTTTGATATTGTCCTTCATGTATAGTATGTATTTTCAGTGTGATATAGATAATTTAATCCAAAATTCGCGGCCCACTGTTTTTCGTCTCATCAAGAAAATTGCTATGGTATATTACTTTCATAAAGTCTACTTTTTATGATCGTTATTAGGTATATTACTTTCCCATTATACCTATATATTTTACATTCAAGTGTTCTGGATGCGCCTTCGTAGATTGAACGACCTTTATTAGATAGTATATAAAGAACGGAAAAACTTTCAATGAGCTGCTCATGCGATGAGGTCACTCACGTTCCTGTATTGTACCTGTTAGGTAACGCTACAGGGTGTACCAATTTTACTCATAATATTAGACATTAGATACAGACCGGCTATTTGTGCGATGTCATTCATGTAGTTCCTATATTATCGGGTGTATTTTTTAAGGGTGATAGTAGTATAATACTGCGACTAGGTCACTCACGTTCCTGCATAGTTCCCGTTAGGTAACACAACAGGGTGTACCAATTGTACTTATAATATTAGACATTAGATACAAACCGGCCAGTTGTGCGGTGTCATTCATGATTTAGTTCCTATATCGGGTGTATTTTTTAAGGGTGATACTAGTATAAAGCGCAAAACACACAGAGAGTGGGCGCGGGTTGGGTCGGGTGGGTTGAATTCCTTGTATCTTTCTTTCTCTGTATCACCCGACCCGGCCCGCACCCGCTCCCTGTGTGTTTTGGCCTTAATACAGCGACGAGGTCACTCACGTTCCTGCATAGTACCTGTTAGGTAACCCTACAGGGTGTACCAATTTTACGTATAATATTAGGTATTAGATACAGACCGGCTATTTGTGCGATGTCATTCATGTTTTAGTTCCTACATCGGGTGGTGTGATAGTAGATAAAGAATGGCGAGTTGTACGACGTGTCAAAAACTTTCAATGAGGTGACTCACGTTCCTGGTAACGCTACAGTATGTACCAATTTTACGTATAATATTAGACATAAGATACAGACCGGCCAGCTGTGCGATGTTGTCCGCCGAGCCGAAGCGGTTGGACCGTGAGAACAGATGCGCGAACTCGCGCGGCGCCGACATAACGCTGCCGCCCAGACCCGTGATGCCATCGCGGATGTTACCACCTACGTTCCTGTGCAAATCGTTAAGAGTTTAAAAAATCTTTAAGAAATTAAATGAAATGATTTATTTATTTCACATAGGACAATGTCACTTATGATACGTCAAGTCTCTACCACCGGTTCGGAAAGCTGCTTCTACTGTGAAGAGCCGGCAAGAAACTCAGCAGTTGCTCTTTTCTCAAAAAAAGAAAGAGGTTACAATATTTAAGCAACACAATACATACGTAACGCTACAAGTATTACGCTGACTTGTGGGTCACTGGATGCGAGGCCGGTTGCTTCCATGCAACTTTGTCGTTAATAAAATCGTCGATAGTATAATAACCTCGATTTAACAAAAGCTGTTTGACAGTCTTTATATTTTGTAATGGCAAATCTAGAAACTCTTTTGGAACCATGTTATAAAAACTTACACTCGAGGTGTACGTTTTTATAACATGGTTTTCCCACAAGGAAACAAAGAAAAGGAAACAAAGAAGAAAAAATGAATCCCAAAAGGCTTCAGACAGGGTCGAAATGGGCTTTGGGAGAACTCCTTATACGACAAAATTCGGGCTCATTACGATATTGTATGTATTTTACATTATTCATATTACATTAAAATATGTCACATAACAGTACACACATTAATTACAGAATATTTTTTTCCCTTTGCCCTTCCAGTAATGTTCTAGTTGAGAATAGTAATTCTGCGAACGGCTCTGAAGTTTGGATGAAATTTCGTATTGAGCCAATGTTTTATTTTCCAAGGAATTTAGATATGATGATATGTAAGTGTCATATACGAGTTGGCCATATAACACCACTAGATGATTCCCGCGACTTCGTCCGCGTGGATTAAAGTTTTTTGATTCCCGCAGGAATTTTCCGGGATAAAAGGAAGCCTATGTCCTTCCCCGGGACACAACCTGTCCCTGTACCAAATTGCATCAAAATCGGTTGAACAGTTGGGCCGTGAAAGCGTAGCAGACAGACAGACAGACAGACACACTTTCGCATTTATAATATTAGTATGGATTAAATTTAAATATTTCTAAGCGCCATGGCACCGGTAAAAAGTGAAGGCACTATAAGAGCAAGAGAAAAGCGTATTTTAGTGTTCAATATCTCAAATATACTTACTTTAAACCTTGTCCCATATCCCGTAACACCTCTCTAGGCTGCCTATGGGACTGTCCACTTGTGCCGTGTTGCTGTAAAGGAAGATATAAAACTATATGTAATATACACCAATTAATGCAAAAAAATGTTGAAAAACGCGCCTAAAAAAGTTTTCACTTCAAAAAAGCTCTAGGTCCCAATGAAACCTACCTCCCAGCTCTTGATCCGTTTGTTGTAACCTTCTAGTTTCTTCTGCAGCTGCACGATACAAAGGGCGCTCTTCTGGTTTTTCTTCTCGAACACCGCCTTGATGCGTTGAAGCTGTTGTTTGTCGGCGTTCGCTGCTAACTTCAGGTATTCATTAACGTTATCTGCGAACAAGATTGAAGTCTGTGGAAAGAGTTATCCCATTTCTAGCAGTCAGTCGGGGTATCTTATTTCAGGGATATCTGTTTTTTATGAGCCATTATTTTAAGAAAAGCAAAATTATTGTGCAATGTTTCTAATGTTCCAGGAGAGATGAGATATTTCTTCAACCGAATACGTCATCTTATCTGTCATTTGACCAATAGTGATGGGAACCAGGACCATCATTATTGATTGAATGGCAGATGAGATTACGTGATTATTAAATAGAGGATCTCCCAAAAGTCGTAATATCTACGTTCCCTGTTAGTTTTACGTTTGAAACCATTTTAAACTATCGATTTAATATAACAATACGTCACTTTATTACCTACTACCTAATATGTTTCTTCTTACCCCAACTTTTCTCTTTATATTGTACGCAATGTGATTTCAAATTTTGATGACGTCACTGTATGGGATGTTGTCTAAAATACTGATATTTTAGACAACATCCCATACAAAGCGCGCGTTTTGCGTTTAAAAAAGTTGCTTAATTGACTAGTAGTCATAAATTCCGGCTAACAATAGTCTCCTAGAATGTCTATACCCAGTTAGGGTTTTTTTCAAAGAAGGCTCCTTACCGTCCCGTATGGTCTGCTCCAGGCGGATGAGGTCCTTGGTGCGCTCGATCTTGCTGTTGAGATGAGCGATGGCGGCTTGCGCTTTTGCTGACGTCGCGTTGCCGCCGTCGCTCTCATCTGCCGGCACTGCAATACATAAAATTCATTTACTATTTTCTGTCCAATCATTTATTTTACTTTTGACAGCTCGAGCAGCTGTTCTAATGCGTTACTGATTCGGTTTTTGATAATTATCAACTTTCTTTATGAAGAAGTTTTAATCGTTTTGACACATTGATATTTATTTGTGCTCAACATATTTTATTGTTTCATAAATATACCCAAGCATTTTACCTGCGTGTAAGAAGTTTGCCTTTTTTGTCGATGGCTGCTTGTCAATAATTATGAAACTGCATAGGTGTGCATATGTCAAAAGTAAAATAAATGGTTGGACAGAATATAATAGCCATATCCATACTTATAGGCATGGCGATAGTTTTTTCGCCTTTTTATCAACATTCTCATTGGTACACTAAACACATCTCCGCTCTAGTGGATTCTGGGTTTTCAACCTTTAGTTCCTTTACGGACGGTTGAGGACACGTATGATTTTGTGTACCCGCGCTACTTCATAGATTATTATTGTAGTCTATTTTCCTTACAATAAGGAAGAGAAAGAAATCGCAGAATACCCGTTGTCCTAGTTTAGCGATAGAAGCGACGCGACGCCATAGGAAGACAAACTTATCTACACGACACATTAGGCTACGTGAAAGGTCTACTATTTGATCAGGTCGTCGCGTCGAATCAGGTCGCGGTGTCGCTTTTGTCGCTCACGTAGGACAACGGGTAAGCGATACGCAAAAATGACGCGATCTAGTTTTTAGTCTATACTCTATAGTCTATACGTTCGAAGCCTCGGAAGGTTTATTATTGAACGCAGCCGCGTCAAGTTAACGTGAATAAGCACTGAATGTCTAGTGTCTACTTACGCCCTAAATATACTGTTTCATGTAGACAGTCATAGTACAAATCACAGGCTTGAGATCTTGCCACCGTGTCCGCGATAAGATATGGCGGAGCACTTAATAATCTCTTTCGTCTGAACATACCCCCGAAATCTAACCAGCAAGCCTATAAATACTCCAATGTGTATGTTATTTCTTTGTCCAAACGACTCAAACACCGGACCCGTAAATAGGGAGTCAAAAAATCGTAATCCGAAGGCTATGGCCGCCTTTGCAACGAATTGTAGCAAACTTGTCCGGTTCAAAGTACAAGTTACACTTTCACACAATTACAACTATTAAAAAACTATTCGTTTGTTAGTGAACAAGTAAACTATAATATAACCACTGAGATGTACATTATAGTCCTATAAGCTTGCTTATTTACACAGTTTTTCTGTAACCTTAATAACACTTATATACACGAGACGTATTAACACGTCGACTGAAATAACAATAATGTATTTTTATCGCTTTATGTTGTTTAATTAACAAGGAAAATAATAGGGAAATCTATTTATATAACAATTATAACATAACTAGAACCCGATCTGGCTTCACAAGGATTTTTTAATTATTGTGTGTTAATTTTAGAACTAATATACGCTAATATACGTCGCGGATTTTTTGTTAACTATATGACAAGACCCTTACTGTACACTGTTTTTGACGTGAAAACGTCTTATAAATCGGTGAACACCGGCTGCAAGCACAAAAAAGTGTCACGTTCCGCCTGAACCTGAGCGTGCAAGTGAGAGCGCGGGACAAGCGATAGAGAGGCACGATCGCGTGACGTCAGAGCTAGCAGTTCCAATAGTTCCGCTACTGGAACGCCACCACGCGAGCGCGCGATAGAACTTCTAGTTATCACGTAAAACTATCGTCCGTAAACCGACTTTACAGACAACCGTATATTTTTTTAAGAATCCTCGTTCAACTAAAAAATAAACCTATAAAGGTTTCAACTAGCAGGACTTATTCGGCAAATAATCAGTTTCACGAATGTCATTTAAAGCTTTCGCGAAATAATTTTATCTGTTCGTGAATAGCATATAGAAATCCCTACAGTAGTTTCTGAGATTTGCGCGCGCAGACAGACGAGCAAGTCCGACTTTGTTTTATATAGTTAGTAGTCATATAGTACATTGCATACTATAATGTTCCACTTATTTATAATTAAAATTTTGTAATCTATAGGAATAATAACTCACCTTGATTATAGTCACCATCCTGTCCTGTAAAATAAAAATAAATTAATAATGTTTTTGACTACAGTTACATAAGTATGTAGTTTCTGTACAGGTCCAGTCACGTAAAAAGAACGCTGGCCGTTTACCTGCGTATGTACTGAGCGATTTATCGATCAGTGCGCGCTATTGGTTCATCAGTTGAACCATGCTTCCCACTCTGAGATTACGCTAAAATCTATGATCAGACATCCCCTCCACTGTCTGACTGTGACGAGACATATATACGTGCACTTAAGTTGTATTCTTTTTTTTTACGCCACTATAAATTAGACCTTGACTGCAATCTCACCTGATGGTAAGTGATGATGCAGTCTAAGGTAGCGGGCTAATTTGTTGGGTGTATAGCAGTTATATTAAACCCATACCCCCAATCGGTTTCTACACATCGTACCGGAATACTAAATCGATTGGCGGTAAGTCTTTGCCGGTAGGGTAACTAGCCACGGCCAAAGCCTCCCACAAAGCCTCCCAAAGTAAGATAGCAAGGGCATTACAGACCAGGTGATGGATTCACTTGATGTGCTTTAGAGACGTTTTGCTAAGAGCTAATGAAAATACACACCTCTATATGCGGGCGAGCCGTATTCGTCCGCAGACAGTGCGTATGACACGTTCGGACTCACCACCGCGTACGCATAGTCGCTTGGAGTCAGTATATTTGACATACTCTTCTTTTGCGGCGAGTCTTCCAAACTGCAACCATCAGAATTTACTTTATAAACATTGAGTTAATATGTAATTTAATTAAAGGTCTAGTATTTTGAGATTTTGCATGTAGGTTCTCTCTGAAATGTAAACCCACCGCACCAACTAAGAAAAGATTTTAAGAAACTCCATCTGAACGAAGCCCAGGGCGGATTAGCCAATCATCACACAAAATACCATGGGTAAAAGATGAGTAATTAAGATAAATAAAGATTTAACCGTCTTCCCAGTCTATCATGACCATGATCAACATAACAGTAAGTCATCTTATATGGTGTTAGGTTTTGTTAAGAGCACCAGCTTCCTTGATATGAGGTAAGACTATTGGGCCTGCTCCCTCTAACACTAAATAAATTATAATCTACTCTACAGCTGACGCCCGCGACTTCGTCCGCGTGGACTGTGGTTTTTTGATTGCCACGGGGACTCTTTAATCTTCCGGGATAAGAAGAAATATATGTGTTATTGGAATATAGTCTGGAGACTATAATCTATCTCTGTGCCAAATTTCATCCAGTTCCGTTTAGCCGTTCTGACTTGATTGAATAACAAACATCCATCCATACTTCCATCCATCCAAACTAGCTAATAGAAGAAAGAAAGCTAAAAGAAGAAGCCAGAATAAACAGCAGAACGCGACTTTTTTGAGTCGATGTTTCGAGCCTGTAACGTCTCAACCCATAGACGTCCACTGTCCACGGCTGGTCGAAGGTCTCCTTTCTCGAATAGGGTTGATGACAACTCGATCAAATCAGCAACTCTTTAACCTTAAAAACGCGCTTCTAGTATGGAAGTTTGTATGAAATACATAGTTGTGACTTGTGACGACATCAAATTTCAACGTACTTTTTTCCCTTATCTATAATTAGCTGATGTCCGCGACTTCGTCCGCGTGGTAGGTTTTTCGGTTCCCGCGGGAACTCTTTAATTTTCCGGGATAAAAAGTAGCCTATGTGTCATTCCAGACTATAATCTATCTTTGTGCCAAATTTCATCCAGATCCGTTCAGCCGTTGGGGCATGATTGATTAACAAACATCCATACATCCATCCATCCAAACTTTAGCATTTATAATTTATTTGATTATTTGATTTAAATCAAACTTACAAACTTAAAACTAACCGAGAATGTGAATTTTTTTTGACATAGTCATCGTCACTATTGAAGAGGTAAATTAACACGGTGCCCTGCTTGTGGATTCTTGATAACCTAGATATTAAAAACATTTTAATATGTATTCTAATTACTTACTCTCTAGAGCTATTGACTGTGGTGTTCGCAGAGAGTGGGCTATTGCCCATATCTCTGGAGTGCGACTTGACATGTAGAGCCCTGACATCTCCATGGCGAGACGACTCCTGGAAGATGTAGAGGAAAAAACTTTATATAAAATAATTCAATTTATTCACGACACATATATTGAACGATTTTTTCAGCCTTCAAGAGACTTTTTGAATATGAAACTGAGGACCAGCGATATCTATGAATTTTGGAACAATTAGGTTTTCTTTAAGGATAACCCATTTAAAGACGGCCTCCGGCACTAGTACTACGTCTCTTGGGTCCGTGTTAATAAGCCGACATCAGTTGAGGACAGGTTCTCAAGTATCGGCCTTAAGCATAGTAGTAGTCTTTATATCATCTTAACACATAGGTACAAAATTATGCATACAAAACAAAAGATAGGAAACCGTAGTAATGCACAAAGTGAAAAAAACAAAGGGTTTAAAGGAAACCCGAGAGTACGAAGCTGATGACACTAGGTCTCGGAGCTCGTGCTGCGGATATCATATATTGACTAATACTTGAGAACCTGTTCTTAACTGATATCAGTTTATTAATTCGCAACTTTTCATTACATACATACATCATTACATACTTCATGACTTAAGATTAGACTTAATGTTAACTTACATGGTGAGTACTAGAAGGCGACTGAACCCTCGATCTGATGACGTCATCCGTCACAACGGCCGGGTCCCGCAGGTCCGCGGTAGATGGCGACTGACTTCTACTAGACCCCTTGCTATGCCCGTGTCCTATTTGCAACGTATCCATTGCGGACTACCAGCTAAAATTTGCCGATGTAAACCTGAAAAACAAAATCGATATATCAGGACATTTTTTCTTTTTGCAGGGGCGCATTCGGGAATTTACAATTTCTAAATTATTGTCTCTGGTTTCGTTTGGGACCAAACCAACCCCTTTGAAGTCTTCGGCTATCAAAATGCCCAAGGGGCGTATTCTCTATAAAACCCCCCATTTATTTATTTACCTCACCTAAATACCAATTTTCGGAGGTCCCGGGTTCGATCCCCGGAAGGGTCAATTTGGGAATTTATAATTTCTGAATTTTCCCTGGTCTGGCCTGGTGGGTGGCTTCGGCCGTGGCTAGTTACCACCCTACCGGCAAAGACGTGCCGCCAAGCGATTTAACGTTCGGGTGCGATGCCGTGTAGAAACCGAAGGTGTATGGGTTTAATATAACTGCCATGCCCCGAACAGGTTATCCCGCTACCATCTTAGACTGCATCATCACTTACCAACAGGTAAGATCGCAGTCAAGGGCTAACTTGTAGTTGAGTTCAGGATCGACAGCAAAGGACAGAATTCATAAATGATAAATGATTTATTTATTTCACGTTAAGATTCATAAAATTAGGATGTCTCTTTTAACATAGGCGACATTGATTTCCCCGTAAAACGAGCACGATGCCACTTCCACCTACCTACTTCTATATTCCGTGGGAATTTCCCACACTGCTTTTTTAGTATAAATTAAAATTTATAAATAAAAACCAATAAATTTAAGTCAGGATAAATATTTTCATATCTCTGGGATTTTAGTACTAATAATATGCGAGCAATTAATATTGCTTTAATAGCTAATTATTTCGATTGTACAATCAAGCCTTATCAAAGGTCAGTGTTTGTATCACGTTGTATGAGGGTATGCATCTACGATTACAATTTTTTTTATTCAAACGATCCAGTCAACGTTTTAAACCGATTTAAATATTATGAGTGGCACAATGACCGTTTTAACTTTCAATAGCATGTTAGTATATTATTCTATTTTAGAACACAAAACAACCTTGGAACACAATCAGTGATTATCTCGGTAATCGGTAACCTAGGACATGGTGGATTTTATTTACAATTTATTTTAGCATATTCTTTTTGGATAGGTTAAATCGCTCCAAATGCAGGGGCGATTATACCGATTTAGAACAAACATAAACCCTTCGCTCTGGCTTTGGTGTCCAATCCATGGGGGCTACTATAAACTTGGCGACCGAAATATGAAAGTACTTCTTCATGCGTCGTTGCCTTAACTTTGACGGTCTTGGCACCTGTTCGATATCACTGGCGTGCCATTCATGAGGCATAGAAGCAATGCTTACCCTTTTAGACCTAACCTAAGAGTTGAAATACACTAGGCCAAGTCGTATGCGGCAGGACTCGGGAACCCACTGCGTTATTATGCCAAGAAAAGTCCTACCATTAGTGATTACATTTTTTGAAGTGAAAACTTCTTTAGGCGCGTTGAGCACTTTTTAGTAGGGGGTAAAAATGTGGAAACGCTAGACCGACACCGTTCTTCTAAAGACAAAAGGTCTTAAGTATAAATAATATAGTACATTCGTAATTAAACTTTAGTGCCTTTCTTTTATGGTTTATATTGAAAAGTGTTGTGTAACCGTGACTGATACATCGCGACACCATTCTTCTTAAGACAAAGGGTCTTAAGTATACAAAATATAGTACATTCGTAATTAAATTTTAATAGTTTTAAGGTTTATATTTTAATTTTTAATTATTTTAAAAGTGCTGCGTTGTTATTTTAAATATTCGTTTTCATTTCTATCGGCAGTCCCTACGACTGCCAATTTTTTTTTGTTATGACCTACAAGAAAACCTGCCTTGCACACGCCAAAGTTCTATAATATATACCACCCTTTTCTATCGACTGTTTCCTATATAACCTTACCTGATCAACATATTTTAGAAGCATTTCGTAGAACTGGTGGAAATTGGAATGCTAACCACAGTCCTATTTCCTAACATAAGAAAACTGCGCATTTGCTCCATATTAAACGCAAATTGGTCCGCAATCATCATATCGCAATTAACATAGTATGATATGGTATTGCTGCGCAAATCATTAGCCTGTCATTAGTCAACCACGCTGCGTATGCAATGCATACTAAAAAGTTATGCTAAAATGTACCGACCGTCTAACTTTCCCAATGTCAAACGCCTTAGAAGGGGCGTGACCGAGAAGTTTCCGAATTGATTTCATTTATTACTGGTGCGGAAAGAAAACTGGTGTTTCTACTATAATAGTTTTTCTAGGTTGGTATAGGTGGTTTTCTAGGTTGGTATAGGAATAGCTTAAGAATAGCCAATCAATGGAATAATCTGGATGAAATTTGGCACACAGATAAACAAGTCTGGACTAATACATAGGCTATACTTTTTATCCCGGAAAAGTAAAGAGTTCCCGAACCGAAAACCTCGATCCACGCGGACGAAGTCGCGGGAAAATATATCTAATATCCAATCAGGGGATCCTAGTGAGGGATGAAGTTTTGGGTTCTCGCCTAAGCGATCTTTTTTTCTTTTAACCCAATTCAATTCAATTTATTTAAAACATGTAGGACATACAGATGTCTCTTATGCATGACGTAGCATAGGTAGGTTTTGACTCCGAGAAGAGCCGGCGAGAAACTCAGCAGTTGCTCTTTTTTTTTAATAATCTATTACAATACTTAAGTAAGTATAGTACATATAAGTTAAAATACAATACCGTAAATATTAAAGTATTATTTTAAGTTTCTGATAATTTATTATTTCTTAACCTAAGGGTGCATGACTCATCAACCCCAGCAATGACGATGAAAAGCAGAGACATTCAATATATGTGACAGTGTAAAATTCTGTCTAGATTCTAAGTTGATAGCCGGATCACAAATAAAGAAGCTATAAAAGTTGAAATCAGGTGTTATCGGCCAGACACAACAGGCGGTCAGTAATATGAAATTATCGTTTGAATCCGCTTTACCGTATCTGATGGATAATTAGTCCGATGGAAGTGGTTAATTTTTGAGTAATGGTTTAGTGGTTAGCGTGTTGAACCGCGGAGGGCGAGGTCCTGGATTCGATTCAGGGTCGGCCTCAAAATAGTTAGGCATAGGTTGGTGTTTTCTGTCAAGAAATGTTCAGTCCTAGCTAATTCTATACTTAATATTATGGATAAATGCGTGCGAATAAAAGTGCTAGTTAGGAGTCGGTTACGCTTTTCACGGCCCATCTGTTCAAGTTTCAACCGATTATGATGAAATTTGTTGCATGATGTAGAATCCTCTCCTGGGGAAGGACAGGCTACTTTTGTCGCGGAAAACCAGAGCTCCCATGGGAGTTTTCAAAAATCTACGCGGACGAAATCGCGGGCACTAACTATTATAAGATTTACTATATAATTCGGATATACTATACCCAATAGTTAGTAACTAAAATCAGCATTTTATATTATAAATTCGCTTTATGCCCATGAATTTTCACTCTAGCAGCTAGAGAGAGTCTAGCTGTTATACTTGATGTGAAATACCAATGAATAGATAGGTATCTATTCATTGCAAGTTTCCCCGGACGACTGGAAGTTTAGTGCGCATAATACGAGCCCTAAGGTAATAAATTCTGCAGTCGACACACCCACCTTCATCGTAAGAAAGTTCTAGAACACATTAACTTGAACTTAGTGTCTAGGTATGAGAAATAGCAATGCTTTTTTCGTTTTTATGGTAAAACTTTATGGGAGGGGGATAACTACACTAACTTAAAATTCTCGTAGTATGAAAAAACTAAGAATATTTTTCCAGCGAAAGCACAGTCTAGTTCGTTTCTACCAGTCCATCCGGCGTAGACGTCTAGACAGAGCAACGCTTCGGAGTGGCAGGGGCAAGCCGTAAGAGCGTCATCTCCAAGCTGACAGATTTTTCAGTATACCATTCACCCATTTTGATTCGAGTCAACATCTCCTGAAAATGCTCCGGTATCGAATCCGGGCTATAAGTGCGGGATACACACTGTAACACATAGATTTACCTGTTGTCGCGGATTATATCGAATTAAACTTCAAGTTCCTTCATTGTTTTGATTTGTAGCACGAAATTAGTATGCAGCTTGAAGGTGTAGGTACTAGGTAGGTTCAGTAGGTGAGCTTGTGGTCGGCAGTTATTGCTTGATTGGTGGAATCACCAATGCTTGGACACATTATTAACGTGTTGACAAGGCCACAATTGCAATAGCACATTTCATTTATCTCTTTAAAAAAACTCGCCTGCTTAAAATTTTGTTTTGTTAGTTTCGAATGTCCGCGACTTCGTATACGCGAGGTTTGTACCTACTCCAAGTTGTAATACCATAGGAACTTTGATTTACCAGGGGGGCGATTGGCCTAAAAATGACAGCTACAGTGTAACGTTCGCATACAACTCTAATTGTTTAGCATTCTTCAACTACAGACCAAAATCTACTGACGCAGCAAAAATATAAAAAACGTTCAGCCAATCAACTAACCAATTGAGACTGTAACAATGATTGATGCAGGTTTTACATAATAGACCTGCTGGATAATCGCCCTGTTGGACTATATTCGTCTCAGGGATGCAGCCTACCTCGGTACCTTTAGTCAAAATCGGTTAAACCATCGTAATAGAATGCTACTGGGTACTAAAATTCTAGATACATCAATGGGAATTACTGATAGACTACAAAAGCATAACAGACGGACACTTATTCGCTTTTGGAATATTAATACGGATTAACATAATATATTTAGCGTGTAACATTACGTTGTTAGCGCCTTGGCTAGTGACCAAGTTGTAGAACTAGATAGTAGTCTATACATTTCAGACGCATATATTAGTCTCTTGCAGTATAGGATGTGATAGCGTCGGATTGACGTATTAAATACCTCACAACTATAGCTTTGCTAAGCATGTTAATATTTAATTGTATATTCTTAGATGAAAGCGTCTGAACCAATGGACAATTTAGAGATAATTTTGCACGGCTAATGTATCTACAACTACAGATAGAAATCGACAAATGCCGGTTCTAAAAAGTGAATAACCCAAGGCTGAAATTTTACATTTTGAGCACAGACCATATAGATTTACTACTCGGTGATTTTGAGGGAACACAGCAGGTAGAATTTAGTAACTTTATACAGAATATATTATTCGGAAAAGTAAAAGGAAGATAGGTTAACCAAAAGGATAACTTTAGGAAATTTGATAAGGATCTCTGAAGGGATAAAAGCTGCCATGTCAAAGGTCACTTAGCTCTCGACCTGAGGGCTGAGGGCGCGGTGGTGCTTATCACCCCGCATATTTCGACCCTTTTACCTCGATCTCTTATAGTTATACTTAATACCTGCACTAAGTGCTCCTGAAATGTTTACGGAATTTCATTTGGTCTACCAGATTTTTTAAAAAGGGCCTTGAATCTACGTTTATGAGTATTTTTTTTTAAATTGTCCTGTCTTGGAGTCTGCCTATAATCAAATCTTGCAAGTTAAATTTCACCAGCTTCACGGTTTTCAAACGAGCTAAAAAAACGTTTACATTTATATAAATAAATAAATGTTTATTTATTTATACTACTCAGCTTTACACGGTTAACTAAAGAGAAAAATAGAGAAATACAGAAATGAAAAATTATAACTGCAAGTCAGTGTAATTCTTGTAACGTAATGTTTAAGTGTTGTATTGTTTACTTATTCAATAAGTAAACAATACAACACTTAAACATTACTTATTGTAACCTTTTTCTTTTTTAAGAAAAGAGCAACTGCTGAATTTCTTGCCGGCTCTTCTCAGTAGAGTCACCTTTCCGAACCGGTGGTAGAGTCTTAACGTATCATAAGTGACACAAGTTGTCCTACATGAAATAAATAAATCATTTAAAAAATAATTACATACATCCGGGATGCAACTTACTAAAATACAAGATGTATTTAACTACAAAAATATATATATTAATATGTAAATCGGATGACAATGCAATATTATGACATGGAGCTGATCTGCAAGGCGACCGCGCATCAATCGTTGTAGTATCATTGATTCAATTGTTGTGATTGGCTGAATTTATGGTATTCTTGCTGCGTCAATGGATTGTGTCCAATAGTGGAAGAGTGTTATCCAATCAGAGGTGATTGCGATCGTTACACTGTAGCTGTCAGTTTTAGCCGGTAGCCCTGCTGACGATGGAGACGGAAGCCGGATTCCATGTTATTATAATACCTTCTTAAGGTGCCAGCGGAGCGTGAATTGCCCATACAAACGTAATACCAAAATAATTTGTAATTCGAGAATATTTCCACCATATTATGCGATTATTAAGATTGAACTTGTATTTATCTAGGTCCCTGGATAATTATGTTTTCAAAATACTTTCCCAAAATTAAATGTAAGCGCATTGCGGTTTGCATGTTTTTACGACATAAATAATTACTTATAGTACATACATAATTAGTTCTAATTGATCAGGAACATAGCAAGTTACAGAATAACAACACGAAGTTAAAAACACAACAAGTTTTCATTCGTCATTTTTGGTATTTACGGAACAAGACTAAATGTATAACAAATTCCGTACGCTCATATTGCTATCGCGCTTGCATGCGATCATGTGTCATCAGCCAAATAGAGATAGCATTATAAGCAAATTAGCAAATTTATATACACGGGTTGAATAGAAATTCCGAGCAGTGATCGCCGGCCTCTTAAAGCGCATAGCCAAAAGCCGTGAATGGCGGTCGAATAGTCTGCCAATGAACCTATTTTAGGACACCGTCAAAAGTTCAGGCATAAAGGTTAACATAATCTTACTGATAGTAAAAATAGAGGATACTATAGTATACTTTTATTTGGGTTATTCGAGATAGTAATGTTTTAAGTACACTACAAAGTTCAAATAGAAGCAAATTTTTAGTATCTCGTAAAACTACAATAAAACCATAATATTACATACTCACAAAGAAATTAGCCATAATGGCTTTTACTGATTAAAAATACACACTGTTAATACATTTCTTTAGAGTTTATACCTACAAAGGGTCAAAGTTGTCAATGTAAAAAAGTAATTCTGTATACTAGAAGTCTCGTATATAGTTATATTACCTAGAAAATATAGTATATCTATTTCAGAGAAATTATATTTTAGACTATTAGACTAGCTTGAAAAATTGCTTGAACCACATTATATAAAGTAAAACCGAAATTAATAACAGTACATAATATATACAATCAACCTATCTGCAATCTTTCGATAAGTAGGTACATAGCAACCTTGTTATTTGTCAAAACATGTACTTTCTTTTTTGTCAAAGATCATGTTTATCGACAGAGAAGTGATTTAGTAATAAACAGATGCCTATTTCTGTGAGTGATGACATATTACGGGTAAAGTTTGGGGCTTACGAAATTTAATCAGGCTATCGAGGTTCAGGGGCCATACTGCCAACGCTTAATAGACTAAGGGATAACTGTACTTTTGGTAACTTTCGCCAGGAAGACTGATTCAGTATTTGTTGCGTGTAGGGCTCTCCTCTAGTGGAATTTGTAACGGTCTGCCCGCAAGCGGCTAGAGACCTGACTACTTATCGCCGCTCAAAGACGAGTTATTGTTACCAAAAATGAACAATAACAAGGAAGGCTGATTCTTGTATAGTATTAAAGTATGTGCAGAACCTATGTAACCAGTATTTAAAAACTGACGCTATTCATCGGGGCGTTCACTAGACATCGACTCTAAATCGGCTATCTCCTATAATATATAAATTATAAAGCCATATTGTTTTATTATTGTTGACTTTCGTGTTTTAGAATTATAATCCTTATTTTAGGAACGTCAAGGTAAGTGACATCAAACTGTCATTTTGAGTAATATTGCTTAAGTATTGCTTTAGGCGTTGGCAGTATTGACCAAGATACAAACTCACATAATCAGTATGGCAGGAAATTACTTCAAGCATCTTAAGCAAGTCAATTAAGTTGACAAAATTAAGACACCAAAGTACGTATTTCAAGCCATTGTTCAACGTGAAGATTTAATTGGTATCCACAGGATATTATTAACGAGGGACAATGACTCAGTTCGCTGCAGCCGTCTGTGCCGTACATTAACTCATACAGTGTGTGTCAAAGTTCAATCGTTCATCGTTTTGATCATTAATAAGTACAACTGTACAACAATGATAGGTTATATCGTGAACTTCATTATAAGAATGTCCTCCCGACCGAACTGAATGACTCGGCCACGGCGACCTATCTCCAGAGAGATTTAACATTTGCGCGGTAGATATTATAGTGCACAAATGTGTATACACAGGTGCACTCTCTGTTTCCTTACTGTCATAGCCCGATGGGACGGAAAATCCGACACGACCGGAGATATAAGGCGCAAGACCGGCGGCTTAACATGCTCTCCGAGGCACGGGAGTGAAACACCGCCAACTTCCTCATACCGGAGAATTCTTTTTATTATTTATTTAAATAATTAATCTTGTCAGAAATACCCAAAACGTGTTATGTTTTGTTTATATTTATATTGTATGGGACTCTCATAGGAGAGAGGTTATTAGAGCTAAGACCCACCACGCTGCTTCAATGCGGGTTGATGGCCTTTAACGACTATTAGTGATAATAACCTGGACCGACGGCTTTACCTGCTCTCCGAAGCACGGGGGTGAAACATCACCAACTTCCTAACTCCGGGCCAGTACGTAGCCCGGAGTAAGGAAGGTACCTAGAGGATTTCTAGTATTTTAGAAAAACCTAATACTTATTATGGTCCGACCCGGGACACGAGTTTATTTTTTTTATATATGAAGTACGAGTATGTAGGGAGCAAAGGAGCAGGCGGGTCACCTGATGTTAAGGTGATTGGAACATTTGCAGCACCAGAGGAACCGTTAAATAGGTATCACTTGCTTTAACGGTAAAGGTTAAAGGTGAAGTGAAACCTACATGCCCGAATGTTCTTCAAAATGTTTAGAGAGAGTGAAGTGAAACTTGCATGTCCGAGAGTTCTTCAAAATGTTCTGAAAAGTATGTGAAGTCTGCCAGTTCAGACTTCAACACGGCGGAAGAAAGCCTAACCTACACCTTTTGAGAAGACTCGTACTCGGAAAAATAGATACAAATAGTTATTGTAAAGTGTTGTTTAGATGATGAACTATCCAATATGTATTGTCATTTTTCATCAGTCGATATCAATAAATAATTCATTCATTCTATTTTTACGCCAACGCTCTATAATCATGTGCCATTTCTGCATATCGAAGTGTGATAGAAACATATGTAACATAGATACAGTAATACTAATATAGAACTTAATTTCAATTGATTAGAGAATATTTTCCTTTAAGTTGTATCATCTAGCGATCGTGTAACAGATACGTATAGTAATATAGCACTTATGTATGATACATTTGTGTATTATTTTCCTTTAAACAGTATCAGTTAACAATCGTTTAGCGGTTGTTGTATACGGTTCACGGCAGAAGGTTGGGGTCAGAATGGCAACAGACAATGTGGGTCATAATCAAAGAGATTTACACAGAGGAGAGCGGCTATTGATAATAGCTATGAACTTGAAGCTCTACAAACTCTGTTAACTGTCAAGTACGATACAATTCGGTGTTGCTTCCTGTCTTTTAATTCTGGAGTCTGGACTGGACCGCTGACACTGAGAAGAGTAAGCTGTTCCGATGAAGGTCACACGGATAGGAATAAGGTGAATGAAGCAGCTCAAAACAGCTCGGCGCTGTACTGTACTGTACGGCGCAGTACTGTAGTACTGTAGTCCTACAAACTTATCTGACAGCATCGCTAGTGAATATTTAAAAAAAACATGCATAAAAATTAGTTCCAATTTTGGCCACCGGGTCAACTTTGGCGGACTGTAGCTGCCTATTGCGTGGCCCCACTGGACGGATATAATATCCGCTCTGCTTTGTAAGTTAATATCTATGTTCAGACCCGAATATTCATTCTCCTGGGAAATTGTTTGCTAATGCCTGTACGTACGGAGAGGGACATAATTGGATTCATTAGAATAAATTGTACTTTTGTACTTTTATATAATTTTCTACGTGACTAGACTATAATTCTTCCTACCCCCATTAATGTTGGGACGTTTCCAGTTTTTGACCCTAGTAGGTTCCTCAAAGTTTAATCATCATTTTCAACCCAACCCAACGCCGACTCACTACTGAGAAGTGAGAACCAGTCTCTTCTCAGAATGAGAATGGTTTTGCCATAGTCCACCATGCAGGCCAAGTGCGGATTGGCATATTTCACACACCTTTGACAACATAATGAAAACTCTTGGTAGTGCAGATTTCCTCACAATGTTTTCCTTCGCCGTTACAGCGAGTGATATTTATTCGCCTGAATCGTATCAAACTCAGGTCGAGGCTCCTTTACTTATTCAGAAAGACTAAAATTGAAATACGTAACTAAACGTACTACTAAAAAGTTCAAAGTTCCTTTCTCTACCACTTCTAACATTATGTTGCTTAAGTTAACCTACAAGGAAACAGTACGAAATCCTTGACTTTAATATATTGACAACGCTTGCAAGCATTTAGATACGCACTACTAATAGAATTTTAGGTCGTGCTCTTTGAACTTAGGATCTCTTTTTCAAAGTCTAGACTCTATCATATCAGATATCAAACAAAAAAATCTGTTCAATTAAATTGTCACTGTTAAAAATATGACTGCCATTCTTTTCGCAATGTTCTATGTGAAATAGCGGAGACCGCGAAAATAAATTCTTACTCATGGCTACAATTGAGTTTGTAACAATGATTGATGCAGGTTTTACATGATAGAGCTACAGAACCTTTGATGTTACCGCGCCTGTCAGACTATAGAAGATTTGATATGAATATTGTGTGTGTTACTTTATAGGTTCCCTCATAATTGGTAAACTGCCCATTAGATTTTTATAAATAGGGCGTGTTGTTAGATGGTTGTTAACTTGTTAGCCAAGGTACGGGTGTGACATAAGCTATGACGTCATGACAACTTCAATATGGCGGATATGAAAATATAGCGGAATTATCTAGTTCCGAATCCGGTTAAAAAAAGTCTTAACTCAAACAGATGCCCATCCATTGCGATGTTAACGACATCGCAAGCGCCAGAAGCTGTATTCAACGGAGATAAATCTGAAGTTACGCCCGGTCGGAGGAGAGTGGCAATAAAGATTTGGCACGAGTGTTATAATGTCATTTTGCGAAATTCCATATTCATGGCTGCGCTTTTTGTTCGGGTAGGCAAAAAATTTCAGAATAGGTTTTTAAGTGTGTATATTTTCTGCAAGAATATTTTATTTTAATGTATCTTACAGTATCTTCATATTATTTTGTGTAAAAATATTCGTCCGCACAGGCGCATCTGGAATCTGGATGACTAATCGACAGGAATGTCGAGAGCGCTTGATCAAAAGTCAAACCTTCGAATTCAGCTTAACGAATTTGTGTTAAATTCTGTTTTTGCGAAAAGAAATCCAAATTCAAAACCCAATTTTACCAATCCGTCTTGGAAGTCTTGGAACTAGTCTGACCTTAGATAATTTTTTATTGCAAAGTTTGAATACATCAGCAGGAAAATCGACCAATATTTCAAGTCTTTGTATAGCCTCATAGTAATCTTTGAGAATTAACAGACGGAGTTGTGATATTATAAATGCGAAAGTTTGGATTGATGGATGTATGGATGGATGGATGTTTGTTATTCAGTCACGCCCCAACGGCTGAACGGATCTGAATGAAATTTGGCACAGAGATAGATTATAGTCTGGAATAACAAATAGGTTACTTTGTATCCCGAAAAATTAAGGAGTTCCCGCGGGAACCAAAAACCTCAACCCACGCGGACAAAGTCGCGGGCATAGCATTGTCATACATTCTGGCAGCCAAATAAATCACTGAAATATTTAAATCAGGTTTACATTGATACCGTGTCCAAAGCAGTTAAACCGAGTAACAAGTTGTGACACCGAAATTTAATCGACCGTAACTAATATGGGTATGAGTTTACATGATCGCGTAACATTTTAATATTGCGGTTTACTCTTTAAGGCGCTGTGTGTGGTCAGGGGGGGGGTCTCCAAAGCAGTGTATCCATTAAATGGTGGCATATGGAAGATTGAAAAAAATATATGATGTTTTCAAGACCTTAACTCAGATATTGTTTTATCCCAAAACACGATTTAAACAACTTCGCTGCATAAAAAATAAATTCAAACATACCTCTTATTTCAGTTTTCAAATCAACACATCTCCAAATTGAAAACCTCAATTTACTTGAAAAATATATCATTAAATTCCAAATTCTAAATGACATCCATTGATTTATTAATATTTATTAAAATGTACACATATTTTCTGTTTTCCATTGTATTCCGGTTTTTCGAGAAGCGCTAGCTCATTTTCACCTCCGCCAGTGTTCGAAAGAACTTCACAGACGATGGATCTGTGCTCCTTTGCTCCAGCGTTTAAATCGATATTTTAAAATGGTTTTCAAACATAACATGAATAAGACTAATGTTTATTCAACATGAATTGACAGAAGACGTGGATATTACAACTTTCGTGAGCTATCTTCTTTTATATAACTAAAAATACATAATCAAATAAAGTATGAATATGTGTTCTCTGACCAAACTTTTGACAGCTCGAAATAATGATGCCGTAATGCGCTATCCATTCGATTTTTGACAACAATCGACTTCATTTACGAAGAAGTTTTAATCGATTTGACACATTGATATTACAACTTTTTGTATTGTTTTATAAACATACCCAGGCGTCTAAATGTCTTTTTTATGTATTAAAATAAATATTTTTGGTGAAGCAATGCTGTAAATGTATATTTTATTATTTGGCAACATCAATAAGGCAGGTCATAGAAACCATCCAACGCCAAAGATGACGCTATTTAAATGACAATCAAGTGAGCTTGTGTTGCAGCTTCGTAATTATTTTGAAAACTATTTTCAAAATTAAAATCGTACTAGTAATTACTAGATTGACATACGAGTTGCGAAATATCGCATAAAAAGGCACGTCGCTTCACTATTTTAAAAAAAAACTCCTGCTGGTTGTAACAATGACGTCTTTTAATATTTCCAAGAAGTAGGTAAGTTGTCAAACATCCAATTACTGTCAGAGGGTTCACTGCCATCGCTTAAAGCAGTATTACTTAAAAATGTCAGTTTTATGTCACGTACCTTGAATGTCCTAAAATAAGGATTATAATTCTAAAAACACGAACGTCAACAATATTAAAACAATACGGATTTAAGCGATAGTAGTATGCCTCCAGTGCAATTTTTGATATGAATGGAAAATAACAAAACAGTGGTAAGACAGAAAGGAAAACTGAAAATCAAGCATTGCCACTTCAGCTTGCTACTGCCTACTCGTCCGCTCTCGTTGGACCAGACCGACCAGATAATATTATTATATCGAAAGCTTGCTGAGTAAGGACCTAGTAGTGTCTCAAATACTTCAAATAAGTGCCTATTGCAAGTTTTATTACTAATTGATTGGATATTAGATACCCTTAGGGTTTCGTTTCTGGGACCCGGGAGTTAGAAATTTCCGGGAAATACGTCGTTGGTTTTTTTGTGATTTCCCGTTTTTGTGTACTTATAATTCTCCCTGACTACTAGGGCATGCATTCGGTGCTGTGTTTGAGTACCGGGAAATTTTGGACCGATATTGGCAAGGAACCGGGAATTCCCGGGACTTTCGATACTTTCGATACTACCTTAAATTATCACAAAAACACGGCTAAGACATTACAGAAAGTATGAAATAGACCAAATATTACAAAATTCACACAGGAATATACTGAATATTACTATTCATTAGGCATTATACAAAAATTTATCGCATAATATTTCACACAGGACTGTAAATTCATGATTTTTTCATGTACTTGTACCATAACTCGCTTCGTTACAAATTTCAAAGTTTTATTGTAGTTCATAGGTTTTACAGAGATTGCGTCTTGTATGAAAATACACTTTGAAAAGTTGAATTTTTTTTTATCGTGATACGCTCATATGTAACTACTTTTATAGCAATTAGAAGCCAGTGCAAATATAAATTTACTACATCAAGCAGTTTATGAGAAACAAGCCTTGACACACGGACAACAAAGTGATCCTTTACGGGTCTTTTTTTATAGACAGGCGTACGTAGTAACCTCACCTCAAAGAATTACAAATGTTTTTTTTTTTTTTTTTTTTTTTTTAATTTATTTAGTACCAAAAAGTTATAAAATACGAAGAAAAACAGATACTTAGTGGACAAGGAAGCACTTATCTCTATAAGAGATCTCTACCAGTGACCCTTGGCAGTGAGAAAGGTTGTGGGGGAAGAATAGGTACAACATGATATGAGATAAGATATTATATCATAAACTTACATAAAAACACACAAATACTATATACTATACTAATATACTAATGACATAAATATATATATATATACATACTAACATACATATATGACATATTATATAATAAATTATTTAACAGATACATATTATTAATTTATAATTATGATAAAGAAGACAGATAATGCTGTTTCAGACGAAGTTTGAATGTGTGAATAGATGGATTATTCCTAAAAATACTATCAGGTAGTGAATTCCATAGGCGCGTCGCAGCTACCGTAAAAGATTTACCATAATAAATAGTTTTATAAGCTGGCACTGCAAGTGATTTTAATTTGACACACGATCGCACTGGCATCACACGAGGAGGGGCCTCGTGGAAGCGCTCACGTAAGTATGAAGGGGAAGATGAGTTTAAAATCCTAAAGAGTAACGTGAGAATATGAATATTCCGGCGAAGTCGGATAGGGAGCCACTTTAACTTGTTTCGAAATTGAGATACATGGTCGAATTTGCGCAATCCGTAAATAAAACGAATGCACAAGTTCTGAAGGCGATCTAGTTTGTCAAGCAGCTCTTCAGTCGCATCTAAATAGCAGACGCCGGCGTAATCAAGAAGTGGGAGCAGAAGGGATTGTGCAAGTAAGATTTTAGTTTTCAGAGGAAGGAAATTCTGCAAGCGTTTCAAAGAATGAATAGAGTAGTGCATACGCCTACTAACACTGTTAATGTGATTTGACCAAGATAAATTACCATCGAGTATCACCCCAAGGTTTTTTGCTTTATCCGTAAGTTGTATCGGAACGCCATCGTAGGCTATGATTGGAACATTTTTAAAATCAACACGACTTCGCAATTGCCTGCTCCCTATTATCATAGCTTGCGATTTGGTAGGATTTACTAGCAGACCATGTTCATCGGCCCAGTCCTTTATTTTTAATAGATCCTTGTTAATGTCATCAACTGCAGAAGCAAGGTCAGTGACAGCGGCATGCCTATAAATCTGCAAATCATCTGCATAGAGATGGTAGTGAGAAGAAATGATTTTTGTGATTTCGTTTATAAAAACAGAGAAAAGCAGAGGTGACAATACGCCGCCTTGAGGAACACCGGCAGAAATATCAGCCCAGTCAGAGTAAACTCCATCTGAACAGATTCTCTGACGGCGACCGAGAAGGTAGGACTTAAACCATTCAATTACGGACGGTGAAAGATTAAGTGAACAGAGAATGCAGAGTAACACGTCAAAGTTGACAGAGTTAAACGCATTGCTAAAGTCGAGAAGAACAAGCACTGTTAGTTTTTTATTGTCCATAGCAAAGCGAATATCTTCAGTAACCTTGAGTAAAGCTGTAGAAGTGCTGTGTAAAGGACGGAAACCTGATTGAAATGGACTTAAAAGGTTATGTTGAAAAAGGAAAAAGGAAAGTTGTTTAAAGACAACATTCTCTAAAATTTTAGAAATAATGGGGAGGATTGAGATAGGACGATAGTGAGAGAGTGAAGAAGGATTGGATATTTTGGGCAAAGGTAAAACGTGGGCTAGCTTCCAAACTGTCGGAAAAGATTTAGATGAAAGAGAAAAGTTGAGGATATGGGTAATGATAGGCGATACTACATCGATGATAAGAATAAGCATATCACGGCTTATGTCGTCATTACCAACAGCTTTGGAAGAAATATTTTGTAATGATTTCTTAACCTCACCAACCGTAATTTCCTGGAAGTTAAAGGGGTCGCAATTGGGTTTGGCAACACTGGCCAACCTATGAAGCGTTTGAAGTTTCTTACTATCAGAAATTTTTACCGGAGGACTAGAAAAATGCTGATTTAGAGAGTTTACATCAACTGAGGACTTGAAAATTTCAGAACATTTTCCCACCCCGAGGGACTTGAAAAATCTCCAAGACTGCGAGGAAGAAAAATTATTTACACAAGAGAAAATATGGCGACGCTTAGCATCCCTACACATTCTATTGCAGAGATTACGCAGCCTTTTATAGACAGCTACATTATCATCACTAGGGTACCTTTTACAGAGACTCTTGGCTTTATTACGTTTAACCATAATTCTTTTAATTGTAGGAGTAAGCCAAGGGGCTGGTAGGTGTCTAACCCTTATAGGCCTAACAGGTGCATGTGAGTCAAATAGTCTTATAAGAGTTGAATTTAAAAAACTGACCTTGTCATCTACAGTGGATGCGCAATACAGAGGAGTCCAGTCTATTTTAGATGCGTCATGTTAATCTAAATCAACAATATTTTCCAACCCATACTCAGTATTCCCAAGAGAATCTCGTGAAGATGTTACTCTCTCCTATTCTGTGCCGTTTTTTGGTTTTGCCGCACGCTGATTTGGTCTCTACAATTATATTGGATATGGTACCTCTTAGTATTTTTGGTATCCATTCACCGTCCTCCCCGTACGTATGGAGGATCCTAGGATCGAGGACCCTAGGATTTTCTAAAGACGTTTCCTATCAGCCATAAAGAGTCTCGTTACTGCTGCGTTACTGTCCAGGATTCACATCCATACATAAAGATTGGACTGTTCACAGTCTTGGTTTTTACATAACATTGTATGGAGAACTCCTGAGCATCTTAGGGAATTATGGATACGGATATCCATATTTTCTTTCCCTCTGCTATTGGTATAATTGACAGTGGAGTCAAAAATCAAAATTTAGTAGCCTCGGGCTTATGAGGTATAATTTATATTAAAGTCTATCAATATTTTCCTGTCAATCTTCATGTGAAATTTATGAAAGTAACGATATAATTAACAGAATATAGCATAATCTACTGTAATTTATTATGGCTGAACAAATTTTATTCCATTGACAGATCCATCAATTCATTGATCTTCAAAAAAGCTCTTCTCTGCTGGTAAATAATACTTACCAGAAAGACTAACATACGAAACTGTACGAAGTGGCAGTAAAATAATCGTTATAGCCAAAGTAAAAATAGGGGGTTTTAAACTAATACCTCGAATTTGTGAGCATAAAATACAGTATAGTGAATTAAATTATTGTTACATGCAGAAATATCCACACTTAATTAGAGAAGAATCGACAGAATGTATGTACTTCGAGTTTCAAAAGTATCAAAAGTACCGGTTTTATGGTGTGGAGAACCGGGACTGAAAATTATTCAGAAGTACCGGGAATTTTTGGTACCAGGAATTATCGGGAGCATGCCCTATTGACTAGGTACCTCACTCGCGCAGTGCTGAGCACTATTGTCTTAACGTGGGATGTACCGGGTTTAATCCCCAGCAAAGTGAATTTGGGAATTTTTGTAAAATTGTACATGAAATAAAATCGATATTTTTTTTTCATCATGTTTTGTTATTTTATTGATAAATTTGTGTTTCTTAGTTATTTATCTTTATGAGCAGTAGCACTGTTTACAAATATTATGTTAAATTATAGTAAAAACAATCATTTTAAAATTAAGTGACGGAGAATTATTCCATTGAGTAACTAAACTTTATCTCACAAAAGGCACTTAAAAAAACAACTTTAGATAAGATTCACAGAAGTGTTTTACTAGTCTTACCAATCATGCCAATCACAAAAATAGGACAGCAAACATAAAATAACAGAAACACTATCAAAATTTGATAATTTTAGTTCTTTTGACTAACGTAAAGGCAAATTTATGTCATAATTTATTATATAACTTCTGAAATGAACAATGCTTTTTATTTTTGTTTTTGCAAGTTACGATAAAAAATATACATTTAAATATAACATAACAATAACTTATATTAATGATAAATTGTCAATATTATAAGCATTTATGCAATATTAGCCGATGCCCGCGACTTCGTACGCGTGGATCAAAGTTTTGTGGTTCCCGCGAGAACTCTTTAATTTTTCGGGATAAAAAGTAGCCTATGTGCTATTCCAGACTATAATCTATATCTGTGCCAAATTTCGGCCAGATCCGTTCAGCCGTTGGGGCGTGATTGAGTAACAAACATCCATACATCCATTCATACATCCATACATCCATCTGTCCAAACTTTTTGGAGGATTTTTTGAGAGGACAATTTGTCAGTGGAACCTTGACAATTACTCAAAGGAAAAGTAAGGGCACTGATCACAATGTTAAGAATTATTGTACTTTCTTACCGTAAAACTATAATAGTCGTAGTAGGTACTTTTGAGTATTTTAAACTCTTTATTCTTTATTTTGTACTTAAATTATGTAAAATGTCGTCTATAAAATATAAGTAGAACTTCCAACCAATGTATAGTATGTTAAATCACATTGTAAGAATGATTATAAGTAACAATTTTTTTTTGCGTTTTGTCTTCTTCGATTCTCCCTTTCTGATATTTTATCTCACCTCGGATATTTTTCTTGTTCTAGATTTTACGAGCTCCAAGTGTTATTTTCTTATATATTATTGTTTGAACTTTTAAGAGTCCCTCTTTAATTTCTCTATATGCCGCCTTGTTATTTCACCAGATGTCAGCGCCATTGTTACACCTGAATAATTTAATATATATAATACTCGTTTCCAATGCAAAACTCGGGGCCGTAAAAGCTTAACCGTGTACAAACCTTTAGAAATCCATTGAGTGCCAATTTGTTCAATTGACTGACAATTTCGAAAGAGTTACTTAAAGGACCGTAATGAATTCACGGCAACAATATTTTCTTGCATTGTATTTCAAGAATTTAAATATTCTGAATTTTCTCTGGTCTGGCCTGGTAGGAGGCTTCAGCCGTGGCTAGTTACCAATTACCACCCTACCGCCAAAGACGTGCAGCCAAGCTATTTAGCGTTCCGGTAGGATGTCGTGTAGAAACCGATTAGGGATATGGACTAGGGTTTAATATAACTGCCATACCCCAAACAGGTTAGCCCGCTACCATCTTAGACTGCATCATCACTTACCATCAGGTGAGATCGCAGTCAAGGGCTAACTTGTATTTAATTTAAAAAAAAACTGGATATAAGGTACATAAAAGTAGCAATACCTATTTTTAAAAAAATCCCGATTCTCGGGAATTCCCGGGAATCGGCCAATTTTATTCCCGTTTCCTTGAGTTGAAAATTTGCCGTTCCCGAGATTTATTTTTAATTTTGATTGAGTGGGATTTTTAAAAAGTTAATTTGTTTAGTTTCACCCAACCTAAGTCCAGTTAATTAATATAATAGGTTTTGCTTCGGACATAATATTGTCAATCAAACTTATAATTTTAGAGTACGAACGTACAAATTTGAAATTTTACATAAATTGGCTAATTTGCGGTTTTGGCTCTTACGAAGTTCTACCATATAGATAATTCTGTATGTAAAGATAAAAAATTGTAATCATGACACCAAAATTGTATGATTTTCTTCGTTTTTTATTTTTGAGTATTTTTCAAACACTGTAAATAATACTATGTGTCTGCAAAAGACTAGAAATTGATTTCAATGATCAATTTCCAACATCTTTTTGCTATTTAAATTTTTGAAATAACATCTGTATTTCTTGTTTCTGACAAAAAATGAATATCAGACTCTTAGTCGGTAAGTACATTGTATATACGTATGATATTGATTTATGCCACAATTATACTTGTAATTAACTCACGTAAGTAGTTTATGTAAATAAGATACTTATGTAACTCTAGATGATGCCCTCGACTTCGTCCACATGGATTAAGATTTTTTGACTCCCGCGGTAACTGTTTAATTTTCCAGGATAATGGTTCCGGGTAGCCTATGTCCTTCTCCGGGATGTAATCTATCTTTGTACCAAATTTCATCAAAATCGGTTCAGTAGTTGGGCCGTGCAAGCGTAGCAGACAGACAGACACACTTTCGCATTTATTATATTTTGTATGGATATTAGTATGCTGGGCTAGCTAATGCCCGCGACTTCGTCCGCGTGGTTGAAGTTTTTTTTATTCCCGCGGGAACTCTTTAATTTTTCGGGATAAAAAGTCACTCTCCCTCAACTATACCCACGCCAAAAATAACGTCGAACCATTGCTCCGTTGCGGCGTGATTGACGGGCAATTCAATTAACAATCACACTTTCGCATTTATAATATTAAGTATTAAAATGGATTTGCACACGATATGCGATTTACAATAGGTATTTTGTCAATTACCTACTCATGTAAGAGACTTTGGTAGGTACGTGATTTACTCACTTACGTTATTCTATCAATTTCACAAATTTTGAGTTACCGTGTTTTGTCATCCGAGGGCATCCGTGACATGCTATGACAAGCGCGCGAAAATAATGAAAACCGCGACGGGAGCGCCACCCGGCCGAAGTGGGCATAACTGACGTGAGGGGTGACGACTGAGGAGAGCCAACAGCTCGATTTGTGTTTTGATTTTAAGAGCTGACAGCGCCTTAAGCAAACAAACAAATTTACTTCATCATTATCATTTCAGCCTGCTGTAGTTGCTGAACATAGGCTTTTACTAAAGAACGCCTTACGCCACCATAACGCCAAACAGAATTGGCCACATTGCCTACCCACTGCTACTTTAGCTTACTGGTTAAGCTTACTGGGTTAAGCTTCTAGTCTCTTATATCTCTAGTCTTCGATCGAACTCGAAGCTAAAACAGCCACATTCACAAAATAAGAACGCCAAACAGAACTGGCCACATTGCCTACCCACTGCTATCTACTGTTACTTTAGCTTACAGGTTCAGGATTTAGTCTCTTATATCTCTAAATTTTGCGATCGAACTCGAATCTAAGACAGCCACAAACACTAACTAAAGAACGCCACCACAACGCCAAATAGAATTGGCCACATTGCCTACCCACTGCTACTTTAGCTTACAGGTTAAGCTTCTAGTCTCTTATATCTCTAGTCTACGATCAAACTCGAAGCTTAAACAGTCACAAACACTAACTAAAGAACGCCACCACAACGCCAAACAGAATTGGCCACATTGCCTACCCACTGCTACTTTAGCTTACTGGATAAGCTTCTAGTCTCTTATATCTCTAGTCTTCGGTCGAACTCGAAGCTTAAACAGCCACAAGCACTAACTAAAGAACGCCACCACAACGCCAAACAGAATTGGCCACATTGCCTACCCACTGCTACATTAGCTTACTGGTTAAGCTTCTAGTCTCTTATATCTCTAGTCTTCGATCGAACTCGAAGCTAAAACAGCCACAATCACAAACTAAAGAACGCCACCACAGCGGCCATATTGCCTACCCACTCCTGCTTTAGCTTACTGGTTAAGCTTCTAGTCTCTTATATCTCTAGTCTTCGATCGAACTCAAAGCTAAAACAGGCACGATCACTAACTAAAGAACGCCACCTCAAAGCTGGTGCTGCTATAGCTTACAGGTTAAACTTTTAGTCTCTTCTACATATATCTCTAAATTCTGCGATCGAACTCGAAGCTAAAACGGCCATAATCACTAACAATTTCATCTCGCATATCACTTTGCGTACTGAATCCTGCACAGTCACACGAGTTAATGAGTCTGTTATTGCATTACTCAACCGCCCCAGGTGGTTATCTCAGGTGGCTATGACACAAGAATGAACAAATACTTTTACTGTTAAACCTGAACTGTGTTTAGGAACTGTTTCGCTTGGAAATATCGTACTTTATCCTTAAAGATAATAATCGTTTAAAATTTTCTTTTTACCGGACTCCGGCAAAGCCAGAAGGAAATGTAATGATTTTAGCAGTCTATGTATTGTATGTTTGTATTTATGTATGTGCCACCGTAGCGTCTTAACTACTGGGCTGATTTTGAAGATGTATCGAGTTGGATTTCTAATGAAAGAAGAAAATAAGAATATAATACCATTTTTAAATATATCTACCTAGTGACAGAAAAACAATTTAACAATATTATTTCCGTAGTGGAGGGTTAAAGTTTTTCGTACCTTTTTATCTTGTAGAATTCTATGTTCAAGTAATAGTTAACTTAAGTGACAAAAACGAGCAAATCTATGTCAAATACTTGCAGTGTTCAATTTACAACCATCTGTTTCAGAGTTGCATAGGAAACAAGTTCATTTTAAATTCGTTTAAAATTTACATACATACATACATTATTGGGAAATAGCTGGAAAAATCTATAACATTAAATTGAATAAAACTTACTTAACGCACTTTAGTGCGTTGTGCGCAACGTGCGTCACATGCATTATGCCTATCCATAGTTACTAGTTGCACTGTCACCATAATTGCGTTCATCCTGCGAACGCGGGTTCGGAGCAAACATGATTATGTACACACATAATTATTTCAGACAGATGTAATTTAGATTTATCTCGTTGCGCAAATTTAGAACATTTTCCATCCGTTTGTTTCTATTTTTGGAATCATAAAAGCATTACTGCATTAGTTCTAATAGTTCATTGTTCTAGAATAATTGGTGAAATTTTGGTTAAAGGCTTAAAAGCCACAAAGCGCGACGGCAGCAAAGCGTTCAGAGTAAGTATATTTCCAAACATTATATTTAAGCAGTGTAGTGGTCAAGACATACACCATTGAAATTTCTCAAACACAGAAATTCTAGGTTGATCGACTCAATGTATTTTATCAACATATCATATGACATCAAAAAACTGATAACTAATATCTTATCTCATTTCACAATACAAATACAATTCCAGTTATTTTAGTAGTGTCATATCTAGTAGGATTAAATAATTAAATACTTTTAAGCAATTGTAACAATGCAGTCCATTGCAGAGTTCAAATTATCATTCTAGCTATTATTTCTGTCATTTTAAATGTTCTTGACTTCTATCTGGCCTGGAGATAAGTGATGATGGACTGGGAGATGGTATAGGGCTAACCTGTTAAAGATATAGCAGTTATATTAATCCTCATATCCCTATTCAGTTTCTACATGGCATTGTACCAGAATGCTTATAACCTTGACTGCACATCTTTGTTGAAAGGGTGATAACTACTTAAGCCATGGTCAATGCCTCCCACCAGACAAATAGTAACAAAGCTGAGGATTGTGAGTCGGCTGATCAATCAACAAGAAAGAAAATAATTCTTAATTAAGTTGGCTGCACATTCATTCAACTGTTATTAAGAATTGTAAAGTAACTAGTTATTTCATTTCTACTATGATACTTTTCAAGAATTGATAAACAGCATTTATCTATCTCAAAAATTAAATTGTGACCTCATTATTCCATTCAGTTTTTATGCTATGAAATGCTAATAAACAAACAGGCAGACACAAGTTAAAATTTGTGGTCATTTTGGATATTTTGGAGAGTCGCCAGTCCAATATTGTCATTGTTTCCTCGTAGATTCTTAAAAAATATAAAAATAATAGTTTTTTCTTTCAAAGCACTAGCAGATTCAATACAGCTAGGCATAGCTAGGTAATACCCAATTTAGACTAGAATACTAGAAAATTGCATAATATTATTGTAAACTAGCTGATGCCGGCGATTTTGTTAGCTTGGTTTAAGTTTTTTTGGTTCCCGTAGGAACTCCTTAATTTTCCAGGATAAAAAGTAGCCTATATCACTCTCCAGGTCCGCAACTATACCCATATCAAAAATCATGTTGATCCGTTGCGGCATGATTAAAGGACAAACCAAAAACCAATAAACCAACAAACAAACACACTTTCACATTTATAATATTGGTATGATTATTTCAGATTTGATGCCCACATAGATAGCCCACTGGACAAAGAATCTCACAGGAGTGTCTAAACTGATATGGTTATTACCTTTTATGGAATGAAACATGGTTGAAGTTCTTCTAATAGTTAAATAAGTTTGGTTTAGTTTGTGTATAATCATTGAACTAGTGCAATAAAGGGCAAAACACACAGGGAGTGGGAGCGGGTCGGAACACACATGGGTCGGGTGCACTGCGGGTTGAATTCCTTGTATTTATATGAACAACATCACACAGAACACGACCACGGATCGGGCGCGTAGCGGGTGACGCTATGTGATGTCGATCCATATAAATACAAGGAATTCAAAGAGCCGTGACCCGGCCCGCTCCCGCTCCCTGTGTGTTTTGAGCTTAAGATGACAAAATGCTAACTTACAACCAGCAACAAATAGTGTGATTGAGGATGTCTATAATCACTCAGCAATAGTTTATACATTACACACTTGTTTACCTTACATAACCTTATGGTAACCCTCTGATGACTAATAAAAGTACAATTTCAGTTTTTACCTACTCTCTGCTGCTACTGAGTGACTCAGAGAATCATTAAAAACAAAGGAGTTTAATACAGTTTATAATCTCCTATTTCATAACAAAACAATATTCTCACTTCCCTACCTTACTGGCTACAGTCCAAACGAAGTTATACTTATTTATTGTTCCTTTATGTTAGATAGTGATAAAAAAACTACATACGCATACAACATCAGTGCCTATGTTAATTACCTTGAGAAATTCACGTTCTTTTGATCTTATATTTAAACTTTAGACGTGTTAATCAATATAAGTTACACTTTGCCTTGGAAATATCAAAATCATTAGACATTAACGAGTTCTTAGTTTATGCATATAAGAAGCGGTGGCTAGACATGTAGTTTTTACGAAAATCAAAATAAATTATGCCGGAAATACAAGGAATCGGTTTAGCAATCGCAACAAAGTAGTTTTAAAAAAGACAAAAAGAAATCGCTGTAAAGGTTAAAGTATACTTACATATTCTTAGCACCACAATTTAGTATTCTATCGTTTCAATGCACTGGATTTCAACACAATTACATTGTTTTTCGCGAAAATATATTATTACAATTACCACAATAGCGAATTACGATTGTAAAATGACAGAAAACAAGGGAGTGAAAAAAGACGTCTACATTGGATGGTTGATGCACTATTCTTTACCAAAATTCAACTTCTTCTCAACAGATGGCGACACCTCTTAAATTAACCATAGACAATGAAAGCCTTAACGAGAGACCTAAAGAAATAATATAATATATAATTTATACTGGCAATTTTATTTTATTCTGAATTAAAGTTGCTTTATTACACAGGCTCAGGAATGAGCGCAGGAATCTCTATATTAGCAAGAGCCCTTTTGATCGTATAATTGAGAGAGCCATGCTGAAAAAGCCTTCCAGCGCTCCTTTGGCTAGAGTCCGTGAAAAATTCTTGCCACCATTCCATGCGGGTATGATTTATATAATAATTGTGTTAGGCTAGCTAGCTTTAAGTTTTATTGTATTGATTTGAATACAAAATTATACTTAGATAATTAAATTTTGCAATGAAGATAAAAAGTAAAAAAAAAAAAAAAATTAAACCGTCTGCATTCCAGTACTGACGACCATCTCGGCTGGGGACATTTACAAACATAAAACATACATCCCATCCTACGAAACTCTTTAGCATTGAATTTAGGCTTTTGCGCATTCACAGACTAGATTTTTTTTTCAAACAATATCAATAACCATATCAATACGCAAAGTAGGTACTTTGATCATTGATAGTGTTTGATGATCTATATTGTACACAATATATTAAATTAAATGAGATTTTTTTTTAAAAATCGTATGGCATTTATTACGCCTCCTGGTTCGTCGCTCGTTTAGCACCACCCGGGGGACACGTGCAGGGAGGTAAAAGGTAATTCCTGCGGACGTGACGACACGGCATCCCCCATGAAATGAGATGATTGTAAAATATATAGGCTATAATGATGGTCAATATAATATGCGAAAATTAGCTGCCACGAATGTGAATGTTCAAAAATAGAAAAACAAGGCAATTTAAGAGTTATGCAGGTTATTTTAAGAATTTATGAGTTATTTTATTGAATGCCCAACTAGCAAATGTGGATTACGTATTCTATTATCATATCCAGAAACCTAATAGGTTTATGCGTTTTGGAATTGAGCTACGTGTGGCATCATTTGACGTCGGAAAGTATCGCTAGCAACGTTATCCTGAATAAGCGTTAACCGTATTTATTATTGACTATTGAACGCCTGCGGCTAAAATATGAATGGCTTTCTATCCTTATTAATTCACTACAGACCTGTCAAATTTGAAGTCACTCATATTAATAATTACGGAATTAAATAGTTGGTATCTTATGTGTATATTGTGAATAAAATGAGATCTAAAAAGGTATAAAAAGCAGTCGTGCTCGAGAAATGATTGTGAGCATTAATGACTATTTAAACAAATAAAAAATGCGTGTAAACTAATATCTAAAAATTTGAGTTCTTTGCTAAGATAGAATGTCGACAAGTCAAAATTGTGATTTTAAAACAATTATTGTCAGACTTGAGTCCTGACCTTTAATTACAAAAAAAAAAAACAACTAAACCATTACCGTGTGTGTAGTTAGCACCACGGAAAACTCAAATATCAAAAATTATGTCTATAATTCTATATATTGTTTGTATATATACAAAATTGTATGTATTTGTCACCGTAAGATTGGAAAAGCCGTTAGATTGTAATCTAACTAGCGAATTTGTAAACTATCGACAGATTGTGAACTTAGGGTTAATCTGTCAATAGTTTACAATTTCGCCAGTTAGATTACAATCTAACGGTTTTTGCAATCTTACGGGGACATATATAAATATAAAATAAAACCTACCTAGTTACTATCTTTATAGCAATCTTATGGTGACATACACATAATAAATAAAAGTAACTGATTATTATTCACGCAACTATTTATCTGGCTCTACACGAAGTTTTTGCCTCGCAACTCAGTTCCTAATAGGTTCTGGATATGATAATACTTGCTAATCTCTTGTTAGATAAGTTTAAAAAATCATATATTTAAAGGCAAATATATTTCAACCTTGTGGCAACACTACCTATTGCATTATTTAGGTCTTTCACAATGGCTGTAGAAGCCTGAGCTTCAATGGCCTATTGGGCTACATGCAAAGGCGCAAGGCGCCCTCTCGGAATAGACGTGGAAACCTCTGCTACGTGTCCTTTCTCACTCGCACTCGTTCGCTCTTACCAGGCGAACGGTTCAATGACTCTGGCGACCAGTTTCTATTTTCTCTCTGGTTCTGTCGTCGGGTCGGCCTGCAAGGAAGGTGGTCTTTGTTTGCGTTTCACGTTCGCGTCGCACGGTATCATCTGTGACGGTTCCATCGTATCGTGTCCGAGACGGAATGTGTCCGCATAAGTGGAAGCGTGGTTGTTCTTCGGCCCGGTCCTTGTGAAATGCCGCGCAGCGCCCCAGGGTGGGTTCGTGCATCAGTGTAAGTGCAGTGAGTGAGGTGCAGTGTGTAGGGTGTGGGTCGGCACGGCCACGGCGAGCGAAGCGCGCGGTGGCGGCGGCCGCTCGGCCATGACCGGCGACATGCCTCTGGGGAGCGCGCACGCGTTCGGGCGCGCGCTGCTCCGGGACGGGGCGCTCCCGCCTCTGGAGCCCGGGCCGCCGGCGCCGCCCGCGGCCGCGCAACCGCCCGACAAGCGCCCGCCGGCCGCCGCCGCGAGCCCCGAGCAGGTCATGAAGCTCTACATGAACAAGCTCACGCCGTACGAGCACCGCGAGATCTTCGACTATCCCCAAGTGTACTTCATAGGCGCGAACGCGAAGAAGCGGCCCGGGCTGGTCGGTTTCCCGAACAACTGCGAGTACGACAACGAGCAGGGTTCGTACATCCACATCCCGCACGATCACATCGCGTACCGTTACGAGGTTTTAAAAGTCATCGGCAAAGGTAGCTTCGGACAAGTGGTCAAGGCGTACGACCACAAGAAGCGCGAGAATGTCGCTCTGAAGATGGTGCGCAACGAGAAGCGCTTCCACAGACAGGCTCAAGAGGAGATCCGCATTCTGGAGCACCTGCGCGAGCAAGATAAAGATAACACGATGAACGTGATCCATATGTTCGACTCGTTCACGTTCCGCAACCACACGTGCATAACGTTCGAGCTGCTGTCGATAAATTTGTACGAGCTGATCAAAAAGAACAAGTTCCAGGGGTTTTCACTGCAGCTGGTGCGCAAGTTCTCCCACAGCCTGCTGCAGTGCCTGCACGCCCTGAGCAAGAGCCGCATCATCCACTGCGACATGAAGCCTGAGAACGTGCTGCTCAAGCAGCAGGGACGATCCGGCATTAAGGTACGTCACATTCTTAAGTTAAGTTTTAAGTCTCTTTTTCCATTTAACTAAATAAGTACTTGCTATTTGACTGGCCTCGTAAATCTAAGGGGTTGTTCAACTTGATAAAGAGGTTCATGTTGGGTCAAAAATAGTTAGGTATCCTACATATTTGGCTTCGTTCTGTCGAGAAATAATTCCATCCATCCATCCATCAGCCTGTATGCATCCACTGCTGGACATAGGCCTTTTCGAGAGCGCGCCACTAAACGCGGTCCTATGCCTTTCTCATCCACCCAACTAGGACAATAAATAAAAAATAATTATTAACATAAAACTATAGGGACTTATTACTTAACTAGTTACCAGTACTGAGTTGGGAAGGTTTAACCTTCGTGCTTTGAAGAGCACGTAAAATCGTCGTATCTGCGCCTGCTATCTGCTGTTTGTGAGGTGTTACGCTATAAATGCTATGGTGTTAAAAAAAACAACTTTCCTGAGTTCGTTGTAGGCTTCTTTTCCGACCGGGGCGCGTTCCCTCGAACTCTCATAGGTACTTCATAGCCGTTGAAGAATTGGGCATTTGACCACTAGTCGACTCAACTTACCTAGCGTTAAATAATATGCCTAGGAAAATACCAATCTAGGCTTCTCTCCGTTGTGTCCAGACCAACGACCTCAATTCATCCAGACTTATTCAATCCGTGGCCGTATATGTGTTAAATAAAAAGTACTTATTATTACTTAGGTACCAAATAACAAGGGATTTGGATCTCGAATGTGGATGTCCACACAACACTTAAAAATTAAAATGCACAAAACACAAGCTGGCTGGCAGTGGCACACAAAAGAAGTTCGTTATATCTATATATATAAAAATGAAACCCGTTTTCCTTGGTCACGGCATCACGCGTGAATGGCTGGACCGATTTCACTAATTCTTTTTTTGTTGTATTTGTTATTATTAGGAGAAGGTTCTTACGGAAAAAAACATTAAGAAAATCTCTCAGAAATATTGAAAAATATACATTTAATTTTGCATACTAAGGCGGTACGAAGTTCGCCGGGTCAGCTAGTGTTTTAATAAATTGGCTGTTGTGCAGAAATTTTATCGTTCCACGATTTTTTTTTGACATAACTTTTGGAGGGAACGACGGAAAAAAATACGAAGGGAGGACAGGTTATAAAACCTAGACCATAGATAATGCCAGATAAAGGGCGGGTAACTTTAGAACAATTAATAACAAAACTAAACACTCTACATACTAGGTACCCAATTAGTTTATCAGTCATTAGTGATATGGTGATACCTAATCACCATTATTATTATTTCGCTGTTTAATCCAATAGTTAACTACTTAGTTACTGACATTTAAAAATAGCAAGAGTTATCCTGAATAAAATATTTGGACTGACTGTTGAGCAGGTAGGATAGGTAGGTAGGTTTAGTATAATTATACCTCATTTTATACTCGTAATTAATCGTGAATTTCTACCCACTAACAAGGTAGGTATGTAATTAAAACATTTTTAATTCGGCAGTTTCACATTTCATGAATATTTATCGCCGCTCAATGAAACCATCGCAGTAAGTAGGCAGTTAGGCACTATACCTGTAACTAAGGTAAAATTAACTAAAATATTTTACTAATAACTAATAACACCTGAGGGGTTACTACCTTAGGCTAATAACAAATAACGGTTACTACCATCAATATTACTGATGGTAGTAACCGTTATTAGCCTAAGATGGGACTAGTCCCACAAACTTATCTGACCCGGTGACAGCGACGCTAGGATGAAAAAAAAAACTAAACAGCGATAAAAATTAGTTCCAATTTTCCGGACTATACTTCAAAATGACAGTTAATTATATGTCACAATACCTTGACATCCCCGAAATGAGGATTATAGCAGTGAGATTATAGCAGTCATACAGGCATAAAAGCACTGCTTACCCTAATCACACGAGTGCCCTAATGGAAATAGGTCAATGTTCATTTTTCATTATAACAGTCCGTAAATACTCGTAGGTATTCTGACTATGCCTATGCCTGCCTACCCTAGTTTCAAACCCTGTGCACGCCACTGGATTATAGTTATTCTTAAACACGAACGTCAACAACCCCAGTAGAGCTATTCCGTAAAAGCTGTGTCAATCATAGTTACAATGTCAATATTGTTGTTGTTTAATTATTGCTGCGACATTGGGTTTGATCGAATAGAGAAAAGAGTCAAGCTAATTATAAGCGATTGCGATCGTTACACTGTGGCAATCATTTTACCATAATAGTGTTACATCCACCACCACCACTACAGCCCATTAAAGTGGGCACAGGCGTCCACTCTCATAGGAGAGAGGGAATTAGAGCTTAGACCCACCACGCTGCTCCAATGCGGGTTGGCGGGCTTTAACGACTGTTATCATGTTAGTGATAATAACCGGGATCGACTGCTTAATGTGCTCTCCGAGGCATGGGAGTGAAACACCGCCAACTTCCTAACTCCGGGCTAGTACTGAGAATTTCTAGTCAGAAAAACCCAATACTCAATTATGGCCCGACCCGGGACCTCGTTGGCCGCAGTCGAACGTACCAACCATTAGACCAACGAGGCAGTGAGTGTTACATCATAGTACAGAACAAAAAACTGCATGTAAAATAAAGTTCGTGTATCATACAGACTGTTTGCGTTATTAGGTAACCTAATCACCAAAACACCTGTTTCGTTCACGAGATCGGTACTCGGCACCCGGCACCGTCGGACAAAATCAATATCGTCATTTGTTGTGAACAGCTGCGTACGAATCAGCTGGCCACACCCGTACTTACTCCTACCCGTATCTCCTCCGTATCTTCCTACGGGATTATTACGGACTTGCTCAGTAACGTTTGTACTATTACGGTACAATAAAATACTCTACTAAACCGTTGTCCTAGGTGAGCGACAGAAGCGACGCGACGCGATACGACGTCATAGACAATATCAGACGTTGTCACGTAGATACGTCTGTTTTCTGTCTCTCATCTAGCACAACGGGTCAGGCTTTGTTTTATTCTGTAGTATTTATCTATTCTGTATATGTACGAGTATGTTATTATCCGTGATATATTACAAGTTGTGTATCAATGCTGTATAATTATTAAATTTCGTTTTGAATTAAGTACGTATGCATTAAGATGTATTTATTGACTAGCCAATAAACAGTCAAAGCAAGTGGACGTGTTTCATTACGATACTGTTCAAAGCATATTTGAACAAGCAACAGGCCTTGCTTAAAGAAACTTCTAACACGTAGATAACTAGAGCCTTTACGAGACAATATTAACTTAACTAGTTGATTCCCGCGATAGGCCTATGTCCTTTCCTCGGAATGCAACCTCGAGATGTATCGAATTTCGTCAAAATCGGTTGAAAGAATGGGCTGCGAAAGCGTTGTAGAAATATAGACAGCTGACAGACACACTTTCGCATATTGTGTAATATTAGTATATGTATTTCATTGGGTAGCCTAATTTTATTAGGTACTTACCAGTTACCAGTAACTAATAAGAATCGCTACATGGACGTTTGTGTATTAGGTATGTAGAGAATAGACATACATACATTCTGTTCCATTGGTTCCAAATTCCAATCTCTCTCTGCGTCGTATTCCTTATTGCTGAGGGCCATGACCCCTTTTCATTAATCACATAATGGTAGGAGTTTTCTTGGGATAATAATGTGCTAAAAACCATACTTGGTTCCATTAGGGATGATCTATTTTTTCAACTTCTTTAACGTCTGATCACGTTATCTTAACTGCCACTTTACCAACGGTGATTGGAGTATTGAAAGACGACAAGTTTGTAGATATTCCCATTAACTATTATTGGTCAATTGGCAAATGAGATTACACTGATCAGACGTTATAGAAGTTGACATACATACATGGGTTGTTTATGGGCTCTTCTCAGACCAGGGCGCGTTTGGGTTAGTTTTAAGATATCTTGGTTAATTATCAGCATCACGTCTTATAATTTGTAAACGTGACGTTCAGAAGGTGTACCTGTGTAGTTGTGTACCTATTTTAAATAAATATAGTTTAGGTTTGAAAAAGAAGATCAGCCCAATGGGATCAGACTTCACACATATTATGCGCCCCAACTATGTACCTAGTTATGCCCAGCGTATAGTAAGTGATGATAAACGTTATTTGAACTGGTTATAAAGACACTGCGTCTTGCGAGCTACGCATCCAGTTCTATTTTAGATCTTCCCGATTACGTTTTAGTAAGACCCGACTTGTTAAAGCTAAGCGCGCACTCCGGTTTTTGAAAATAATACCATTTGATAATAATCTAAAGACATTACTTACCTTAGTAAAGGCAAATAATAAATTATCAGTGACATACTTAATTAATATTATTTACATAGCAGACAAATGTTTGCGCAATTTTAAGAAGCATGTAATGTAGTTAAAGCCAAAATGTTAATTTATATTTTAAGCTGATGATTTTTAGTGCATTGCTTAAAACAAGAGACAAACGAGTAAGTTCATAAATAATTAATGTAGAATATGACTCCATAACTGGCATTCCGAAACAGCGGTAGAGTCACTTTACGGTTCAAAAGCACTTTGAAAAGATTTGATTTTTGCAAAAGTTTCGGTACTTTTTCACTAGAATTATACATATATAGATACATTATTATACTAACACAAAAAGAAAAGTCACTCACAAGATTTTTCTTCATTCTAGACGCGTCATCATAACATATAAATTGCAAATACCACCAACATTCTTCTTCTTAAATATACGAACGGGCCTTAAAATTTAATGCGCGCTCACCCTAATACAGTTATTTACGTCAGAACTCAAACGCATCCGTGCGATTGCGAAACCGCGGTCTAAACTATAGAGCTATTGAAAAAAGAGCCAATGTCATTTATTGCAGCCACAAAAAAAAAGAAACAACACAAAAATTGCAAACCTTCGAACGTTCACTGTCCATACGTAACAGGTTTGACCTACAAGTCAAGTCGATGATGCAGCGAATGGCCGAAAAAAGTGCTTAATTTCAAATCTAAATTAATATAGCGTAAGGTCGCACTAATGACAAAATGTTCATAACTGCTGCTAACTAAATCTTGTTCAAGTACAACCTCATTGTCATTACGGTAGTCCGTCCCTAGTTATACTAATATTATAAATGCGAAAGTGTGTGTTTGTTGGTTTGTCCTTCAATCACGGATCAACGTGATTTTTGGCTTGGGTATAGTTGAGGACCTGGAGAGTGCCATAGGCTACTTTTTATCCCGGAAAATTAAGGATTTCTTGCGGGAATCAAAAAAACTTAAACCACGCGAACGAATTTGCGGGCATCAGCAAGTTATAATACAAGAGGTGTATATGTCACCGTAAGATTGTAATCTAACGGTTTCTATCCCGCGATATTGGAAACTGTCGAAAGATTGTGAACCGTTCAATGTTCTGAGTATTAATTAATGAAATATTTTTTGTATTTACGTATTCTTGTCTCCTTCTTGTACAGTTGGCGTGCGAGTTGAATGCAGAGTAAATGTATGTGTCACCATAAATTTACTCTGCATTCAACTCGCGCGCGAACTATAGGTTAGGTTAGGGTTTGACATGAATATTCAGGCACTTAGGTTCTATCAGGTTAATATACCTAATAGATTACAGTTTACCGAAAAATAATGCGTTCAATTGTAATCAGTATGTTACGGTTCACAATCTGTCGACAGTTTACAATCTATCGAGATAAAAAACGTTAGATTACAATCTAACGGATTTTACAATTTTACGGTGATACAATGGTGACATATCTACAAGAGGGCCGGTTCCTGATCTTTCTGTACAGTATTGATTCAGTTTCGAAAAGCTTACCGTGCAGTCCACCTTTATTCCTGAGACCCGGATGTCATCTCTCTGCGTCGTAACTCGTATTCCTCATCGCTGAGGGTCGTGAGCTCATTCCATTAATCACATAATGGCAGCATACAACTTGACTAAGAGTACATATTTCAACTCTTAGGTTACTAACCATTATTATCAGATGTTAGTTATGATAACCAGGACCGACGGCTTAACGTGCTCTCCGAGGCATGGGGGAAATGAAAAGGCTAAATTCGAACTTCCAAATTCGGTCACCCATCCAGTTACCGACTTGGGTCAAGAATTAGTCTAGTCATAATATACATTTGGAAATGCACGTGAACCGAGAAAGCTAAATTTTGGATATAATGTGGGGGAGGCCTAGAAAAGCTTAACTTCAAATTGTCGACCAAGATTTCGTATTTTCCGCTATCTTGAAAAAAGGGTTAAATTCAGTTTTTTCACAATAACTCGGTTCTCCGTTGAGATACGAACATTTTGTTGCAATACTTTTTTGTTATTTTTGTTACAACCTACAATTAAGGTCCTTTACATTTTTCACCTATTTTTTGGAACTTACCTTGAAACATGACAACGCACGAGTAAGTTCCGAATTCGTTGCGTACGTTGGCGACATTTTCATACAATTGTCTGGTTGTAGGAAAAAAATGTCTTTCAGCTGTCTGAAAAGACCCTTAAACTGATCCGGTTAGTAAGTTGTATTGAATAAAACAATGCGTTTAGCTATCTATTAAACTGAAATTTGAACAACTGCGCGTTTTATTTGAACAGTTGAGACCTACTTTGATGGCACCAAACCAACTGATATGCCAGATAAGATTAGGGTGGGCGCCTATTGATAAGGGTTATTGGTGCAACGCACCTATTATTATCATTTAATACCTATTAAGTAAGTATGCCGTGAGAGAAAGTTATGATTGTGAAATTATTTTGCAATGAGTGCAATAATAATGACCACTGATATAAACTGATTTAGTTATAAAATGACTAGACTAGATAATAATCCATAGTTTTGTCCGCGTATATAATTATAACTTGAGGGTTTTAAGGTATGTTTAACCACAGTAAACAGATACCTATAACCAGTATGGAAACTACCTAGAAACGTTCGAAACAGCCTCACTCACACAAACGTGCGCATCGAACATGCGATGACGCGGCACTGCGACGAGCGCTTGGGGTCTCGTCGATGCGCATGTTTGTGTGAGTGAGCCTGTTTCACACATTTCTAGGTAGTTTATATACTGGTTGCATCTGTTTACTGTGGTTTAACTCTGATTTTTCGGGATAAAATGAAACCAATGTCTAGCCAGTCTCCAACATGATGTCTTTAACATCCATGCAAAAATCATGCGATATGATTGAAAGACAAGCCAACAAAACATAAAATTACAATATAAGTAGGTACGGGCTATGGATGTTCTGAAGGAATTAATTACCTGCGAATCGTACTTGCTATAATATATGTCACCGTAAGATTGTAAAAACCGTTAGATTGTAATCTAACTAGCGATATTGTAAACTGTCGACAGATTGTGAACCGTTCAATGTTCTGAGTGTAAATTTTTGAAATATTCATTGTACTTACGTTTTCTTGTTTCTTTCTTGTAGGTTAGGTTAGGGTTGGATATAAATAATCAGGTTTACAATCTAACGGTTTTTGCAATCTTACGGTGACATAATATATTCTGTCCCCCGATTGCATAAGGAAATCGTAATCGTTCGTCAAACGTATAATTCGACCTGTTTAAGAAGTTCATAAATGCCTGCACGTCAAAAAGCATGTATGAACTCCATAAACAGTAATACGTTTTAAGGTGTCAAATGATTATGATTTACTTAAATACAATTGGGTCTGATGCACTAGCAGATGCCCGCGTCTTCGTCCGCGTGGTTTAAGTTTTTTCGATTCCCGCGGGAAATCCTTAATTTTCCGGGATAAAAAGTAGCCTATGACACTCTCCAGGTCCTCAACTATACCCATGCCAAAAATCACGTCGATCCGTTACTCCGTTGCAGCGTGATTGAAGGACAAACCAACAAACAAACTGACTTTCGCATTTATAATATTAGTATGATGTCTTAGAAACAGGTAAGTTACGCCGCTGTGGTTAAATAGACTATTCTTGTCTATCTATCTTGTAAATGTTAGGTTGTTAAACTGTAGCTTGAGCTATGATAGATCTAGTCTCGGTTCATGGCAGTGGGAGGTAGCGGTAATTTCTTCTCCAACCGGTTTCGAAACACTCCGTTTGGTAGTTCGTTGCTCAGTTAGTTAATAAAATATTTGATTAGTCTATGTTTGTTAAATATTATATTAAGTTACTAATTATAATTAATTTATGAAATATTCAATTGCAATAATATTGAGTAAATAAATATTTAATTTCGTTTATTTGCTTAACTAATATCAGAAAAACATGTACTTTAAACATTCTGTATATTTAAGTAAGTAATAATACTTAGGTACATTACTAAAAACTTAGTATTAAATACTTACTACTTGCTAACTATAAAATAAAGTATATGATCTAGATAGAGATAGAACTTGACTTTGCTCAGACTTAAGTAAGACAGTTAAAACGAGAGTCCATGAATCTCTTTAGAAATCTCTTAGATGGCAGAACAAGAGTTAACTCGTTGCAAAAAGTTGTCCGAAATTACCGCCTTCGAGCAAGCACTAACTATGCCTTGCCAAAAAAGATCGTCGCATAGTCATAAAAACAGACATACAGACACAAAATCGGATTCAAAATATTTTATTGAGTTTAGTTTCGTTCGTAATCAGCCCCAATCGTTATTTGAATATTATCCTAATAAACTACGATGCAATAAAGAACCATAATTATTATGAATTACGTGAACAGGCATCGATAGTAAAGATAGCAAATGATAAGCGGATTAGAGAGGCTTGCGTTCTATATGTTTATGTTAGTTACGTAAATGCTACATTAGGAATGATCGGTTTAGTTAATACTCAATAGGTTTCCATAAAGATTCTCATTTTTTGTCGATTCTGATGCGAGCGCAATAATTATTACGCGAATTAAGTACTCGATTTTTTTACGCCACTACAAGTTAGCCCTTGACTGCAATCTCACCTGATGGTAAGTGTTGATGCAGTCAAAGATGGTAGCGGGCTAACCTGTTGAGGGTATGGCAGTTATATTAAACCCATACCCCCAATTGGTTTCTACACGACGTCCCGGAACGCTAAATCGCTTCGCGGCACGTCTTTGTCGGTAGAGTGGTAACTAGCCATCTCAGCTAGCTAACTCAGCTCTGGCACAGAAAACTAACTCTACGTCTCTGGGATCTTATAACCGTAAAATGATTTTCTAGTGTGGTTGGATCGCAAATATCAGAGGTGCAATCATGTAAGGATCGCCGATCAAATCGTTGAAGCTCGACTTCAAAGTAAAATAAACCATAACAGCATTGATTTAGAGCTCAATTTCGTGTATCCATTCTTATACGTTTAGGTATGTACGATACCCTAAACGTATAAGAAGAAATTTTAATCATTTTGTCAGTTTTTATGGTATGACAGATCGTGTTCCGTAAGGTTGAGGGATAAAACCAAGATAAGAAGAAGAAGGGTAGTTAAGCTAAGTATTAGTATTAGTTTGTGATAAAGCGCTCGATCGATAAGAAACAGATTCGGGTTTTTTTTTTCTAATTTTAACTAACTGCTTACCTTCATCACAGGTCATAGCGGCGTGAAGGTTTATCGTTCAGACCAAGGTAAAAACTCACCTTAAACGTTTTATTAGGTAGGTACATAATTAATACCTATTTATGTCTACACTGAATACAGTCTTTTGTGCAGGATCGGGAGTTGATCTCGAGTTCGGCGTACTGCCGTTTTTTCAACTTATCTCCGAAAAAGTTGTACAGTTTTCGAGCTTGGTTTTTTAAAATGCGAATTCGCCCGTGTCGCACGCAGTTTCGCTTTACAGAAAAGTATTGCTAGTTTCGGCTGCGCTTTTTGCCTTGACGTGTGTCATCACGTCTGTCACGTGAATCCAGGAATGGAACCAACTAATCGTACCAAATTTTTCAAATGAAAAAGTGAGCATGATATCTGTTAGCAAAAATCGCTCCACATATGAGTAATATTCGGCGAAAAGTTTCGAACTGTACTTTTTGAAGGTGTTTTCAACCACTGACGTTTTCGTTTTCAATAGCATTAAGGGCGTATTTGCGAATCCCTTATAATATTGGAGTTATCAGTACATTTTGTGACTAAGTCAAGCAAAATAAGATGGAACTAAAAATTACTATACATAGATTGATCCCATACCTCCAATTGTTGGTAATAACATTGTTAAAAATCTTTATTTTTAATACTATAAAAAATATTTTCCCTCACCTCTTCACTCAAAATTGACGATTTAGGGGCGACTTTAGGTACATTTTTTAAAATAAATACGCCGATTTTTTGTCATTAAAAAATACCATCTGTTAGTAGATATGTTCACCTCAAAATTTTGGTAATAAAAATATTTAAAATAGTACAAATAGTACATAAAATAAAATAAAAATCGCGTGTATTTTTTTCGCACATTTTGCTTACACGCGTAAATCTTAAAGCAGTGAAAATAAGGGTTATTTTGATCCCCTCCGGACCCTGGTTTGATTTCATTTCAAAATTCAAATATCAATTAGTCGGCGTTTGACCGCCGTCGAGAGTGGACCCTGTGTCGGTTGCAAGCAGTCGCTGGTATCGAAAAGATCGCTGTACAAACACAAAATACCTACATACCTACCTAGTTGAGCGAACCAAATTTATATATTACGTTACCTACTGTGCTGATATTTTGAAAAGGTAAGATATGGTACCTACTACCACACGCTACTACCAACATAATACAATTTTATTATTTGCTAAAATTTAGAAATTTATTGCAGTCTCTATTCCCCGAGCGTAGTAGTGACCTGAAGGTATACTTCGATGACCACCACTGGAACTCGTAGACGCGTAGAGCTAGGTGTATCGAATTTGGGCTCAATTTGTTAGTTATGATGAGATCTTGCCTCAATACTTGGTGGAGTGACCTGAAGGTATACTTCGAAGACTTCTACTGGAACTCCTAGACGCGTAGAGCTAGGTGTATCGAATTTGGGCTCGTTTTGTTAGTTATGATGAGATCTTACCTCAAGACTTGGTGGAGTGACCTGAAGGTATACTTCGACGAACACTACTGGAACTCCTAGACGCGTAGAGCTAATTGTATCGAATTTGGGCTCATTTTGTTAGTTATGATGAGATCTTACCTGAAGATTTGGTGGAGTGACCTGAAGGTATACTTCGAAGACTTCTACTGGAACTCCTAGACGCGTAGAGCTAGGTGTATCGAATTTGGGCTCGTTTTGTTAGTTATGATGAGATCTTACCTCATGACTTGGTGGACTGACCTGAAGGTATACTTCGACGAACACTACTGGAACTCCTAGACGCGTAGAGCTAATTGTATCGAATTTGGGCTCGTTTTGTTAGTTATGATGAGATCTTACCTGAAGATTTGGTGGAGTGACCTGAAGGTATACTTCGAAGACTTCTACTGGAACTCCTAGACGCGTAGAGCTAGGTGTATCGAATTTGGGCTCGTTTTGTTAGTTATGATGAGATCTTACCTGAAGACTTGGTGGAGTGACCTGAAGGTATACTTCGAAGACTTCTACTGGAACTCCTAGACGCGTAGAGCTAGGTGTATCGAATTTGGGCTCGTTTTGTTAGTTATGATGAGATCTTACCTGAAGACTTGGTGGAGTGACCTGAAGGTATACTTCGAAGACTTCTACTGGAACTCCTAGACGCGTAGAGCTAGGTGTATCGAATTTGGGCTCGTTTTGTTAGTTATGATGAGATCTTACCTCATGACTTGGTGGACTGACCTGAAGGTATACTTCGACGAACACTACTGGAACTCCTAGACGCGTAGAGCTAATTGTATCGAATTTGGGCTCGTTTTGTTAGTTATGATGAGATCTTACCTGAAGATTTGGTGGAGTGACCTGAAGGTATACTTCGAAGACTTCTACTGGAACTCCTAGACGCGTAGAGCTAGGTGTATCGAATTTGGGCTCGTTTTGTTAGTTATGATGAGATCTTACCTGAAGACTTGGTGGAGTGACCTGAAGGTATACTTCGAAGACTTCTACTGGAACTCCTAGACGCGTAGAGCTAGGTGTATCGAATTTGGGCTCGTTTTGTTAGTTATGATGAGATCTTACCTCATGACTTGGTGGAGTGACCTGAAGGTACACTTCGACGAACACTACTGGAACTCCTAGACGCGTAGAGCTAATTGTATCGAATTTGGGCTCTTTTTGTTAGTTATGATGAGATCTTATCTGAAAATTTGGTGGAGTGACCTGAAGGTATACTTCGAAGACTTCTACTGGAACTCCTAGACGCGTAGAGCTAGGTGTATCGAATTTGGGCTCGTTTTGTTAGTTATGATGAGATCTTACCTGAAGACTTGGTGGAGTGACCTGAAGGTATACTTCGACGAACACTACTGGAACTCCTAGACGCGTAGAGCTAGCTGTATCGAATTAGGGCTCGTTTTGTTAGTTATGATGAGATCTTACCTGAAGATTTGGTTTAGTGACCTGAAGGTATACTTCGATGACTTCTACTGGAACTCCTAGACGCATAGAGGTAGGTGTATCGAATTTGGGCTCGTTTTGTTAGTTATGAAGCAGAACCAACGAACAAACTGCCATTAGAGATTTGGAAAAAGAATTAAAGGTACAGATCTCACAGTGCGGTCTTTTCATAGACAAAGAATATCTTTTCCTAGGAGCAAGTCCCTAAATTACATGTAGTAAAATGTATGTTAACAAATTAATATAGGTAAAATCTAATCATAACAAACATAAACAAAACTGGACACACCTAGCTCTAGTCATCTCGGTGTTCCATCATCATCCATCTAAGTTGGAGCGCACTTGCTTAGAAAATGCCTCTTTACTCTTGCCTTGAAGGAGAAGTAAGATTTCATCATGAGTAACAAAACGAATCCAAACTCGACACGACTACATCGAAGCGTCCATGAGTTCCAGTAGTAGTGGTCGAAGTATTCCTTCAAGTCACTCCACCAAGTCTTGAGGTAAGATCTCATCATAACTAACAAAACGAGCCCAAATTCGATACACCTAGCTCTACGCGTCTAGGAGTTCCAGTAGTGGTCGTCGAAGTATACCATCAGGTCACTCCACCAAGTCTTGAGGCAAGATCTCATCATAACAAACAAATTGAATCCAAATTCGATACACCTAGTTCTACGCGTCTAGGAGTTCCAGTAGTGGTCGTCGAAGTAAACCTTCAGGTCACTCCGCCAAGTCTTGAGGTAAGATCTCATCATAAGTAACAAATTGAATCCAAATTCGATACACCTAGCTCTACGCGTCAAGGAGTTCCAGTAGTGGTCGTCGAAGTATACCTTCAGGTCACTCCACCAAGTCTTGAGGCAAGATCTCATCATAACTAACAAAACGAGCCCAAATTCGATACACCTAGCTCTACGCGTCTAGGAGTTCCAGTAGAAGTCTTCGAAGTATACCTTCAGGTCACTCCACCAAGTCATGAGGTAAGATCTCATCATAACTAACAAAACAAGCCCAAATTCGATACACCTACCTCTATGCGTCTAGAAGTTCCAGTAGAAGTCATCGAAGTATACCTTCAGGTCACTCCACCAAATCTTCAGGTAAGATCTCATCATAACTAACAAAACGAGCCCAAATTCGATACAGCTAGCTCTACGCATCTAGGAGTTCCAGTAGTGGTCGTCGAAGTATACCTTCAGGTCACTCCACCAAGTCTTCAGGTAAGATCTCATCATAACTAACAAAATGAGCCCAAATTCGATACACCTAGCTCTACGCGTCTAGGAGTTCCAGTAGAAGTCTTCGAAGTATACCTTCAGGTCACTCCACCAAATCTTCAGGTAAGATCTCATCATAACTAACAAAACGAGCCCAAATTCGATACAATTAGCTCTACGCGTCTAGGAGTTCCAGTAGTGTTCGTCGAAGTATACCTTCAGGTCACTCCACCAAGTCATGAGGTAGGATCTCATCATAACTAACAAAACGAGCCCAAATTCGATACACCTACCTCTATGCGTCTAGGAGTTCCAGTAGAAGTCATCGAAGTATACCTTCAGGTCACTCCACCAAGTCTTGAGGTAAGATCTCATCATAACTAACAAAACGAGCCCAAATTCGATACAATTAGCTCTACGCGTCTAGGAGTTCCAGTAGTGTTCGTCGAAGTATACCTTCAGGTCACTCCACCAAATCTTCAGGTAAGATCTCATCATAACTAACAAAACGAGCCCAAATTCGATACAATTAGCTCTACGCGTCTAGGAGTTCCAGTAGTGTTCGTCGAAGTATACCTTCAGGTCACTCCACCAAGTCATGAGGTAAGATCTCATCATAACTAACAAAACGAGCCCAAATTCGATACACCTACCTCTATGCGTCTAGGAGTTCCAGTAGAAGTCATCGAAGTATACCTTCAGGTCACTCCACCAAATCTTCAGGTAAGATCTCATCATAACTAACAAAACGAGCCCAAATTCGATACAATTAGCTCTACGCGTCTAGGAGTTCCAGTAGTGTTCGTCGAAGTATACCTTCAGGTCACTCCACCAAATCTTCAGGTAAGATCTCATCATAACTAACAAAACGAGCCCAAATTCGATACAATTAGCTCTACGCGTCTAGGAGTTCCAGTAGAAGTCATCGAAGTATACCTTCAGGTCACTCCACCAAATCTTCAGGTAAGATCTCATCATAACTAACAAAACGAGCCCAAATTCGATACAATTAGCTCTACGCGTCTAGGAGTTCCAGTAGTGTTCGTCGAAGTATACCTTCAGGTCACTCCACCAAATCTTCAGGTAAGATCTCATCATAACTAACAAAACGAGCCCAAATTCGATACAATTAGCTCTACGCGTCTAGGAGTTCCAGTAGTGTTCGTCGAAGTATACCTTCAGGTCACTCCACCAAGTCATGAGGTAAGATCTCATCATAACTAACAAAATGAGCCCAAATTCGATACACCTAGCTCTACGCGTCTAGGAGTTCCAGTAGAAGTCATCGAAGTATACCTTCAGGTCACTCCACCAAATCTTCAGATAAGATCTCATCATAACTAACAAAACGAGCCCAAATTCGATACAGCTAGCTCTACGCGTCTAGGAGTTCCAGTAGTGGTCTTCGAAGTATACCTTCAGGTCACTCCACCAAGTCTTGAGCTAAGATCTCATTATAACTAACTAAACGAGCCCAAACTCGTCACAGCTAGTAGAAAAAGTAGATAAAACAATAAATAATAATATATCGAAGTATCGATACAGGTCATTGACTTACTAATAGTACCTTACAAGTTACCATGTTGATTCAACGCAGCTTGTCCGTGCATGCGTGTGCGTGAGAATGAAGCATGTGTTAGTGCGATTTCATACCTATCCGTTTTGCAAATACGCCCTTAATAGGTACACGTAAAGTGTTAAAGAACACATTTAGAGCAAATCTCTAATCGCACGATGGGTATGGGTTTAATTTAGCTGCCATGCTTCTAACAGGTTAGCTCGCTAATATCTTAGACTGCATCATCACTTACCATCAGGTGAGATAGCAGTCAAAGGCTAACTTGTACCGGATGAAAAAAAATTCTTCACTCACCATCCAGGTTAGACCTTTAGTTGTAGTTGAAAACAACATATAACCAACTGATTGCTTCCCGAATAAAAATTGTGTCGCCTAATTCGTAACTAAATAGTTGTTATTTTTGTCTCGCATTACATTGTTTCGACTCACTACAATAAAATTTTTGGCGTAAAATCTCGGAATAGTTATCATACTAATATTATAAACGCGAAAGTCAGTTTGTTTGTTGGTTTGTCCTTCAATCACCCTGCAACGGAGCAACGGATCGACGTGATTTTTGGCATGGGTATAGCTGAGGACCTGGAGAGTGACATAGGCTACTTTTAATCCCGGAAAATTGATGAGATCCAAAAAAAACTTATTCCACGCGGGCATCAGCTAGTAAATTATAAGCAAATGTCGAAGGCGATGTGGTACATTCAAGCCATGCCATACCATTTGGTTTGGTTACTAGTATCAAATTCAAAGGAAATTTATTTTAATTAGGTAGGTAGCAGATATATCTGAACATTTTTGTGACATCAATAAAATATAAGATGTGTTTGAATCGATGATACAAAAAAGCCATTATAATAATGTGCGAGCTGTAAATAAATAATGATTGCTCTGGTTATTTATTAATACAGCTACTTTCTGTGGAATAACTTTCGCTCGGTGTGCAATAAAAAAGAAATTTCCAATTATAAAGTTATGCTTAACAGACCTAAGTCCTAATGTGGCTTTAGAATCCTCTTAATTGGATATCTTGTTTCTCTGCTACTTTTATTATGATTGTTTACATAAAAATAAAATGAGAGTAAGTAATATCTATTAGTAGGTACCTACGTATATAAATTGACAGAGTTTCAGTGTTGTGATGTTATGTCTTGATATCGACACTTAAAATTAAGCGAAAATGCGTAGGTATGCCTTTCTGACATCGGTGGTAAGTCAATGCTTTCTGAGCTATACTTCCAGTCTCGTCTTCACAACCGAATTTGATTAAATTTGTTACCGAGATAGATAGCATCCCAGGGAAGGGCATAAACATACTTTTTATCCCAAAAAATCAAAAAGTTCCGTAATTTCCAAGATTTCTCAAGAACCTTACCTATTCCCCGCGGACGAAGTCGCGGGCATTATCCAGTGACTGATGTTATCAATTTATCACGGTCGATTACGCCGTGCTTTCTATTCAGCCAGGTAAGTGAAAATGATATCGCGCGATTGGTGAAAACCAAAAGTGGTGGATCGCAACGGAATATTCGGTACAAGCTAACTACAAATATACGAGCAAATATTTGTCGTGTCGATGTGGGGCGGGTTCCGTACTCCGCGCCGCAATGAAATTACATCGTGTGACGCAAATTATTGTGTCAATAAAACCGTTCAAGCCAAATTCCAATTCTAGTATGCACTTACATAATGTGTTTACATTCGGTTAGTTATTAATTGGTCTAGCTTTTCGTGTGCAGCGAAGCTTTACAAAAAAACAAAATCAATTATTTTTTATTCAAGTAGACTTTTTACACGTGCTTAAGAATAGTCGAATGAATCTACCTTAGTTCCTAACTACAACGTAGGTGATACTGGTCAATGCTCAATTTCATCAAAACAGCTAGTAAATTATAGGTATACAGACCAACTAATGCCTACCCTAGCTTCAAACCCTGTGCACGCCACTGATTACTTATATGTACAGAATCTTAAAACTATCTTATTTTTATTAAAAACTAGATGATGCCCGCGACTTCGTCCGCGTGGATTAGGGTATTTTGATTCCCGCGAGAACGCCCGGGATAAAAAGTATGTCCTTCATCGGGATCTAAGCTACCTGTATACCAAATTTCATCAAAATCGGTTGAACAGATGGGCTAATGGGTAGCAGACAGACAGACAGACATACTTTCGCATTTAAAATATTAGTATGGATATTGAAATTTGAAAGCACGCTCCAACCTAGACCTTATCGTTGTGTTTGTCGTCAAGAGCAAGCCTATTCTAAAAAAAAATTACAAGTTTAAACTTCTGAATGCCGAAGTTGGTTCGTGTATTGGTTTGTCCTTCAATCACGCCGCAACGGGGCAACAGATGGATGTTTATAGTTTACTAGCTGATGCCCGCGACTTTGTCCGCGCGGTTCAAGTTTTTTCGATTCCCGCGGGAAGTCCTTAATTTTCCGGGTTAAAAAGTAGCCTATGTCACTCTCCAGGTCCTCAACTATACACGTGCCAAAAATCACGTCGATCCGTTGCTCCGTTGCGGCGTGATTGAAGGACAAACCAACAAACAAACACACTTTCGCATTTATAATATTAAAGTATGATATGTACCTGGAGAGTGGAATGGGGTAGTTTTTATAGAATCTCAAAATAGAAGAGGTCCCACAGATTTTTATAACCTAAACAACGCGAAGAAAGTAGCAGAATCTTATATTCTAACACAAAAAAAAAACTCGAACTAACTAGGTAGGTAACTAATACATCTATTTGGTGTACGAAGTGAGACGCGTTGCGATATTATGAATCAACACCGTTTAACTCGACCCAGCCTGCCTAGCCAGCAAAAACAAGTTGAAAGTGCCTATAAATATTTAACTTGTAAACATCTGCTTGATCCAAATGTAGCACACAACTACAAACGAAACACGACATTCTTAATTTCTTACAAACTGACCTGCTAACACAAAAAAAATGTTTTCTGAGATGGCCGTAGGACGACTTGCTTGGTGCACCTGTACAAAGCCAGGTAGCGTTTAAAATAAACCTAAAACAGGTTGTATCCCTTAGAGCAGGGTAGGACGCTCTCCCCATCTGAGATTTAAACAAACTAGACTTTATGTTTAGCATGGTAAAACTTTAAATTGCTTGGGTTGAAATCGCATTGTTGTTACGAAAATAATTGCAATGCACTCTCGGAAATAACTGGTTTTCGCTTTTGTTCAGTCTAATAGACTAATGACATTATATTTTTAACTAGCAGATGCCCGCGACTTCGTGCGCGTGAAATAAGTTTTTTAAATTCCCACGGGAACTCCCTAATTTTTCGGGTTAATATACATAGCCTATGACACTCACAAATAATGTGGCTTTCTATTGGTACCAGAATTTTCAAAATCGGTTCAGTAGATCCAGAGATTACCCCCTACAACGTCACAAACTCACAAACTTTACCCCTTTATAATATTAGTATAGATATTTATGTCATTTATCAGTAGTCATTCTTAGGGATCTGCAACATGATACATCATCAATTTAAATAAACATCGATTGTGTACTATACTATGGTTGCAGTCAAGCCTATAAATATTTAAAAAACAATGCAACTGAATTATTTTGCTCTGACAAATTTTAATTTTTCTATGAGAAAGTAGAGAATTTCCTGAGTTTCTAGCTCGTTGGTTCCGGTGGCTCCGTTGCGGCGTGATTGAAGAAAAACCAACAAAAACATTCTTTAACTACGTGTAGTTAGTGATTCTGATTCTGTATTCGAAATGGTAGAGGATTTTTAGGTTTCAAATATTGCCAGTGACACATCGCTTATTAGGTAGGTATAGTTACTAGTTATAGTGGCTATTTATGCTTTGGGTTTGATTCACCTACATAATAAAGTTCAATGCGTTCAATACTCTTTAACATTGCGTGTTTTCATGGAGTCAGGTCATTAATCTAAAAACGGAAGTTTTGGGGTTCCATACAACTCCAGATAAATATTTTATTTTAACGCGTCCAATTAGTTACTGGAGGTCAAAAGTTCATAACCCTTTAATCCCTTAATCTAGTTTTACTTTTGTTATTTCCCATTCCCTCGTTTTTTTTTGTATGTTTTTACTTTTGTGGTCTACAGCTTCGTCCGTGTAGATTCTTTTAAACTGGGGACTTTTTTTTCCGGGCCAAAGCCCGTACTATAATTCGTTGTCAAAATCGGTTACGATGATGGACAATGGAAAGATAACAGACAGATGTGAGCGAGCAGTGAGCATTCGCATTTATAATACGTAATACAGTTAAGTAGTAAGTATTTTTCAAGATATTCGGACTGTGGATACCTTGTCGATCGAATACGAAAAGGTGTAAATCACTTAGCGCTGGGTGTCGTGGGCGGTTGGTTGACCAAGAAGTTCTCGTAGTTTGGCTCAGTTCACAAATAACTTAGCTTTTACAGAACTTTACGAGTGACGCATCAATATGCATAACGCCCTCATCAACATGTACTTTTACTATCTGCTTGTTAAAAATTTAAGCTAGTTAAACTAGCTTAAATTTTTAACAAGATACATTACCTAAATTTTTGGTGAAGAACCTTTATTATTCGATTTATACATACATATCGTGACTCGTGATGTTATGGTAAAGTGTTATCCGTCTTAAGAATGTTACACTGTCATCCGTTAAACAATGATTAAAATTTAAAACAAAAGATAGTTGATAGCAATTTTGCAGGTGCAATTACCGTCACCTAGCCCGCGTTCCCACGGACTTTTACTAACGTGCTATAAATAAAGCTTTAATTTAACACCAGCCAAATTAGATTCAACGCTTACCATCAATCGCAGTGGCGTCAACAAGTCACCTTCCTGGCGCAGTGTTGATTGTTGTTGTCTTAGCGTGCGGAGGTCCCGGGTTCGATTCCCGGTAGAGTATTGACTCTAATTTGTTACGAATATATTATAATTTCTGAATTTTCCCTGGTCTGGCCTGGTGGGAGGCTTCGGCTGTTGCTAGTTACCACCCTACCGGCAAAGACGTGCCGCCAAGCGTTTACCGTTCCGGTACGATGCCGCGTAGAAACCGATTAGGGATATGGGTTTAATATAACTGATATGCCCCTAACAGGTTAGCCCGCTACCATCTTAGACCGCATCATCACTTACCATCAGGTGAGATCACAGTCAAGGGCTAAGTAAAGGTAGATTTTTAAAAAAACCTATTTCATTCCTGGCAGGCAATAGTTAATGAATAAAAAAACATTTAGTTATTTACCGTATATGTAGTGTTTAATAATACCTCCATGACGAGCACGCCACTGCCAACGAGCTCTAGGAAAGCTTTAATTTTCAATCAATTAGTTTTATTCTAAAGCTTTTTTTAAGCGCGTTAATAAAACGTCCGTGTGAACGACAGCATAGCTATATGGCCGTTTATAGGCTAGGTCTGAATTTTATGAGCACTTTATTATATTCCATCTTGATTGCCTTTGCTAAGCGAAATTAAACTGCTAGTAATAAATACCTGCGTTTCATACTCGAGGGTGGAGCTAGACCTCCTTCGATAGAGTTTAATGTAACATTGAGGTCAATTCTGACTTACACATTCTCTTAACTAAACTACTTAAATTGACAGGCCTAAATCTAGTGGTGTCCCTTTCCGAAAGGAGCACTATGAAAGGGACAAAAATAAAATTAGATGTGTCATTTTAATTTAATTAAGATATTGTGCAGAACAGAAACGTTGCAATCATCAAAATATGGCTAACCTTCTATCCTAAAAAAAATTTAAAAAATAAATCCTTGTGATTATTGCAACGTTGACAGTGGTCTTTATTTGGAATAGTTTCGCCATCGAACACGAAGGACGGACGAAGGTCGAAAAAAAAGACTAAAATTCAGATTCTAATCTTTGATGGGCTGAGTAATGACTAATGGAATCCCAAATCAAATCAATAGTTCTTTAGGTTCCTGATTTTTTTGTTACAAGCATTTATTTGAGTAAAGCTCAATTAAAATCGAAATAACTAGATAGCCTTAGCAAGCATTTACTTATATGATCACTAGTTTATTTCTATACTTTATCTAGGTATAGTAATAAGTTTACAGAAATACTATCTTCAATTATTTGGTTGAAAAGACCTTTATCGAACCTACGCAAATACAGGTTCCACAAACAGATAAAATATAGTTATTGCGTTGACGTGAATCACTCACACAATTGGTATGGGTATGTAGTATTGTTAGTGTGACCTAATTGTATTGTTGATAACACTTATCAATTTTGTTTTAAGTTCGTACAACGTAATGTTCGCTGCGTAAAATTCAAATTCAAAATTCAAATGTACTTCTTGTAAAAAAAATTTAATCAAATAAACTTTTAGAAGTAGGCACTTTTGAATCGTCGAGTGAATCTACCACTGGTTCGGAATGCCTATAGGTAATGTTATAGGTTATCGTTACACTAGGCATTTTAATACCTACGAGTACTCGATGGCAATTAGATTATGGAAACATGCAACGCGTGACGGAAAGTGTCCAAGGCATCTTCTAGATCTAGAAAGTAGATATAATGTGAAATGTGCCCTGGAGCCGTGCTCCTGCGCATAGACCAAATAATATATCGTGCCGTCATCGTCGCGCACAGCAATGTTACGTGCTTCATACAGCTTAGAGTGAACTTTTATTTAATCTTTGATCCTTTTCGTACACATTCGCATGCGTTCAATATTTAGGTAACCTTTTCATGCAGTTGTTGTCTAATGTGTCTAGATATGCGATCGCGCTTTCTCTCGTAAATTTTGTGATCAATGCCTGAGAGTTATTTCTTTTTAAATGTATTAAAATTATACTGCCATAAGGTTGGGTTCGCACTGCGAAAAACATTCGTGCGATTTTTTTTCCCAATTCTGTAACACTAGAAATCATATGGAGGTGTACGCGCACTTACGAAATCTTTACGCGAAATATAAATCGAGAGAATAAAATTTGCGCGAATATTTTTCGCACTGCGTACGTAGCCTATAGCGGAAGTTCTAACGTCGTACAAGTGTTCACAAAATCATGTCAGATTTTAATAAATTAAGATAGTAAAAGTTATCTTCAGTCAAACATCAAAATACGTACTATAAAACTGCGCAATCATCCATATTACTAAATGGCATCATCATCGAAACACAAAATCTGACGACCCGCGGCCGAAATCCGCGTCGAGATAGCTTGACATTCGCAGTCCTTGTCAGATAAATTGGGTCATACGGTCGCGACGGCTCCTATCGATTTTACCATCTTACGCAAATTGTATCTGTTGTGTCAAGTCATACGCTTTATGCGAGTTATTACTTGAAACTGCCGAGCAATAATTACTAACACGCACAACAGACGGGGACGTTTAAGTGGTGAAACCTGCCCCGAAGGATTATGAAGATAATTATCAAAATGTCGACCCATAGTGGCCGCAATCCGCGTCGAGGTATGGTTCCAAGTTGCGACGGTTCGTACTTCCTATTGAATTTAGTATCGTGCTCTTAAGTAAGAAAACATTCATAATAGTCGGTACACAACAGTTCGTACAATATGGTCGGCCTCACGAGATGTTTATCAATGTCATATCATTATCAAAGGAGAATACAGACCACATAATATCAATCATTATCTTTATCATTTATCAATTCCAAAAAGTACGGTATCACACATATTTTTTGTTCCTTCGAGCCGGAATCAATTGATACTCAACGGTTGAACCAGCAATCGAGCCCATATCACCTGCTCTAGTATGTACGTATTATGTCTCAATCTATACTTAATAGGTATTATAAAGAGGTAAAGTTTGTGACGTTCTCGGGGGTAATCTCTGGATCTACTGATCCGATTTTAAAAATTCTGGTACCAATACAAAGCCACATTATTTAATAATATAAGACGCAAGCTGGTTGTAACTTGTGCCACACATTACGCCAACAATCGGAATGAGACGTGGTTTGTGGCAACGTAAACTGCTCTCAAGCCGTGACGTGGCGCACGTGCGTTTAGCGACGGCTAAAGTTACGGTTATTGTGTTAAAATTGTAAATCATACCTATGAACAGATGTTTGTTGGTAAACCGCTGATAAAGGAACTGGGTTACGTATAAGTTTGAGTGCTAAGGCGGATTGAATTGCGTTGCACCGATAAATCCGGCTGTTTTATGTTAAAAATAGATTTGATTAAGTAGTTATGAAACTGTCTGAGGTCTTTTACTTCACTCTTAAGGACACAGTTAGACACGAGATAGTTTTTTATCACTCAAATACTTAAGTCCATCTTGTTTTAACTTTATATAAAGCCATAACCAAATCACATATCGCTATAGATTTCAGCACCCACCCTTCAGCATCCCCTGATAATAGGGAGAGAGCGCGCCACTACACATCTTCCTCGGTAGGCCGAGGAAGATGTGTAGTGGCGCGCTTTCTCCTCTCCTCTCTCTCCTCTCTCATCCACTCAGTTTCTGTAAAAAGACAGTAAGTGGACGGACGATGTCTTAGGTCCAGCGGGTTGAAGATATACCACACTGCGTTTACTGGATTTAAGAGGGAGACTCCATTTAGAACTAAATCCAAAAACAAACTACAGTAATGATAGCAATATTTGCGTATCAATAATTAAATAACAATAATTAATTGATTCGCAGATATTTAAACTTTATAGAAGCGGCACAAGATTGGAAATCCTTACAAGGATGACGACGATGAAAAGGAAATTAACCTTTGCATTGTCACTACTATACATTCCTCTACTGCTATATGTGCATTAAATATAACCTTGTGAAAATGCCTACATAGTTAATATTAATTATAGTAAACGTCGAGTACCGTATGTATGCTAAGCAATGGATTGCGAGCAATTAATTAGCGTTCAATCTCAGGCATAATTGTGTTTCCTGTGGAAAACTTAATAGCCATTTAGCAACTCATCACGCGGTCTGCGGTGAAAGAATCATCACTGACATCATTATAAACATGTGTTTAGGACTTCAGGAATCAGCAGGGCGATTGTATAAAAATTACAGCTACAGTGTAAGGATCGCAATCACCTCTGATTGGTTAGCATGCTTACACTATTGGTCAAAATCCATTGTAGCAGCAAAAATAATATAAAGTCAGCCAATCAAAACATTTGAGACTGTAACAATGTTTGATGCAGGTTTTACACAATCTTTGTGTGTTCTATCGTCTCTACAATGGGGAGTGCTCTGAGGAGTTATTTAATCTAATACCACCTTCCGTGTTCTCCAGTCGCACTCTTCGTCGCAGAAACAAATTTCATCCTCACCACCTGGATGCCTGGTCTTCTTCCACCTCCTGTTATTCCAGATCATTTCTGCCACGTACCTGCAAATTTTGGAACCAGCTTCCATCTTCTGTGTTCCCATGACTATAATATGGGGCTCTTCAAAGGGCGGATAAAAAAAATTCTTAAAAGCCAGCAACGCATTGGCGGTTCTTCTGGTGCTGCAAATGTCCATGGGCGGTGGTAATCGCTTACCATCAGGTGACGATCCGCCTGCTCGTTTGCTCGCTATATATATATTTTAAAAAAATCGCCTTACAGGACAAGTTTGATAGTATTAGTAACTTCATATTTTCGACTTAGATACTTTTTAATTTTGTCTTTCAGCTGCATAAAGCTGCTGAACGACAAAGAAAGCTTAAATAATTAATGGTTTTGTGGAAAAGCTGAATTGCACCGAATAAGTGTTCTTTAGTATCCACATAGTACCGAGATGATAGAGGTGATCTAAATTCACACACGCGGTAATTATTCCCGTAATAAGGGCAAAGTGTAAGCCGCTATCGAGCAACAATATCTAACAGGCTAGCTAATTAGCTTAACGAGCTTCGAGCTTCGAAATAGACTCGCTAAAGGTACCTATGCTAATGAAGGATTAGGTAACGTTACACTCATAATATATACAAAAATCTGGTAGTATCTTTGATCTAAAAACTTTCAACTAATTGATATTGGTCAGGAACTAAAGATGGTGGCGAGCACAATAGATCGGCAACGGTCAAAGTGTCTGGGTCTCTCTAGGAGCCCTGCATAGCCACGTCTTTAAGAAGGAGAAGAACTTCATCTATTCTAATTCTTAACAGAAAAGCGCTCATAGGTGCAAAGGCCTGCTTGAATCTTCTTTCATTCTATTCGTCTCCTGTGTGCATTGCGCAGTTAGGACTTTTTCTGCGTCTATCGTCTCTTTTGCCGGTAACTTCTCCGCGGCGTGTCTGATCCGCCGCTCTAATGGTTCGTCAGTCAATCTTTACTGTATGATAATGCAGACTTCTAATTAATAATGAGCTTTTTCAATTTAACGGCATTTGTATCTATTGGCAATGTCCGTAAATACCGAGTTATAGAATAGAGCAGTTGCCAATTTTGCAGCTTATAGTATAATGCTTGTATAATGGTTTGGCAGCAGCCGAATTTATCGCTCTGGGTTTCAGTAATTGAGACATATTATAAATATAGATGATGCCCGCGACTTCGTCCGCGTGGATTAAGGTGTTTTGATTTCCGCGGGAACTCTTTAATTTTCCGAGATAAAATGTAGCATATGTCCTTCCCCGGATTACAAATTACCACCTATGCCTGTACCAAATTTCATAAAAATCGGTGGAACAGATGAGCCGTGACAGTGTAGCAGACAGACACACTTTCGCATTTATAATATTAGTATGGATATAGTATGCATATGCTATCCATACAATATCCATACAGCGTTCGCAAGGTTCAGATAATTGACTAGCATAACCTGACAGCAGCTCCCATCTGAAGACATGCATATTGCGCTACCGGGACGGCCGGAGATGGGAGGAGATTTTAGTCCATAGGGCACTATTACGGTGAAGTCGGACATGCCACCAATTCCACCAATGAGGATTTCCTCCTCCCAATAAGAAAAAAAAATTGACTAGTATAATCATTTTGATAAATGATGTTACCAAATCTTGTTTTAATAACAAACAACTTGCTGTCAAACAGTTAACTTTGTTGGCTCAGTGCCTGTGGGAATCTTGGCCTGGGCCTCCGATAGTAGAAGCTACAACTCATGCCTGTCTTGCACCATTTCACGCCAATCGGATCTACTGAAGTCTTATAGGACTTTTCTCGTTTCATTCAGTCATCGGCACCGCATACGCCACCGAGTTACTAGTTAAAGCAAATTAAAAAAAAATTAAACGGAAGCCTCAAAAACTTCCGCGTGGACTGGGGATTCTGATTCCCGCGGGAGCTCTTAAATTTCCCGGGATAAAAAAGAGCCTATGTGTTATTCCAGACTATGATCTATCTCTGTGCCAAATTTCAGCCAGATCCCTTCAGCCGTTCGGGCGTGATTGAGTAAAAAACATCCATCCATCCATCCAAACTTTTTATAATATTAGTAGTATAGATAGCAGATCTTATTACTTCTGGAATTGAATTGGCCATGTCATGTAGTCTAAAAATAGTTAACTGAGAGTTTATCTCCAGAGATATTTTTATCTGGAACATCGAAGACTGCGTTGTCATGCAAACTTAAGTACAAAGGCAACCGGCAAGTTCAGGTTTAAAGTCGCAACTAGCTCCATCTAGTTGGGAGAGTTGTAAAGTGGACTTGTCTGAAGTCCCCGCATACTAGTTTTTAGCCTGGGCTTTCAGACTGCGATATCTGTCTTATTTTGGAAGTTACTTTTAGTGGAAAGATTTCTGGAAAGTTGACTAGTACCCACTATGGTAGTTTTTGATATGGATGTGTTTTTGTTTAAAGAACTTAACGTAATTTATGCAGAACAGTGTATTGATTGGAAAATGTGCAATAATAATTAATCAGACAAATTTAACTGTTCAATAATTTAAATTTTCAGTAAGTACCAATTTTGTTCAATTATTATACGCGAAATTTTAATAGATATCTCGTTAACCTAATTTATATTGTGAAACCATAATATTACCCAAGTAATTTTATTGAAGAGCCGACTTTTCAATTGCGGGTACTTAGTGTTATTCAGTTTTAATAACTCGATAGGCACTTAACCTTTGTGGAGCTGTAGAGCTTCTTGAACTTTTGAAACCTTGGAGATTTACCTCAACAAGCCCTCTTGGAGACATCCATACTAATATTAGGTATAAATGCAAAAGTGTGTCTGTTTGCCCGTCTTTTTTTTATCCACTACAAGTTAGCCCTTGACTGCGATCTCACCTGATGGTAAGTGATGATGTAGTCTGTCTGCCTGCTTCGCTTTCACGGCTCATCTGTTCAACCGATTTTGATGAAATTTGGTATAGGTATAGTTTGTATCCCGGAAAATTAAAGAGTTCCCGCGGGAATCAAAAAACTTTAATCCTCGCGGACGAATTCGTGAGCATCATCTAGTTTACTATAATTGACGTTTGTTATTACATTAGGTTTCAATTTTATCCACGGCATACACTTTTTTAAAGACTTGGATGTAGTTCTATAAGTTTCTAAGAGAAATTCATAAAATAAATCTTAATTTGCGACCGAGGCATTATAATTCTGCGTAAGATTCAATCATTTGTTTCTAAAAAACTAAATTTATACCTAGATTAGTTACTCAGTTGAGTACCTACAGACTTAGTTGGGGGAAGAAACGGGTATATTAATGAGCTTTTAAAACAAAAATAATAATAGTTTAAAAAAACTAAAAAACACGCTTTTGACGCAGACACTCCGGGTCAACAAAACAAAACAAAAACTCGCTAATTCTGATTATCCTAGTAAGGATAACGGGTCAAACTGTTTAAAATATTGAATTGTCATCAGTCCTTAATAAGTATGCCAAATTTCGAGTTAATCCGACGTTTTAAAGGGGTTCAAAAATGTTCAAAGATTCCGTTACATACTAACATACATACGTCTGAAGCTAATAAAAAGCGTGTAAAATTGGCAGTCATAGGGATTGCTGATAGAAATGAACGCTAAGGCATTAAAGTTTAATTTCGAATGTAGCATATTTAAGACCTTTTGTCTTCGTAACAACGTGAGCATGTCGCTGTTCGCGAGCATGTCCGTGTCGGTGACACGGATCCACAAGTTTACCCCCTACCAAAAAGTGCTCACCTCGGTTAAAGAAGTTTTCACTTCAATAAACTAGAACGCCTATAAACAATATCTAAGAGCCGAGCGACATTTTTTAAATCGCAATGTTATTTTTAATGTCAGGCCAAGTTCTTGGCCAGCGTAGGTATACATATAATAAAAGATATGACGCACAAGCGTACGTGATACTGATACAGAAATCGAAGTTTAAGGTCTTTGTACGGACGCCGCTGGTCGTTTAATTTTTTAATAATGCGGTGTTTTCGGGGTTCCTCGTTCCTTTCTGAGCCAATGCTCTGACGATGACGGTCGTAAATTGGAAAACAAACAGTGCAACAACCTTTTAAGTAGGGTTGCCACTTGTCGTATTCAAAAATCGTGTCTTTCTTGCATATTTATTCAAATAAAGCAACAATGTTTAATGTAAGTGTTTAAATAAATAATATTAATTATTATTATGTACATTCAACGTGTATTTATTAACCATGTGCTGTAAATTGTTACAGTTTGTAGCCTCTAAAACGAAATTGGTACCTACCTATACCTCTAGTACTAACCATAAATTATATTGTGAAATTTGATAATAATATGAGGGGCGGAAAATAAGGGACGAGTAGCCTGACAGTCACGGCAGCGCATATCAGCCTATTGCCGATTGCTTAGATTACACAAAGTTAGAAACTGGATAGGTAACCGAATTTTGTCCGAATTTGTTTTTCTTCAGTCCCGTTTAAGTTTAATCTTATGGTGTTGTTATATAATGATTAGCCAAATCCAGTATTCGAAGTCTAGACACGACTCCGACTTAGGAAGGATCGAGGAAGCGCCCCACATTATTGTCTCAAAAACACTCGTAAACTCGGCAATCAGAAACGTAACGCAAGATAGATATCACTTGGTTTTGGCAGCCCTAATCAATCTGTATCTCATTGCGTGGTGCGATCGATCCGGATGACCCAATTTACGCAAGTTACCCACTCTACATACGTACAGATGCCATAAATCGTCGAGATTCGAGTAGCAAATTGAGTTTAAGGGTAAACGTATGACTGTGTGTTGATATCTTATACCTGCAACAACACGGTTAATATCTACGGATTTTTCTATTCTGTTGATGTTTCTACTTTCTATACACTAACTCACTCTTCATTAACGCTTAATTTTTGAAAAAATGGAGCTCTATGTGTGTGTCTCTGTTTTATGTGTGGGAGGTCCCGGGTAAAATATTTCGGGTGTGGCCGAATGTATATTGTGTGTAATTTTTTTTGAGATAATGGAGGCCTGATAATACCTAATTATTTAAGTACCTAACGTATTTAATCAGGGTATACTCGACTAGTTTTCATTCTCGTCCGGGATACTTGATCCACGCGTTAGTGCAATTTATAAATTCTTTATTGCCACAAAGATATTTTAGTCGAAGCCACAGCCGAAGCCTGCTTTTTATTTTGGAGGCTTCGGCTGCGGCTGGCACCCACTAAAATCTCGTTGAGGCAATACAGAATTTATTCATCAATCTACGGATAAAGACGCCAAGCGATTTAGCACTCTGTAATAGGTTATTGAGAGTTTTTTTTTAAATTATTATGCAGAAGATACCTCTGACGTAGTCAAAGCCTTTATTTTTCTAATTGGTAATTGTTTACGGGTCATTATATTTTTTAAGTTATATTTGTAATATTTGTTAGGTTATTGAGAGTTCTGAGGGTAACTTTAGACTAGAAGAAGATAATGGGTCAGCATGGATATACTCGTGTGGCATGGAGTTAATAAAACTGTCATACCGAGATTTAAGTTTGGCCGTAATATTATTAAGACTGAATGATCGATATGACTCCGGTAGGGAAGAGAAAGTGACAATGGTTTCTGACCGCATCCGGTGAAGGGACCAAGTCAACTAGACTTATCAAGGACTGCTGGACCACAATAAAGAAACTGGATTGGGTTTCAATATTTAGCCTCAATAGCTCATTTGAGCTATTGGGACTAAATATTGAAACATTTGTTACTAAACTTTTGCAATTAAATTTTAATTGCAAAAGTTTAACTGTGTGCCCGAGTTTTAGTTATTTGTAGCAAATCTCGTTAACATCCGTGGTAAAGACCGACAGAAAACCTTTCGTATTTATTATATATTAGTACGAATTACAAGTTTCTATTAGACCCAGTGGTTGAGGGGTACATACCTACTCGTATTATATGTCTTTGTTGATAAGTCAGTCTGTTTGTCATTTTTGTAATCTAACTAGCGAAATTGTAAATTGTCGACAGATTGTGTACCGTTCAATGTTCTGAGTGTCAATTTTGGAAATATTCATCATATTATTTACGTTTTCTTGTCTCTTTCTTTTAGGTTAGGTTAGGGTTCGACATAGATAATCAGGTACTTAGGTTTTATCGGGTTAATATACCTAACAGATTACAATCTACCGAAAAATAATGCGTTAAATGGTAATCTGTCGACAGTTTACAATTTCGCTAGTTAGATTACAATCTAATGGTTTTTGCAATTTTACGGTGACAGATACACATAAAGAGATTGTTATTTATTTAAGGGCCATTACTGTAACTTAACTAACATAAAATAATAATATCAAATAAGTAGTTATTTCAAAAGCAACAAACACTAACTAACTAATAAAATCGTGTTTGTGATTTGTTGTTATCACAGCAAATACACTTTATCTACTTGATAACCTATTTTCCTTTGCGAATTTCGAAATAAAGCGTCTTGTCCAAATATTTGTTCCAAGTAAACTATACTAGGGCTGGTCCTGATATGAAAACTTTTGAGACTAAATATTATTTTTGCACAATATTGAGTTTTGGCAGTGTATTCGATATTTGCTACTTTATTTGAACACCTCTCTTCAAATATATATTTCGTTGTATTGATAACTATACCATTTTTATCTAGATGATGCCCGCGAATTCGTCCGCGTGGATTATGGTTTTTGATTCCCGCGGGGACTCTTAATTTTCCGGGATAAAAATGTCCTATGTCCTTCCCCGGGATACATACTATCCCTAGGTATACCAAATTTCATCAAAATCGGTTGAACAGATGGGCCGTGAAAGCGTAGCAGACAGGCAGACACACTTTGGCATTTATAATATTAGTATCGATTTGCTATCTTATTACCATCAAACCGCAGGGTTTTTATAAGTTAACCAGGAAAGACAGTCAAGGGCTTACTTGTAACAGAAAAAAAACTGCATCCATTTCTGATTTGCTAAGTTAAAGGTGTTCTGTCTGCGATAGTAACTTTTGGCCAACGATGTCATTTACCAATATTAGACATTGCGATTGTTACACTGCAGCAATCATTTAACCGTAATAGGGCCCCCATGGTATAGCCTGTCAAGTGTTATTTCGAATAACAAGCCGACCCAACTTAAGGCCTTGTGTAGCGTAAAAGGGGGTTTTTAAAAGCAGTGTATCCATCAAACGGTGACATAATGTATGCTTATAAAAATAATATGCTGTTTTCAAGACCTTTGAGCAGCCATTGACGCATCTCAAAAGACAATTTAAAAAAATCTCTGCATTGAAATTTATTTTAAACATACCTCTTAATTTACATTTTAAAGCAATTTTTCTCCTTATTGAAACCAATAATTAGGTCTAGAAATACTTATAAGATAAAATTTATATTTCTAAATCAGACACATTGTCGGTTTAATTTGTATTGAAAAGTAAATATTAATTTTTTTACAAATTATTTCATGCATTTTTTGCGACATGCGCTTGCTCGATTTCACCCCCGCGCGCCTTTGTTTTTCATCTCGTGAGCTCACAGCGCCTTAAATATTGCGAACATGCCATATCAAAGAGACGTACCGACTACCGAAATAGTGTCATGCCTTTCGGCCGGCTTGACGTAAATTACAACTGAAAATGGTAGGGGTACGAGCACAGATCACGGATTCCGTGATCTGTGGGTACGAGTGTATACGGTACCTATCACGTTGTTCCCGCCAAGTCACTAACTAACACGCGATGATACTTTACACTGCAATCACAACTCTATTCCAATCAAATACAGTTCACATTACATGGTGTCAATGTGTCTTTCATGACTGAAAATGGGAGAGTTTGTAAAACGCCATCGATATAGATTTCACTGACAATCCAGGTCGATGTAACGTTATATATTTTACTACGGTGACCTACTTTTGTTATTGTCTTTGAAGAGAATAGAGAAGGGGTACTAATGATACCAACTCATTCTACTCTACGGATGCAAATGTTCTCGTGAGAGTTGCCTAGATAAGCTTTTAGATTGAGTTTGTGCGTTTATAATATTGTGGTGAATTCTGTAGAATTTTGACGACCTCCGTGGCGCAGTGTGTAGCGCTGTTACCTTAACGTGCGTAGTTCCTGGGTTCGATCCCCGGCAGGGTCATTTTGGGAATTTATAATTTCTGAATTTTCCCAGGTCTGACCTGGTGGGAGGCTTCGGCCGTGGCTAGTTACCACCCTACCGGCAAAGACGTGCCGCCAAGCGATTTAGCGTTCCGGTACGATGCCGTGTCTAAACTAATATATCTAACTGCCATGCCCCTAACAGGTTAGCCCGCTACCATCGTAGACTGCATCATCACTTACCATCAGGTGAGATCGTAGTCAAGGGCTAGCTTGTAGTGGATAAAAAAAAACTTAATCCTTAATGACAAGAATAATTGTATTGCTACTCCTTTATTATTCAATTTTCAAAATTCAAAAGGACATCACTAGATTTTGTTTTGTGATCTGTTAATGAACATTATATTAACAGATATCAGAAGGTAAAAATCGTGTATCTACATTAAAATTTGCCAAAATGTTACTAATGTCACTAAGGTATCAGGTTAAGGTAAGGTAAGGTTTATCAGTTTGCTTCTACACAGAAATAACTAAAGAAAAAAAAAACGTTTACCGCCACACCAAAGAATTAAGGGAGCTCTCTTAGCTGGGGACTTGTACATTCATAAAGAAGGCCTCTGCAACTGCGAAGTAATATTGACTTATTGTGATTGGTTGATTTTATGGCATTCTTGATGCATCTTTGTATTTAGTGAAAGTGTTAATACTTATATAAATAAATAATTCTTCGGTGACAAAATTAAAACATACAATTATAAACCGATTTTACATATAAATTAAATCTAATTATTAATGAATTATTAACAATTGCACATTGCCTTATTGCAGTGGTGCAGATGATATTTTTAATGTTTAGTTTTTAGTTTCTTTTTTCTTTTTTTTTACTTTAGATTTAATTAAGATTTTAATTTTTCTTGTATATATTTAAAGCATTGGTATTATAATTTCATATTGACTATAACAATTAATGCAAATTAATTAAATAATAAATACAGTGAATACTGGATGTTTTCCCTTCTTGAAGTGATAGTGTCAGCCAATTAGAGGCGATATCAAATGAGATCGACATATCGTAGCTATATAGCAAACTATGTATAAGCAGGCCCACTGACATAGCCATGCTAAGGCCAAAGATCAATTTATACAATTGTGTCACTTGTAGAGATGTCTTCAGGATTTTTACAGCTCAATTTAACAATAAAGATGAGCTATGAAGATCTGTGTCAATCAAGGCGAGTATTTAGAACGTCCATGCACGCTGCGTTTCCAGCCCACGCGACAAACTATGCCCATTGTTGTTAGGCAGTCAGTCAAACAATCGTGTTTTGTATATTCAATGCCGCGAAATAGATTCTAAAGCTATGTTTACACTGTACAAGATTAGTTGCGCTCCAAAATTGCTGTCGTTAGAAAAAAGCATCACATCATGCTAATATTATAAATGCGAAAGTGTTTGTCTGTTGGTTTATTGGTTCGTCCGTCAATCACGCCGCAAAAAAGCAACGGATCGACGTCATTTTTTGCATGGGCATAGTTGAGGATCTGGAGAGTGGCATGAGCTACTTTTTAGCCCGTAAAATTAAGAAGTTCCCGCGGGAATTAAAAACTTATTCCACGTGGACGACGCGACGACGGCATCAGTTAGTTATAGATGAATCGTATAAAAGACTTCCATCAGTTTTAGACGGATTGTGATGAATTAGAATATTATCCAATAGTATTCAATTCGTATTAAAATCCAATCACACGACGATCGACAATCTTACAAACGCTACATCGCGTTAACAACTTTCAAACATGTCCAATTTCAAATAAACATACACGTTAGGAGACAAAGACATGGCAAAAAGTAATACTGTATACTGTATATTAATACTGTATAATAACTATCATAATTTGAATAACAAAAGTAAACATGTTTAGACGGCAAACTGTACCGTGCAAGCGGCTTGCACAAACATTAATTTTCAGAAATCTAATTAACACAAAATGAGCGCGGCAAAACCTTATTTACGGCACGGTTACCTTCAGCGAAAACAGGTCGGGCCTGCACTGAATGTTTGCTCATGCATGATATATATCGTCGCATGTATCTACTTACTATACGATGTGTAATAAACACTAGAATTTGCGTGCTTGAAAAAGATGAAAAAAATTGCCAGTCATAGGGACCGCCGATAGAAGTGAAAACAAATATTAAAAAAAAAAAAAAAAAATTAAACATATAAACCTTAAAACTAAGAATTAAAGTTAAATTACGAATGTACTATATTTATGACCTTTTACCTTCGTAACAACGCGAGGTGTCGGTCACGCGTTTCCACATTTTTACCTCCTACCAAAAAGTGCGCAACGCACCTAAAGAAGATTTCACTTCAAAAAAAATCCGCACGTAAAACATCTCATCTGGTCGCAGCTTTACGTTGCGTAGTACCTCCCTGTGCAAATAAATGTTGGCGTATTTTTTTCTAATTTTAAATTTAGAACGGCCTCCCACGGGCTTCTGAAAGTGGGTTAATGCCAAGCCCACACGACCTGTGCCCCTCGTTTTGATTGACATACGTCTACTTGTCCTTTTATCGTCTTTTGTGCGGGACCTTTGGCTTTTTAAACACGCTCACATATGTGCAGTTCATAATGCTGTAGGACGTAGGTGCATAGAAAGAATATGAGTTGATAGATAACATCCTAGAGTCATTTGTGTTACTGGCAGGTCTTTTGTAAGACTTTTGATTGGATCTGTTCGACCTTAGCTTTTCAATAGTAACTAGCATTTTCTTACTACAAGAATGTCGGCTTTTGATCCAAGACGTGAAAGTTGTGGACTGCTCTTAATAATTGCGGGCTCCTTTCAGAATCTGTGTATCAGTCAGTGTTTGGAATAGTTATCGTTTTCTAACTAAAATTTATATTCCAGAAAATCCTTCCTAAAGTATTAAAAAAGCAAAGCCCTTATAGTCCTACCTAGGGCCGGCCTAGGGATAAGAAGAATAGCTCACTCGCAAGAAGAATAGGTTCACACCCGGTACCATTTCTGTATCAGACTTCTGTGATTTATCATAAAAATCTAACTAGCTTACAATTTAGATCCCGGCTCAGTCTGTCTTTAGTGTAAAAGTATACTTGTTAATTGCTCTCGGAAATAGGAGAACGTTCAAAGGCAACGTTTACATGTGCAGTGTGCACTTCAATGCCTTTCAAACCACTGAAAAGGTCTCCCGAGAAATGTTTATGTACCTTTTATTGCTTACCTTAGTCCTTAACCTTCCTTAAAGGAGTTGTGCATTACGGCGAGAACACACTAGGGACCAGACACGACTTCTGCGTCGGCACTTTTATACGGACCTCGCCCTTAAGCTTTTTCATACGTCCGTTTATTCAGTATACTCTTACCTGTTGTCCTAGGACGTGAACGACAGAAGAGACGCGACTCGATGCGACGCCATAGAAAATGACGTTACGTTTATGTTGTCGCGTAGATACGCCTGTCATTTTCTATGGCGTCGCGTGTCGCTTCTGTCGCTCACCTACGACAACGTGTCACTGAAAAAGTAAAAAAAAACTCAAGTCTTTGTGCTCAAAAATCTTGTAAATGGAGGAAATACACGTTGGTTGAAGTTGTTTATCCAAAGTTTGTGCGCAACCTAATGCCACTCAGGCCACTGAAAAGGTCTCCCGAGACTTGTTTTTGTGCCTTCTATTGCAACCTTCCATAAAGGTGTGCATTACGGTACGGTATTGCATCCGATAGGTACGTTCCGTTTCGTTTCGTTTGCTTTGTAGGTCAGGCCTCTTGCTTTGTCACCAATGTCAATATTTAAACGTTTGACTGTAAACAGTCGGTATTTAATAGCTCGATAAGATGACTATGTTTTGATTTTTTTTTGCTAACTTTTCCCAATCACATAGTCAAAACTAAAGATTTTCAAATCCATTGAGCATGTATAAACCACTCAGGCACCACGGTTTCCTCTCGATGTTTTCCTTCCCCCCTATAGCAAGTGATAATTAAGTACATTATAGTCCGACAAATTTATCTGGCCCGGTGACAGCATCTATGAAAATAAAATAAAAACAAAAACTAAACATAAAAATTCGTTCCAATTTTGGCCATCGGGTCAGATAAGTTTGTGGAACTATAATAATTGCTTATAACATCGGAGCCGAACGTCCGAACGTCTAAACTACTAGGTATACTAGGTATCACAGCAAAAATCTATATACATAAAAAATACTTGTTAATTATAATAATAGATACAATTAAAGTACATCGAATGAATAAACGAATGAATAGGCAAATAAAATTACTCTCCAAATCCTCTTAACCCCGTTCCGGGGTCATCGTAAAAGTATTAACCCCGTGATTAATGCTCGCTTTAGTTGCTCCACGACCGGATTAATCCTTAGATTTGCTGTAGGCGTGATGTATTAGAAGCTTTAGCACAAGAGCTAATGGGTGAATGAGTAAGACCCGCTTGCAGATTCTTATAACCCTGAATTAGCTGCTACTTTCACAGAATTTGTATAATACTATGTCCAAAATTCAAATTTATTCCTGGGTTAAACATAACCCGACGTCTCTGCAAACGGAGAAACTAAGAGGTTTCAAAAGGTGCACTTCGTACTTTAAGCCGTACTTTACCTTAATGTGACACAGAGACTTGATAGCAGATTTGTGATGAATTAAAGTACTGTGTTGTGTACTTAAACCGTATATCTCTGAATTTAACAACTGTGATAATTAATTAATTTTAAAATTTAAGGTGTCGTCGTCAACTGATGAACGTCCACTGTTGGGCATAGGTATCTTGCAGGGTCCACACGCCGCGGTCCGCATCCAGCGGCTCCCTGCGACTTGCTTGATGTCGTCCATCCACCTGGTTCGGCTCGGGCTACCCTGCGCGTTCCAGTGGGATTCCAACTTCTAACTCGATTCTCAGCAACTAAAACTTAAGCTATATGCAGCTACAATCAGTTAAAAAGCTACGAGCTCTTCGCGCGAACTCATATCACAAAATTATAAAGAACGTATGAACGAAAAGCCGTTAAGTGGCCCGATCTCGTTCAGTCGCTTTTTGGATCGGGTAACGCGATTGGGTACGGCTGAATGGATTGATTTTAACGTGGATTTAATGGCGGATTGGAATCAACTTACATCTTTTTATCCGTTCTTCGAGTACGTATTCAATCAAATAAACGTTCCTAGCGTATTCTTTGATGTAGACAAAGACACCGATTACGTCTTCGAGACGCCGCGTTCTTAGTTATATGTTTTTTTTAAATCTTGCATTTTCTAAAAGACATTTTCATAAAAGAAAGTACTTAAGTATTTCTTTAGAGACAATATGAATGCATTTCTTGCTACGAATCTACATAATTAAATGTTTACGTGAACAAAGTTAAAGGGATTGTGTTAACCACTGACCAATGAGTACCTTCAGTAAAATTAATTCGTTCAAAATTTCCACACTTATTTCAATATTTTTCCGGAATAGCAGTTTATCGGAATGATCTGAAGGTACCGTTGCAAGCCGTTTTTTCCTGCACTGGTGGGTTGGTATCAAAACTAGTTACGTGCGACTAACTACTTGAAAAAACTCGATTAAGATTAATCACACTTTATTATTAATGATTTATATACACAATCCTAATTATTCTACACAATACTTATTCTTACGATAAATCACTTAAAAAATCACTATTAATTCACTGGTTCACTATAAATTCACTTGAATAATTCACTATTAATTTACTTCACTTTTATTTCTTCGCTTTTCTTTAGAGTTCACCGTATAACAAAACTTGACCAGTCGTCCGAGCCGCCCGCTTATATATGGCTCGATGCTATTCCCGTCCCGTACTTGCACATACATCCGTCTCTTTCTTTCGTGCATCGAGATCTATCCAGAAAGTTATAGGTAATAGGGGAGTAATCTCGAATCCCGTAAGGTGCCTACAATTACGTCATTCTGCCTTGGCTCCGCCCACAAACGTTCTAATTGGTGCGCATGATTGCTTCGAGATATTTCTGACGAATCGCAAGGCTTTTCACTTTCTATGTTCAATGTACTACTTATCTACGTATATATGCGTTGTAATTTACGATCTTTCTGATTGGTCGTTGCGCGCTCCATACTATTTGCTTATTTATTTCTTATATTTATGACTCATCGCGAACAATCTCCCCCCGGTGCGCGAGCACATTTTCTTTTAAAGCGATGATGTTCTGGGGACCACCACAATGACTCGACGACTTGGACGTCTTAACACTCCTCCAGCTGTCTGGACGTCTATGATTCTCGTTCTGCCGTCTGGTCCAGGGTATAATTTTGTCACTTTTCCTCGTGGCCAGGTATTTCTTGGAAGCGTTGAATCTACTATTAGCACTATATCGCCCACTCGAGGGTCATTTGTCTCTCTTCCAGTGATTTTCCTGGGCATTAAGGTAGGAAGGTATTCGTCAATCCACCTTTTCCAAAAGTGGTCTGTTAGTCTCTGAGCAGTTCTCCAATTTGCTTTTCCGATAAGCTCTTGGTCGTTGAAATCTCCCGGAGTCATGGCTCCGCATGACCTCCCTAAAAGAAAATGATTCGGAGTCAAACTTTCTTCATCATCTGGGTCTGAACTGAGATGTGTTAATGGTCGCGAGTTCACTATGTGCTCTACTTCTGTCATCAATGTGTGCAAGACTTCCTCTGGTGGGTTTCTTTCATTTAAAACTGCAGCCAGAGCAGTTTTCACTGATCTAACCATTCTCTCCCAGGCGCCGCCCATATTTGGAGTGCCGGGAGGTATGAACTTCCATCTGATTCCTCTTTCTGCAGTAGCTTCTTCGAGCTCTTTGCTTGCTTTAATGAAATTCGTGGCATTGTCACTCATGATAGTTCTGGGCATTCCACGCCTAGCTGCCATTCTTCGTAATGCCATTATCATAGAGCTTGCACTTAGAGAAGGTACAAGCTCTAAATGTATAGCTCTGGTCGTAAGACATGTAAATAATGCTCCCCATCGTTTTTCAGTCCTTCGCCCCACCTTGACCATCATTGGTCCAAAATAATCGACACCTGAGTTTAAAAATGGATATTGATGACTTTGCATTCGCTCGATTGGTAAATCTCCAACTGGTGGTATGTCTGGCATACTTTTCTTTACTTTACACCATTGACATCCGTGAATAATTCCTTTTATTGTAGTTCGTAATCCCAGAATCCAATATTTCTGTCTAATCTCATTCATTACTGTTAAAGTATTTGCATGTAAGAATTTTTTGTGATAATCTTCGATAATTAAACGGGCAATTTTATGTTTTCCATCTAAAATTGCTGGGGTAGTTTTCCTAATAGAAAATTTCCTTGTTCGGCTTCTTAATTTAATTATCTTGTTGCTACTCAAATACACGTCAATCTTCTTTAATCGGCTTGAATTTTCCAAAGGTGTGCCCTTTTGTAAGCACGATATTTCTTTGTTAAAACTTTCTGTTTGACAACGTTTGATCAAAAATGTTTCTGCCTGTACTAAATGTTCTTCTTCTAAAGGAATGAAATAAATCTTCTCTCTCTTCTTTGATTCTATAGTTAATCTTTCTTTCTTTCTCTGTGGTTTTGGGTTTGGTTTCCATGTCTCGTCTTTGCGTTTAGCGGCATTGACAGATGTTTTCTTTCTTTTTCTTAACAGGTCTATGAACTGGATGACTCGTGCAGTAGTTCGAAGCAACTTGGTCCAACTCGAAAATCTTTCTGGATCTGGTGATACGATCGTCGGGACTTGCGTTGTTGCGACTTGTTGCCTTATTTCCTTTTCTTCAAAATCTTTAGTCGTTCTTTCGAATCTCTTCATGGGCCATTCGTTTTCGTTTTTGCGCAAAAAATATGGCCCTTGAAACCATCTTGCTGCTTGGTCGAAGTCATTTGGCGTTCCTCTCGTCGCATCATCGGCTGGATTTTCATTGGTAGGTACCCATCTCCATTCCTCAGTGTTTGTTGTTTCCTCGATTTCAGCCAAACGATGAGCTACGAAGGTCTTGAATTTTCGAGGATCAGCTTTTATCCATTGCAATACTGTACTTGAGTCGGTCCAATACGTCTTTTTTACAATACGCAAATCTATCTCACGTTCTATAGTTGCTGTCAACCTTGTTCCTAGTAAAGCAGCCTGCAGTTCTAGCCTTGGGATCGAGATGGGTTTCGTTGGAGCGACCCTTGCTTTTCCTGCAATTAATGTAACATGTACCTTCCCATCTGATCCTATACTTCTCCAATATACAACTGCGGCATAGGCTTCCTCGCTTGCGTCCGTGAAGGTGTGTAATTCTCCCTCTTGGGAGTGGGGTGAGATGCACCTTGAGATCTTTAATTCTTTTAAAGTAAATACTTCATCTAAATACTTGAACCACAGCTTAACTTGATCATCCCGGATTTTTTCATCCCAGTCAATTTTTGTTCTCCAAATATCTTCGATTAATTTCTTCCCCTGAATCAATATAGGTGTCGCGAATCCCAAAGGGTCAAATGTAGACATAACAGCACTCATTACTTCGCGTTTGGTGGGAATTTTCTTTCCCTTCACGAGTTCCTCTGGGGTATTACGTAATCCAATATTAAAGGCCAATGCATCTTCCTTTATCAACCATCTCAAACCAAGAGTCTTTTCTTCCTTCATGAGGGCCAAAGAATCATGCTCTATCTTTTCAGTGAATTCTTCAATTACCCTCGGGTCGTTGCTGGCCCACCCTTTCAAGTGAAATCCTGCTTTTTCGTGAATTTCCTTTACCTTTGTTGCGGTTTGCTTTGCCTCCTTTACGGTGGCAAAACTTTGCAGATAATCATCCATATAATGGTTCCTTTTGATTGATTTCACGGCTTTCGGATAAGATTCCTCATATTCCTTTGCATTTTTGTTCATAACATATATTGCAGTTGCCGGAGATGATGCAGCTCCGAAAATCACCGAAGTCATTCGGTATTCTTCAGGTTTCACCTTTCTATCTTGTCCACGCCATAAGAATCTTAAACTGTCACGATCCTCTTCTCTTATCTTTATTCTAAGAAACATATCTTGGATATCAGCCATAACTGCAATTGGACCCTCTCTGAAACGTAATAAAACGCCAAACAACGATTGAAGTAAATCCGGTCCCGCTAGAAGTGCATCGTTAAGGCTTTTTCCTTCAAATTTTGCTGCCGCATCGAAAACAATTCTCGGCTTCTTCTTGATCGGATGAACGACTGCAAAATGGGGAAGATAAAAGGTTCTCCCATTCGTAAAACTGTTCGGCGCTTTTTCTGCGTAGCCCTTCTCCAATAAATTTTCTATTTGTTTTATATACGATTCTTTCAATGCTTCGTCTTTGTCTAGCTTCTTCTCAATATTCATCAGTCGGCGAAAGGCTTGATTGTAATTATTAGGTAGAATTTCGTCTTCTTTTCTCCATAAAAGTCCCGTTTCATATTGATGGCCTGGTAATTTCTTCGTAGTTTTGTCTAAAATTTCTAAGGCTCTTCGGTTACTGTCATTACTTGGTAAATTTGGCTGTATTCCTAATGCTTCCAATTTAAAATGTTCCCTGACGATTTCATCTATTTCATCTTCTTTGGTTCGGCAGTGACTAATGAAGTTAACTACTGCATTAGCTCCTGTGTCAAATCCGTGCAAAACCCATCCCAGTTTCGTAAGTGAAGCTACTGGTTTGGAGGCTTTTCCTTTTAAAAGCTTCGTTGTTACAATTAATTCCCAGTTATCTTGACCTATAAGAAGCTGTGGTCTTTCTCCAGTGTAAACGAGTTCATTCTTAATATTTACTAAATGAGGGCAATTGTTTACTACTGCCGCGTCAATTTCTTGTTCTGACAACTTTAAATCGTCCATTGTTCTAGCTTTCATGGTGACAATTTCTGTACTGTGAACACCTTTTATCTTCAACTCGATCCGTGAGGAATTATTTTTCTTTAATTCTTTTCCACCAACCGTTTCTATAGTCAATGGCTCTCTTTTTCCTTCAACTCCAATTTTCTCAGCAATCGAGCTGTCTAGCAGTGTAATTGTAGATCCTTCATCTAACAAAGCTAATACACGAATCTGTCCTTTTGGGCCATATAGATTGACAGGCACCATCTTCAAATATACCTTTCCGTCAGTCCTTGTCGTATGGATGGACGCAGTTTTCCCTTCTAGTTTTTTATCGTAGTCATACTCGTCTTCGTCACTATATGGATACTTATCAATACAATCATAGTCTGTATTGTTGCAGGACTCTTTCTTTTGGTGGGTTGCTGTATCGGTTCTGTCGGAATGAAGAGTTACATGGTGATACCTTCTGCACTTTCTGCAGGGCGGAGCCCTACAGTCTAGCCTCTGGTGTCTATAACGAAGGCACTTGAAGCATATTCTAGCCTTTTTCGCGATTTCCCATCGTTCATCTACACTGGCTTCTTTAAATTTTCTACATTCTAGTAGACCGTGATTTCCTTGACATAATACACATGTTTTCCTAGTTGAGCGGTCAGAAATGTCTTGGGCGCGACTTGTTGATGGTAATTCTTGCTCGCCTTCTTCTGGTTCTAGAGTGGCATGAACTGCCCTTTTGGTGCTTGTGTATTGCGGCTTCGTAATATCATTTATTTCAGGTGGAGCGAAAATTCCATAGTTTTGTATTTCTTCGGCGAGGAATGAATCTATTATTTCTAAATCAGCGGTATCTGTATCTCTGTACCGACTATAAAATGTGACGTACCTGTCATGCATGTTCACTGTCATTTTTTCTCTTATGCAATTAGAAGTTTCTGGTGAGTACAGATATTGTGATTTCTTCAAGGATTTTATGACAGAAATAGAAGCCTTTACCTGGCTGGCAAATCGGCAAATATCTTTGGGATCATTTCTAACTGGTTTAATTCGTTTCATTTTTTCCAACTCTGCTAACGCCAAAGATCCAGGTCGCCCAAATCTGTCTTCCAGGTGCTGCATGACAATTTTTGGGTCATCAACGATGTACATTAAGCTTTCCACTGCCTCTTTGGCAGTTCCTCGCAGAGCTTTACGAAGTCGCGCTCGATTCATAGCGTGTGAAAAGTTATCAGCTGATTCAAAATAAGCTTTCTTGAAATTTAACCATTCTGCGCTTGCACCACTAAACGAAGGTAACTCTATGATGTCTTTATCTTTAGAATTCAACTTCTTAATTTCCTGAATAAGTACTTTCATTGTTGATATTTCATTGTGCCCTGACTGCTGGTGCAGACTTTCAGCTTTTTCTTCCGAGGTTTGGAATATCCATTCTTCAACATGATGTTCTTGTTCATAAATTTCATCCTCATTTTCTTCTTGTTCCTCCTGTAGTGCCAGTAATTTCGCTCGCGCTAGCTTTTCACTGGCTTTGGCAGCTTCATATTCCCTCTGTGCTAAATCTATTTCGATTTCTGACCTCTTCTTCCTCGGCAACGTGTGCGCGGTTTCCGCACGCGTAGGCTTACAAGGCTTCAAAGGAGTCCTTCGTACGTCCAATGCTTGATGGCGTGATTCCTTAATTTTGTCTTTCATCCGTAATAATTCAGAATGCTCAACATTTGGTGTAACATCGTCCATACCAGTAGTGAATACCGGAATGCCCCCCTCTATTGGGGCAGGGTCTGTATTCCCACTGATTATCTCCCTGACCTGTCGTGCCGGGGACCCGACCGTTCTGACGTTTACACAGGGCGGAGGAGACCTAAGCGTAGATTGACTGCTGGTTGACGTATTCGTAGTAATGGGCATGCCAGCACTGCCATCGCTTGCCGAGGTTTCCGCCATAATCCTTGAGCGTGACGATTCTGATCTTGTAGTCGGCATCCTTACTTATTTTGATACCTGCGCAATAAACCCGATCCGGCTCGAAGGACCAATTGTTAACCACTGACCAATGAGTACCTTCAGTAAAATTAATTCGTTCAAAATTTCCACACTTATTTCAATATTTTTCCGGAATAGCAGTTTATCGGAATGATCTGAAGGTACCGTTGCAAGCCGTTTTTTCCTGCACTGGTGGGTTGGTATCAAAACTAGTTACGTGCGACTAACTACTTGAAAAAACTCGATTAAGATTAATCACACTTTATTATTAATGATTTATATACACAATCCTAATTATTCTACACAATACTTATTCTTACGATAAATCACTTAAAAAATCACTATTAATTCACTGGTTCACTATAAATTCACTTGAATAATTCACTATTAATTTACTTCACTTTTATTTCTTCGCTTTTCTTTAGAGTTCACCGTATAACAAAACTTGACCAGTCGTCCGAGCCGCCCGCTTATATATGGCTCGATGCTATTCCCGTCCCGTACTTGCACATACATCCGTCTCTTTCTTTCGTGCATCGAGATCTATCCAGAAAGTTATAGGTAATAGGGGAGTAATCTCGAATCCCGTAAGGTGCCTACAATTACGTAATTCTGCCTTGGCTCCGCCCACAAACGTTCTAATTGGTGCGCATGATTGCTTCGAGATATTTCTGACGAATCGCAAGGCTTTTCACTTTCTATGTTCAATGTACTACTTATCTACGTATATATGCGTTGTAATTTACGATCTTTCTGATTGGTCGTTGCGCGCGCCATACTATTTGCTTATTTATTTCTTATATTTATGACTCATCGCGAACAGATTGTTATAAAAATACTAATATAATTTGAAATAATGTTTTTTATAATGCTCAACTACTTACCAATTCATTAAAAAAACTTAAAGGTTTCTTTTTATTATTCTCTTTTTTACGTCTTAAAGTCCAAGGTATTTAGTAACTATTAAAAAAATGGAACATTTTTCTTTTTCTTACTTAAAGGTTACTACTTAAGTACTAATTAAAAAAAAATGTTTCTTGTTTTGTTTCTGTACAGCGCTAATAACAAATGTTTTGTTTTTGTAACTTAATCACTTTGAGTAGTATCACGATTGTCTGAATTATTACGTGCATTAAGTAAGACAGTCGAAGGTTGCAGTGGTAATCATTACAGTAAAACCTTGGTGGTAACTAAATATTATTGTACAATACCGACTGACTGGCGAGCGATGGGCGTACTCGGAAATAGACGAAATGCACTCATTAACTTCTATTCTAGCAACAATAGCACAAGGCTGATCGAAAATTGGCGAAACTTAATTAATACTTTAGAGGGCCCTGCAAGTGTAATTCACAAATGAGTTAGGTAGTTTGATTTATTACAATTGAGCCTGTAACAATAATTGTACAGTCTCAATTGTTGTGATTGGATGAATTTATAGTAGGTACACTAGCTGATGCCCGCGACTTCGTCCGCGTGGATTGAGGTTTTTTGGTTCCCGCGGGAACTCTTTAATTTTCCGGGATAAAAAGTAGCCTATGCGTTATTCCAGACTATAATCTATCCCTGTGCCAAATTTCATCCAGATCCGTTCAGCCTCTCAAATTTTCGGGTTTATAATATTAAATTATATAATATTAGTAAGATTGACAGGTTTATTTCAAAAGAAAGCCCCCAAAAGATTTAAAAAAAGTGTTTGTGTTAGCACTCAAGCAGACTCAAGGCGACGGATTCCGCAGCATCTGTAGTTAGATATGAGATATTAAAATTGCATTCAAGGCTTTATAATTGAAAACCACAATTTTAATGGCCATTACGCTGATTCCACCCGTTCAGTCACGAACGCACGACTGTTCGACGAAACCTAACTAGTTAGTATAGTCGGCTACGTAATCGTTTTAGTTAGGTGAGGCGTCACAAAAACCATCGATGGCGAAATAAGTAATTTCAGTTGAGTTGGCTAAAAAATTGATTGGTGTAGACTCGACCTCATAAATAAAGTTAGCCTATAGTTAACCATATCTATTAATTTCCCATTCGTAAATTCGTAGTAATAGATCTGTTCGACTACCTCCCTGATGCAGTGGTAAGCGCTGTGGTTTTATATCATTGAGATCATTGTATCGGGTTAAATCCCCGCCTGAAGCAATATGGGAATGAATTTATAGTTTCAAAATTTTCTCTAGACTATGTTATAAATAAAATATTCTTTAGTCAACCTTATCTATTAATACGTAATTTATACGTAATGTGTAGCTATTGTTTTCACTTGATGTTAGTTGATTTTGGATTTAAACGTGGGTACTTTAACATTCTATTCGCCACCATTTGAAAATACACATACAATTAAAAGCACTTTATTTTATTTTAATTTTATAATAAACCTATTATAATCACTTTGATGCTTTGTTCCCATTGAAGTAGTCAAGTGTGTTCTTCCAATTGGTGGTTGCACTTGCTATCCGTCGCTTTAAATCAGTCACTACATATTCTAGTGTCATTAATTTATTTAAATTCCAAGCTATTTTAGCTCTTATTGCGTACCAATAAGAGCGTTATTAATATTCTAATTTGTTGCGTGTCTGTGCATGGCGTTCATTTATTTGACCGCAATTTAGGACGGTAGGAAACTGTATTTAGTATAATATTATTGATATTATATGCTAAATCAAAGTATAGTTTTTTTTTTTCAAAATATAAGAAAACTTCTCGTAGATGATGCCCGCGACTTCGTCCGCGTGGATACCCGCGGGGACTCTTGAATTTTCCGTGATAAAATGTAGCCTATGTATGGCCCAGGATACAACCTATCCCTGTACTAAATTTCATCAAAATCGGTTGAACAGACATTTGGATTCCAGCGGGAACTATTGAATTTTCCGGGATAAAAAGTAGTAGCGTAGCAGACAGACGGACAGACACACTTTCGCATTTATAATATTTGTATGGATTAAACTACGATTTCGTTCAGTGAGGCGCGTTCATTTTTAGACTACAACGGCAAACCAACCCATCATGTAATAGACGCCTTAGTCGGTCACATAGACAAACTCATGAGCTGCGTCTAGTGTTCAAATGTAAATGTCCTTTCCGTCCATTGTTCCGTCCGGTTCAAAGACAATCACCGGAATTGTTCACGATTGATTGAACTATAGCTTTTGTTCAGGCTATTTATATAGTTGCTACGTCTTTTACTTTTTTTATGGAAATGTACTTAATAATCTAATCTGCAGGTCGAAACTGGGAATTGTTACGGAATGGGAGAAGAAGTTTCGAGTCTAGAGGTACGAGTTGATGTCTTGATTGGTTGATTAAAAGTGATTCAACAAGAATTCGAATGTGCCTATTCAGGGTAACTGCGCGATTTTCTTTGCCCCAGTTAGTAGGTACCTACTTAAAATTTTGGACTTGAGGCCCTGTGTAGCGTAAAAGGAGGTTTTTAAAAGCAGTGTATCTGTCACCGTAAGATTGCAAAAACCGTTAGATTGTAATATAACTAGCGAAATTGTAAACTGTCGACAGATTGTGAACCGTTCAATGTTCTGAGTGTCAATTTTTGAAATATTCATTGTATCTACGTTTTCTTGTCTCTTTCTTGTAGATTAGGTTAGGGTTCGACATAAATAATCAAGTAGTGCCCTGCGGCCGGGCACTTAGGTTTTATCCGGTTAACAGATTACAATCTACCGAAAAATAATGCGTTAAATTGTAATCTGTCGACAGTTTACAATTTTGCTAGTTAGATTATAATCTAACGGTTTTTGCAATCTTACGGTGACATATCCATCAAACGGTGACATAATGTATGCTTGTAAAAATAATGTGCTGTTTTCAAGACCTTTGAGCAGTCATTGACGCATCTCAAAATACAATTTTAAAAAATCTCTGCATTGAAATTTATTTTAAACATACCTCTTAATTAATCTTTTATAGCAATTATTTTCCTTATTGAAACCAATAATTAGCTCTAGAAATATAAGATAAAATTCATATTTCTAAATCGAACACATTGTCGGATTCATTTGTATTGAACAGTAATACAGTTGCCTTTTTTGCGACATGACACAAAAAAATAAAAATGTATTTCAAGTTTTCGATACGTTTCCAAGATGGCAACCTTCAGCCATAAAGAAGGCGGTGGGCGCGAAATGTATCAAATGTCATTTCTGACAGTCACTGTCAAAATAACGTGTTTTTCTTTTGAAAACGTCAAAATTCGAATCCGCCATTGTTACCCACTCATGTTTAGTGTTCCATAACTTGGAAAGATTAAATAATTTTACCACTGAAATTACGTCTAATTCGTAGATTTGACCAATAAAAACTGGTCTAGTATTTTTTTTGCCTTCATTTCTGTGCTTGTACAAAACTTGGCCTACGCCCCATACAAATCTGAACCGTCTCCTTTGTATGGACTATGGATACCAATTTAAGATGTCTTGCAGTCAGATATCGTCGCAATCTCCATATGACACGCGCGTCATATAATCGGAAACGGATATCATGCCCCTCCATAGTTCACACCGTATCAATCATCTACATGATCGATTGTTTGTTTACCGAGTATTGCTGTTGCGTGTCCAAATATAGAGGCCTTTTGTGTATGTACTCGTTCTTTTATGTGTTGGGTTTTATCACGGAAATTGGGTCTTATATACTACAAAAAACTGTGTGTGTGTGCAACTCACACTGCAGAAGTGAAAACGAAACTCACATTATAATAGCTAGCTTAAATTTCACCTATCCCTTTAAACTTTCTATGGAAGGTGAAATTGCACTACACGAAATTTTTTAAATGTGGAAATGAATGTTCCATTAATTCGAAAAGTATAGCTCACATGTAAGCTCACCCTCTTAAAATTTGTAGATAAAAATTGTAGATAATTAATCAAACAACAACAAAAATGCTTACAACCTTTTTTTATTTTAAGTTGAAAATCATACCCGTAGTAGTTAGTCCGTTTACTTAACGTTATTTAATTAATAAACACAACAAAGCATTGATATTTGACACCTAAGTATATCAGAGTTATTTGGAAAAATGTACAGCCGAAAGTTTCATAGCCCCAAGACAAATATTTTGAAGTTTAGATTTTTTTTTGGCTTTGATAGCCTTGTGGGCGAAACCTAAATCTTGGCAAAAAATAAACCCCAGCAGCTAGACCTTACTCGGGATCTTTTGCTACGCTTCACTACTTCTATCTACCTATCGAGGTCGTCGAATACCTACCTAACTAAAATCCGAAAGGTGACGCTTTTGCTAACGTTTAAGTTTTGAACTTACGTAAGGGCGCTGCATAGTTTATATCTCATTTAATTATTTTCCAATGGGTAAAAAATTAAACTATAAAACCCATTGATTTCTCAATTTCCCTAGATTTCCAAAGAGTCTAGAACGACGTGCATTGTGAAAAAGTTAACGAGTTTGTGATTGATTTTAGCCCATCATTAGTCCGTTCCGCTTCGTATGCTATTTCGGTTAACGTCCTTGGTTCCAACATTGGTTCAAATTTTACGCTACTTTTCTTGTGTGATACAAAAATGTGCCAATTTGATCAAACGTTTGACAATATTGTGCTATTTATAAAAGCTTTGCAGTTTGCACGCTTTCCGTCTGCACTAAATTGGATTTTCTTGTGAACCTGTTTTTATCTTAGTCAAAAAAATACTCCATAATGAGTTACTGTGTTTTTTCCTATTTAAAAATTTTCCTCAACCACCTTACCACCATTTTGCTCGTAGTAAATTCTAGACAATCTAAATAGAACTGAAGGTTTGAAAAGAAATGACGCGCAACAGCAACGTGTTAAACTCGGGCGCCTAGAAATGGTAACTAACACAAGGAACTGTTTAATGGCGTTTAAACAGCCGGAGCTGAATGCTTTCAGTCTGAATTTCTGCCGTTCTTTTGCCATCGCGCGTTGTATATGACCAAGCCTTGCAGACACGGTCCAAGGGAATCTTCATGTTATTCCATCGTTTATTAATATGCGTCGGAGCACTGAATGGGGGGGATTCATAATATAATATTATTATCTAACATCTACGCACATCGTTTTATTAATAAACTGTGTGTGTTAATATTGAAACTTCTTCATTTTTATAGTTTCCTGGTGTTAAATTATACAGTTTAATGATTTATTTAACGCTAACCATTAATGAGTAGGTATGTAAGGCGTGTTTTATAATATGTATAAAACAGTGGTAAGACGTGACTTAAGCAGTCTCCATACTCCATATGGCATAGGCTATATATTTAGCGCAAGCTCTGCGACCTATAATGGCTAGCTTAATATTGCCTCGAGGTATCCAGGCAATAGCCACTCTATAAACCGCCCTGGAGTTAATGTAGACTATGCCTAAATATTGTATAGATATTTGAAATAGGTACTTGTATGTAAATACCTACGCTATAGAAAAGGTTAGCATAACTTTTTTAAAACAATAATTATTTATTTTTAACTAATTATATTTTTTATTTGTTACAGGTACCTACTTAATTAAAACTCTTGAACTAAATAAAGTCGTCCGAAGCCTTGATGGAAATTGAAGCGAAACGAAAAACAAGGTATAAAATAATTAGGGGAGACCGGGGATGGTTGACTAACTTTTGACTTAAGCTCGTATATCTCTGATGTTTAACTGAATATAACAAAAATAGCAGTTGATACAGATAGAAGAACTATTCAGGTACCTAAAATACTAATCTATAACCTATATATTTATCATAATAATATTTATTTAGTCGATTTTCTAAACCCCTGACGCTTGGTCAACCTACCCCATGTCCGGGGTAAGTTGACCATAGGCATGGGGTAGGTTGACCTAGGCAGTATTAGTGTAAATAAAGAGGATTAGTATAAAATAAAACATTAAAATGTACTAAATGATAGAAACTTTTTATTTAATTATAAACAAACTTAAATTTGAGATCCATTCTCAGTTAATAAAGAACTTTACTAAAGGTAACTTTTTAAACTATTAAAAACACTAAAATTAACAATTCTTGAGGGATTAATTTTTGTACTTTCTGTTTCAATCATAATTGTAACTTGAATTATTCTAATAAATCGCTAATCACAGATAAAATTGCTTTTATAAAAATATTATACATAAACTTGTGAGTATCTAATATTATAAACTAATAATAAAACAGAAAACTTCTTTTCTAAATTAACTTATTTATGAAAATAGAACAATCAGTCTCATATTAGAGTTTTTAAGTATATCTGCTAACAAAATATTATAATCTTTGAAATAGTGATTATCATTAGCCACTTTAATATTTACCAAAATATAAGATTTATTTTCTAAAACTAAACCTAACTATGAATAGAACCTGTCTCATGTTATCTAGTTTTAGTAAAGATCTATCTAAAATCAGACCGTCATATCAGTCTTCTAAATCAGAATTACAATTCTTACATTCATACAATATCAAATTGCCTTTTGCACATTTAGAATGAGCCCATAACTTACACGTAATGCACTGAATCCACTCTTCACCAGGTTTACTGTCTGAATAGGATTCGGTACATTCCAGACAAATTGCGTCATCATCGTCGCTTATTTCTGAAAGATCATCGTTATTCTTAGTTTTCTTTCCCTTCCCCTTTCCTTTACCTTTGCCCTTGCCTGTTCCCTTGTTTTTTCCTTTTATTTTTGGGGTAGTTTTTTCTTTTTTCATCTTTTTTAAAGTATCCTTCCGTATTTGCTTCATTTTGTTTTCAAGAAGATTTTCTTTCTCAGGAGTGTCTGTATATATGGTGCTTCTACGTTTTCGTATGTTTATTCTACTTCCTAATCGTGGAGCTGCTTTCGGAAAAGGTCTAATCTCTTCAGGTGAAAGAAAACTTTGATTGAATTCAGGTGGAGGTGGTGTTACACATGGGTGTGGTTCGATATGTGGAAGTATATCTTGATTAAATCCAGGTGGTGGTGGAGTTTCAAATGGGCATGCATCAATATCTGACTGATGTATGTTCTCTATTTCTGGTTCTTCTTGTACGTGTTCTTCATCAAGAATAGAAGGTGATTCGCAACCGGTACTAGATGGCCTTGATCTTTCGGGCAATATAGGAGCCATTAGATTAGCAGAACCACCGCCTGAATTTGATGGAAGTTCTACAACTTGAGGTAAAGTAATTTAGTATGTGAGAGAAGACTATAATAGTGTTTACATTGATGATGCACATTAACCATTAGCTCACACAATTCTTTAAATAAATGATAAAATGTTATACTTATTATAAAGGGGTTGGTTGACCAATTAGTCTACCTACCCCGAACAAAATTAGTCAACCAACCCCTGACGCCATTTTGAATTTCACCTGCGTATCATATGCAAACTCTGGCACTAACATGGAAGCAATACTGTGTAATATAGAATAAAATTATCATATTTACATTTGGCATAACAACAGCATTGTTTCTAACAGATCCAAAGACACAATAACAAAAAAAGTACGAACGAAAAAAGTTACTTACCGAGACCAAAAATACAACATGTGATGCCACTCACGAACGCCACGCGACTGCGGCGGCTCACTTTACACAAGTTAGCGGGTCGTAGGGACGCATCGTCGCTCGTAATTGGTTGATGAAAAACACGTGATGGTGGCGAGTTATTGTTGTTTAGTCTACCTGCCCCTATAGCCAACCATCCCCGGTCTCCCCTACTGTAGAAAGTTTACCGAATTTGTGTTGAAATACTTTTCGCTGTTTACATAGAATTACTTACTTGAAGAATTTCATTTTAGAAATTAATAATAATGATTTCGATCTCAGACACAGTTGTTTGAAGAATTTTGACTTTATTTAAGTACCTACTTTCTTTAGTTTGATGTTTTCTGTAAAATTGTTATTTTAGGTCCCGAACATACTAACGTTTTTCGCGCGTTAAAACTGTACATCTAACGTATTCGACTTTATAGATCCTAAGTGATTCTTATGCCTATTTTGCAATGGCTTATGCCTAGTCATAATGTTCAGCAGTAGTGGCGATCGCAAGGCTAGATTGATAGCACCGAGTGTCGCTGCCACCCGACACCGGCATTGTTTTAATTATCTAGTTTAGCTAAATAAGCCTTTTAACATTTTATTGGTCGTGAAAGCCATATTAGCATAGAGCCTGGACGTGTCATAATTGCAGTTGTTAATAAGGCTGCAGTCTGCAAAGGCGGCATTCCTCAAGCTTGCGGCACGCACGCTTATCTCCCGTCTCGTGCGTGACACGTTCAGCAAAACGCAAGTGTGATCGTAGCTTTAGATAACAAAAATATTATGAGCGGACAAAATCAAGATCTTTCTTGGAGTACTTAGCTTTTAATTCTTTTAAATGGCAATTTTTCCTGTCGTTTAATAAAAATTAGGAAAGTTTTTGTTACACAGAGCGCTATTGTTATGAAATTCATTTAGAACTATAACTACGAGCCAGAGTAAGTTTATTTGACTTACATTCCCTTAAGGCTAAAGCGAAGCAAATTTCTGAATACACTGTAATTTTGTAGCTTCGCAGTTCGCAGCTTCACCTACTTAGTCAAAGAGTGGTTTTGTTCATAGGTATTTTATTTACTTGTTAAAATAGTAAAAACCTTTCAATCCTGTGCAGTCTTCTTCAATTATTGTAAACACTTATGAGAGGTCCACTCCTTGATATCGGTCACTTTTCTAAGTGCTCATCTTCCGGGTATCTAACCCCCCAGGATCAACTTTGGAAATTGTTACAAGAATCGCCTTGTTTAAAAAAAATTGATAAAGTTTCCCCACTCAGTCGTTTAAAGTATTGTAAGTTCATATACCGTTACGACTTCTTAGTGCTTACCTAAAACCGGCTCACTCTTGAAGTCTTCACCCTAAACATCGCAAGATCAAGGCCGTATCTCTGCAGTGCACTCAAACCTAGACGAGGGCATAATCATCTAGGTTTCATCTCGTCTCCACTCGAGCGTCTAAAGTCTAGACCGACGCGTCTACATTCTTCACTCAGCACTTTAAATGGTGCCGATTTTATCTCTACCACGTGAGAGATACCTTCGTTAGGTAGAAGGGTAGGTAACTATTTATCTGCTTTACAAAATAAATGGCTAAATATGAGTGTTAAATTGTTTTCTTATATAAAGTAACAAGTTCCCCACCGCGTACTTATATTTCAATAATTACCGTACAAAAATAAGTTTTTTTTAATATAACTGCCATGCCCCTAGCACGTTAGGCCGCTACCATCTTAGACTGCATCATCACTTACTATCTGATGAGACCGCGGTCAAGGGCTAACTTGTAGTTGAAAAAAAAATTGTTTAGGGAACACTCATAACTCATAACTCTTGCGTAATAATACGATAAGACAATACCAAAGCAGATTATTATACTGAAAAGAGTCTACTTAGTATCAAACGATAGACCGGTCTCTAAATATTTGAACTTGATTAGATTGGCCAATGGGCTGAAAATCCGATGTCTCTTGACTTTTATGCCTCTGATGCCTGTTAATTTTTGGCCCCAATTTCAAAAAGGCTCTAGTAACTCGATATTCTGCGTGTTATTCTCCATAAGGTAACCCCCAATTGTGCAATGATTTTCAAACGCCAGAGCGAAGCCAAGATAGGTCAAGCTCGGGTAGTACCCATTTCACACTAGGGCCAAGAACTGACGCAGAATAGTGAGAATAAAAATTCTTTCCAAAAAACCGACTTCCAAAGCCACTGTAAAGTAAAAAAAATTTTGATTTCTACACACTATGTCGGGCGAGTATACAAAATATAGGGCATCGTACATACCTAAACGGGTGAGAATGGATCCACGAAATTGAGCTCTAATTCAATGCTGTTATGGTTTATTTTACTTTGAAGCCGAACTTTGACGATTTGATCGACAATTCTTACATAATCGCACCTCTGTTCTGTACGCAGCTCTATCTAGCTTATTTGCTCCGCCCTCATGTGAAATCGATGTAAGGTATAATATAGTATCTACATACATCTTCCTCCATAGCAACACGATTTTTCAGCACACTCCGAGTGTCGTAACTCGTAACAGCCGCGGGTGCGTTTGCGCAACCGTGGCATGACATTTTGACGGACAGAAATAGTAGAACGGCCTAATTCTACGCCCCTTGAATAAACCGTGTTACTGTAATTTACTATTAGATAGATTGCGTGTGTTAACAGTGCCCTATAATCTATTAAACCCATAAATCTGGTAACGGAATGGATAATCGGTAGGAACTGGCATTTAGCATTACGCATTTACTAGATTAAAGTGTATCATAGTTAATAAATGAATGGCGAATTTTTCGAATATGCATATAATTTACCTTCAGTACAATGTAGCTAGAATCACACTCATCAGTCCCAGTTTCTATGTACGTAAAGGCCGCATGTCTCTAACGTTTTTCATGGAAAATTGGAAAATTAGTGCCATTTTACTTGACCCTAGGCTGTAGGCACATATACTATATAGACGACCTTCGTGGCGCAGTGTGTAGCGCTGTTGTCTTAACGTGCGTAGGTACCTGGTTCTATCCCCGGCAGGGTCAATTTGGGAATTTATAATTTCTGAATTTTCCCTGGTCTGGCCTGGTGGGAGGCTTCGGCCGTGGCTAGTTACCACCCTACCGGCAAAGACGTCAAGTGATTTAGCGTTCCGGTACGATTCCGAGTAGAGACCGAGTAGGGGTATGGGTTTAATATAACTGCCATGCCCCTAACAGGTTAGCCCGCTACCATCTTAGACTGCATCATCACTTACCATCAGGTGGGATCGCAGTCAAGGGCTAACTTGTAGTGGATAAAAAAATGTGATGTATCATGTTCATGTGTTACTGCCGTGTGCTATACTCTAGCATAATCACTACTGCTTCAAGCTAGTTGATGCCCGCGCCTTCGTCCGCATGGTTTTATGTTTGAACTTTGAAGCATCCCGTGGGAATCTTTTCCGGGGATGGAATCCAATCCAAATGTACAAAATTGATCGGACGACATTATAATTAAATAGTCTACACTTAGTCTACACTTTTTATAATATCAGTATGAATGAAGTAAATTATTCAAATACCTACTTGTAAACAAACACCGCATCTTTCCAAGGCCGCGTTGGTTCACTATCCTCCTTAATAACGGACAATTGACCCTAATGTATGTTTAATATAATAGCGTATGTATGTTATCGTACACGTTAATAAAAGAGTCATTATCGTTCAGCGACTATAGTTACTGTTTGTGTTGTTAGCATTATATGTATAACACTAGCTAATTCCCGCTTTGTCGTCCGCGTGGATTAAGGTTTTTGTGGTTCCCCGTTCCCGCGGTAACTCTTTAATTTTCCGGGATAAAAAGTAGCTTGTATGTGTTATTCCCGACTATAATCTATCTCTGTGCCAAATTTCATCCAAATCCGTTCAGCCGTTCTGGCGTGATTGAGTAACAAACATCCATTCATATATCCATCCGTTCCATCAATCCAAAATTTCGCATTAAAGTATAGATTTATTTTCATTGAGTATTTGAAGCAGTACTACTGCTGGAAATCTTCGGGTCTATAGGTATTTCTTAGGGGTCGGGAACCCAGTAATGTTATATCCGTACAACATTTATACCTCCTTGCCTTAAGTCTAACGATTATCTCTGCTAATACTGAATCTTGTCACACCAAGAATTAGATCAGCATACTTACTAGTTGGTCTATACTAATATTATAAAGAGATTAAGTTTGTGAGTTTGTGACGTTGTAGGGGGTAATCTCTGGATGTACTGAACCGATTTTGAAAATCTGGTACCAATAGAAAACCACATTATTTGTGAGTGTAATAAGCTATATATTAACCCGATAAATTAGGAAGTTCCCGTGGGAACAGGCCCTTAACATCCTATCGGTAACTAAGTGTACGGGCACGAATTGAGCGGCGGTGGCGCGACGGCGGCAGCGGGGCGATGAGATTAGTCGGCTTGTAAAAAAAAAAATTTCGCCGCAATTTTGTCGTAAGTACTCGTTTGAAAACTTTATTCACGTTTAAAACCGCAACATTTGTCTGGCGATTTGCATGTATCTTACTTCTTACTAATATTATAAATGCGAAAGTTTGGATGTATGGATGTCGGTATGGATGTATGGATGGATGTTTGTTACTCAATCACGCCCCAACGGCTGAACGGATCTGGATGAAATTTGGCACAGAGATAGATTATAGCCTGGAATAACACATAGGCTACTTTTTATCCCGGAAAATTAAAGAGTTCCCGCGGGAACCACAAAACCTCGATCCACGCGTACGAAGTCGCGAGCGTCAGCTAGTTACTCAATAAATACGTGATTAAAATTTCTGATTGCCAAAAGTATATTTTTTGGGAATTTTAATAAAATATTTTCGAACAAAAGTAACCACATACGCTCTACCTGACTGGCAGGACTGGATTAGCCAGTTGACGAAATTATATTTTTTCATAATTTCAGTTTGCCTAAAAGGCCTTCCCGAAATTCGTCGCTAGCTCTCTTACCACATCGCCCCGCTGTCGCCGTCGCTCAGCCGTCGCTAGTTTCGTGTTTGATGCCTATTTGATTTTGCAAATGGGCGAAAAGTGAAAACACACCACTTACAGATGAAAAAAATATTTGACGGGCCAAGTCTACGACATTTTCACTTACTTTCACTGGGCGACCGAAGAAAACGTATTTTTTTGCGAGTTTTCTCTGATTTTTCGCGCGGAAGTTTTGTCCTCCCGGTCCGTAGTATGTTTTCACTCTTAGTTTACTTTGGGTGTCATTCAAACACTTAAAATTGTTGAAAGTTAAATATATCTTCATTCTGCATTGGCGCCAAGCTAATAGACAGCCTGTCTACAAGTAATTTCTTTATTAATGGTGCTTTGAGAGAAGAGGTTTTTAAACAAATTATCGACTGGAATGATATTCTGACAGTCTTACCAGTAACACCAATCTTAAGTTGAAGTTCCGGTATACGGCGCAGCGCTTTCACATTTTTATAGGTAGCATTTTTTCACATGGCTGTACTGTAGGTACATACTAGCTCACCCAAAGCTAATAAGCTACAAAGCTTTGCTAGAATTTTTGAAAAACGGGGACTATACTCACTCGGTGGATTTTCAAAAAATCTTGAATCTAGTTTACATGTTTCAGAATTTTATCCTTTTGCTTCCTTTTCAACAGAATGCCCAAATACTGATTTTCATGGCTATACTAACCGAACTTAAAAAATGACGGACTTTCATACAAACTTTCATCGCCTTTTAAAAACTCCAATTTCCATAAATCTTGTCTTAGTGAGCAGCGTCTATATTAGGAACCTACTATTGTTAACATTTTTACCTGTGCGTTGATAGAATCAGTCAGTGAGTACAAACTTTTTTATATGAATAGATTTTGAGTCTCTATCCTCTTTACCATTATTATTTTTCTTTAAAGTGCTCTCGGGTATAAAAACATCCTACGCTGTTTATCCAGTCTGAGAGTCTCATTCGTTAAAAGAGGACTTAAATATAGTAGTCGTAATCTATTTAAGGGTTGGCCTTTTAAATCATTTAACGACTATGCGAATAAAAACGACTTCTATGCTAGTCCTTATTATTATTATTGAGCCCTTGGTATGATTTTTTTATTAGGCCCATCTATTAAATCGATTTTGTCCAAATTTGGAAAGGAGATAGCTTAAATCTCTTCTTTATCTGAATCTGTTGAGTATTTAAATTACGAGTACATATTTACGTAAAGTTACGCCTCGAATTAAAAGTTCAAACTCCCTCCATAGTCCTTACCATTTTTGCCAGTTACAGAGCGATCCCCTTAGTAACCCAACGATGCAAAAGAAGCAATTCAGTCTGACCTGTTTTCATCTCTAATGAGGCTTTAATCTGTGCTTATTTTTCTGTTTGTCACAGACCGTGACATTTTCCACTCGTCTATTTTTGCACTTTGCACATTGGTTTTCTTTTCCGAGGTTACCTTTTGTGACCTTACAAGAAGTAAGAATAGGTGTTCTCGATTAAAAATAACAAAAACAGCCAAGGTATATTAAAAATAACAAAAAGCCAAAGTTTATTTGGTCCAAGGAAATATAGTGGTTTTGGAGTTACTGAACGTACCCTAGTGACGTATCAGTTTTATAAGAGGTCAGAGGATTAAATCTAGCGTAGTTAAAAATAGTTATTGTTTAGATGTAGTAGTTTAAGTGATTTTTTTTTAGTTTCGTAAACCAAGGGATACCTTCAAATAGTTTATACCCATAGAATTAATATTATACCAGTCCTTCTATCCCTTTTTGAATATTTATTTCAAAATCAATATCAGGTTACTTCAAGTTTTCAGCAACTAGCCATCTACAGAACCCTACCTAATGCTTATTCTGGCACGCACTTGACCAGTTTTTCGCTACCTAATCGACCGGAGATTATTGTCGGTCATCATTTCCAAATTGAAAAGCAATTAGTTGATTAATCGACAAAAGATTTGTCGTTAATTAATTGTCAAAGTAGTTCGGTTTGATTGATCATAATTCATAATAGATTGGTTGGTTGAGACTTGAGACCTAATCTATACTAATAAAATTATAAAGAGGTAAAGTTTGTGAGTTTGTGACGTTGTAATCTCTGGATCAACTGAACCGATTTTGAAAATTCTGTAACCAATAGAAAGCCTCATTATTTGTGAGTGTCATAGGCTATATAATATATTAACCTGAAAAATTAGGGAGTTTCCGTGGGAAATTAAAAAACTTATTTCACGCTGACGAAGTCGCGAGCATCTGCTAGGTTTTCTTTATATTTGGCGTTTTTGTAAAGCGGTCAACAGATTTTTTGTGAACTGTGTTAGTGTTGAAATGTTTTTTAAAGTAAAGGGTAGAAAAAAATATTTCAACAGTAATGTTTAGTTTCGGCAACTTTTGACGACCACCATGGCGCAGTGGTGAGCTCTGTATATAAGTCGCATCGCAGATCTCGGGTTTGAGTACTATTGTATTATCATTGATCATTCATTTGCAAGTCAATGAAAATTTTACAGCAGTAAGGTAAAACGTTAAACGTTAGGTCCATTGTAAAGTACCTATTGTTTTAGAAAAGCCTCCTGCGGTCTTGTGAAAGTATGGGTCTGTCTAACTCTAGTGTTTGCTATGAAAATAAAATGCTCACCGCAAGATTTCTATAGAGTCTTTACTGTACTAGTTGATATAACTATAACTTCTGGCCATGTCTTCATCTTAATCCTCAGAGTGGTAAAATACAGGTATAAGGCCCTGGACAAACAAAACGCGTTACGGCAGGCGTCATTTGGCAATAGTGACGCAAAGCGGAAGTATGTGTGCCATAAAAGAAAATTTAATAAGCACGTTCCTCTGGGAGACCTGGATAATAAATCTTTAATATTATTTCTTATATTTCTTATACAAAGATTTATTATGCAAATAAAGCTTTTTTTAGTACGCGTTTTGAATCGCTTAGTGAATCTACCAATATGACGTCAGTAGCGCAACTTTCACGCGTACTCTGGAGCGTGAGCTTTTAATGTTCTTTGTATCAAAATTCACAACCTCTGCGAGCAACGTTGGCACTGTTGGCAGGCATACACGTAACAATCGCAGTCTTTGAAATAAATAGTTTTCTTTGGTACGTAGCAGCGAAATTCGTTTATTATAATAACGTTGCGTTTAGCGTACACAGTGTGTATCTATTGTGTCCGAACGCACAAATAATCTCTGCCTTTACACGCGCCTGACCAAGCCTTAGTGTTTTCTTGATCTCGTTCACTTGAGTGTACTATTGAGTCTATTGATACGGATTATAGAGCGTGCGCCAAAAAAGTTTGCATGTTGTAGATAATATCATATCTCTTTGATCAAAAGTTTTCATACTTGACCTTAGAGGTTCAAATTGTATTCGACCTTAGTCTGGTCTATAGTATACTCTGTATTTTATTGTTAAGTTAGAATGTATCAGCAAGGTGGAGACTGTAGGTGTTTGTATAAGGACAAACGAATTCGAAAGTATGTTTGCATTGTTTTCTGCTTCAAATTAACTCTCTATTTAAGTTCGACGCGTTTTTAAACTCTACATATTGGTATGAATTTTATCCTAAAAAAACAAAGGTCATTAACCTACTATAGGATTTCAAAAAACCAACATCCTCGCGGATTAAAAGTCTCGGCGATTAATTACTTTATCTACATAAGTTTATTGTAATCGCAGCACCATGGCAAATTTGGCGTGAAATTGTAAATTTAGTTTGTAACTAGGCAGGTTTGCCTATAAAGCCGACGATGAAGGCGTTATAATTAGTATGTAGCTAGCCAACTACATAGTTAGCTACATACTAATCTGTCAAAACATAGTCTGGACCAGAGGTGCAATCATGTAAGGATCGCCGATCAAATCGTTAAAGCTCGGCTTCAAAGTTAAATAAACCATAATAGTATTGAATTAGAGCTCAATTTTGATCGGCGATCCTTACATGATTGCACCTAAGGCCCGGGCCCACAAGGGGCTGTAGTGCCAGTGATGAATGAACCAACTAGTTACTTGACTACTTGACAGGAATTTTAAATTTTTTAAACCTTTTCTTTTCTATTTGTAAAATCATTGCACATTTTTCGATTCAAATCAAAAACAAACATTTTTGGTCATTTGAAGATTAGTACTTATGAGAGCAACATTTCTAAGATTCATTATTTTCCCTAAAAAGTCCATTTTCTAAATAAAAAGCGCCGTCGCGTTGCCGGAAGGTCAGCTTCATGAATATGGAAATATGGAAACCCCGGCATCAGAGCCAAAGAAAAGACATGTAATCATTTTGACATATTGAAGTATAACTGCATATAAAAAATTTATTTCTTCGCGCGACTTCGTCCGCGTGGATTGAGGTTTTTCGGTTCCCGCGGGAACTCCGGGATAAAAAGTAGCCTATGTGCCATTCCAGACTATAATCTATCTCTGTGCCAAATTTCAGCCAGATCCGTTCAGCCGTTGGGGCGTGATTGAGTTACAAGCATCCATACATCCATCCATACATCCAAACATCCATCCAAACTTTCGCATTTGTAATATTAGTAAGATTAATTTAAATACAGTATAGATTAGTGAATTGGTTGGTATTTTTAAAATCCTATTTTGTAATTCTTATAAATTTGTGTAAGTAATAGGTATTATTAACTTGAGTATATTTATTGATATATTATGTTTGAATTTGCTTCATAGCTTTCCGTCCCATCGGGCTATGAGAGTAAAGGAACAGAGAGTGCATCTGTGTTTGCGCACACACTCCGCTCAGGTGCCTAATCTCTCTGGAAATAGGCCGCCGTGGCCGGGTAGTCATTTTTTACTACTACATAATATTATATTATCCAATTAGAATTAGAAGTATTTAATTACTATAGATACCTGGTGGGCGGAATGCCGCATAGCATAGTAAGTACATCATAACATCATGTCTTTACTGTATTTGGTATTGAGTACTTAGTTGTAGAATGTGATTATTTTCATACATGGTATCAGATATGTTTGGTTCGGTTTTGATACGAGTAATATATTATGAACTAGCTGATGCCCGCAACTTCGCCCCCGTGGATTACTTACGAGTACGTGTTTTTATTCTCGCAGGAACTCCATAATTTTCTGAGATAAAAAGTAACCTATCTCCTTCCCTGGGATACACATACAAATACAACCTATGCCTGTACCAAATTTCATCAAAATCTGTTGAAATCTTAAATCGTAGCAGACAGACAGACAGACACCCTTTCGCATTTATAATATTAACTTGATGATGACCGCGACTAAGTAAGTTTTTTCGATTCCCGCGGGAAATCCTTAATTTTCCGGGATAAAAAGTAGCCTATATCACTCTTCAGGTCCTCAACTATACCCATGCCAACAATCACGTTGCAATCGATCCGTTGCTCCACTGCGTGATTGAAGGACAAATCAACAAACGGACACACATTCGAATCATATCATATAATACTAATATTATAAATGCGAAAGTGTGTTTGTTTGTTGGTTGTTTTGTTTGTCCTTCAATCACGCCGCAACGGAGCAACGTATAGACGTGATTTTTGGCGTGGATATAGTTGAGGACCTGGAGAGTGACATAGGCTACTTTTTATCCCGGAAAATAAAGGAGTTCCTGAAGGAATCAATAAAACTTAAACCACACGGATGAAGTCGTGGGCATCAGCTAGTTTATAATATGGGCATGGTTTTATTTGAAAGAATCAGGGATTGCAATAATTGATTTTTACTTATTCTACCCAAAAAGCTATTTCTCCGAGCACAATATTGGACATAGCAGCAACGCAACGCACATAAATCGGTCCACAGCGCGTGCAGCTGCCGACGCCGACAATTATTCAATCTACACACAATTGTTTTATTTCACGTTGATTTATTGTAAACACTTACACTCGACTCGACATTTGATTATGAAAGAGTTTTGAAAAAAATAATAATAATTAATACTCATTTCGAATAGCAACGGGAAGAGTTTTTGTTTAGCGATAACGCTTTAAATAATTGTAGCACCAAGAAATTAGGGATGTAGAAGTATATTTATCTAGCGGTTAGCATAGTCGACTGCGGATCACGAGGTCCTGGGTTCGATTCCCGGTCGGGCAAAAAAGTTGGTATTGGGTTTTTCAATTCTGAAATTATCAGTGTTAGCCCGGAGTTGGAAGTTGGCGGTGTTTCACCCCCGTGCCTCGGAGAGCACGTTAAGCCGTCGGTCCCGGTTATTATCACTAACATGATAATAGTCGTTAAAGCCCACCAACCCGCATTGGAGTAGCGTGGTGGGTCTAAGCTAATTCCCTCTCTCCTATGAGAGCGGAGGCCTGAGCCCAGCAGTGGGACGTTAATAAGCTGTAGTGGATCTTCTTGTTCCTTGATTATCATGGACTGCCGCAAAGTAACGCCTGCTTCTATCGAATACTTGAAAACGTCACTATTTTATTCCGCTTCCGCTCACCGCTGCCCACCCAAAATGCAACCTTAGGTTAACACTTTCCTATTAGTTAACTGTTCATTTTTTCAGCAAGAATACCAGCTGCATTAATATGCAACTTTTACAGTTCATATCCACACTTCCATATTATTATACTATATATAGCTCAATTACCACTGATTCACTGACTCACTGACTGACTCATTGACATAATTGTTCTCCTAGAAAGAGACAGAAAACGATATAATGATGTACGGGAGATGTGTTCGGGTGCGCGAGTCGAGTAGGGAAAAATTATGATATTTCGGAAAAACAAGATGGCGGCCGACGTGATTCTTGCAACTCTTTTGTTTTCCAACCGATTTCGTTACAACTCGCAAAGACTGAAGAAACTAGGAAACGATCAATAGAAAGAGTGGAAAAAATTGGAAAACCAAGATGGCGGCCGAGCTGTAGTGTTTTGAAATTTTTGATTTTTCGACCCCGAACCGTGGCGCCACAGATCCGAAACGGCGTGGTCGAGCGTAATAATTTTTTCTATTTTCGCCTACAACTATCCTGTATTTTGACAGAATGGGAGTGGTTTTTAAAAATTCAAGATGGCGGCTGTCGCGGCGGCCGTTCGGTCTGAGGTACGAAAAAACGCAATTTTAAAATTCAATTTTCTCACAGTTGGCAACGTCGGAGCGTTTCGACTTCTATCGGGCGATTGTGTGTACCGACTCGAAGAATGGATTGGGAAAAAAAAATTACCCAATTTCTAGGGAAATTTACAAGATTTACCCCAAAAATTAAAAAATCGAAATACGTATTTTTTGCAAAGTTCGAGTACGAGCGACCACGTGTCCCACTTGTACAAATGACGTTTGGGTATTTCCGTCGCCGAGGTCTGGCAACACTGGAATTTATCAAAGTAAAAGTGATTTTTGACATGGTCTCTTTTCTGGAGCAATCATTTCGGCTGGGTGCGAGCGAGATGAAAAATTGAAACGTCATCAGGAGCGGTATATCCTGTAGTTTACGGGAAAATTATGAAACTATGTAAAATTTTTCTGTGAATCGAGGTGGCGGCCATTTTGTATTCTTTTTGTGTTTTTGAAAATTTCGATCACGATTTTGAGGCAGTTGGCAACATTTTGGAAAGTTGACATGTATGGATCGATTGTGTAGCTCGACCGGCAGTATCGAGATATCTAAACAGTGTTGCCACATTTGGGGTACTTTTCGAGATTTTCCCCAAAAATGACCTCCTGTAAAATTTTGTATGAAAAATTTTTTTTTCACTGATGGCTTCGTATAGAAGTCAGAAAATATAAGTTGAAAAAAATATGGAGACAGCTGATGATTGAGGATTTCGGAGACGGGTAAAAGGTACGGCCAAGGTATTGAAGATAGGTGGGGGGTCCTCGAACTAATGTCACTCGGAACCTCATCCAATAGACAAAGAGCAAAAAAAAAATTCAAAATGGCGGATTTAAGATGGCTGCCATACAAATTTGTTTGATTTCCATCTCAGAAAGTATAAAAGATGGAAGAGTGGTTTCTTGGCAAAAGATAATCAGGACCTGAAGGTCTACTTGACGAACAGGTAAAAAATTCAAGATGGCGGATTTTATTTTTCCATAGAAAATATATGGCCAATATTGAAGAATACTACAAGACTGTGTAGAACTATGCAAGATTTTGATACGGTTCCGTTTAACCCACGTCGGGGCTCCCTGCGATTACAAACCAGGAAACTGGTACTAAAATTAAAAAAAAACCTGCGCCATTTTGAAGTTATTTGTTAATTGACCGATTTCGTTCAAAATCGATATTTAGGACTCCCTGGGGTTACAAAACAGGAAACTGATACCATAATTCTACATAATCAGCGCCATTTTGAAATTCTTTTTTAATTGACCGATTTCGTTCAAAATCGATATTAAGGGCTCCCTGGGATTTCAATACAGGAAACTGTTACCAAAGTTTTAAAAAATTAGCGCCATTTTGAAATTCTTTGTTAATTGACCGATTTCGTTCAAAATCGTATAGTAAAGTTTGTACTACTTGTAAGTCAAACCACAACCCGTGAGCTGCTTTAGCAGCTCGCGCACAGGGCGAAACACTAGTTATACTATATATAGCTCGATTACCACTCACTCACTCACTCACTCATTGACATAATTGTTCTCCTAGAAAGAGACAGAAAACGATATAATGATGTACGGGAGATGTGTTCGGGTGCGGGAGTCGAGTAGGGAAAAATTATGACATTTCGGAAAAACAAGATGGCGGCCGACGTGATTCTTGCAGCTCTTTTGTTTTCCAACCGATTTCGTTACAAATCGCAAAGATTGAAGAAACTAGGAAACGATCAATAGAACGAGTAGAAAAAAGTGGAAAAACAAGATGGCGGCCGAGCTGTAGTGTTTTGAAATTTTTGATTTTTCGACCCCGAACCGCGGCGCCACAGATCCGAAGCGGCGCGGTCGAGAATAATATTTTTTTCTCTTTTCGCCTACAATTATCCTGTATTTTGACAGAACGGGAGTGGTTTTTTAAAAATTCAAGATGGCGGCTGTCGCGGCGGCCGTTTGGTCTGAGGTACGAAAAAACGCAATTTTAAAATTCAATTTTCTCCCAGTTGGCAACGTCGGAGCGTTTCGACTTCTATGGGGCGATTGTGTGTACCGACTCGAAGAATGGATTGGGGAAAAAAATTTACCCTATTTCTCGGGAAATTTTCAAGATTTTCCCCAAAAATTAAAAAATCGAAATACGTATTTTTTGCAAAGTTCGAGTACGAGCGACCACGTGTCCCACTTGTACGAATGATGTTTGGGTATTTCCGTCGCCGAGGTCTGGCAACACTGGAATTTATCAAAGTAAAAGTGATTTTCGACATGGTCTCTTTTCAGGAGCTATCATTTCGGCTGGGTGCGAGCGAGATGAAAAATTGAAACGTCATCAGGAGCGGTATATCCTGTAGTTCACGGGAAAATTATAAAACTATGTCAAATGTTTCTGTGAAACGAGGTGGCGGCCATTTTGTATTATTTTTGTGTTTTTGAAAATTTCGATCATGATTTTGAGGCAGTTGGCAACATTTGGGAAAGTTGACATGTATGGATCGATTGTGTAGCTCGACCGGCAGTATCGAGATATCTAAACAGTGTTGCCACATTATGGGTAGTTTTCGAGATTTTCCCCAAAAATGTCCTCCTGTAAAATTTTGTATGAAAATTTTTTTTTTCACTGATGGCTTCGTGTAGAAGTCAGGAAATATAACTTTAACAAAAATATGGAGACAGCTGATGATTGAGGATTTCGGAGACGGGTAAAGGGCACGGCCAAGGTATTGAAGATAGGTGGGGGGTCCTCGAACTAATGTTACTCGGAACCTCATCCAATAGACAAAGAGCAAAAAAAAATTCAAAATGGCGGATTTAAGATGGCTGCCATACAAATTTGTTTGATTTCCATCTCAGAAAGTATACAAGATGGAAGAGTGGTTTCTTGGCAAGAGATGATCAGGACGAGGAGGTCTATTTAGCAAAATGAAAAAAAATCAAGATGGCGGAATATTTTTTTTCATACCAAATTATATGGCGATTAGGAACTTTATGGGGACTGGGTACTTCTAACGAATATTTGGGAGAAAAATGTGAAGCGAGTTTATGATTGAGGATTTCGGAGACGGGTGAAGACCGCGGCCAGGATATTGTAGAAAGAGGGGGGAGTTCGACCAAATGCATGAACCTACTAAAAAGAGGCAGAAAACGATACAATGATGTATGTGTTCGGGTGCGCGATGGGAGTAAAGAAAAATTATGACATTTCAGAAAAACAAGATGGCGGCCGACGTGCTTTTTGTAACTTTCTTGTTTTCCAACCGATTTCGTTACAACTTGCAATGATTGAAGAAATTAGTAAACGATCAATACAAAAAGTAGAACAATTTAGAAAAACAAGATGGCGGCTGAGCTGTAGTATTTTCAAATTTTTGAATTTTTGACCCCGAACCGTGGCGCTACAGATCCGAAACGGGTTAGTTCATGTATAGGTCATATGTTCGGGTGCGGGATGGGAGTAGAGAAAAATTATTACATTTCGGAAAAACAAGATGGCGGCCGGCGTGTTTTTTGTAACTTTTTTATTTTTCAACCGATTTCGTTACAACTCGCAATGATTGAAGAAATTAGTAAACGATCAATACAAAAAGTAGAACAAATTAGAAAAACAAGATGGCGGCCGAGGTGATTCTTGCAACTCTTTTGTTTTCCGACCGATTTCGTTACAACTCGCAATGATTGAAGATATTTGTAAACGATCAATAGTAAAAGTGGAAAAAAAATTGAAAAACAAGATGGCGGCTGACGTGATTTTTGCAACTCTTTTGTTTTCCAACTGATTTCATTATAACTCGCAATTATTGAAGAAATTAGTAAACAATCAATATAAAAAGTAGAAAAAATTGGAAAAACAAAATGGCGGCCGAGATATAGTGCTTTAAAATTTTTGATTTTTCTACCTCAAACCGCGGCGTCACAGATCTGAAACGGGGTAGTTCATGTATAGGAGATGTGTTCGCGTGCGGGATAAGAGTAGGAAAAAATTATAATATTTCGGAAAAAAATGGCGGCTGATTTGCTGAAATCAACCGATCGAAGCATAACAAATAGATAGGGGGGTGCTCGACCAAATGTCATTCGACACTTCATCCAATAGACAATGAGCTGAAAAAAATTCAAAATGGCAGATTTAAGATGGCTGCCATAGAAATTTAATTGTTGTCTAACTCAAAAAGTATAAATGACGGAAGAGAGGTTTCTTGGCAAAATATCATAAGGACCTGAAGATCTACTTCATGAACAGGAAAAAAATTCAAGATGGCGGAATTTATTTTTGCATAGAATATAAAAGGCGAAAATTGAAGAGACTACAAGTGTAGAACTACTATGCAAGATTTTGATACTTTTCCGTTTAACCCACGACGGGGCTCCCTGGGATTACAAAACAGGAAAATTATTCCAAAATTTAAAAAAACCACCGCTATTTTGAAATAATTTGTTTATTTGCTGATTTCGTTCAAAATCCATATTTAGGGCTCCCTGGGCCTGGGGTTACAAAACAGGAAAATGTTATCAAAATTAAAAAAAACAGCGCCATTTTGAAATTCTTTGTAAATTGACCAATTTCGTTCAAAATCGATATTTAGGACTACCTGAGATTACAAAACAGGAAACTGGTACCAACATTTTAAAAAATCAGCGCCATTTGAAATTCTTTGTTAATTGACCGATTTCGTTCAAAATCGATATTTAGGACTCCGTGGGATCACAATACAGGAAATGTTACAAAAATTTTAAAAAACCAGCGCCATTTTGAAATTCTTCGTTAATTAACCGATTTCGTTCAAAATCGATATTTAGGGCTCCCTGGGATTACAAAACAGGAAACTGGTACCAACATTTTAAAAATCAGCGCCATTTTGAAATTCTTTGTTAATTGTCTGATTTCGTTTACAATCGATATATGAGGATCCCTAATATTACAAAACAGGAAACTGTTGCCAAAATTTATAAAATCAGCGTTTTTTTGAAATTATTTGTTAATTGACCGATTTCGTTTAAAATCGATATTGAGGACTCCCTGGGGTTAAAAAACAGGAAACTGAAACCAAAATTTTAAAAAATCAGCGCCATTTTGAAATTCTTTGTTAATGGACCGATTTCGTTCAAAATCGATATTTAGGGCTCCCTGGGATTTCAATACAGGAAACTGTTACCAAAGTTTTAAAAAATCGGCGCCATTTTGAAATTCTTTGTTAATTGACCGATTTCGTTCAAATTCGACAACTGATGATCCCTAATATCCCCAAAACCACAACCCGTGAGCTGCTTTAGCAGCTCGCGCACAGGGCGAAACACTAGTTATACTATATATAGCTCGATTACCACTCACTGATTCACTGACTCACTGACTCATTGACATAATTGTTCTCCTAGAAAGAGACAGAAAACGATACAATGATGTATGGGAGATGTTTTCGGGTGCGGGAGTCGAGTAGGGAAAAATTATGACATTTCGGAAAAACAAGATGGCGGCCGACGTGATTCTTGCAACTCTTTTGTTTTCCAACCGATTTCGTTACAACTCGCAACGATTGAAGAAACCACGAAACGATTAATAGAAAAAGTGGAAAAAATTGGAAAAACAAGATGGCGGCCGAGCTGTAGTGTTTTGAAATTTTTGATTTTTCGACCCCGAACCGCGGCGCCACAGATCCGAAACGGCGTGGTCGAGCATAATATTTTTTTCTCTTTTCGCCTACAACTATCCTGTATTTTGACAGAACGGGAGTGGTTTTTAAAAATTCAAGATGGCGGCTGTCGCGGCGGCCGTTCGGTCTGAGGTACGAAAAAACGCAATTTTAAAATTCAATTTTCTCACAGTTGGCAACGTCGGAGCGTTTCGACTTCTATGGGGCGATTGTGTGTACCGACTCGAAGAATGGATTGGGGAAAAAAATTTACCCCATTTATCGGGAAATTTTCAAGATTTTCCCCAAAAATTAAAAAATCGAAATACGTATTTTTGGCAAAGTTCGAGTATGAGCAACTACGTGTCCCACTTGTACAAATGATGTTTGGGTATTTCCGTCGCCGAGGTCTGGCAACACTGGAATTTATCAAAGTAAAAGTGATTTTCGACATGGTCTCTTTTCAGGAGCTATCATTTCGGCTGGGTGCGAGCGAGATGAAAAATTGAAACGTCATCAGGAGCGGTATATCCTGTAGTTCATGGGAAAATTATGAAACTATGTCAAATGTTTCTGTGAAATGAGGTGGCGGCCATTTTGTATTATTTTTGTGTTTTTGAAAATTTCGATCATGATTTTGAGGCAGTTGGCAACATTTGGGAAAGTTGACATGTATGGATCGATTGTGTAGCTCGACCGGCAGTATCGAGATATCTAAACAGTGTTGCAAAAATTATGGGTAGTTTGCGAGATTTTCCCCAAAAATGTCCTCCTGTAAAATTTTGTATGAAAATTTTTTTTTTCACTGATGGCTTCGTGCAGAAGTCAGGAAATATAACTTTAACAAAAATATGGAGACAGCTGATGATTGAGGATTTCGGAGACGGGTAAAGGGCACGGCCAAGGTATTGAAGATAGGTGGGGGGTCCTCGAACTAATGTCACTCGGAACCTCATCCAATTGGCGATGAGTTTAAAAAAAACTCGAAAATGGTGGATTCAAGATGGCCACCATACAAATTTCGTCAGTGTCTATCTCAGAGAGTATAAGAGATGGAAGTGTGGTTTCTTGGCAAGAGATGATCAGGACCTGACGGTCTACTTGATCAACAGGAAAAAAATTCAAGATGGCGGAATTTATTTTTCCATAGAAAATATATGGCCAATATTGAAGAATATGCAAGATTTTGATACGGTTTCGTTTTACCCACGACGGGGCTCCCTGCGATTACAAAACAGGAAACTGGTACTGAAATTAAATAAAATCAGCGCCATTTTGAAATTCTTTGTTAATTGACCGATTTCGTTCAAAATCGATATTTAGGACTCCCTGGGGTTACAAAACAGGAAACTGAAACCAAAATTTTAAAAAATCAGCGCCATTTTGAAATTCTTTGTTAATGGACCGATTTCGTTCAAAATCGATATTTAGGACTCCCTGGGATTTCAATACAGGAAACTGTTACTAAAATTTAGAAAAATCAGCGCCATTTTGAAATTCTTTGTTAATTGACCGATTTCGTTCAAATTCGACAACTGATGATCCCTAATATCCCCAAAACCACAACCCGTGAGCTGCTTTAGCAGCTCGCGCACAGGGCGAAACACTAGTTATACTATATATAGCTCAATTACCACTCACTCACTGACTGACTCACTCATTGACATAATTGTTCTCCTAGAAAGAGACAGAAAACGATACAATGATGTACGGGAGATGTGTTCGGGTGCGGGAGTCGAGTAGGGAAAAATTATGACATTTCGGAAAAACAAGATGGCGGCCGACGTGATTCTCGCAACTCTTTTGTTTTCCAACCGATTTTGTTTTAACTCGCAATTATTGAAGAAATTAGTAAACGGTCAATAGAAAAAGTGGAAAAAATTGGAAAAACAAGATGGCGGCCGAGCTGTAGTGTTTTGAATTTTTTGATTTTTCGACCCCGAACCGCGGCGCCACAGATCCGAAACGGCGTGGTCGAGCGTAATATTTTTTTCTGTTTTCGCCTACAATTATCCTGTATTTTGACAGAACGGGAGTGGTTTTTAAAAATTCAAGATGGCGGCTGTCGCGCCGGCCGTTCGGTCTGAGGTACGAAAAAACGCAATTTTTAAATTCAAATTTGTCACAGTTGGCAACGTCGGAGCGTTTCGACTTCTAGGGGGCGATTGTGTGTACAGACTCGAACTATGGATTGGGGAAAAAAATTACCCCATTTCTCGGGAAATTTTCAAGATTTACCCCAAAAATTAAAAAATCGAAATACGTATTTTTTGAAAAGTTCGAGTATGAGTAATCACGTGTCCCACTTGCACGAATGACATTTGGGTATTTTCGTCGCCGAGGTCTGGCAACACTGGAATTTATCAAAGTAAAAGTGATTTTCGACATTGTCTTTTTTCAGGGGCTATCATTTCGGCTGGGTGCGAGCGAGATGAAAAATTGAAACGTCATCAGGAGCGGTATATCCTGTAGTTCACGGGAAAATTATGAAACTATGTCAAATGTTTCTGTGAAACAAGGTGGCGGCCATTTTGTATTCTTTTTGTGTTTTTGAAAACTTCGATCACGATTTTGAGGCAGTTGGCAACATTTGGGAAAGTTGACGTGTATGGATCGATTGTGTAGCTCGACCGGCAGTATCGAGATATCTAAACAGTGTTGCCACATTTGGGGTAGTTTTCGAGATATTCCCCAAAAATGTCCTCCTGTAAAATTTTGTATGAAAAATTTTTTTTTCACTGATGGCTTCGTGTAGAAGTCAGAAAATATAACATGAAAAAAAATATGGAGACAGCTGATGATTGAGGATTTCGGAGACGGGTAAAGGGCACGGCCAAGGTATTGAAGATAGGTGGGGGGTCCTCGAACTAATGTCATTCGGAACCTCACCCAATTGGCGGTGAGTTTTAAAAAAAACCCAAAATAGTGCATTCAAGATGGCCGCCATACAAATTTCGTCAGTGTCTATCTCGGAGAGTATAAGAGATGGAAGAGTGGTTTCTTTGCAAGAGATGATCAGGACCTGAAGTTCTACGTGATGAACAGGAAAAAAATTCAAGATGGCATAATTTATTTTTCCATAGAAAATGTATGGCCAATATTGAAGAATACTACAAGACTGTGTAGAACTATGCAAGATTTTTACCCACGACGGGGCTCCCTGCGATTACAAAACAAGAAACTGGTACTAAAATTTAAAAAAATCGCCATTTTGAAATTCTTTGTTAATTGACCGATTTCGTTTAAAATCGATATTGAGGACTCCCTGGGGTTACAAAACAGGAAACTGAAACCAAAATTTTAAAAAATCAGCTCCATTTTGAAATTCTTTGTTAATGGACCGCTTTCGTTCAAAATCGATATTTAGGGCTCCCTGCGATTACAAAACAAGAAACTGGTACTAAAATTTAAAAAAATCGCCATTTTGAAATTCTTTGTTAATTGACCGATTTCGTTGAAAATCGATATTGAGGACTCCCTGGGGTTACAAAACAGGAAACTGAAACCAAAATTTTAAAAAATCAGCGCCATTTTGAAATTCTTTTTAATGGACCGATTTCGTTCAAAATCGATATTTAGGGCTCCCTGGGATTTCAATACAGGAAACTGTTACCAAAGTTTAAAAAAATCAGCGCCATTTTGAAATTCTTTGTTAATTGACTGATTTCGTTCAAATTCGATAACTGAGGATCCCTAATATCCCAAAAACCACAACCCGTGAGCTGCTTTAGCAGCTCGCGCACAGGGCGAAACACTAGTTAATATTATAAATGCGAAAGTGTGTCTGTCTGTCTGTCTGCTACGCTTTCCCGGCCTATCTTTTCAACCGATTTTGCTGAAATTTGATATGGAGGTAGGTATATATCGGTATTATATCCCGGGGAAGGACATAGGCTACTTTTTATCCCGGAAAATTAAGGGGTTCCCGCGGTAATCAAAAAACCTTAATCCACGCGGACGAAGTCGCGGGCATCATCTAGTAATATATAAAAGATCATTGGGCTACCGGTTGTTAAAGTCTGATTAAAAACTTTAATGACGTCTTGGCAACGTCTCGGAAGTTAGCCGCGAATGTAGGTTCGCGCAGATAGGTCAACTGAACCGTCCCGCTGTTACCTAATATTGAATTCTGCGCATCGAAACGAACGATGTTCGATGATGTTGATGACAAATCATAAAGTTTGAATCGGACTGTACCTAATAGATTTACCTAAATGCAGTAATGCAGTGTTGCTAGCGGCGTAATATGGTGGGCGGGCTCCAAACTCCGAAGCCTTTGTACACAGGAAGTCTTAATTGTTGACAGCTGCCGACCACTGTGCCACCTCCAGAACCTGTTTCTGTTGATTGACGCCCGACTTTTGAAGACAGCTCTACTGAACTTGTCTGTTCGATACTCGTTTCCTTCATTTGTAGTAGGTATAAACTATAAAATATAAGTGGGTACGTCGTAATTGATAGACCTCATATTTTTCCTACTCATTCCTTTTGTATGTCGTTGATCTTAGTGATAAAATGAGGTGCATCACTGTTCGAAATTATATTTGTATTTGAATTATTAAACAAAGAAGATATACCGAATTAGACTAGGTGCATTTGATTTAAATACTTCTCAGTAGAACAGCTTTCCGAACCGGTGGTAGAGTCTCATAAGTGACACAATTCGTCCTACGTGAAATCCATATACTAATATTATAAATGCGAAAGTGTGTCTGTCTGTTACGCTTTCACGGCCCATCTGTTCAACCGATTTTGATGAAACTTGCTATAGGGATAGTTTGTATCCCGGAAAATTAAAGAGTTCCCGCAGTAATCAAAAAACCATAATCCACGCGGACGAAGTCGTGGACATCATTTAGTAAATAAATAATAATTTATCATTTAAAACAAAAAAAACAGACAGAATTAAACCTGGTGCATTTGTATGTGTGAAAGCCAGTCTGAATAAACAACATAATAGCTATTTCGACACAATTCCATCATTATTCATTACAATGCAATATTGTACTGACTAACTTTCAAAATTGAACAAAACGCATCCGGTTTGCGCAAACATAGTTATCTACTCATATGTCGCGGCTGGCGAGATGATCCGTGCATTGTGATATAGAAAGTGGGCGGTGAGCCATTCGCTTTTTTTTCTTCCTACCTTTCGATCTATTCGATAACGATTGACGTGTCTGACACGTTGGATATGTTTTGTTACACGCGTAGAGATGGGATTACCATTGTTTTGCAAGTAAAAGACTGTCTTGATATTTTCATGGCTCAATCGCTAAATTCAAGGTGCCACAACGATAGCAAGCCTCTCTTTTCCCGCAGGATAAAATGCATCCAAGTCCATAAGGGACTTGGATGCATTTTATCCTGCGGGAAAAGAGTTCCAACGTTCTTTTGCAGGATGAAAATTTGAACAGAGGCGCTCACAGCGACCGCGGAGGTCTCTGGTTCGGTCCCCGGCTAGGCAAGAGATCCCTACAGTACATGGGGGAAGATAGCAGGTACCAATCTATCGTGCTCATTGCTGCGGGTCGAGACATTTCCATTGCATTATATCCTGCCGGAAAAGAGTTCCAACGGGATAAATTCACGCGTACAAAGTATATGTTTCGTGTCACGAAGGAAGTCCCATATAGGCGGATCTAGTAGTCGCAGTTTAGTAGTAGTGAAGTAGTACTAAATGGGTATTTGACTACTAGTTACATAAATTCATTTTTTTGTGATTATTATAGTATAGAAGATCTGCCAGAAGACGTTATATCCACGTGTCCTGTTAATTTTATGTTTCAAAACCTTTTTAAATTATCGATTAAAGTAAAAAAGTGACTGAATTTTAATGACGTCACAAATCAGTATTTCATCATCAAAAATCCTATACTAACCTGGGCACTTTTTGAAGTTTGAAAAAAAGTACTGATTTGACTAGTTGTCAAATACCCGATTAGTATACTGTACTACTACTAAAATACGACTACTATAGGCCGACCGTTTAACTCGCGTATCACCTGCGCGGTAAGAAGGGAGCGGGGGCGGGTAACGCTACACACGAAGTCAATAATCCAAAGATTTATCTCGAGATAGACATTGTTGGTAAAGAATAAAATAATAAGTATATTTTTTTTTAATCCGCTAACATCTCCCCCGCTCCCTTCATACCGCGCAGGCGATACGCGAGTTAAACGGTCGGCCCATAGAGCCGCCTATATGGGACTTCTTTCGTGACACGTAATATACACACAAAGAAAGAATACTCCACATAGGAGAAATACTTTAACTTAGTAAATAAAATCCCTCATAAATAAAATTGAATATGATACAAATAAAAAATAATAAGTTGCAGATAAAATTGCCTAGCACTCTTGAAACGGAACATCGCAAATCGCAGCTCGCATTTTAGTTTAAGTTCCGTCCCAAGTCAGGTTATTCAATTTTAATCTCTATTGCTCAATCATAAGTGTCATTAAAATTCTACGTAGTCATATTATGTCGTCTAATTTTCACGGCGCGCTGTGCTATATGGTTGTTGTTATTAAATTTTAAACTCTATTTCACTTAGAATAAGTGTCAATAGTATTCTACAAAGTAAAAAGTACTCTTCTTTTCACGCCGTAGAATATGATTTCATCTCGGGGAAAGCTGATTGCGTTTGTTCGAGATGGTTTCAATACGTCTGACCTGGAACTTGGAAGTCTAGATTCTAGACGGATAATACTTTTGAATATAGTAGCTAGTCGCAGTAGGTATAAGGTGATTTGGTCACGTAGATTTGAAGACATTTCTATAGCGTAGTGGTCAGCGTTGTGACTTGTGGTCTTGTATAAACGGCAGATCCCTGCAGATTACTTTGGAAATTTGTACTTTCAGAATTTTCTCTGGTCTAATGGGAGGCTCCGTCCGTGGTCCATGGCTGGTTACCACTCCTGACTCTACCGACAAATAGGTGCCCCAAGCGATTTCACGCTGACGTTTTGAAACCGATTAGGGGTATGGTTTAAATATACCTTCCAAAGCCGTAACAGGTTAGCCTACTACCATTCATTTAATACCCGGTGGGAGTGCAATCAAGAGCTAGTAAAAAAAAAACATTTATTTTGCGTATACAGGGGGCACACTACCATCGCGTTTCAATATTGTTAACGTCCGTGGTTTAGAATTATGACTCTTATTTTAAGGATATCAAGGTAAGTGACATAAAACTGACATTTTGAATACTACTTTAAGCGATGCTATAGTTACCCCCAGAACTCGGACGTCCGCGTCGGCAGTGTTATCCTCGCTTCAGCTTACTTCGTATGGAGGACAGGGGTAGGGTCACCCATTTGCGACATTGTATTGATCGTATTGTGAGTGAACTTCGACCTTTACAATAATTGATTAATGAACAAATTGGGTGCTAATAACTTTCGGGGTTTATTTTATTTCCCTTGTGGAACATGTACCTAATATGTAGTTACCAAGATTGGTAGTTTTGTTTTCCCTTTTGGTGTTGCTTTTATGTTTTTTTTTAATATAACGTAAGTATGTAGTTCCTCACTGCCTCGTTGGTCTAGTGGTTAGCATGTTCGACTGCGGCCGACGAGGTCCTGGGTTGGATTGCCCGGGTCGGGCCATAATATTAGGTATTGGGTTTTTCTGACTAGAAATTCTCAGTACTAGCCCGCAGTTAAGAAGTTGGTGCTCCGCCCTCGTGCCTCGGAGAGGACGTTGAGCCTTCGCGGGTCCCAGTTATTATCACTATCATGATAATAGTCGTTAAAGCCCGCCAACCCGCATTGGAGCAGCCTGGTGGGTCTAAGCTCTGATTCCCTCTCTCCTATGCGAGTGGAGTGCCCAGCAGTGGGACGTGCAATGGTAGTGGAAGTATGTAGCGTCTGTACATATTAGCGGTACTTAGTACCTTGTAAATACCTCAGCCTATTCGGGAGATCTGAGGGGGCACTTGCTTTAACGTGGAAAGAAAACATCGTGAGAAAACCCGCGTGCCAAAGAGTTCTCTATAGAACATAATGTTTTCAAAGGTGTATGAAATCGGCCGATCTGCACTTGGCCAGCGTGGTAGACTATGTACTGAACTCTTCTAATTCTGAGGTGTAGACTTGTGTTTAACAGTGGGCGGATACATAAATCCGACTTATTATTTAACAGGATGATGCCCGCGGCTTCGTCCGCGTGGATTAAGGTTTTTTGATTCCCGCGTGAACTCTTTAATCTTCCGGCATAAAGAGGAGCCTATGTCCTTCCCCGGGATACAAATTATCCCTATACCAGATTTCATCAAAATCGGTTGAACAGATGGGCCGTGAAAGCGTAGATAGACAGACTACGCACTTATAATATTAGTATTGAAGTATGGATGATGCGATAGGAAGTGCCTTTTTGCCTGTATGACGTGGACGACATGGCGTTATAAATAAGTAATTTTAATGATCCACTCAAACGTACCATGCGGAAAAAGATAAAAACGCCGAAAAAACTTTATCATGAAACTCTACACCGAAGCCAGCACGTTTTCCGGAAACATTAAAGTGAAATTTTTATTGCTTCGTTTTTTATTGCATCTGTGCCTTTCTTTATAATACTGTATTAATACTACAAGCGAAGCTAAATTGTAGGTACACGAGATTCCAATTAAGATTTTCTTGGGTAGATAATATTATATATTCTGCCTTCGAGTATTTTTTTGCGCGAATATAGTTGCCAAATTCTTCTATGTAATGAATGTGTTAACTGGCTGGTTGGTCTTGTGGTTCGCACGTTCGACTGCGGCCGACGAGGTCCCGCTCCCGTGTTCGAGTCGCGGGTCGAGCCATAACAAGCACGAGTACTTATTGGGTTTTTCTGACTAGAAATTCTTAGTACTAGTCCGTAGTTAGGATTTAGTAATTTGGCGGTATTTCACCCCCGTGCCTCGAAGAGTACGTAAATCCGTAGGTACTGCGCCTGATCTCTCTTCGGTCGTGTCGTATTTTCCGTCCCATTGGGCCATGATAGTGAAGGAACAGAGAGTGCTTATATTATGTATGCGCACACAGTTCACTATAATATCTCCCGCGCAGATGGCTAATAATATCTCTAGTGATAGGCCGCCGTGGCCGAAATTCGGTCGGGAGGACATTATTACTTCGCTAAGCCCGTGTCACTAAATCATTAATCTGTATGGTAAAACTTGCAGTATACATTAGGCAAAGCCCACCCTTCCACTACTCTGCAATTTAGACATCGAACGTAGAGTCGAAGGTCTCTTCTCTCCAGTACCTGAGTCAAATGGTCTTCAAGTGGCTACTGGCTAGGTATATGGTTTAGATTTACGAGATGGTGCTGGCTTAGGGCCGAAGGTACACTGTACCATACAGAAAATGAGGCTTATTTGTATTTCTTAAAAGATATAAGCATGAAACTAGGTCGTATAGTTGAGTCGTTCGACTATAGGAATAGTAGAACGACTCAACTAACCTTAACCTAACGACTTAAGGTAAACCTGGTAAGGTAAAACGCCTGTAGATGCCGGACAAAAAAGATACACATGTGTGTACCTATTCAAATTTCAATCTGTGCTCAATTCAATGAACTTCAAACAAAACAGATACAAATACTATGGTAAGGCGATCCTTCTAAGCTAAGGCTACGGAATCAAAAACGCAAGTGCCTTATCAGCCAAAACTAAACACACGTGATGTAAAACAATGTTATTAAATAGTCCGTGTATGAAATCTTATCTAGCAAACGTCTGCCCTCAATAAGAATAAACGATTTACTTGCTTGTTTCTATTATTATTATTTTTCCGTTTTCCATACGATTAGATATAAAAGCTTTTATTTTTTTACCTTCCATCTTCTAGGGTGCCTGCTAATTCTGCTCCCGTCAATATCACTTAAAGTGGTTCCGGAGGGCGAATTGCCCAATAATAAAATCGAATCGAATTACAAAATAATTTGTAATTCGAGAATATTTCAACCATATTATGCGATTATTAAGATTGAACTTGTATTTATCTAGGTCCCTGGATAATTATTTTTTCAAAATACTTTCCCAAAATTAAATATAAGCACATTGCGTTTTGCATGTTTTTACGACATAGAAATGACATGTTTCTCCTTATTTGTTTCACATTAAAACCAACGATATCTCAAGTACTAATTGATCAGGAACATAGCCTATATTGTCAAGTTACAGAATAACAACACGAAGTTAAAATCACAACAATTTTTCATTCATCATTTTTGGTATTCACGGAACAAGACATATTGCTATCGCGCTTACACGCGATCATGTGTCATCAGTCAAATAGAGATAGCAATATACCGGCAAATTTATATTTGCGGTTCGAATAGAAGTTGCGAGTGGCGTTCCCCGGCCTCTTAAGTGATTAAATTGTGCAAAGGAAACACAAAGTACGACAGAGTTTCGTTCGGTTTTATCATATTAGCTTGGATAAGTATGTATTTCACAAACTTCCAAGAGCACGGTCTATTTGATAACGCTACGGGTTTCGTAGATAAGTCACGTGTACTAGTTAGTTTGGCGTGCACAAACCGATTGCAACATTCAACTGGTAAACATGATTCATAGAATGTTACAGTTTAAAACAGCTGTTAGTTACTAAGATTGAGGCTGGTGTAGCTAGTTCGTTCTTTGTGCAGATGATTGTGATTCTAGATGGAAACTAAATCGGTAATAGAACTTTGGTGGTTCTAAAATGGGTTTAATTCTAAATTTGGGTCTCAGTCTCGTGACAGTCGCTTTACATCGATGGCCCAGTGACCCATAGAGGATCTTGGCCTCAGACACTTGAAGCTGCCACTCAAAACTGTCTTGTGCAATCAGCTCTTCCGTGAGCTTTGTAGGTCCGGCCCCAGGATCCGCGTATTAATTATCAATAGCGTTTCTGTTCAATTCTGAAAATCTTTTCTTATCGTACATAATATTATAGAGAACTATCATGCAGCGATGTGTGATGTGTCTGTCTGTTACCATTTTTACGTCTCAGAAATTACGTCTCAGCTGCTTAACCGATCTTTACATCTGCGGAGACGCCTTAGAGACACCTCTAGCTTTTTTTTATATATATGGGCTGGCGCTTGGCTGCAATCAGACCTGCTTGCAATGTTGCAAGTGGTGATGCAGTCTAAGGTGCAGCGCGCTTGCCGAGAAGGTATTAAAAGAGGAGGGGAAAACGGAAGCCGGAAGGGCATTCCCTATCTTAGTGGTTCTATTAAGTCCTCACGAAAATCAAGGTTCTCTCGTTATTTTTAAAAAGCTCACACTGAAGATATCGCAAACATCAATAATGATGTATTTCAGGATGGAACCCGGTAATGACAAGCAGAACGGATTGAAGACGAGGTGTCAGTTGACATTGAAAAAGAAAAGGCGCAAGTAGTGAGCTGTGATTAACTAATAAAATCTCCCAAGGTGATAGATTAGAGACAAGGTCTCCCACCAGGCGGCTGACACCTTTACCGGAAGGAGTAGGTAGCACCGAATTGAATTACACACACAAGTGGCGTTGGTCACATCTCCGGATCCTATTTCCACGCGTCTAGCAAGGTCTCTCTTCTGATTCCGGGTTGGTAAATTATGATCTTGAACGAATTTTTTTTAGAAATAGTTTTGGTTTTGAGCCCTGGGCTGGCCAAATGCACAACGTAAAATGGCAATTAAATTTTCTGAATTTTATCTGATCTTCGGCCGGGTCAGCAAAGACCTGATGCCTTGTGATTTAAAGTTCCGATACGATGCTGTGTAGAAAACAATTAGGGGTATAAGTAACTACTATAACCCTAAGAGGTCAGCCCGCTACCATCTTAGATTATCACCTATCACCAGGTGAAATCGCAGTCAAGAGCTAACTTGTAGTGGATAAAAAAAACTCTAGTGTTTGCAGAAGATAACTCTTTCAAAGTTATATTTTCTTATCAGAGAAGTTAGATACTGCCCGTGGTGGCTAATCCAATGGCAATTTGTAGAAACCTTACTCAGGCCAATATGTGTTTAAGTTTCTCCCAGGCTATTAAATGACAGTTATCTCTCGGAATCGGTAAAGTGCATTACGGAAATACAATACTAAATAACTCGTTTGAGTGACTCAGTTATTATTGAGTTTTATGCGTCAGTTTCTTGCGAGCTGTGGATAATTGATGTTAATGGCGTGCTGTTATTGATGTCTTTACCTTCTTACGGTCTTATAAATAAAATATTGCCTCGTCATATTATGTGTAAGTTCAATTCATTATGTCTGAGAGTCAATAGCGAATATTCGTTAGTAAACTCGCTGGGAAAGGTCCTCTCTCCCGAGCCGAATTTATTGCTCTCAAGTTTCAATCAAGTTCTTAAAGGAATGGTACCTGCTGTCTTATGTTAGGTAGGTTTTACTAACAAGTACATTGGTCTATTAGGTTGCGACAACGCATATCCGTCGATTGCGATTGGTAAGCAACGTTGACCCAAGTCGGTAACTTAATGGGTGACCGAATTTGATAGTCCGAATTTGGCCTTTTCGTTTCGTCCGTGCCTCGGAAACTTACGTTAAGCCGTCGATCTCGGTTATTATCACTAACATCTGATAATAATCATTAGAAACCTAAGAGTTGAAATAGTACCTTCTCTTAGTCGAGTCGTATGCGGAAGAAGCCGTCGGTCCTGTGCCTGATCTCTCCGGTCGGGTCGGATTTTCCGTCCCCTAGGGCTATGAGAGTAAAGGAACAGAGAGTGCACCTGTGTTTGCGCACACACTGGTGAGATTAGCCATCTGCATTGGCTGACGTGGCCGAAATTCGGTCGGGAGGACGTTATTATTAATGGGAAGGGGTCACGAGTCACGACCCTCAGCAATGAGGAATACGACGCAGAGAGACATTGGTCTAAGATGTTATTGCGTTACCACAAATAATTAATGCACGAGCCTTCCCCGATGGAACGGCTAATGTCAAACTTGAACATTTTGTTGTAACGGTGAGGAAAATTTTAATATTACCTCAATAATATAACATACAAATTACAAACGTACGCTTCAGAATTGGATAATATACCACGTAATTTACGTCAAAGCAAGTGGGTACGCATACGTATTCGTATGTATTATGGAGAATTTACTCTGAATTGTTTATTCGTATACCTCTCGAGAAAAGATAGATTAAAGCAAGACGTTTACAAGGCTTCACTTGTCTCGCGAGACCATACCGCTACCAATTTTCTACTGTAAACAACATATTAGGATAGTTTCTCACGGGTTGTGATTTGACGAGTTAATATACCGTTCGTGGCTCTAGAACTTGTGATGCGTCCACGTCCGTAACGCCGGTAATCATACTTGAAACTAGAAATCGTGAAAGTATTTTAAGTAGTTCTCATCTAGATAAAGTCGTGGACATGACTTTTTCCACACCGTGCAGTAAGCAGCAACGTCCTATATTATTAGCTTTCCCAACTCGTCATAATCAAAGGTCATATAAAGGGCTCTGCATAAGAAATTTTATTCAATTCAAGTACTTATGGCTCCTTTAATAAGGTCAAGATTGGCCGCTGCTTTCGAAAAGCAGATTCTACTGTATATGAATCCTGCGCGGTGTACTGGTAAACGCAGTGTTGGACGACCTACGACGCTGGACCGACAACCTCAAAAAGGCGGCGGGAAGTGGGTGGATGAGGAAGGCGGAGGACCGAGTGCGGTGGTGCGCTACAAATTGTCTATGTCCAGCAGTGGATGAATACAGGCTGATAGATGTGTGGATGGATGAGGTTATTTCAGTTTGAGATTATGTGGAACAGTATAAATCACATTGCCGCATGAAACAAGGAGGCAACAACAAATGTACTATTACGCATCGTGAGAAGTCACCGTTACTTGACACAGCAGAAATATAATATTACAGTTACGTTTAACTAATTAACTTGATTTATGATGTTATGTGTCTAACAACTTGAGCATATCCTTTGAGGCTTGGTAGCGGTCTTTTTTGTTTTGTTTTAATTTGTAATCGCTCTTCCGCGTTAACGCTATAACGGATTCAACGCTAGATTTTTATTGTTTTATATTTTTAATCTCTACATACTTAACAGAGTTAGTAGGATTGTGTGTGGCACATAGTTGTTAAATATTAACTGTTACAATATAATATTCAAATTCGTAAATAGTTCAACAACGGAGGTTCTGGGTTTGGGTCTGGATCAGTGAATACTTAACAGCTGTCATGGGTTCACAGCCCTAGACTACGGCTACCTCATCTACCCGCTTTCTGCATCTTGTCGAGGTTATTGATGCAAAGGGATCCTAGATACATCATGCTTAACACTCCCAAGTACATCTGCCCCAGCGGCCGTTGGCTCTGCTACAGACATGGCCCGCCCACTTCCACTCCAGCTCGCTAATACGTAAAATAATACGAATGTATAATTAAAGTGCTTCAAAATTTCAGTAAAATATTTTTTAGTAAGCCTTTGTTGATAAACAACAGTATTGCATAGCTGATTTATTCCTGCGTATTTATTATTCTTCGAGCATTTAGATAAATATCAAGCTCAAATTATTTCGAATAATATACAGAAATGCTTTATGTATGATTTAATTCCAACCAATTAATCCTCTCCATACACGAATATGGTGCGCGTCACGCAAACTGGGCCAAAGACAACGGTCCCCATCGTTACCAATCATTAACCTGAACACCCACTTACGAATTACTGTCCCCGATTCCGAATGTTGGCCCAATCAATCCGTCATTATAATCGCAACATCGTGCAAAATTAAGCCTTCTTCAGATGTGCCAACGAATCCGAATAAGGTTCTAATGTATATCTGTTTGCGGGGTATCAAATCAAATCAAATCAAATCAAGTTATTCAATTTTGTTACACTGTAGGTACACTTATTGACGTCAATACTTATAAAACATGATGGTGATTATCAGTTACGGTATATTAAAACTAAAGCTACGAGAGTATCACCTTATACTACCTACTCGATGTGCTGGGGGAGAAATTAGAGGATGATGAGGGGGGTTGGGGAGAAATAACAAGGGAATTCAAAGGGCACATGTATTGGAGATCCTTTATTCAGATTCGGGATCTCTAATGAACGAACCGTTACTTTATTGTCACGTAAAATAAGTATACCTAACTGGCGGAAATTATGTATCCGATAAATTAAAGATACTGTCGACATAACGACTATTCCACTGCTAACGCATTCCAACTAATAAATTTGAGATCGAGTCGCCCAGCCCCACAAGTAAAATTGGCTGTGGGTCTAAGTTGGCATGTCTGTAGATGCTAAAATGTTGACCCAATCAATCCGTCATTGTAGTCGCAACATTCGTGCGAATAAGCGACACCCACGCGCTGTCGCCAAATTTGGTGAGAAAAAAAAAGACAATGACGCCCGCTATGTGCGCATTGTCGATTGTCGGGAAACGAAATATGTGCCAGTGTTGGTCGTCGGACAATGTCGTATGGCCTGTTATTGTGTATGTGTAACTATAACAGTTAGGGTTTGGGGAATTCCATTTTTAATTTTTCTATAAGATTTAATGATCTGTTGTTGTGATTACTGTGGTATTCGTATTACCTATACGGTCCGATCGATAGCCGGTAAACATTTGTATTACTAAAAAGCAAGGGTCGCTTAGAAAAGTGGTACCGCCAGATAGCATCAACAATAGCAATAGCTTTTGACGACCTCCGTGGTGCAGTGTGTAGCGCTGTTGCCTTAACGTGCGGAGGTCCTGGGTTCAATCCCCGGCAGGGTCAATTTGGGAATTTATAATTTCTGAATTTTCCCTGGTCTGGTCTGGTGGGGCTTCGGCCGTGGCTAGTTACCACCCTACCGGCAAAGACGTGCCGCCAAGCGATTTAGCGTTCCGGTACGATGCCGTGTAGAAACCGAAGGGGTATGGGTTTAATATAACTGCCATGCCCCTAACAGGTTAGCTCGCTATCATCTTAGACTGCATCATCACTTACCATCAGGTGAGATCGCAGTCAAGGGCTAGCTTGTAGTGGATTAAAAAAAAGTGTTATTATTAAAACTAGTGTGTCACAGGATCTAAAGTTGTTGTAGAGATTTTTTATAACCAACAAATAAGTCAACAAAGGTAAATATTATCTCTCGAATAGAAATTTCTTCCAGCCTCCCTCGAAGGTAAGTAAGGTGAAATTGTTAAGTGGTTATAAAAAAGTGAAATTAACAAAACAATTCTACAATATTCTTAATAAATAGGTAGATAATAATATTATGACTAGGTATGCACTGACGCGTTCCAGAGGAGGAATTTGATTATCTACCCTGACAAGCAAACGCATCAAATGTAAATTCTATTCAGATACCCATATACGAGTACCTACGTTGAAGTCATAAAATATGTAACAAGAGCACAGCGAGAATCGTCTGGACAACTGAAACTGGAGCAAAATGTGTAACGTAGATTTATAGTGTTGACTGTTGCTCTAAAGGCCTCACAGGCAGACGCAGGATCGTTGAATACAATTGAACTCAATAGTGTACACTCGGAGTAAGTGAAACAATGAGGCTCAGATTTCAATTGTGATACTTTTGCGCATTACGGTTTTCAAACGCAGATCAATCCCTTCTACGATTCTTATATTAAAGTCTTGTAGTTTAATCAAGGAATACTAACTACTAGCTACTATGTAAAGAAGCGACACTCTTCTTATCTTCTTTGGAATGTGGCTATGCAGTCCTCTGTAAAGAGACCCGGTATCATTTTGACCGTTGCCGATCTATTGTGATCACCACCATTTATAGTGCCTGGCCATTTCTACTTGCTTCTAGGAACAGAAGCATCTTCTTGGTCGGAATATTGTTCGCCTCCTCAGGGTGCACTAGGTGCTTCCCTAGGTGCTGCGCTAATGCACAAACGTAGCCTCCTCGGCTGCGTATATGTGCATTAGCACAGGGCAGTAGCGGGTAATGTGTAATGGTATTTCCTCAGCTTTACAACAGAGCCTACACACATCTGTGTCTCGGAGCTTGAGGTTGAACAACAAGCGACACTCACTTCTGCCATTTTATCGTTGTCTGAAATCTAGGATACCTACCTAATTTGGTAGTTCGTTGTCCATGTCCCGCTAATAAATACAACGCCCGTACAAATCAATATTAGTACCGTACAGATCGACGTGATTTTTGGCATGGGTATAGTTGAGGATTTGGAGATGAGAGAGACAGAGGTTACTTTTTATCCCGGAAAATCTCGGAACCAAAAAAGCTTAAACCATGCGGATGTGCTCTCGCATGTTGACGACCTCCGTGGCGCAGTGTGTAGCGCTGTTGCCTTAACGTGCGGAGGTCTAGGGTTCGATCCCCGTTAGGGTCAATTTGTACCACCCTACCGGCAAAGACGTGCCGCCAAGCGATTTGGCGTTCCGGTACGATGCCGTGTACAAACCGAAGGGGTATGGGTTTAATATAACTGCCATGCCCCTAACAGGTTAGCCCGCTACCATCTTAGACTGCATCATCACTTACCATCAGGTGAGATCGCAGTCAAGGGCTAGCTTGTAGTGTAGTGGATAAAAAAAAACAAAAAAAGAAGTCGCGGGCGTCAGTTAGTGATCCATAAATTTTATCTATTAGATAAACATACGTCAAACAGGTGTCTATTTTACGTTTAAAATATCATTGCGAGAGGAAACCGACGCTAATTTATTTAATAACGGACTGTTCAGGAATAGGCCGGCTATAATATGATAAACAGGATGTCAAGCGACCGCTGAGCTCGGTGATAAAACGAAAAAGACTTCGTTCTCATCTTATGTCCTGCGGTGTATGAGAATGTGTAAGAAATACCTACACTGCAATGTAGGAGGCATAGAGTTTACAATTTACATAGTGCCCCATATAATTACTGAGGTGCTCTCGCAATACTATTAAATTTAAGGATAACTAGCTGATGCCTTCGATTTCGTCAAGGTTTTTTGGTTCCCGCGGGAACTCTTTAGTTTTCCGGGATACTCGTTGAAGTGACCTATGTGTTGTTTCAGACTATTATCTATCTCTGTGCCAAATTTCATCCAGATCCGTTCAGCCTTTCAGGCGTGATTGAGTAACAAACATACTCGTACATCCATCCATCCCTCCATCCATACATCCATGCAAACTTTCGCATTTTTGTATTAGTACAGATGAGTTATTAGGAGAACAGAAATCAACTCTACAGTACATCTTACAAACACAAGTAAAAACTGAACGCGTTCTACCAATACAAAACTGCCTCGTTGGTCTAGTGGTTAGAATATTCGACTGCGGCCGACGTGGTCCCAGGTTGGAGTGCCCGGGCCATAATATTCAGTGTTGGTTGGTTGGGTTTTTCTGACTAGAAATTCTCAGTACTAGCCCGGAGTTAAGAAGCTGGCGGTGTTTCCGTGCCTCGGAGAGCACGTTAAGCCGTCGCGGGTCCCGGTTATTATCACTATCATGATAATAGTCGTTAAAGCCCTCCATCCCGCATTGGAGCATGGTGGGTCTAAGCTCTAATTCCCTCTCTTTTTTTTATCCATTACAAGCTTGCGCTTGACTGCGATCCCTCCTGATGCTAAGTGATGATGCAGTCTAAGATGGTAGCGGGCTAGCCTGTTCGGGGCATGGCAGTTATATTAAACCCATACCCCTTCGGTTTCTACACGGCATCGTACCGGAACGCTAAATCGCTTGGCGGCACGTTTTTGCCGGTAGGGTGGTAACTAGCCACGGCCGAAGCCTCCGACCAGGCCAGACCAGGGAAAATTCAGAAATTATAAATTCCCAAATTGACCCTGCCGGGGATGGAACCCGGGACCTCCGCACATTAAGGCAACAGCGCTACACACTGCGCCACGGAGGCCTGTGCCCAGCAGTGAGACTTTAATGGGCTGTAGTGGTTGAAAGAAAGAAAGAAAGAAAGAAAACACATTTATTCACAAATGGTTGCACCAATAATTGAATGAGTCTGGTCAAGCGTTCAGATAAAAATAAGAGTTGCAGTGGTACAGCTCATCTAAATAAATCGAAATAACATCCGCTGTATAGAATAATTATGCTAATTTATTATTTACTAGTAGTGCAAGGAAGACAATAAAACTGAACCCATTTTTCGACAAGTAAGATAGATCAAGCGATATAAAACAACAATAGCTACAAGTAATAAAATTAAAAATTTAAAAAATCCCACGACGAACTGCAGAGCTCCATCTAGGTACAAAGTGCTTCTTAAGACAAATCAAAAGAGTCCAACAACGACGGGTTTACGATGGAAATTTAAGGAGTTCCCATGACCGCCTCCTGACTCCATCATGAGACCCTGGACAGCATCTAGGTAGGTACAAAGCGCTTGTCAAGAGAAATCAATAGAAATCAAATACGACGGGTTTACTATGAGAACTTTAGGAGTTTCCATGACCACCTCCTGGCTCCATCATGAGACCCTGGGCAGCATCTAGGTATAAAGTGCTAGTCAAGACAAATGAAAAGAGTCCAAACACGACGGGTTTACGATGCGAACTTAAGGGGTTCCTATGACCACCTCCTGGCTCCATCATGAGACCCTGGGCAGCATCTAGGTACAAGCTAAATATATCTAATGCAAAAAACCGCTTCTCAATCAGCCCAGTACTCTTTGTGAAAAATGGTAACATATTGAAAAATTAAAATCATAGACTACAGCTCAGCTTGGTTGTCTATGATCGTAAAATATATCTAAGAACCTTCTCACAAGCTATACGTTTCTAATGCAAAAAACCGCATCTCAATCGGCCCAGTACTTTTTGTGATAAATGGTAACATATTGAAAAATTCAAATCATAGACTACAGCTCAGCTCGGTTGTCTATGGTCCTAAAATATATCCAAAAACCTTCTCACAAGCTATACACATCTAATGCAAAAAACCACATCTCAATCGGCCCAGTACATTTTGTGGAAAATGGTAACATGTTAAAAAATTAAAATCATAGACTACAGCTCAGCTCGGTTGTCTATGGTCCTAAAATATATCTAAGAACCTTCTCACAAGCTATACACATCTAATGCAAAATACCGCATCTCAATCGGCCCAGTACTTTTTGAGAAAAATGGTAACAAAAAAGTGCACAAACAAACATACAAAAAAACAAACACACAACCTCTAAGGGCAAACACATATACCGTCTCCGTTTCGTCGGGGGTAAAAATCATGGAAACACTGTGGTTAAAATCATAATATACAGAAATCGATTACAGCATCAACATAACATACAAAGCAAAATACGAATGACTATGCTAATCAGCTAATAATGCTCGGTTTTCCTTTTGTTGTGGCAATTGTAAATCATGTAAATGAGTCACAAATGTGCCGACGTTGATCGGTTGCGTGTGCGTTCGCGTGTTGTTCGTGTTTTGACCTTTGTCGGCCAAATTTAGCGGGTTTTGTGTTAACGAACGGCCGTGAAACGAACTCTCCGTTTGTCCGATTGTATTGTGACAGGATGTCATTACACCGATCAAGTGACGTAGTGTCTTGGAGTTCCGTCCTTCATTTCCGAAGATCCTTCTCTAATACTCAAATTCAGGGACCACCCTGAAGAGTTTTTTCAGACAAATAAATCGAAATTGGTTCGGATTTAAAGGAACGGGTTCGGCGAAAAATAAAATTGTAAAATATTGTAAATGCACAAAATGTTTCTGTTTTTTAATTTGTCCTTCAATCGCGAAGCAGTGGAGCAACCTACCGACGCAGTTTTTTACACGGATACATTCATAGACTCGGAAAATTAAAAAGTTTTCGGATTTTATAACCTAAATGAAGGTTTTCCAAATCAAACAATCAGTTAGTCTCTGAATTACCGCCTTTGTCTCAATGCAGAGCATTCCACAGTTCCCAGGTACACTAGAACATGAATGCCGATGACAGGGTGCCTTTGTGCGCCTGTCGGACAGTCGGAGCGATGCCAAATAAACAGTAAAGAATCCGCACTTGTGTTGGAGTACGGTGCGATGACCCCTCGATCTCACTGTTGTGCAACTCTATTGATAAAGATACCTGGTTCTTGGACTGACCGACGACGGCGCGCCGCGCGACGTTACCTGTGATTGTTACAGCTGACCCTTCTGAGTTTATTTTTATTTATTGAGGCCCAAACAGTTTAGAAAATACATAGGTATAAATATTAAAATAGCATAAAAAACAGACACCAGCGAAGAAGCCACAGGAATAAAACAGTACAGATAAAACAGAGTTCTGACAAAGTGAAAAGGCCAAAGTCCAAAGGCCACAGGCCTTCAGCCACGTCCACAGCTGAATACCCGGTGTATTCAGCTGTGGAAGTCCACAGGCTGACAATGACGATGACGAGCTGAACCGCCGCCGCGCACCCGTTTTCCTTGGGAGTAATTGCTGAAAATCTTAGTCTAATCTTTAAAAGGGTCAAAAATCAAGTTTGAGGTGATCTAACTATACATTGTTAATAGTAAGTTTATCCTATTAAATCCAAGTATTAAATGTATTCAATACTAGCTGATGCCCGTGACTCCGTCCGCGTGGATTGAGGTTTTTTTTTAGTTCCCGTAGGAACTGTTTAATTTTCCGGGGTAGACAGTAGCCTATGTGTTGTTCCAGACTATAATCTATCTCCGTGCCAAATTTCATCCAGATCTGTTCAGCCGTTCTGGCGTGATTGAGTAACAAACATCCATCCATACATCCATACCGACATCCATACATCCAAACTTTCGCATTTATAATATTATAAGTATATATATATATATATAGTAAGATAGCTAATGCCCGCGACTTTGTCTGCGTGGATTGAGGTTTTTCGGTTCCCATGGAAATCTTTAATTCTCCGGGATAAAAAATAGCCTATAGGTATGTGTTATTCCAGACTACAATCTATCTCTGTACCAAATTTCATCCAGATCCGTTAAGCCGTTGGGGTGAGATTGAGTAACAAACATCCATCCATACATCCATCCATCCAAAGTTTTGCATTTATAATATTAGTTTAGATAGATAGAGTCAAGAACAAACCAGTGATCTATAAGAGAACAAAATTTAAATGGGGAAAAAGGAGGAAAATAAATCTTAACAAAATGTTGCCCAATCACTGGACAGTTTACTTTGCATTCGCGAGCCGATGTCCAAGTACCGTTACCCCTGCATTCGTCTTCTCGGAAACACACTTCGACTAACGGCATCTCAGCTCTGTTTTTACGCACTAGTACAATTAAAGGACAACAAACACATTACGGTATGTGTGAATCACGAAATATTATACCCACTAGTTAGTTAGTTGAGACTTGAGGTGAATGTTATATTTAATTAGATAGCAAATCTTAAGTCGTGAATAATTCATTTTCAACTTTCCTTGTTGTTGCTTGTTTGTAAATGATTTATTAATAAATTTATAAAATAACTGTTTGAAATAACAAAACATTTGAAATAACTGTACACTTTGGTAGCTTTGGTACGTTATTTCAAGTCATATTAAGTCTCGACGCTGATGGTGATGATGTAAGTCATGTTACCGAGTTTTAAAAAAATATTTATAATAATTATTATTAGTCATATTTATTCAAATAAACTACTTTGTAGCTTTTTGATCCTTACGTGCACAAACTATGTTTGTTAAGAACTGAATGTATCATTATATCAGCTGTTCTTCAAAATAGGCTCTAATATATCATCATATTATTATAGATCTTTTACATATGTATCGATATCAGAGAAAATTTTATATCTTCCTCTGCTGTGTTAATATGGAGAATATTTTCACTATACTAGGACTCTATAACAATATCGCTAAGCAAAACTAAAATGACAGCTGTAAATCTGTAGTTCTGTCCTTTTCCGCAGAGATTATTAAGAATAAATTTAATACCATCATTTTAGTTTAGAGTTATAGTATAGACTAGTAGATATCCGTGGTGTACATATTGCTCTTTCTATTAAAGTGTCATCTACTGCTGTTTGTGGTTTGTATAATAGCGCATCCCACGTGGTGTCCAACGACGTCTAGGTATTTATATATGCCCTGCGGGAGTCCGTCCTCAACACACACTGTGACAAAACGTCTAACGGCAAGTGCGGTTGTAAGTTTTGTAATACAACCATGATTGATTGTTTTGTTGACTATTGGATGCACGTGTTTGAATGTTAGTTGACTGTTAAACATTTGAATAATATAATGTTAACGGTAATATAATTCATATATTTAAATCAAAATCTACTAATTAATGTTTTTTTTATTTCTCAGACTACAGAGGTCCATATGTGTTTATTTTATGTTAGTTAATATACTCGTAATTAATGCACTACTAAGAAGTACCAGTATATAAAATTAAAAATCCTATCAAATGACCCATCAGTCAGCATTAACCGCTATACGTAGCATTGTAGACTTCATGCCTTAAAAAATTCCAGCTTACCTTTGTCACTTGTCTATAACTTTTGTATATGGGTTAGATATTTATTGGTGGAATTTATAACCCACTAAAAATTTTATTTCTTAAAAATCACGATCCATAAAACACCTAGCAGCTTTCATGCATAAAAAAATAGTTTCACCTTCCACTTATTTTACTGCTCTGCTGAAATAAACTTTGGAATGGAGAGTTCATTGATCTCTGCTAATATTTTAAATGCTTTCTAGTGTCTGGATTAGTTTGTAGTTTTTATATTAAGAATATGAACTTTATGCTGATAAAGTTAACTTAAAATATCCATTGTTATAGCCTCTCCAAGCCTCCGTCCACTGCCTTAGGACCAAGCCTTTTTCGCGAGTGCACTATACAGGAAGGTTTCCTGAGATCAGCCTTCTTCATGCAACCACTTCCTTAGGAGGAGAACCTCTCCTTAGGTCAACTTAGGAGTAACATCGTAATGACGAACACCGACGTACCGAAATGGTAGTAGAGTTACTAGTGTACCAATACAGGCTAGGTTTATCTTAAGTTTGAGCATATAAATTGCAGATACAAACATGGAACAAGAATTATCACGGTTATTATCTACGTTACGAAACTAATCACAGTTTAAACCGGTTTCCTTGCTGTTTCCGTAAAGCAAACGTGAAATTAGTATTGAATATAACCAATGCAACGTTGCTAGTAGTTTTGAAGCAAATATCAATTTTATTGACCTCAGGTGCAACGACGCGAAAATTACAATTCAATTCTGATTCCGGGTTGAATAACGTTATGTATTGGTTTGCTCTAAATTCGCTTAATTACTAGGATTTCCTCTGCTAAGATACCTGGCGCTTGTACCATAACGCTTGTTCAAGATCTCATTAGTTACTCCAAACATGAAATTGAATCAAGAACACTGATAAAATTTGAAGGTTAATCGAAATTTACAGGAGATAGTACCTAAATATTATATCTACTACAATCCTGTTTCTATATAATTTTTCTATGTTTCTTTCTCTCTTTTACTTTATTAAAACCTTATTACGTATTGCTACAGTTAGGCGATCGCAATCATTTATGATTGGCAAACTCTTTTTTTCAAAAATAAATTTTCACAGCAAGAATATCATAAAAAGCAACAAATGAGATTGTAACTTTGATTGATTCAATTCAATTCAATTTATTTAAAACATGTAGGACATACAGGTGTCTCTTATGCTACGTCATGTTTTGACTCTACTACCGGTTCGGAAAGCAGATTAGGACGAGATTAGGACGCAGCCCTATACTGCATAAATTATGCAGTCGACTCTAGTGCTTAGATCTATAGAGCGTACTTTGACTTGGCTCAGACCTTACTCAGAGTTAAAACGAGATGGACTTATTTGAGTAACATAAATCTGTCTCTTTTTTACCATGTTTTAGTCTAAGCAAAGTCAAAGTTCGCTCTATAGATCTCACACTTAGTGTAAGCCCGGGTTAACCGCTAGGATAACTACGAGAAAACTCAAAAGTATAGTTCAATTATAAAGAAAACTTTTTTTTATATAAATGTATATAGCGAGCAAACGAACAGGCGGGTCACCTGATGGTAAGTGATTACCGCCGCCCATGAACATTTGCAGCACCAGAGGAACCGCCAATGCGTTGCTGGCTTTGAGATATTTGTTTATCCGCCCTTTGAAGAGCCCCATATTATAATCATGCAGAGGGAACACAGAAGATGGAAGCTGGTTCCACAATTTGTAAAATTTGGTTAACTTAACAATAATATTAATTCGGAGTTCCATGTTAAAATGTCTTTCCATTCTCATCGACGAATACAACCTATATGTTTAGGGTCAATGCTATTGAGAATCCAATAAAAGCTGTCAGTCAAATGTGATTTTGCTGCAGTCTAAACTTTATGGTCCATAAATATCGGAGAATATTTTCCTGTACAAGTCGCAGCTGTCAAGTCTCTTAGTTTTATATTAGTCGGCCTCTCGCGGGAATTCTCGGAATAAGGTTAGAGAAATACATCTATTTACTGTTGAACGGAACTTTGGAATTATTCCTTTCCCTGGTCTATAGAATACTACGAAATGTTATTTCTCGAAGAGCAACGGAGGTATTTAGAAACTTAACATGTCTTGTGTTTTTTTTGGTGCACCAATTTTTTGAAGTGAAAACTTCTTTAGGCGCGTTGAACACTTTTTGGTAGGGGGTAAAAATTTAAATACGCGTGATCGACACCATTCTTCTTAAGACAGAAGGTCTTAAGTATTATAATATAGTACATTCGTAATTAAACTTTAATGTGTTTAGGTTTATATTAATAAGTGCTGTGTAACCGTGGGCGACAGCTCTCGTTGTTACGAATACAAAAGGTCTTAAATATAGATATAGTACATTCGTAATTAAACTTTAAAGTTTTAAGGTTTATATTTGAATTTTTTTTAAATATATTTTTATATTTTTTAAATTAGAAAAAAAAAATCGTTTTCACTTCTATCGGCAGTCCCTATGACTGCCAATTCTTTTTTAGGATGTCCTACCTAATACTAAGTTTGAATCAAAACGTAAGCATAAAAAATATAAGTTGTAAATGTTAAATGTTAAAAAAATGTTGTTTAAAGAGCACTTTTGTTATATAATTTGAAGGTTCTAGAGAAGTTTGAATAACAATGTTTTCAAGGAAATATTCCAAGGAGCCCCTTAATATTTAAAACTATCGTGAGTTTAAATTTAAATATACAGAACAAGTTTAACTCAATTAACTATGGCACTTGTGACTGTGAGTGCAATCAAAAGCTAAACAAATTCGAATACGTTTTGAGTTTGACACAACAATGAGTAGGTACTTACTAAATACTTAGTGCAGAGGGGTCACTTTCAATTATTTTGGCAGTTTTATGCCACGTACCTTTATTTCATAAAATAAGGGTTAAATTATAAAACAAGTACGTCAACAATATTAAAACAATACGGGTTAAGCGATGGTGGTATTGGTAGTACGCCTCCTGTGCTTCCTATTTCGATTTGCGGCTGACCTTAACCGCGCGATGCGTGCTAAATTCCGCGAAAATCCGCTCGGTTATCATTTGTTATTGTAATTATGAACCATGTTTACATTTTCCCACTCAACTACTCTACACACGGTTACGTCAGTAAAAACTGCCGCTCCGTATAGCTATATAGGGATATTCGTCGGTTGATGTCATATTTCTTTTAGAGTAAAATTGTCTAACGGACCTCTGCGAGTTGGTTTCGGCCCATCGTACGCCTTCCGAAGGTCCGGGACTCCATGGCCCCGAGACGGAAGAGACATTGCTAAGAGCTCGCCAACCCGCATTGGAGCAGAGTGGTGGGTCTAAGCTCTAATTCCCTCTCTCCTATGAGAGTGGAGGCCTGTGCCCAGCAGTGGGACGTTAATAGGCTGTCATAGTCATAGTCATTTATTTATTAAATATAGGTACACTAAGGTACACTTATTTTCGTCTAAAAATTACATAACTACTTAAAAAGCATGATGGTGATAATGGGTAACGGTATCTTAAAACTAAAGCTACGAGGGTTCCAAACGCGCCCTGGTCTGAGAAGAGCCCACAACAAACTCAGCCGGGTTTTTTTTTTTATTATCACCATCTCACAAATATTCTTACTAAGGAACTATCAGAGACATTAGAGCAAATTATTGCCAGGCTTCCTTGTCGTTGAAGTAGTCCTTAACATGGTTATAAGATTTTTCAATGAGTTTACGTTTTACATTAACTTTGAACTTATTCAGAGACATCTTCAACATGTCTTCTGGGAGCTTATTATAGAAGCGGACACTGTTTCCAACAAATGAATTGCTAGTTTTACTAAGCCTAGAAACAGGCATTACAAGTTTATTTTTATGTCTAGTATTGACATTATGACAATCACTTTTCTTCTTGAATTTATCAATGTGCTTATGCACGTGTACTAAATTTTCAAATATATATTGGTTGTGCACTGTCATAATATTGATTTCTTTAAATTTATCTCTTAGTGACTGCCTTGGTCCCATATTATATATGGCTCGAACAGCCCTCTTCTGCAACACAAAAACAGAATTAATATCAGCAGCATTACCCCATAATAATATACCATATGACATAATGCTGTGAAAGTAACTAAAATAAACTAATCCCGCCGTTTCTATATCTGTTAACTGGCGAATCTTTTTAACCGCGTATGCAGCAGAACTAAGCCTGTTCGATAAGTCATTAATGTGATGGCCCCATTGGAGTTTAGCATCTAACGTTATTCCGAGAAAAACAGCGGTATCCACTAAATCTAATTCCTCATGATCAAGTTGTACAGTGGTTTTTACCTGTTTGACATTAGGTAATGTAAATTTAATACACTTTGTCTTTTTTCCATTGAGGAGTAGGTTATTAGCTTCAAACCACTGTACCACTTTATTGAGAGAATTGTTTACTTCGTCAAGAGTTGGTTCATAACGATTTATTTTAAACAAAAGTGATGTATCATCAGTAGTAGTGGTAGTGGTATGAACTCGGCACGCTGTAATTATGTAAACCCCAGGTGCGGGGTGTTATAACTCTTTATTACTCGGTAGGTATTTTATAGTAGCAGAGCCTGTGATTATTAAGGCTATGTTATTTTGGCATGCTTCATTTATCGATGGCTATCGCATCAGTGATACTAAGGTGACAAACTTGAATTCGTAAGTGTCAGACTGTTTAAAGAAGACGATTGCGTAAGTTATACGGAGGTTATATTCCATTTAATTAATAAGATTAGTATGAGTGATAAATATGTATAATATGTTAGTGATTTATAAATAATAATCGTAAACAGGTACAGCCAATCTGTTAGAACAGGCTGATTGTCATATTTAATGTACCTAGTCAAACAATTTTTTCTGAAAATTCATTATTAGTAAATTCTATGCATATTTCTTTTTTTATCCACTACAAGCTAGCCCTTGACTGTGATCTCACCTGATGGTAAGTGATGATGCAGTCTAAGATGGTAGCGGGCGAACCTGTTATGGGCATGGCAGTTAAATAAATAAATAATAATAGTTATAATTAAAAATGATGTATGAAATTGATCTATTTGAATGATGTATCACTACGTTTGTCATGAAAAACGTAATTATGACAAACATACATGTTCTATGCTGTCATTTGAAACAAACTGGAATATTTTATTATTCAAAATGGCTGCTTATTACTATTGGTTCGTGTGGTTTAGAAAAATTTGAGCCTCCGGAGTTTTAATCTAAATTCTAGAGGTTACTTGCTCTTGGTGTAAATAATAACTAGTTGTTTATTGTAATAAATGTAATTGTATGTTTATTACAATTCACAAAGTGCTTATTATACTTCAGGACAAATTGAATTGACCGAGCAGCTGTTCAGACAATCTACCATGTTTGAATAAATGAATGTAAAATTCAATTGGTCATGATTTTGGCGATTGTCCGGTTGATTTGTGGAACCTAATCGAATTTATTTGTTAGTTTTAAGATTTCAATAATAATTTTAAACCACTACCAGCCCATTACTGACTATGACCGACCTAAGGCCATTCACTTACTTATGTGTATTTCAAACGTTCTTATTTTTGTTTCAGGTAATAACAAAGTTGAAACGCTGCTAGTCTACGGTAGGACTTCATGAGAAGCTATCATAAAATAAACTTAATTTTAAGTCTCTCTAGCGTAGTGTTAAGCGCTGTCTGGGGGGTCTTATAACAAGTATGCTTCCTGGGTTCGATTATCAGTAGAAGAATTTAGGAAAGTAATTTGCAAGTAATGTAACAAGAGTTATTGAAATGAAATGAAATAATTTGAAATGAAATGAAGTGAAATGAAGTGATTTATTTATTTCATGTAGGACAACTTTGTCACTTATGATACGTCAAGATTCTACCATGCACCGGTTCGGAAAGCTGATTCTACTGAGAAGAGCCGGCAAGAAACTCAGCAGTTGCTCTTTTCTTAAAAAAGCAAAAGGTTACAATAAGTAACAATAAAACACATACATTACATTACAAGTATTACACTGACTTAAATGGGTCACTGGATACGAGCCCGGTTAATTACAATTTACAACTATCTTGTAGACCTCCGAGTTATTAACTACTACGTCCTAAATTCGTAAGAAAAATGTTGTTCACTAAATTCATATTAGCTCTGGTTGTAAATTGTTCAATGAGCTTAAAAACGTGAAAAGTGAAATAAATTTAAACATGACAACAAAATGCAAACAATGTGATTCAACGTAATGAAGAACATACAAAATTGTAACCGCAGTGGGCAATCACGAAAATCACCGCGACCGTTATGCGATGAATGATACACAGTACAATGCTGGTTTAATAAGAATTGGGGGCAGGTTTTCACACGGATACTTATTGTCGCATTGACGCATAGTACCTAGCGGAAAGCGTGTAAAAGCTCGGGTGATACTAGACTTAAACCAGCGGATTGATAATGATATCGCATACTTAGTACCTTGCAGAAACCGAATAGAGGTTCAGGTTGTGATTATGGTATCGCATACTACCTTACAGAAACCGAATGTAAAACTGGATTTAGATCTACTGATTCAAGTGATAAAGCTGTCCCTTAGTATTTAGCGAAAAGCGTACCTATGGGGGTCAGGTCACATTGACTTAGACCAGCGAATTCGAGTAATAATGCGGTCGCATGGTACGTAGCGGATAGCGTATAGAGGCCCTGATTTCACAAGATTTTAACCAGCGATATACCAGTTTTAGTGACGATGAAATGTACTATACTTATACCTATCTGCTGCTATGGTATGAGTACTAAACATTGAAAAAAGCGGTGTCCTAATGTTATTTTTAATGCTGCTTGATGAATCCTGGCAAGTTGAAGGAGTGGATATTTCTGGAAACCTGCATGTATATTTTCTTAAGTTAAATAGCTATTTACGAGTATGTCGATATCTCAACAGAATAGACGCGGCCTAAATTTCTAAAGTTAGTATGCCTCTATTTATCTCACTAATAAAATAAAGGCGAAAGTTTTTATGTGTGTTGTTTGCTACTCTTTCACGCAAAAAGTACTGGACGGATTTGGCTGAAATTTAAAATGCAGATAGATTATACCCTGGATCAACACATAGGTTCCTTTTTATCCTGGAAAATTAATGAGTTCCCGCGGGAACCAAAAAACCTCAATTAAGACGGATGAATTCGCGGCCATCAGCTAATATGTCATAATTCCCGCTCAGCACTTGGTCAGCGTGGTGATAAATGGTCTGAACCCTTCCCCGTTCGTGTGGCGACCCGGTGGTGAGGTTTTCCCGCTGCTCTCATAGCACAATGTCCCCAGCGCAAAATCACGATCTGTGTGTCAATCGACTACCGTTACCGTAGCTGAAAAACCCATACAATACGATTACCATATCCATTGTGGGCAGACAGTAGACACTACAGCTCGCTCTACTTTCGTGACTGTAAAAAATTGTAAAACACTATATACAATTCTAATATACCTATGATTAATGTCACTTATTTTTGGTACCCATGAATGTTGAACTTGACAATAATGAAAGAATTGGAAGTTTAATTCGCTATGATCCGCCACATTAGTTAAATCTATGTGGTACAGTATTGTACCACATAGATTTAACTAATGTGGCGGATTGGTGGTGTGCTGAATATCGCAAGATGTACACTGTGTACCACCACCACCACCACTTGGCCTATTAACGTCCCACTGCTGGGCACAGGACTCCACTCTCATAGGAGAGAGGGAATTAGAGCTTAGACCCACCACGCTGCTCCAATGCGGGTTGGCGGGCTTTAACGACTATTATCATGATAATGATAATAACCGGGACCGACGACCTAACGTTCTCTCCGAGGCACGGGGGTGAAACACCGCCAACTGCCAACTCCGGGCTGGCACTGAGAATTTCTGAATTGAAAAACCCGATACCAGTTTTTGGAATCGAACCCAGGACCTCGTGATCCGCAGTCGACTATGCTAACCGCTAGACCAACGAGACTGTACCACATAGATTTGCCTATTGTGGTGGATTATAGCGAATTAAACTTCCAGTTATTTCATTATCACGGACTTCCGCAAAGTAACGCCTGCTTCTATCCAAACTGGACAATAATTTGGACTTAGAAGATTAGGGACGCGTGAGTGGTTTTTGTTAATTTTCGTTAACCTAATTGGTTTTACAGGCAAGCCAGAAATCGGAACGCTGAACAAAAAAAACAATTTATTTATAAAAACAGTTTGTTTTTCTGTGTTCATACCTCAATCTAGTGGACTACTGGTCCCAGATATAACCTTAGTTCCCAAATAAAACCTTAGTTATTATCAGTTGTTTTTTGGTTCTCGCTTTATTCTGCAATTAAAAATTGCAAATTGTTTACAAGCTTTGGTAAAAAGCAATCAAAAGTATTTACTTCATGGCCATCATTTACGGTTCATAAATCAAAAACGAATTCATGACTACTGCTTTGTTTGGAATACAAACAGAATGGGTAAGAAAGGCACTAGTTGGTAAGACAAAAGTCCGTCGCGTGTTTATCATTGTATTCTTCCGGAGACCGGCCCCCCGATTGTGTAAGAAAACCGTAATCGATTTTCAAACGTATAATTCGACATGTTTAAGGAGTTCATAGATGCCTGCACGTCAAAAATGAACTCCTTAAACAATTTGAGTAATACGTTTGTCATATGATTACGATTTGCTTAGGCAATTGGGCCTCAGATCTACTTATAATTTTCCTCTCGTATATTCTTACTCTTTTCCGAACACAACAATGCACTCCACTTGATAAAGAGCATGTGCCGCGGCGGGTGTATAAATGGAATTCACGAATTCGGCCCGATATTTACTATAGAGCATACTACGTATAGAGTGGGCGTGTGCCCTCTGACGTCATGACCTATATCCTGTCCGACGGTCGTCGGCCGCTCAGTCTGCGACCTGGGGCTGCGTCGCTACTTGCTCGAAAATCGTACAAGAGACTTTTAACGCAGGCTTCGATCCGGCAGGGTCAATTTGGGAACTTATAATTTCTGAATTTTCCCTACCGCAGTCAAGGACTAACATGTAATGGATAAAAAAAGGCTATGTTGGGTATTAAATAATTGTAGTTAAATTAAACCTATACCCGAAATCTATGATTACGCAGCATCATACCAGAACGCTAATCGCTTGGAATATGAAATAAGTAATTAGCCAGTTAACTATGCTTACATATTAAGTACTTTATAGGTGACCTTATATAGAACTACCAACTTCAAAATACTAAAGCTCATCTATAAAATGCTTGATAAATTAATGTTTCCCTATTATGGGGTGCGATCTTAAAGTAAATATACCCTGGAGTGAAAAAATGACGTAGCAAAACATGATCTTATTTTCTATGCAAAATGAATAATAATAATTAATTAGACCTGCTCTAGTTATTTATTGCTCGTTGTCTTATGTTGCGACTTGCGTTGCGTATGCCCACGAGCTAATAAATAAAGAACCTTTAATTCGGGCTTTATTTGCCTTTTAATGGTCTAATTAATAGATTCATTAAGATAGTCTAGTGCAAAGTTTATTGGCCCCTTTATGAATTAACTGATAAAGGGTGATTTTTATTCTTTGCTATTACCTACCCAAATAGTTAGTTGAATGTAATACATAAAAATTTGTTTACGTATTTCAAAAAGTGTGTATGATAAACAACATTTAATCTGCAATGGTACGTCCTAAAAAGAGGTGTACCAGATTATAGCATGTAAAAGGTCCGTTTATAGTTACCCGTACCACGTAAGCACCTACATACGAAGCTTTTTGGTCCGGTAGTGTACTGACCCGTTACGAGTCCATTTAGAAATGACGGAACCACGATTTGAAGCATTATGATCTAGACTAAACAGTAGTTTAATTTCCCCCCAGTTGCTTGCTTAATTAGGGATTTTAATTAGTTCGTTGACCGCAGGCTTCTATTTTCTCCCATTATAACCGTACTAACTGATGCTTGATTAGATTGCTCTAGATAGATACTACATTTTTAAAAACCTGCATTCTCAATTTGGGGTATCATCTAGTAATAATAAATCATCGTCATCATTTTCGAGTTCGTCGAAGTAAACGTGCGGTGTAGTGGCAGGAGTCACGTCTGCGTAATCAGTTGATGCGCCTTTCCTTGCGGTTTCGTTGCACCCAATTCTGAGATTTTTCACCTTTTTATTTCATGTATGGTCATGAATCACTTTTCAATTACGAGTATGACGTTTTACCCAGTCTGTCTGTAACACCAGGGTTGCCACCCTACAACATAATATTTTATAAACAGCATAAAATTAGGTCTTAATTACGATCTTCGATAGTTTTAAGACTTATTTTGTTGTATACATATCGTTTAATTATAGTTTCGTTTTTTCGACCCACTTGCATAGATCGCAGTCACGACAAGACTGTACTGTTTCACGTTACAGGTGCTGTGAAACGTGAAGTTAAAGCTGTTACGAGCAGTAATTAGCTACATATCTGCACTACATACCTACGCGTAATGTTTATCACGGGCATAATTTGTATCTATACTAATACTATAAATGCGAAAGTTTGGATGAATGGATCATCGTCGCGGGCATCAGCTAGTAGAATAATAATTATCAGGTGAATTATTTTTTTGTATTTGGCTTCAGTATTATATTTTTTTAAAGAAAAAACCGCAATATAGCAAACTCTGTTACAACCCTATCATTGGCAAAAAATGCAAGTTTGTTTTATAATTTGGAAAAACACAGATCAAAAGAAACGGTAATTAGATATAATTCGCTTTTGATTTTAAAAGAATGGTGGGACTGTGCCAAGTTTGTTATTATAAGTGTGTGTAATTGTTATTAATTTAGCAACACAGGAAATTGTGATGACCATGTACATGAGATGACTCGTGAATCTACATAAAGTAAAACTGAAATAATTCAAATTATTCAGCTTAATATAAAAATTCTGAATTTTCTATTACTGGGCAGGTCATGTCTGTCGCAGAACCGATGGCCGTTGGGGCAGACGCGTTCCGGAATGGAGACCGCGTACCGGTAAACGCAGTGTGGGGGACGTCCTCCAGCCCGCTGGACCGACGACCTTAAAAAGGCGGCGGGAAGTGGGTGGATGAGGAAAGCGGAGGACCGTGTGTGGTGGCGCGCTCTCCAAAAGGCCTATGTACAGCAGTGGACGAATACAGGCTGATGGATGGATGGATGGTGAGGAGGGAGGCTTCAAGTTAGGTATCACCCTACCGTCAAAGACGTGCCGCCAAGCGATTTAGCGGTACGATCTCGTGTAGAACCGATTCGGGGTATGGGTTTAATATAAGGGGCATACCCCTATGAGGTTTGCCTGATACCATCTTAGCCTACATTATTATTCATTACTAATTCTAGGGACGAATGGCCTAGCTGTGATATATCAGTCAATTGCGATTGTTAAGCAACGTTGACCCATGTCGGTGTCTGGATGGGTGACCTAATTTGGACGGTTAAATTTGGCCTTTTCGTTTATTTAGTGCCTCGGAGAGCACGTTAAGGAGTCTGTCCCGATTGTTATCACTAACATCTGATAATAATCGTTACAAAAATCTAAGAATTTAGATAGGTACTCTTAGTCGAGTCGTATGCGGAAGGACGTCGGAACCCACCGCATTATTATGCCAAGAAAACTCCTACCATTATTTGATTAATGGGAAGGGGTCACGACCCTCAGTAATGAGGAATACGACGCAAAGATCGAGAGACTAATTTTTAGATCGCAGATATGGGCCATGTAGAGGAATAAAAAAGCATGTTTCACTTAATAAAACAAACAGCGCGGTAAAAGATTTCGCTTGTCCACTGTCCATTAGCTACCTGCCAGTCACAGTGCACAAAGACTATTAATGGTAATAACTAAACGACTAAAGCTGAACGTACAATGCACGGAATGGGTCGTTGTACCGCGGTAGTGACATGACTGACCTAACTACGAACGCCCACACAGAGATATACGTCACAGCATGGCTTCTATATGACGCGTACTTGACTAATCACCGTGTAATGGTAAAAAATTCCATCTTTTTTCGATAACGTTTGTGTTAGTGAGATAAGAAGAGTAACACAATTTGGGTTGTGACAGGCTACGTTAAGTGAGGTACTGATATAATTGCCCACACTATGAACCACAGACATAATATAGTATGAACGAACATTGACATGAAACAGCCATACAAAAAAAAAGTAAAGGTAATAAATCTATACTACTTAATATTATATTATATTATATTATATTATATTATATTATATTATATTATATTATATTATATTATATTATATTATATTATATTATATTATATTATATTATATTATATTATATTATATTATATTATATAATGTTATAAATGCGACAGTTTGGATGGATGTATGGATGTTACTCAATCACGTCCGAACGGCTGAACGGATCTGGATGAAAGGCACAGAGATAGATTATAGTCTGGAATAACACATAGGCTACTTTTTATCCCGGAAAACTAAGGAGTTCCCGCGGGAACCAAAAATCCTCAATCCACGCGGACGAAGTCGCGGGCATCAGCTAGTCTAAACTAATATTATAAAGAGGAAAGATTTGTTTGATTGTTTGTAATGGATAAACTAAAAAACTACTCAGCCGATTTTAAACATTCTTTCACCAATAGAAAGCTACATTATCAGCGAGTAACATAGGCTTTATTTTGAAAAAAATTAGAGATCCTTACGAAAATTGCAATAATGTGAACTAAGTCGGAAAAAATCGTCTCTTCTGCGGGCTTACTAGGCGTGTGCTGCGTAAATAGAAAAAGTTACACGAAAACAATGTACCTATAGTGGAATTGTTCCTCTTAAAAAGTTCTAAAATAAAGTCCGCGATACATCTATCTTTTAAGTTGACTCACATGAACCATTTTAATGATTTTGAAATTTGGTCTATAGCAATTCTTTACTTGCGGAGATGTTTTTACCGACATAGTATTTAATCCTTATCAAAATAAATATGTTAGTCAACTCAGGTATTTAATTAAGATAAAAATTGTCCTTTACACCACTTAATTTGATGAATATCTTATGAGATATCATAGAAATAATGTAACGTGCAAGGGAAAATTGCTCGACTGCGACCGGCGCTCAGATCAAATAGTCCTGGCGGCAGTGGCAGGTGTATTGAGTGTATTAAAACCTGCCCACTGCACACTGGCTATATTGAGTATAATTATGTTTAGTGCTACCCGTGCGAAGCCGGGGCGGATCGCTAGTAATATTATAAATGCGAAAGTTTGGATGGATGGATGTTTGTTACTCAATCACGCCACAACGGCTGAACGGATCTGAATGAAAATTGGCACAGAGATAGACTAGTGGTTCGCCCCGAACTGAGACCTCGCGGCGCCATCTATTGACATCAATGTTAAAAATACTGTTAAAAATACTGAAGCTCATTAAAAATTAAATAATTTCCTTTCCTTACAATATTTCTCTAATTTTAGTATTTGTTGTTCAAGTACAGGATATAATTCAAATAATTGATCAAGTTTCAGGCTCAGCCTTTCAGAAAATTTAGAGTTCTGAGGTCAACTTTGGACGTTAGAAAATGTCCACTTTGAAAGCAATTTCAAAGTCAATTTTAAGGGAATAATTTAAAATAAAATTTTTTTTGGGCTCTATTCCTAATTATCTTCAAATTGATATACCGCATCCCTATGTAACGCCATAAAAAATATTTTACTTCGCATTCGCTTCTATGAGAGAATAAAGATTTTTATAACTTTTTAAGCCATATTCGGCTGGAGGCCATTAGTTTACATATTATATTTAAATCTGAAATAATTACGTTCAGTAATTCAGAAGTTAAAATGCTCTGACAGACGGACGGACGGACGGACGGACAAGTGCAAATTCACTCAAGTAGACTCAGAGACCTTCGCTTCGCTCGGTCAATTATATTCTGGGATAGCACATAGGCTACTTTTTATCCCGGAAAATTAATGAGTTCCCGCTGAAACCAAAAAACCTCAATCCACGAGGACGAAGTCGCGAGATTCAGCTAGTTCCGACATTAGCTGATGTTGTTCACGTTACCGTTAAAATTACCGTCAAGTATTAATGCTGGTAAAATGTCATGGAAAAGTGCAAGGAAATTGTTGCAATTTCATGAAGTCATTGCAAATACTAAAGAGAAATAACAGTACTTTTGCCCCATGTCTTATTTATTTATGAACATGGTCCTATGTCTGATATCAAGTGGATTTTATTGATGGTTGTTTGACAATCTCACGATTTGAAACGACTCAAACTGAACTCACAAATTCAATAATATTTCATTTACCTTATTGTAATTTATCTTAAGTAATTCTTTATCAATCGTGTACGTCATTTTGATATAATACAAAAACAACGTGTTCTTGTGTTCTACACTGATACGTAATGATAACGTCAAAATGTTTACTCTACTTATCTTTAAACAAATAAAATGTAACAGTACTTGTTCATTAAAATTAGTACCTAGTGAATAAACATCTTCGAGTAAAAGTAGTGGCTTTTATGTTATCTATGGCAGTTCATGTTATCTATCCCTTGGTCAACCTGTACTTAAAGACAACACCTACAGCAAAAAGTTTTTTTTTAATTTGTTTCTTTAAAAAGTTAAAAATTAGGCTTACGAAATAACTTTTATCCTACAAAACTGTTTTCACAGTTTGGTACACACAGTCTCAGTTTCTGTATTGTACTATGACTTAATAATAATACTTTAATACTATCTTACTAATATTATAAATGCGAAAGTTTGAATGGATGTATGGATTACTCAATCACGCCCCAACGGCAAAACGGATCTGGCTGAAATTTGGCACAGAGATAGATTATAGTCTGGAATAGCACATAGGCTACTTTTTATCCCGGAAAATTAAAGAGTTCCCGCGGGAACCACAAAACTTCGATCCACGCGTACGAAGTCGCGGGCATCAGCTAGTACTTAATAATTACTTAATACTATACTTATAATATATATATTAATATATCTTATAATCCTCAGAACTCTAAATTTTCTGAAAGGCTGAGCCTGAAACTTGATCAATTATTTGAATTATATCCTGTACTTGAACAACAAATACTAAAATTAGATATATATTGTAAGGAAACGAAATTATTTAATTTTTAATGAGCTTCAGTATTTTAACAGAACTCACATTGATGTCAATAGATGTCGCCGCGAGGTCTCAGTTCGGGGCGAACCACTAGTAATATTAGTATGACTATGGATTTATATACATTTTAAACTATAAAATAAGTCATCATCTTCATATTCAAGGGCCTAGCTTGTAGTGGATAAAAAAAAATCTTCATTCAATTCATTCAATTGCTCATCATTGAGGTATAGAGTTTCCTCCTTATATTATTTGCGGATCCTTTGTGTAAAATAGGTCTTCTTGAGATAAACGCCATTACATAATAATATATTGTTTAAGTTAAACCCATTCTTTAGGGTCGTTGACCACATCATATGTCGCACAAACTGCAATAGCGTCTAGACTGTGTGGTTCATTGTGAATATTGTTATGATGCGCTCGATTGATTCACTGCAACTTTATGCCTTTTCTCGCGCTCCTTTGTTGTTGACTTGTGCGTTGGTGGCGTTCGAATTAACGACTCTTAGAATTTCTGGATTCCTGGTACTCAGTACTGTTATGGTGAATCCAATTAAGTTCAAAGGTACAAGTCCATTTGTATTTATCGCTTTCTGTGCTATGTGATCCTGGTCAGTTGTCAGTCTTATAGCATCCATACTAATATTTACTCTAAAGTGTGTCTGTCTGTCTGTCTGCCCATCTTTTCAACCGATTTTGACGAAATTTCGTACAGAGGTAGGTTGAGTCCCGGGCAAGGACATATGATACTTTTAACCCGGAAAATTAATCCGCGGGAATCAAAAAAACTTAATCTACGCGGACGAAGTCGCGGGCATCATCTAGTTAATAATAAATACAATTTGAAGAAACATTGAAAATCTAAAGAACTGCAATGAGGTTTTATCCAGGAATACATTTTTAGAACTTAAGTATAGCTTCTGTGTAGTTTAATAGTCCTACGGGTGGGTAGTTGGGAACCGAACGGATAAAACAATATGCATCGTGTGCAGGACTGTAAGACAATATAAGGGTCGGTGACCACAAGAGGTGGAAACTGGGATGGCGTCTAGACTACGACTCATTGTTGAAATTGCTATCATATCATGCTCGATTGCTTGAGTACCACTTTGGGAGCTCCTTTTGCAAAATGTCGAGGGACTACTTTTGCAGTGAGTCCGTTTTATTAAAGTGTTGTCCAATTTAGTCCAATGAACAAGTGAACATAATTAGAAAAAACGACTGCCCTGCCATATTGAATTCCTTTCAAAAACTTTATAGCCAGTGTCACTCGAGAGTAGGTATGTAAGGATTCTAACGACCCATACATCCAAATATGTTCAGGCATTTAGAAGTTATGGTGAAATTAAATGAAACTCATATGCATACACCCTGAAAACATTACACTCCTTTTTTGGGCAGTCGTGTAATAAAACCTATGATGGGTCAAAAATGTGGACTAGCAGTCCCATGTACCCTACAAATAAGTTCCTCTCTCATGTTTCATATCTTCGTAAACTAACTTTTAACTTAGGTTACCACTGCAACTAGAGGTCTCCAGATATTATAAATGAATAACAACACGTGGAAAATTATAGGGAATAAATAAATATCAATAGTTTCCTGTACGATTTTTTACGAAATTTTAATATCTGCGCACAGCATGTTATGTCTAGAGACACAACATAAAATATTTAATCTACATGAAATAAATAAATCACCATTGCTTCTCGCCAAGGTCTGAATATTTCTGGAACCGGAATACTATGGTAAAACAGAGTTTTAACTTAAGCTTTCAGCTTGATTTCCATTGGTTTCGGAAAATACAATACCTTTCACAAAATTGCATCTATAGAAATGACAAACAGTCTTATAATAATTCTAGAAATCTTCCGCTTTTTCAAAAGTAAAGATCCATTTCTGGATTAATTTTACGGCCAATGACATTATTAAAATCATCCGTATTTGGCTTAGTACTTTTATATTAGCTAACTGCCTTCTTAAATGGTTCTTTGTTATAGTAATGTCTGCTCTCGATTAATTTATACATTTCTTATCGTTTTATATGATTTTAACTGCCTTTCTTCGTTCAGTACGTTGGCGGTAAAATTTACGTTTATAAGATCACATTGTGCCAATTTGTGCTCTTTTGATGAGAGACCAATAAACTTCTACTATGCTATTATTTCTCATATCTATTACATTATGCTGCTTGCAATTCGTTGTCCTGAGCGGATCATGTATGTTTTGGTTGGTTATGTTTTTTTTAACTGAACTTGTAGTTCTCTGTGTGGGGTTGGCACATCCATTAAATCCTGCTAAAAATTACCTACTCATTTGGCAGATTATTTATTATGCTTTGGCCCTGCCAGGTCTCCAATAGGACCTTTTGCTTGCGTGTCGAAAATTTTATAAATACATTAGTTATCATTTTATCTGTCTTTTCATTTTACCTACCATATTAGTCATCTGAAATTTATCCTTAAATAGCGCAAATTGAGTACAATGTGTTTATTGTAATTGTTGACAGCTGTTTTAATTTAAACTTGTTCCTCAATATACACCAGGCAATAGTAGTTAACGTTTAAAACTGTTTCTAAGCTTATATCAAGTTATATTCAACCCAAATTGATATGCAAATAGAGTTTCAAATCCCTCGTAGTGTGATACCATTTTATCGTAGCACAATTTACTGGTCATTCCCATTGTGTTTCGTGTTTTTGACTATGTTTTTTTTTGTTGTTGCAGGTAATTGACCCAAGCTGGTGGCATTGAGAGGATAATAAAACATCAACGGTGTAATACACATTATTTATATTAATAACTGGCTTGAGCCGTTGCAATATGAATTCATATTCCTTTACCTACTGTAACTAACCTGACGGGGTCCCTAAGAATCTATACCTCTCTCTACAAGTAAAACTCAATGTTTCTTTGTAATGGCTCATGAATCATCTAGCAGTAAACCCTCATCATCGTTGCGAACATAACAACCCAAGTTCTTTTAGAGTTTCAGAAGCTTCGAATTCAATCAACCCAACGACTAGTTTAAGAACTGATTTCAATGAATTTCAGTTCACATAAGACTGGCTTAATTACGCGTTCGAGTTATAGAAAAGTTGTAAAAATGATCAAGTATAAATCAACAAAGTGAAGGCAAGTGCTTTGTTACGTGATCGAGTATAGAGCTAGTATACAACTATGACACACGTTTTATATGAGAGTTTTATATTTAACGTGTTCGAGTATCTAAATAGTATACAACCATAACACACATTTAGAGGTGTATTTTTACTATGCGATCCTGTTCAAGTATACTGCGCTTTGTTCGTTTTAATGTTTTGCCTCTTAATATACACAGCAAGCCAGATTTATGTTTGCCTCTTAACATACACAATAAGTCAGTCTTATGTATAGGATCAATCATATTATATTTCTATGCGAAATATATTTATAATCAAGAGAGTTGACCTTATATATGGATAGTTACTCAGAGTTTCGATTTCTATCTTATGTAACATACATTTAAGTTGTTCCATAAGATTCCATAAGGTCTCACAGTGGTGAAGCTAATTATCCCTAGTGGCAAGCATCTTCCTTTTATAAAGGAAGGTGCTTTGTTTGGCATCATATACTTTGACTAACAAAATATATGATGGTTGACTGGCTCCGCCCCGCCATCAACGGTAGTCTTCTTCCCACTCTTGGTATTCCAAAAGACATATCGATACATGAGAACATGGGCCAATAAGCCTCATAAAATACCAAAAGCCAACAAGCCTCCCCCCCCAACCACTAGGCATCAACCGCGAAATGGCGCAACGTACACGAGCGTACTTTAGAGTGGTGCGTTCCACTTATGTCAGCATAAAGCTGGATAATTACATTTTTAAAGTGGTGTAATCCCACATATACCTGTAATAGGTTTCAAGGATACACCAGGCGCACTGCAGGGATGTTCGCCGCAACGAAACAGAGTCCACAGGCGTGATGCAACCTTCAGTAATAGTATATTAATCAAATATAGCGCGCAACCATCATGGGTAGTAGAACATTGTTTGAAAGTAAGTTTGATATTTGATAGTGGCAAGCATCTTCCTTTTATAAAGGAAGGTGCTTTGTTTGGCATCATATACTTTGACTAACAAAATATATGATGGTTGACTGGCTCCGCCCCGCCATCAACGGTAGTCTTCTTCCCACTCTTGGTATTCCAAAAGACATATCGATACATGAGAACATGGGCCAATAAGCCTCATAAAATACCAAAAGCCAACAAGCCTCCCCCCCCAACCACTAGGCATCAACCGCGAAATGGCGCAACGTACACGAGCGTACTTTAGAGTGGTGCGTTCCACTTATGTCAGCATAAAGCTGGATAATTACATTTTTAAAGTGGTGTAATCCCACATATACCTGTAATAGGTTTCAAGGATACACCAGGCGCACTGCAGGGATGTTCGCCGCAACGAAACAGAGTCCACAGGCGTGATGCAACCTTCAGTAATAGTATATTAATCAAATATAGCGCGCAACCATCATGGGTAGTAGAACATTGTTTGAAAGTAAGTTTGATATTGGTAATAGATAGATAGGTGGGTAGGTATATGCATGGTTGTACTCGTATGTAATCTTCTTGTGTACGAGCTAGGTTCGGTATTTAATTTCAATGTATCTCTCAAATTGGCAACGTACTCGATGAATCTTTTAGTGTCTAGGTCAAGAGATTACAGTTGTGCGTTCGATATCAAATTCTGTTATTGTTCTACTTTTATAAGTGTGTGTAGATTACGTTACCATTTTAAAATATTATGTGTGTGAATCTTTTGTTTTCATATTTCGTTCGCAAGTACTTAAATATAAATGACTAAGTAGACTTCGTAACAATTGATAATGAATTATGTTTAAATTATTACTAAGTGGGTATTTTGTCGGGATGTCGGTAATTATATAAGTTTGTTATAGTAAATAGACTCGGTTGATAATTTGCAATTTTACTTGATCAGCTAGTTGAAATATGCTGCCCATAGCAACCTACTTAGACTGGAGGCCAGTAGGCCTGAGCCTTAGTGCTTTAGTTTTCTATAAAAGAGAGAGTCCTTTGCCCAGCCTTGGGACAATATTATATTCACAACTTGAATATTGTAGTACCTTTTTTCATATATCGGTTATAATATTGAAGTCCCTCTTTTCTTTATTACCTTAAATACTAGATCAGACGATATACGAAAGTTAACGATAAATAACCTGACTGACTAGCTGAGTTTTAAATGTCCTGTTGTCGTCAAGTCGCTAGATTTCAGATACATATCGCTTACAAACTGGTCTTCTTCCCTATCAGTACCATCAAGACCGGTAACGTTTTCTCCTTGTTAACGAGAAGTTGGTTACATTCAAGCGCCCAGTTTCGCAACATATCGTACGATCGATAAGCCGTGATATCGTCTGCACTAGAAATAGCCGCGGACCAGTGGGAACGCCCTGGCGTGACCCCTTGTAAACTAGTTGGCATCAGACTGACTGAGGTGTCTGTGAACTTTTGGAGCTCCTATAGTTAGATTAGGTGGGGAATTGGGGATGCTATCTGCGGCATAACCAGATTTTAAATCCGTGATGCCCTGATGCTGTGAGTTTTTTTGGTTTCCTCTTGTATATTAGTTTTTAGCTTCATTACTTAGGTACTTTTAATTCAATTAAGCGCGTAAATTTTACAAGTATTCTCGAATGTTGGCTCATGAATGACATTGGGAACCAGTGGTAATGTTTTCCCTTAATGAAAGAAAGTTATTTGTTAAAGTTTATTTGAATAAAAAGTAGCTTACGAACCCTCTAGAATAGCTGATGAGCGTTATGCATCTAAGGTCTATAACTTTCTCTTATTGTAATTGCGAAATTGCCAAGCCACACGATAGACTAATTATGCTCATCCAGTTTAATTTAAACCTGATCATAAAGTGTTGATTCGCCAATTGCTAGTTACTGGCTTGTTGTTTCCTAGAATGCTAGCAATAAACTTAGTACGTATACAAATAGTAGGAGTGTATACTTTGAACGACTGGGCATAGCTAATCTATCGAATTGCCATGAACCGCACTTGTCACATAACACGACCTCAGAACTCGAGAGGCTGAATCAGAAAATAAGGAAAAAGGCTATTTGAAACACAATACCTACCGCATTACAGACAAGATTCGTGTCAACGTCCTTTAATTCCTGTTCTCCTGGTACCTGTTTGTTAGAGCGTTTTCAATATACACCTTATGACTCAATATTGAAGAATCCCCCCCTTTTCCACATCCAGCTTCTTAGATAAACTGGATGAAATGAAAAGCTGGATGTGGAAAAGGGGGATTTCCTAGGTTATATTCTAGACTACCTTGAATATATTTTAGAATAGGTGCCAAGCTACGAGGATGTTTTGGAGATTTTAAGCTTTAGTTTAGGCGGTAGCTTTTTATAGTTTAGATATCGATTGCGTTAGTTTCAACTTTCCAACGTTGAAAAAATAACGTCTATTTCGACCGTTTTTTGTGATGTCTGACCCGTCCTTGCTTCGCTTCGATGAAATTTCAGAAAACCCCTTGGAGATGGAACTTCCAAAAATCCTGGAACAGGTGTTTCTAAATTTTAATCCTAAGTCGTAAAAAAACTTTATACAAGGATATTTCATAAACATTGTTATCTTTTTATAAACTCCTATACGAGGGGTCGATAGATCGATCTTTTTATGTACTTATGAATAACTAACAATCATAAACTCAACTCAATGGTAATTATTCACCTGGCTTGTCAGTTTTTGTCCAACTTAAAAACCATTAGCCTGTCAAATACTAGAAGCATAATTAACGTACCCTGGTTTATGCTAGGATAGGGAAGAGTTGCCAAATTGTGCAACCTATTTCAACGATCCATATTCAATACACCATGAAATTGTCTATGCTTAAAATAGCGGATAGCCTGTAACCGCAGGTCCGTAGCAACGCCCCGTCTGTCCTGTTCTCCTACCTACTCGTATATGCTAATAAGGCTTGGATGAAATAAACACTAAGGTTTGCAGTGCTTAAAGTGCACATTGTTGCGTTTATGGACCTTTGCTAATAAAAATAAACGAATAATGACTAATTTGTATGCAATAAATATGTATGTTCTATGAATGCGAAATTCGCCTAACAAGGAAGATGCCCAAGGTTCTGTTTAAACGATTGGTTCAATTTACATATTTTTTATTTCCCTAATTACCTCGGCCAGTGTAAGAGTTAAGAAGTTTTGAAGCAAACGACTTATCTTTTAAATCCAAGGCACTACCTTAGTCTCTTGTCTAATCTCTACAGCTTTAGAAATGCCTTTTAACAATTTTTTCTTGTGAAATAGCGTCCTGATCCATATTTTTTAAGGTTGAGAAGTTCAAAAGAAATAGTTAATTCATTGGATAGCAAGTCCATAATAAATAATGTATTACAAAAACGCGTACAGACGTTTTTTAAAAATTTCTGTCTTACTACTAAAAGTACAGTTACCCCTTTGCGTATTAAATTGGAGTAGGATAGTTACCATCTTTGAATAGCAAAAGCCCGAAAAGGCGAAACATAACTAGAGCTGAAAGATTAATCGTCGGCATTCTGCAACAATTGTAGCGGTCGCGGTGAGAAATATTGTGGTTAGTGTTAAGCAAGTCAGTGCGTTGTAACCTAAATTTTTGTACCCGATATTGTGTCATTGTAAATAATTATGATTGTTGTGCAATACGAACTGTGTTATTCTAGGGCTTTAAACTTCGGCGTCCTAATCAGAGGTTCCGGGATATTGATTAGTATCACTAACTACTTGTTGACCTTTATGGAATAATCGTTCCCTAATGAATATGGTACAACAAATATGGTGAATATCAAAATAAATAAATTCGACACTATGCTTTTCTCTACATTTTATCAAGTTTAAATTTATTTCTTGTTAAATTTAACGTTAAAATCACGTAGGCAACGTTATAAAGATACATCTGAATATTTATTACTGGGAACCACAAGGCTTGCCAAATGATAGAACATACGTTATAGTTTTGTAACATCGTCATACTATTACCGAACGAAAATTCACCGCTCCCGAAATTTAGGACGTCCGAACGCCAGCCAGATCCGACTCTAACTGAATGCTTAATTTAAATCGTAGAGATGTTTTGTGGTCGATTTAATGTGATATCGATGAATACAGTATAACGTGAAATTTTTCTTTTATATGAACATTGCCGGAGGTTTTGTTGGAATAATATTATCTTACCAAAGTAGATCGACGTGATTTTTGGCAAGGTCGCAAGCAAGTTGAGGAAGTAGAGAACGACACTGGCAACTTTTTCCGGAAAATAAAAGGGATCCCCGGGATTTTTTAATCCTAATTTCTCGCAGACAAAGTAGCAGACATCATCTAGTCCATACTGATACTATAAATGCACAAGTGTGTCTGTCTGTTCGTTTGTGCGCCTGCTACGCTTTCATAGCCTATTTTTTTAGTAGATTTGAGCTCCCACGGGTCTACAAAAACCTTGATTCATCCGAATTAAGTCGCGGACACAGGCTATATTCAATTTATATAAAAGGCCACCGAAAGTTTCAAATATCTTGTTTTTTTTTCATTTTCTCTCAACTATTTGTAGATCGAATCGTTTCGATGATCATCTGTCAAATGTCAGTCGTTTTCGTGTATTAAATGTTGTTAATTTAATTATCGACATCAATTTTGGTCGTTATCGATGTGAAAATGTATACACATACACATCACTAAAGCAGCTCTCGCCAATCGCACTGCGCCCGCGCAGTTACAGAGTATATAAATAGAGCGTGTTAAGAATCACATGTTTCCGTTGCTACACGCCACTGGCCCATTCTCACACGTGAATGCAACTACCGCACACGTTTTTCCATACGATACCAAATAATACTATACTTTGCGTGCTGTAGTTTGAGGGACAAGTGGCCTAGTTGTGACAACGCATATCAGTCGATTGCGTTTGTTAAGCAACGTTGACCGGTAACTAGATGGGTGACCGAATTTGGAGGTTCTTTGGCCTTTTGGTTTCCTCCGTGCCTCGGAGAGCACGTTAAGCCATCGTGTCGGTCCCGGTTATTATCACTAACATCTGATAATAATCGTTACAAAAACCTAAGAGTTTAAATAATCTTAGTAGAGTCGTATGCGGAAGGACGTGGTATCCGGGAATCCACCGTATTATTTGAAAAAAAAAAAAACAACCGTAACCTGTAACCATGGAACTAATAAGTACTACGTTGTACGTAGTACTTATTAGTTCCATGACTGTAACTAAGTAGAAAAAAATGCATGTTTAAAAAATCAATATGCACCACCCTCGAAAAGCATTCCCCATCACCAATACCAGATGGGGTCCTTAATACCTAACTGGGGTGACCGCTGTCTAGCGCTTGGAAGGGTCTTAATTGGACTTTATCGATCTCGAAGCCCTTCGGAAAGTAGTGCTAGCTTCAGAGGGTTAACATTCGGCGAAGATTCTTTTAATGTACCTATGCTGAGCTGGAATTTTGATTCAAGTGTTAGGTATAGGGGAACTATCTAGGGGTGACTAATTCGTAAGTTACATTCACATCAAAGGTCCCTTATTTCATCCCAATTTTTCCCTGATATTCTTTTGATGGTGACGAGCTTATTATATCTTGAGCGAATCCACTCGAATTGCGAGTTAACTAGAAAGCGGATTGCCTAATTCTACCACAGAACAGCGAGAAACTTTTTGCGTTGGCATCCTTATGTGGTTGATGTCCAATCTGCCCGCACGAAACGTTTTTGCTCGACGTTTCTGAACTATACTAACTGTAACTATAACTAACTCATACGAACCGCTAGGATGTGGAACACCCTTCCAGCGCACGTGTTTCCTGCCACGTATAACTTACGTAAGAGTACCTTCAACGCAACAGTGAATAGGCATCTTTTAGGCAAGCGCATTCCAACCTAGACCTCATCATTGCTTTGCACTAAGCATGATTGTCGTCAAGCGCAAGCCTATATCACAATAAAAAACAAAAAACAATTTTACTGCCGCTCAAAAACATTTGCAGCACCAGAGGAATCGCCAATGGGATTGCCGCCTGCCGGCATTTTATAAATTTGATCAATGATCATCCGCCCCTTGAATAACTCCATTAGTTTTAAAGTAACTAAACGTGTTAGGTAACTTAGCGTCATTATCATCATCATCAGCCTGTTTATTGCAAAAAGTTGGTTTTTATAGTAGAGTATCTACGAGATATTTCAGATAATTTCTCTACATGTATGGATTTAGTTAAAGTGTAATAAAAAAACCCTTTTTTGCGAAATGTATCCCTTTTAAGAAACTTCGCAGCATTAGGTAATTCGACCCAAGCGAATTCCTGCTTTATTTAAATAATTCCGTTCATAAAGTCGGGAGTTTAGTGCGCCGTTCCGTTGGACTCTAATTGCTTCTCCGGGACTAACTAATGATGGGTCCAAGTCGAGATAACGGAATATACTGATCAGCGCATCAAAACAAATTACCTCAGTCTACAGTTCAAGAGAACACGTTCACCTTTCTACCCAAAAAAGTCTTGAACATTTTGATACACAATCTGTAACAAAAGAACCGCTTTTTTGTTTACGTGGCAATTCGAACACCGAGCTTGTACCTTCCCTTTTCTACACAAGCATTATGAATACCACTATCCCTCTCCCCAATCCAATTTCACGTTTTCGAAGTGCACAAATCGATTTGTCTCGCCTCCGCCCGTTAAGATCCTATCACTGTCTCTTTTTAAAACCTGTCCTTGCACTGTCGGATTAAGTTCGCCTTTTTTGCGGACGGTGAAATGTGGCAGTGGAGCCTGGAACAATGCGACCAGTTTAGAACTTCAGCCGAAGTTAATATCGCTGGAAGCGGCGGAAATATTTATGCACGTATATCACGTCTACAGTCAGATGTAAGGGTTTAAATGTGTCTAGCGTATCTATTGTGGTCGGAGCTCGGGCTTTTATTTTTAATGTGGGATATACATCGCTCTATGCCTACGCCTGTTGCAGACAGATTTATTTATCCGAATCGAACGCCCAAATCGAACATACTGGATAGTTTTTCGACAAACTCCACCCACGTAAAGTATTATGTTATCAACATAATATTTTCAGATAGTTTATGCTTCCAAACCTAATTTCTGAACTACGAAGCCTATTCATATATTTTAATGGTAGGGGTTTATACGACATCCTTGACTGACTTCTTACTTTCAGTTCATTCCCAGATTACACTTTTTACTGCATCATCATTTCCCATTTTAAAAGTCATCTCAATTATTTCATCGTTTAATGGTATTTAAAATTTCTTCTCTTCCTCTACTGTTCGGACTTAAAATAATGGTTTAAACAGATAATAGTCTGTTTGCAAAGAATTTTAAATCCGAAAGTGAATGCTAAAGTTTGGTGGAAATTTGTTGATTTTTGAATTTCACGCATGTAAAGACGTAGAAAAAATAATAAAAAAAATGTTGCTCAGTAATAAATTTCGATGGGTATGTATCAACAATTTAGTTCAGCGACCTTCAACAGTTGCTTGGCTACACCGCCACAGCAGAAGATAATATGCTCAATCTGTAACCATTAGACAGGCCAAGTTTATATCCATTTTACGATGTTTGTATAAACGATGTATGGGTGCGCTGTGCTGTGGCCTGTGGCTCGTTTATAGCATTTATAGCTCATTAAGCCTCCAAGCAATATCCACCGAGCTACTAACTACTCTACAGTCTACGCGTAATTCGTATCCGTGGAAGACTTTCTACTGCCATTATAATTTTTATTACCTACTTATTGTAAGCGTTTGTTATGTCAAGGTGAGCTCCCACGGTGCTTGTTTTCACAGACCACGAATGATCTCGCATATAGGGATGGATATCTTCATACGACGATGTTTTGTGGACCAAACCACACAGAGGAGTGGAGACATGTAACTAATAAATTGTTTTTGTTTACTTTCTGTGTTTTTATTCGGCCGTACCACAAAAAAACGCTACGCGTGTTTGTTTTGACCGTAACAGTTTTGCCGTACAAAAGCTGTCAAATTTAGGAATCAGATAAACTTTTTGACTTTATTTGTGGTAAGGCGAGTGATGACTGTTGTCCATACTAATATTATAAATGAGAAATTGTGTCTGTCTGTCTGCCCGCTAAACTTTCACGGCCCATCTATTGAACCGATTTTAATGAAATTTGGTATAGCGATAGGTAACATCTCTTGGAAGGACATGGGCTATTAATCCACGCGGATGAAGTCTGGTTATAAAATAAAAGTATATTCTTCATGCATATTATTCTTATTGCAATTCATTCATTCAAACTTTCGTAGCTCGTGTTTGTTCGTTCACGAAGTCACGCACCGTGAGAAATAACTATAAAGAATATCGGAGGTCAGTTGCTGCTAGTTTAATTGAGAGCGACACTTTCGCGTGTGATGTATGTATGTTGGTATTAATTTAATGTGTGAAAGTCTTTTATTATGTCATTTTATAATACTTAAATTAATTTTTGACACGTTTAAATGGAAATGGATTTAAATTGCACATTCACCTGTCGCATATTTTGTCAAAGGAGATTTTAAAGTGTCGCTTTTAGAGATTTACTATGATGAGGCCAGCGACTTCGTGCGCGTGGATTAAGTTTTTTCTATTCCCGCGGGAACTCCTTAATTTTCCGGGATAAAAAGTAGCCTATGTCCTTCCCCAGGACTCAACCTATCCCTGTACCAAATTTCATCAAAATCGGTTGAACAGATGGGCCGTGAAAGCGTAGCAGACAGACAGATGGACAGACAGACAGAAACACTTTCGCATCATACTAATATTATAAATGCGAAAGTGTGTTTGTTTGTTGGTTTGTCCTTCAATCACGCCGCAACGGAGCAACGGATCGACGTGATTTTTGGCATGGGTATGGACCTAGAGAGTGACATAGGCTACTTTTTATCCCGGAAAATTAAGGAGTTCCCGCGGGAATCAAAAAAACTTGAACCACGCGGACGAAGTCGCGGGCATCAGCTAGTTTATAATATTAAGTATGGATGGATTTAATGACTAGCTGATGCCCGCGACTTAGTCCGCGTGGTCGTGTATTCCTTCTCATACGTTCAGGTATGTATACGATACCCTAAACGGATGAGAATGGATATGTCACCGTAAGATTGTAAAAACCGTTAGATTATAATATAACGTGTTTTATCTCGATAGATTATAAACTTTCGACAGATTGTGAACCGTAACATACTGCTTACAATTTAACGCGTTATTTTTCGGTAAATTGTAATATATTAGGTATATTAACCCGATAGAACCTAAGTGCCCGGCCCTTACATTTACTCTGCATTCAACTCGCGCGCGAACTGTACAAGAAAGAGACAAGAAAACGTAAAAACAATAAATATTTCATAAATTAATACTCAGAACATTGAACGGTTCACAATCTTTCGACAGTTTATAATCTAGCGGGATAGAAACCGTTAGATTATAATCTAACGGATTTTACAATCTTACGGTGACAGATACACGAAATTGAGCTCTAATTCAATGCTGTTATGGTTTATTTTACTTTGACGCCGAACTTTGACGTTTTGATCGGCAATTCCTACACAATCGCACCTCAGGTGTGATTGTGGTCAAGCGTAAATCTATAAGGAATTAAAACACATACAAACTTTCGCTTTTATGATATTAGTGTGATTGCATAAGACAAAAATGTAATTCGTTGTGAATAAACAATATAGCAGTCAACCACCGAGTTTCTTGCTGGTTCTTCTCGGTAGGAATGGCATTCCGAACCAGTGGTAGATTCACTTGACGATTCAAAAGTACTTGTAAAAGTTTATTTGAATAAAAAATATTTGATTTGATTTGATTTGCATGTAGGTAATTTCCGTTGGTAGATTTTTATTCATTTTTAGTTTTTTTAAAAACGTTTTTACCAAGCCACATCATTTTAAAACCGTAAACTCAGTACCTATACATTCGATTCATGGAGATTAGGTTAAGAGTTCCTAATAAGAACTTCTGAGAATTCACCACTTGTTCTTCGGCGAGGTTGTAATCAATCATTATGTGTAAACAGACAACAGTCAATCATGAAATAATAACGACAGGTAGGTAGTTCTGTTAGAAACGAAACGAATATGTTTGCTTGCTTGCTTTACTTGCATGTTTAGTTTGCTTTGTCTGGACGGTGGGCGGTGCATATCGCATGCTGCACGTTGCACCACATAGATTTTTGAAGTGAAACTTCTTTAGAATCGTTGTGATTTAAAAATGCAATGAAACGAAAAAGCGACACCACAAAGAAACAAGCATATATGTATATAGGATTTGAGAGAATGAGATAGAATACAAGCTATATTTATCTTATACTCTCTCTCACACACACTTTTTTATTTATTTTATTTATTACTTATAAACTTTTTGTTCCCTGGTTATCATGGACATCCGCAACGTAACGCTGCTAAACGCTGCTAGCTTCTATTCAGATACGTGGACAATAATATCCTGCGTGTGCGCCGGTTGTAGCTATATATATACAACATGGCGTTTCACCGTACCAGACCATGTAATTAGTAATGTTTCTCTTTCCCGGAAATGCATTATCATGGCCGATCGTTTGCACGCTTGTGCGCAGCGTCGCGTGGCGTCACTAGTCTCTGCATCCGTTTACGGGAGATAATGACACTTGAGATGTAAATAAGCTACTAATTACTTACGTACTTGTATGGTACTTGATTGCATAGTCTGCATACGTAATTAGGTTGACTGGTTTTACTAAAAATATCTGTTTGTACGTACTTTGTGCAGGCTTTACTGCAACACTTAAAAGGGAAATAATTTCAAACTTAATAAAATTGGTTTACTACCCAAAACTACGTGGTAGAAAATAAGTCTTTCTTTCTCTGCAACCCATAGACTAAAAAGCATTCTTTTATTGAAAGAAAATCAGAAAATGATGTTTTATAATCAAGGAGCGCCTCTTCGGAGAAAGAACGAGGATCTGTGCTCGGCGAGCAACCTTGGTAGAGTAAACTTGTAAAGCAATACTCAAAATTGCGTTCACAGACTCGAACTTGCTGCAATTAAGTCGAACTATGTGTAAGTAGATGCCCGCTTCAGGCACACGGATTTAGGTTTTCCCGTGGGAATTCCCTTTGAAATTACAGGATAAACGGTAGCCTTTGCCAATCTCCAGGTCAACAACAGTTTAACAAGTATGAACTTTGCTTGGATATATTACAAGTAAACATCCGTTGCGTAGTGAGTCGTGAATCGTGATTGTAGGACAAATCAATAAACTAACAGACTAAATACCTACCTATTTAGAACTTCGAAAAATTGTAATGCAGATCCTTACTAATATTATAAACGCGAAAGTTTGTAGGTACGGATGTTTGTTACTCCTTCACACTAGAACGGCTGAACGGATCTGGATGAAATTTGGCACAGAGATAGATTATAGTCTGGACTCTGGAATAACACATAGGCTACTTTTTATCCCGGAAATTGAAGAGATCCCGCGGGAACCAAAAAACCTCTATACACGCGGACGAAGTCGCGGGCATCAGCTAGTTGAGAATAAAGGCAAAAGAACCATTGATATTTGATAAAATTGTAGGAAAACAAACACGTTGTATATCATCCCAGGAAAATGTTTGAGGAATTTATCCATTAGCCTTAATCATAATATGATGCACCGTTGTAAAAAGCATCATGCCGTTTCTGTGTTAACGCAGTTATAGGTCAAATGTCAGGTAGAGGTGAAGGGTATCCATGCCTATATTATAGACTTGTTACTAGGACTGTTTAAATTTTGTAGTAGTCGGGCCCAAGAGGGGATTTTTGGATTTACACCAGCGCGGTAAATTTCCGTAAAAAAATCTCCAACTCCTTTAGGTCTCGCTCAAATCGTCAGATTATTTGAACGTACACTTTTCAGCATGTAATTAACTCTCTGACGCGCTCGAGTATTTCTGATGATCGATTTTATTTTATTACTATTCTGATCTGCTGTCCTAGACAGACCCACCAATATACAGGGCTCATATTATTATATGATGAAGGTACTCTACAGGGTCCAACGATTCCCCCTTTATATTAATCTGCCGCGCTGGAGTAAATCCAAAAATCCCCAATTGGGCTCTCCTACTATTGCTATACGTAATCAGGTTATACCGTAAACTGTAATGTTTTTTTTGTATATGAACCGGCGGCGCGGTGCTAGATTTATTACAAGCTGAACGGTCAGGCTTGGCTTGGATCGAATTTCTGAAAATTCTTGGATGTTGCAGTCTATTACCAGATGCCCGCAACTTCGTCCGCGTGAAGTAAGTTTTTTAAATTCCCACGGGAACTCCCTAAATTTTCGGGTTAATATATAGCCTATGACTCACAAATAATGTGGCTTACTATTGGTACCAGAATTTCCAAAATCAGTTAAGTAGATCCAGAGATTACCTCTTACAACCTCACAAACCTTACCTCTTTATAATATTAGTATAGTTATAGAACATGCAAAATACGTTTTTAGCCCAGCTATCCATTTTTTATTCCGAACTCGGGTATGCATTGGTTACATAGATATCCACTTTCAGACTGGGAATGATGCAAATTATGCATTGAGCTTTTTTTAACTAGAGTAAGCAGTACCTTTATACCTCTATGTCGTGCACGCCACTGATATTATCTGTTTGTATTCTAAAAAAACCGATATAAAAAAGATGTTCTCAAACTGGTGTGGTTTTCATGATCAACTTCTCGACTTGGGAAATTGATTTGCGAATTAAATGATTTTTGAGTGCTTCAAATCAAATAAAATAAAATATTCATTTATTCTTAGGTACAGTTTTTGACGTCAAATTACTTATAAAACATTATTCGTCTTTCGTTCGTTCTTCGTAACTTGTTTATAATAAAGTTGGTTTCATTATCTTTACTTCATCCTCATGGGCTTTGTAATATTGCAAGCAGTAAAACCTTTTCCTTGTTATTTAGAATTATATTTAAGTACCATTCATTATTCTTATAATAGCTTTCCAAGTTTAATTAGCATAAGCCAACATCATTATTACAGTTGACTATCACGCGAATAAAGGGCTTGAGTGCTTTTACAAAGTTTTGTAAGGAAGACCTATAAATGTCCTAAGTAAGAATGGGACACAATGCAGCAATACCAGTATGATAGGGTTAGATTAGTAAACCCGTGTTCAGCAATGGGCCATCGATGGATTGAAATGATGATGATAGGATTTATCGTGATTCGTGAAGGATTAATTTTATAACGGACTAGATGATTCTCGCGACTTTGCATTTATTTTTTGTAAAATAAGTACCTACACTGTTTAGATTTTAGATTCTAGCATGTCCGAGAGTTTTCCAAAAATATTCTCGAAGGTGTGCGAAATTTGGAAATATATTATAACTCTAATTTTTGTCTCTAAACTCCACATATCCTAAATCGTATTCATAAAAGCCATTTCAAGGAATCCATTTTTCATCATCAGAGAGTACATTTTAGTCAGCAAAAAGTGCTGTTTAAAATTACCTACTTGCTGCAAGTGTCAGCGCTGTGGCGAAATTTTCCTTTAGTATTTAGTGGTTCGCAGTCATTTCGCTACCCTGTACTTTTCAGAGCTTTAGGTGAACATAATTTTAGATGCATACCTAGATCTTACCGTCAAATCTTAGCTACGATGTCTGCATTTAAATGTTCACGAAACGTTAAGGATCAATGCGAGAGGTGTGCCCAAACATAGAGCGGCAAGTGCGCGGCAGCAACACGCGGAACTTGCAGGACACAATTCTGCCGCGTTCTAGTAAGGAGTATTATGCCCACGAATAGTATTTTAGTCATTTATTTATTTATATAGCTTTCATATACATGCCTTACTTACTAATACATAATAATCATTAAGTACATATGGACATGACAAGTAATTTAAAAGAATGGTTAATTCAAAAATGTTTTTATAGCATAAGAGATTTCTTAAATGAATAGACCACAATAATACGATCAATTAAATTCAATTTAATATAAAAATATGTTTATTAATATCTGAAATATTGTTATTAGGTACTACTATATTATTAAGTATATCATATATTTTTATGCAAAGATAAATTAATATGTAAAAAGATAAATAATTTGACATATAATAATATATATTAATTATAATTATGTTTACATGTAGCAACGCCCTGACAGGGCCTCATGTCCATGCATGCTAATAGCTAATTGTATTAAGTAATATAATGTATTAGTAAGTAAGACATGAAAGCTATCAATAAATGACTAAATGACTAAATGACTAAATGACATGAGCCGCTGCTAACATAATTATACTTATTATATTATTATGAATGCGTCCTGGCCGTACATAATTAAAATAATATAGTAAATATAATTATTAATTTACCATAGGTACCTACGTTGATCAAGTTCTAGGTCTATTCACTTATTATAAAATTATGCGCTGCAGATATCCAATAACAGCCGCGCACGATTGCTGCTTTATGTTTGGACACACCTTAAGGATTGGAATAATTCATTGCACCCACTTGTGCATGCTTCAAGTGTTTTGAATCACATTTCGTACACATCTTAAGGTGCATGCATTTGATTCTATCTCTCATAATGTACCTATCCCTTACTTTGTCAGTACAATGTTATTATCTGGTATACTAGTGGTATGAATACTAACTAAGTTTGTAGCAGGGACAGTGGTGATTGCGTTTTGTTTTTTGCCAATTCAGTGGATCAAAATTATTATACAAAATGAGTGCCGCTGCCCGCAACGTCCGCGTGTATCAGGTTTTTTAAAAATCCTTTGGATTTTTTTAAAATTATTAAAGGCCTATGTCCGTCCCTTCACCGGGTGAAGCGGATGTGTCGTTAGAAGGTAACAAAAATCAGACACATTTTCACATTTATAGGCGGATGGCAAATATGGAATCTACGATTTACGGTACGAGATACGGTACCGATTTATATAGTTGCATCCCGGGGAAGGATAGGCTAATAGGCTACTTTTTATCGCGGAAAATTAAAGAGATCCCGCGGTAATCACAAAATCTTTATCCATGCGGCCGAAGTCGGGGGTATAATCCAGTATTTATTAATATAATGCTGTGACCATAATGCCACTAATAGTACGAGTACTTTCTAGCTGATGCCCGCGACAGTCAGCGTGGATTTAGGTTTCTTTGGTTCCCGCGGCTACTATTTAATTAACCGGGATAAAAAGTAGCCTATATGTGTTATTCCAGACTATAAGCTATCTCTGTATCAGATCCGTTCCGCCGTTCTGGCGTGATTGAGTAACAAACAAACAAACATCCATCCATCCATCCAAATTTTCGGATTTATAATATTTGTATAGATAACATACCATTATTATGATTACGAGTAGAGCTCCCACCAATTTCAATTACCCATCCATCTTCTGACATAAAATAGCTTTGCTTAACCCACATAATTGCTCATCAGCACGCTTTCACAGTACAGTACCATCACACTTCACTCATAAGTGGAAACACTTTAGAAATTATAATCATGCCAATAAATCAAGCCATCAGCTGACAAGTTCATCGACCTTCCGATGTCGATGACATTCCATTAATGGTATGGAGTTAATTGATCTATAAAAATGTAGATTGGTTGGTGAGAAACACGTTCAAATCCGTGTCCATCAGTTATATAAACGTTTGGACAGATCCGGTGGACAATTTATTATAACTTCTAATAGATATGAATCATTAAATTGTTGAAATGTTTTTTAATAATCCATTAAAAACTTAGCGTTAACCAATAAATTGGCTATTGATTTATTTCAAATGTATTAATTGTTTTAACAAACTAACTACTTTTCTAAAACAAGTAATTAAAAAAAATAGATTTGTTGTTGACCTTGACTGCGATCTCACCTGATGGTAAGTGATGATGCAGCCTAAGATGATAGCGGGCTAACCTGTTAGGGGCATGGCAGTTGTAATAAACTCATACCCCTCGGTTCTACACGGCATCGTACCGGAACGCTAAATCGCTCGGCGGCACGTCTTTGCCGGTAGGGAGGTAACGCCACGGCCGAAGCCTCCCACCAGGCTCAATATGGCGAATCCCACAAAAGTCGCAGTATGGTTGACCGTAAGTATATTAGTTTGTATGCAAAATACGCTCAGTGCCACACACGTGGAATTAGTACGCAGCACCACGATCTGCCGCGGGACATGTCGCTGTGTGCGAATCGCCTAAATATACACTTTTGAAGATGACGTGATTAAAAATATACATATAGCTAAAGTGAGTACTATAAGTAACTACTTGAATCGAATCTATACTATATTATCTTACTAATATTATAAATGCGAAAGTTTAGATGGATGGATGGATGTATGGGTGGATGGATGTTTGTTACTCAATCACGCCAGAACAGTTTAACGGATCTGGATGAAATTTAGCGCTGAGATAGATTATACAATGAAATAACACATAGGCTACTTAAGCTACTTTTTATCCCGGAAAATTAAAGAGTTCCCGCGGAAACTAAGAAACCACAATCCACGCGGGCGAAGTCGCGGGCATCAGCTAGTATGCAGTATAATATTGATGATAATTATAGAAGTTAGACCATCATGTCTGCATCATCTCGGTCTTCCATCAAGCCAGTTTCGAAAAGTCATATACCTCGACTACAATAAATAATTAAACTGTCGTTAAGTATATAGTTAGTAAAGCCTTTTCTATAATATCTTCCTCAATATATCTAGATAGGTATATACCTCATAATACTTTAAAACGAGGTCTAGGTTACTAAAACAGCTCAATGTGGCATTAGTACCGGCTCGTTAAATATGTCTTTGACCGCAGCTTAATAAGCAATTAGAAAACGATTTTCATCAGATAAGTTATCGCTGCTAGGATGACTAGTACAAGAGCTGGTGGCCAAATACGTGGGTCTGTTGGACAGAAGCTTGAAAGTTTGTTATTATAAAGCACCTTCCCTGAAGTTTGCAAATTGTACCTGTTTGCTGGTATTGCTGAGGGTGATTCTCATACGGCTTTAACAATCATTTTAAACTTTTCAAGAGAGAAATATAAACGTTCCCAGTTACGCATCATACTAATATTATAAATGCAAAAGTGTGTTTGTTTGTTGGTTTGTCCTTCAATCACGTCGCAACTGAGCAACGAATCGACGTAATTTTTGGCATGGGTATAGTCGAAGACCTGGAGAGTGACATAGGCTACTTTTTATCCCGGAAAATTAAGGAGTTCCCGCGGGAATAAAAAAAACTTAAACCACGCAGACCAAGTCGCGGGCATCAGCTAGTATTATAATAATATAGTAAATCAAGCATCATTTTAGGATTCTCGATACGCAGAAGTCTGTTGGGAACTAACTATAATGGCTCTCACGTGATTGTATTTGTGTTAGCGAGTCCTAATTAGCCCTTACAATACAAAAACCACGGTAATGGTATAAAAAACCCTTGCTGAATTTCTATTGCTGGTCAGCGACCAATCAAATAAGACATTGGCCCACTCCTGAGTTTCAATGGAGTATCACACCTAGCAGGCGTGTTTAAAGATGTTCTCGAAGAATCCTCGCTAGCTCTCGGTCCAAACGAAGCGACGCGACGGAGCGTTGGAAGCGGGCTAATGTCCCGTAATGAACTGTGTAGCTGCAACTCGCAACCTGCAACGTTGTTGCCGATGATACTCGACCATACGATGCAATACGTGAGCCCATACGTGTTAGAGCTTGCGACCGCTTGGGTGTACATATAAATGGTTTTAAAGTAGGCACCTAACTTCTTATTCCGTCGTATGTTTCATTCCAGCATGTATCTATGTATATTTGTTCATATGTGTATGAGCATACTTTGGAGGTTTATGTAAATCAAATCCGTACTTAAAACATACAGACGGAGTTACTTTATCCCAGAAAAATCGAGACTTCCCACGGGATTTTTAAACAACCTAAATCTCACACTGATTTTAGAGTAATTTTGATTTGCCTTAGCCGGGAGGAGCCAGTTTCCATGCCCAGTTCATTGCTTCATAGAGAAAAGATATAACCCACAATATGTTAATGTAGACAGTGTTTAAATAGAGTTCTCGTCCTCACGTGGCGTTTCCGGAAATGATGAATTCTCAGTGGAACGAACCGGTGGTCCAGTCTTACGACTTATCATGATTGGCACAAGTTGTCGTATGTGAAATAAATAAATCTTTCATTTCATTTCATTTCAAGGCTTGTTATCATCAAAGCTGTCATCGATTGAAATAGCTCTGTAACTATTGTATTGTAACATAACTCGAAAAACTACATAATCTAGCATAGACCTATCTATTGTTCTAAAGCCCTACCCAATTACTACAGGGTACTGACCCGTTTCATTTTGTTGCTTCTTGTACCTATTCTGTAAGCGGTTGATTATGCTGACGGTACTTTTTGCTTATTTAATAATGAACTTTGTACATAAAGTAATTATGGTCGAATTTAGCTTGAGGAGAGAAGTTTCTTATTACTAAATTGAACATCTAGTTAAGTAGTTAATAGTTTTTGTGCACTTAACGATGGCATAAAAACATGTGTAATGGTAGGCATAAATTAAGAAACGTATTTTGATTATTTTTATTCTGTTCACTTGTGATGACCGAAATTCTTTCAAGATAATATAAAGGTACCTAAGTACATAAGACTGAAGTCTGAAACTTAACACTAACAACTTCCAAATCACGTCGTTGGCGTCGTCAACCCAATGACGTCCTCTGCTGAACATAGGCTCTTGTAGGGAATTTCACAAATTCACACATAGCCTGGATTTCAAACGCGCCCTGAGAAGGGCCCAATAAAACAGCTATTTTTTTTTATCGCCATCTCTCAAATATCGTATATTTAATAGAACTATAATTAACAATTTGATTAATTAGCCGTGATTGCGGCGTGATTGAAGGACAAACCAACAAACAAACACACTTTCGCATTTTTAATATTAGTATGATCAACACTAGCTCTCTAGCTCTAACTAAGCTTAGTTACGCTAACCTTCAGGTATACCTAATATAATTCCTGGGTAATTTCATACTGAGGCTCTAGAATATTACCACATAATGATGATTGTGACCACCCTAGTAAACTTCCAACTTGATGTGAAATTGTGAAATGGAATACGATGCAGAGATATATACCTATTTATGCCATTAAACAAGAATAGGTTGCAATACGGTGAATTTAAAAGCTTCCTCGTATCATTTTTATCTTCGAAAGCTGCCAAAGATGGTTAACCAGTAAGTATGCACCGATCCCTTTATTTGCTTATCTTGACGATAAAAGTTTTAATGCCAACCGATTTTATAGCGGCCCTAAAAGCGTCTTTAAAGTGAATTAGGCCGGATTACGAGGGTTTATTATTGTGGGGGCTTAAATTTCTTTCATGCTTTTAAACAACATTAGTTCTGGTGCTTTAGTTCAGTAATTGTGTGCAGTTTAAATGTAACAAATACAAATAAGGAGTCATTAAGTAATTAGTATCAATTACGATCTGAAGACCTCCCTGGCGCAGTGTTGAGCGCTGTTGTCTTAACGGGAGGTCTCGGGTTCGATTCCCGGCAGGGTCAATAAAGAAATTTATAATTTCTGAATTTTCTCTGGTCTGGTCTGGTGGGAGGCTTGGGCCGTGGCTAGTTACGGGTTACCGGCAAAATCAGACAATTTCGCATAGTTAAATTATTGTTTGTAATACTTACTTGTATGGAAATATGGATTTTCCTTTTGATTTCCAGTTTGCCGCATGAAAACGTTTTTGAATTTCACTCTGTAGGTATATTATTATTCTGTCAGGGCCGCTTGCACAAGGACATGTAAATTGATTTAGTTAAATTTGGTAATGCCGTCCCTTTTTTAACCGACTTCCAAAAAAGGAGGAGGTTCTCAATTCGATATTTTTTTTTAAATGTATGTCGGTGCATATCTCCGTGGTTTCTGAACCGATTTGAAAAAAATTCTTTTTGCAAATGCATATTGTAGTTGCCAAAATCGGACAGCATTAAAATATTTAACTAAATCAATTTAACATCTCTGTGCAAGTGGGCCTAAAGAGGAGAAAGGACTTTCGAAATGTATCCGCTAATTCGCAGCCGAGACAACAAAGAGCATGATCTAAATCGACGTTAAACGTCTGACCCCCGGCCCACAATGCGGATAACTTTAATCATAATCATCAGCTTAATGAACGCGATTGTCATCGAGATCGCAATCGCTAATTGATTAATTAGATAAAGAGAGTGAAAGTGCACTTTGAATTGAGCAACGAGCGTTTTGGAATTGATACTTACTTACAGTGAGACCATTAAGAGGCCGGTTCGCGCCGCTCGCAACTTCTATTCGAACCGCAAATATAAATTTGCCGGTATATTGCTATCTCTATTTCACTGATGACACATGATCGCGTTCAAGCGAGATAGCAATATGAGCTTACAGAATTTGTTATACATTTAGTCTTGTTCCGTGAATACCAAAAATGATGAATGAAAACTTATCGTGCTTTTTACTTCGTTTTGTTATTCTGTAACTTGACAATATAGGCTATGCTGCTGACCAATTAATACGTAAGATATCGTTGGTTTTAATATGAAACAAATAAGAGGGAAACATGTCCATCTTGTCGTAAAAATATGCAAAACGCAATTCATTTACATTTCATTTTAGGAAAGTATTTTGAAAACATATAAATCCAGGGGACTAGATAAATACAATTTGAATCCAAATAAACTCTCATTTTGGTGGAAATGTTCTCGAATTATTAATTATTTTGGTATTACGTTTGTATGGGCAATTCATTCTCCGCTGGCACCTTAACAGCTGTAAAAAGGTAAATATCAAACAATAAATCAGAGGTTAAAAAAATATTATCTTTAATTTTAATCACTTATCGTTAAAATATCCGCTATATCAAGATTACTTAAATTAGGTTACTTACAAAATACTTTTTTATCACGATTACTTTTCTCCTTGGTGATAAATAAATAATTATGTGTATTTTATCACGATTAGGTACTTTTCTCCTTGGTGATAAATAAATAATGATGCGTCGGTAGGTTTCCACTACACGAGTAGGGACTATGACAGGCTTTATTATTATCACCGAAACCTTTCTTCTGAAAAATGTTGAAAAGTCAAAAAAGTATGTTATTAAATTATTGGTCCAAAAGCAAGCAGTGTCCCGCATACGTATCATAGTCTCGTGTTCAAGTATTGGCTAACTATGTTGATAGGGCTTATATCTCATAGTGTGGTCCTATACATATCTAATATACAGGATGTCCTGATTATCGCAAGGCAATGACACAACTTGGGTGGCTGCACTTGGTAACTGAAGATTATGTATGTTGCAACGACTGACGGAAGAACTGACCCACGCGTGTCCTTATTTCTAATGTCGTAACTGCAATTATTTCTAGACACTGCAGGATTTTGATTTTGACAGATGTTACATCTGTTACTAACTGTTAATGCGAGAATGGAAGGTGGGAGGTGCATACCTAAAACGCATACGGATTATGGCCTATGGGTGATTCAATATCCACTCGATTGTTGGCGAGCGTTGTCAGATTTATAGATTATCCAGTTCATTTTATACGATGGATGACAATATTGTCACTAGAAAACTTTTTCCTTAACATTATCTCCTTAATTTCCTGGGATGTAGCCTATTTCTTTACCGCCTTTGATCTTTCGTCAAAATCGTTTGTACAGATAGTCCGTGAAAAAAAAACAGACAAACGGACTAACACGAGCAGACCGACACACTCTTTATAATATGGATTTATGTCCTTTACCTTGCATATTAAAATGATCAGACCATCGCGCCAATAGTGAGTACAAATAAAAAAAGAATCCCTTATAACTGCGCATTAATGCATTATTCTACAAATAGGCAAAAGCGTACCCAACCATTATTTACGCTTTAATTATATTCTTTCAACCCAGTCACAAATAAATGGGATAATAATTCCCATACATTCTTCACAAAAAACACCTATTGTGATAAATCATATTACCGAGGCGCGTTCAACGTTCAAACAGGTTGAGTGAATTAAAATCAATACAGGGGACAATTTTGTGTGTGCTCCTACCCCCAAATGGGTATTGTGTTTGTGGAACGATATTATATTCTGCGGCGCAATGTGTTTCCAATATGTGTAAATGGTTCTTTTTTGTACTTTGCTTTTGTCTTAACGAGTCTGCCTGCACGCGTAGAAGTTTTTATCCATTGAATATTACAATGAAATCTTTTTAAAATCAAATACAGAAAAGAAACCTTTCTGTAGAGCACACACAAAATTACCATATTTGCGCAAAACGAGAGGACAAAATAGAAAAGTTAATATGTAAGGTCATCTTCTTAGACTTACAAATAAAATTATTGAAGGAAAACCCAACAAGGAAGATTTTTGAATTACTAGCGACCGCTTTTAAAAATCGAGCCTTATTTCATATATCTATATTAAAAAGTGAACTTTGGTTGAAAAGTTTTAACTTTCCAGTTCCAATGGTTTGGACTGGAGGTTTACGAGTCAATCAGTAAACCAGTCAGCAATTTTCTTTGTCAGGAGAAATAGGGAAGTCACTGGTCAAATAATAGAGATAGCTATACATCAGTGGAAAAATTAAAAGCACTTATTTCTTAAGCTTTATTTCTTTAATAACTATACAACACAACTTTTACGCACCCTTTTAGCCCTTAATGTGCCTAATTGGGCAACACGAATGAGTGTCGCAACCACAGCAGAGTTGTCTGAAAGAGGTCATGTACATTTAACAATATCATTAAGGAAATCACGTCTGTCAAACAGCAAATATTTTTCGTCTCTCTTCATACAATAATGGAAGTTACTTTACTTAATATACTTAACTTAAAAGCTCGCGTCGGAATCCTTGTACACCATTGCGAAACTCCCTTTGTATCGGCATACAAACTTCGGTAATTGAACAATGAACTCTATTACGAGAACAGTAAAGAACAGATTGTGTTTCTAAAGAATAATATTGATAAATATTGTGCTTTTAATAGCGCAAGGCCACAATATACATACATTGTTTTTATATAGTGTTTAATATAAATTAAGTGTTAAAAAAATTGTTTCGTTTAGTCATTGTAGAATGTATGATGTAACAAAATATGAACTGCATCAAATAAATGTTCATTTAGCTTAATAACTTTGTTCAATTGCATTTCCATATCATTAAATGGTTCCAGAGCCTGCGGTGAATTTTGGAGGGGTGCTTAATAAAATTGGAAACTGATTGGCAAGTCTAGTTTGTTAAGTGATGCAGTTAACTACAAATACGAAGAGTTTGACGTGGGATTCTCCTGCTACCAGCATCAGCGGTGGCGCTTTTGGAATCCTCGTTGTTTAAGTTTACCTAAACTTGAATTAATTAATCAATCATCAATTTGTCACCATTTGGCATGTTTGGTGACTCGTTCTCGAAAAGGCCTATGTCCAGTAGTGGACGCATACAGGATTTTGAATGTAGACGCATGGATTGGATTTTGCATGTAGATTTTCTTTACATATAAGAAGTACTGAAAGTTAAACAAATGTCACCTTATTGCCAGGATGCGTTGGCTTAAATTATCATTATAATATTTTTGATTGATTAATTTATTAAGCATCTCCCTAAAATTCCCCACTGCTCTTGGGCTCACACGTACTCTTAGATCCAGTTCTGTATCAGCAGCAGCATCTCATGTTGCATTATAATTATGTTTCGAGTCACAAAAGCTCTTAATGAGATCGCAGCGTCCTGTTCCAGTCTTTGTTCGTATGCGATGTCCTTTTTTTATACCTACCAAAAAAAAAATTATTTTGCCATACCTACTGCATAAAACAATATTTTATATGCAGTATGGCAAAAGTTAGGAGAGACTGAGATATATATTATATTGTTAGTTAGGTGCTAGATTTGTTTTTTATTTGTTACTTTAACGTGCAACCATATCCCTCTCTCGCTAGTTTTAATTCCTATGACTTGGTTGCCTGGAAGATATCGCTTGAAAGCGATAAGGCCGCCAATTGTACCGACTTGTATTTTTTTTATTGTTTCTGATTATTTATGTTATGTCTTTGGTGTACAATAAAGAATATTTCATTCATTCGTTTATAGTGTACAGCAGCCTGATTCTGTAACTCAGTGGCTATCAAAGAGTGAAAGCCACTGACATATAGGTATTCTTTATCCATTGAAGGTTTGCTATGAAATAAAAATTAAGTTTTCATAGCAAACCTTCAACGGATAAAGAATATATGTCAGTGGCTTTCACTCTTTGATAGCCACTGAGTTACAGAATCAGGCTGCTGGATATCATTAGTTGTTAAGAAAATAAAAGGCTATAGGTACCTAATAATAATGATTGCAAAATAAGTTTATTTTGGCACAGAAAAAAATTCCCCGCACTAAAGAGCGGATTTTGATTTTGATTTCTAAATCTACTTAGATGTGTGTCATCAGTCACATCAGACAATTACGCATTATTGTAGTAATGCAGCTTTAACTTACAAAGGTTTCCATTTATTGCGACGCACTAACGATAATACAAACTTCCTGTATTGCTACTCATATGATTCACAGACCACAGTGCAACGGGTCGCAGTTTTTTAGTGCGTGATCGCATTTGCGACATGTTGCACGACAAAAAGTTGCACGAACCACGAAAGCAAATAAACACGCTATCGACTTCAGTGCAGTTTCTAGTTTTTTAGTAATGCAAGGTGCAAATACCTATTGCATATTTTGTTATGTGCTATTGTAGATGTAGCAAGTACATTTTTACCCAGGTTATAACGCACTCGCTGTGTCTTCACTTGTGACTTATCATCAACTTCAGTGCAGTTTCTAGTTTTGTAATGCAAGGTGAAAATACCTATTGTATGTATATTTTATAAGCATCCTAAAGTTGTAAGTACATTTTTGAATCGTCCGATCGCTTGACGCAATCTTTTCAACCGAGGGATGTTTAAAAGGCAATGTCTCGTGCTATATGCGAAGATTTATGGGGTTATCAATCAACTTCGATATTGAAGTGAAACTTCTTTAGTTCTTGCGATTTGAAAATTCAACGAAACGAAAAAGCGACACCAAAAAGAGACAAACATATACCTATAGAATTTAGCCTGCGAGAAAATGAGATAAAATACAAGTTATATTTATCTCATTCTCCCGTAAGCTACTTTTCGGAAGTTTAACTTCTGTCGTATGTGAATTGCACACACACATACTTTTTTTTTATATGCGAAAAAAACTTCTTTTTTATTTGTCTAAAAGCTTCGTAAAACGTCTGTAGTGTAACAGACGCTTACCTCACGAGCGCAATAATAATAGTCACGTGTTCGGATAACAAAGGCAATATTATTATTATTTAATATCGAACGTTTGTAACGTGTTAATAGTACTACCTATAACATAATATTGTACGAGATGAAAATCTAAACGTTACTCAATACGTGCCATGGTTTAGCAAGTAATCGGACTGCTGTGTCGGAGATATGCTGACTTACTTTTCAATTTCGCGAATTAACTAAGTGCCTAATAAAAAAAACAATAAATATATCTACCAATATATATTATACTGTAGACTGAATTTTAATATTTATTATTAACAATTTCGGCTGTCAAACACTTGCTACTTGTGTATCTTATATAATTTTCTGCAATAAGAGGTTTCTTTTCTACCCTGTAATCTTTTAGTTCCTAAGTCATTGTTTAGTTACTTTACATATTTAACCACAAAGACCAACGTACATACATCATTTTAATATTATATGTGCGAAAGTGTGTTTGTTTGTTGGTTTGTCCTTCAATTACGCCACCACAATGCAACGGATCGACGTGATTTTTTGCATTGTTATAGTTGAGTAGAGGACCTGGAGAGTGAAATGGACTTTTTATCCCGGAAAATTAAAGAATTCCCGCGGGAACCAAAAACTTCAATCCACGCGGACGAAGTCGCGGGCATCAGCTTGTATTTAATAATAAGACAAATTATATCAATACGACCTGAATCCCGACACTATATATTATTTTATTTATTTTCTTGATAGAATTTACCCGACAATACCCGATATTGTACCTACCTAGAAGTAGAAGTACAACTTAGTTTATTACCTGTAAGTAAACACTACAACTTACAAGTACCAGGGAAAACGGTAATTGGACCAGTTTTTATGGGACTCCTTTCATCGAATTACATTGGTTCAAGGCGTCACAACCAGTTTTCTCGGATCAAGGTTGGATCAAGGCACTAGAAACTCGACCTCGGGTAAAAGCCGGCGTCGCCATGTTTATGATCGGCAGCTCTTGCGATAAATCATTAGAAAAGCTATCTTATAAGGATCATAGCTGATGCGCGGGACTTCAATAGGGATGATGCCTATATCAAAAATAAATTATTTCTAACTGATTATTAAATAGAGGGTCTTCTTATATCCTAAAATTCACATCCTCGGTTAGTTTTAAGTTTGATAACCATTTTAAAATATAGATTAAAGAAAACATGTGCGTTAAAATTTGATGACGTCACTATTGTGAATTTCATACAACTTGCGTACTAGAAGCGCGTTTTTAAGTTTGATAAAGAGTTGCTGATTTGATTGAGTTGTCATCATCCCTATTCTTACGGGATATCGTTAATTTAGTAGCCTACGTCACTCTCTAGGTCCTCGACTATACCCATGCAAAAAAATCACGTCAAGACGTTGCTCTATTGCTTCGTGACTGAAGGACAAACCAAAAAACAAACGCACTTTCGCATTTATGTATAACTTTAGTATGATGTTAGTTCGGAGGAATACCCCGTTGGTCTAATAGCTTATTGGGCTGCGTTTGATGAAGTCTTTGGGTAGATTTCCGGGTCGCCACAAACATAGTTTGGTATTGGTTTTTTCTTACAAAAAATTCTCGGTATCAGCCAGCCAGAAGTTAGGAAGTTGAAGGTGTTTCATCCCGATGTTCGCAATAGCTCTCCGGTCGCGTCTGATTGTCGTCCCATGGGGCGATGAGAGCAAGGGTATACACCTATGTTACTCGTTGGACATTAATATCTTCGTGCTAATGGTTAATCTTATTTTATCAAAATAAGATTAACCATTTTAATTTTATTTTATCAAAATAAATAGCAATCTCACTCGAAATAGAAAAATAAATACGTTTTTTTTATAATCTATGAATCCTATTTCATTAGATAAATTCATAATTTCATTGATTCTTGGTTACTGTCATCATGCCTATTATACATTGATATTAGGCACACTCCTTGGCCGACATTAAAGTGATTTTAATGGGCGACTTCATAGACACAAACGGAAGAGGTTGGAGGAGGCCTTTACCCGAAAAGGGGCCCATATCTCCCATAAATATAATTAATTAATTTAAAAATATATAAATTTTATCCATATTAACAGTAACATAAACTCCGTATGTACTTACTAACAATTAGCATTTTAAGAATAAATTACTATGTTTCAACTAACAACTTCCAAATCATTGTAAATTAGTTTAATAAGGAGTATGGGAATAAATGGCTATTGACTGCCGTGGCTGAAATTCGGTCGGGACACTTAAAGTATAAGGTCCTCGATTCAAATCCCCAGGACCTCATAATTCGCTGCGTACGCTACGCAGCGAATTATGAGGTCTATCTTGCAATAAAAAAAAACCTAAGTTAAGTATCGCGCGTCCATGCGAGTAACTTTAGCAGTCAAGTTAAAAATTAATGTTAATAAGTCAAGTAGAAGAGACGTATTAAGGGTAATGCTTTTTGGCAGTTTCAGATCTTATCTCGGGTTCTGTGAAGCGTGGTGTTACATCAGAAGTGTACGGCGGTAACTTGATACCGCGTCTTGAGGATGTTTTATGAGATCCGCTCCATCTTACGGCCTGGGCATAATACACACGATTCCTAGAAAGTTATGGAAGGTTCTGTATCTTCTTGAGGAGTTCTTTGGTGAATGTAAGCACAACGTATATAGCAGTCCCTGGCTGCTTTAAGCGTATTAAAGCAGCCAGGGACTGCTTAAAGTTGCGACTGCATAGTGAACTACAGTCTCCTACGTACACACATACATGGAACCGCTCGAGCAGTTGCGACTGCTTCGGGCGGTTGGCAGCAGTTATCAATGGTAGCTTTAAGCTGTTGACTATGACTGCAAGAGCAGTCCGTGGATGACGATTTGAGCAGCAAAATTTTTATCAAATTAAACAGTATATTTGCATGGACATATAGGCTTTTCAGAGTCAGAGTTACTTACAGCGCCTGTGGTCCAAACGCGGACCATCTGATAGTAGAAACTTACATTAATTTTTCCCGATTAACTATCTGCAAAGAAAATTATAGCCATTGCTTTTTAAAATTGTACCTATTCGAATAAAATAGTAACCACTGAGTTTTATGCTTGCCTTTGTTACACTGATCAGCATTCCAAAATCGTTGGTAGAGTCAATACGAGCTGGTAGACTCGTTTCATAAGAACCTGTAAAGTATGAGTAATTGAGTAGTCTTATCAATGAGGGTGTTTTTCTGAATACAATAAAATATAATCAAGTTTCATGAGTTTTTGAAAAAGGAACTGCATTTCATTAATGTAACTTGCATTTACGGAATCCCGTGTTTATTTTTTTTTAACTTTATTAATAAAACTACTAAAATAGCCTGACATTCCACTAATTTCAAACTAATTTAGCAATAAAAAGAAGAGTCATTTGTTGCTCTTTGATGAAATTTCATGGCTCTGATTTCTCTTTACATCCTTGTATATATTGATTTATATTTATTTGGACAACCAAAACTTTTTACATTAAAAACCTTAAAAACTAGACACATATAATGACACTTGTTAAATGAACAATTTATCAAAGGTGCCACATCATTCACAAAAAAAATCTAAACTTATACAAAAAATAACAAAAATGATACAATTTAAAATTTAAGGAAAGAGAAAAAATAAAAATTATGAATAGTTGAGATAACTTAAGTCGACTTTGACAATCTTAACGTTTCTTTTTAAAATGTTGGCAGCGTATTATGAAAAACGTCTACCTCTGTACTAATGGAATTAATTATACATATGGCTTAAAATTGTTGTTGAGTTTAGTTCTAGCTCTGTCAACGATCCGTTGCTTCGTTGCGGCGTGATTGAAGGACAAACCAACAAACAAACACACTTTCGCATGTATAATGTTAGTATAATGATAGCGTTAAGTGTTTTCATATTTCTCGTTTCTGAACTTCAAAGTTTCTAGTATCTGTTTGCCCAACGCGTTCGGCGAGTTCCGGCCATCGTGTGATACGATCACCGTTACGATAACTAGGCCAGAAGACCGGTATAAAGCTACAAGGGGCATCATTTTAGCGAAATGTCATGGAATTGAGCCTATAGAAATGCATACCCCGAGCGCGTTGGACCATCGTATGCAAGGGGCATTATTTATGTCTAGAAATCGAGCCTAGGCTTCATGCCTGCTGGGTCCTTTAGTGTAATTGCTTGGCAGACGATATACTCTGGCACTTGGCAGCCCGTACAAGCAATATCTTCGAGTACGAGACTGTGCGACGCTTTTGTCTTTACTGTCCTTTTGTGACACAAATTTGGATTTGCTGGGTATTCAACGTTGAGTTATGAGTTGAATACCGATTCTAATGTTGCCCCTATTATGTTAATATTTTGCGTTGCTTAGTTTTAAGTTAAATCGTCCGAATACATTTCGATATAGGTTTAGGTGGCATGCGGGCGGTCTTAACATTATAGATAGAGTAATTATTATTATATTGGGGTATTAAGATCCCTTCGCATTAGTTTGTTTCGATTCTTTTTACCTCACGCACCATAAGTCTGTGCCACCTGAGGTTTCAAACGCCACTCTCTACACCAGGGATTCCCAAAGTGGTCGATACCCCTGGGAAACTGATATCGACCCCTAGGGGTCGCTTGGGGTCGATATCTGTTTCCCAGGGGTCGACATAAACGAAAACTTATTTCGGGGGTCGACGAGGTCTAAAAATCGACGACGAGGTTTAATGTTTTATTCGAAAAATAATTACCTACTTAACATATTTATACGTAATTTGTATTATTAATTACACTGTCAAATGATAATATCAAGTTTTCTCACTTAACCAACCGCAAAGTTTTTAAATTGGTAAGTATTTTGTATCAATAGGAAAAAAACTAGAGATGGAATTTTTAAAAGTAATTTGGCTATGAGAGTCTGAGGTATCAGTTCATTTTGGAAAAGGGGTCTCTTGTCCAAAATAATTTGTGAATCCCTGCTCTCCACTATTGCTGAACTTACTAATACAAGCTATAGCCGTGTTTGTAGGAGATAAGGAATTATTGTTTATGATCATGCCTACCATTCTTATAAAAAAATATGTATTTTCCAATTTGATTAATTCACACGTCGGAATTCATACTATGCCAACATTTCTGATTACATTTATTGTCATGTTTTACCGAAACACGTGTAAAGTAAACAAAGCAACGTTTGTAACACACGTCATCCCGTGGGAAAGGGCCCTGATATTCGGTATCTATGTTTCATACACATTTCAATGGCGCGGCCGGCTTCCGTCCCATAACTCGTGTATCCCATACAACCATACAAGGGACTCGTTACACATAAATTGTGTTTCGTATTCATTTGGAGGCTAGCCGCACATTGGCTACTATGTCGTGACTATTGATGCGACTGGGGAGGACATAATGTTTGGAAGCTGGCGTTAGTTACATTGTGAAAGTCCATAATTACACACAAATAATCAAAAGTAGTTATAAGATTATATAATTAAGTTGTAATAGAATAAGACAAAAGATTACCGACATTGTCTAACCGTTGGCTTCCTATTAAATAAAATAAAGTAAGATAAAACATAAATAACGTTACATAGCGCTTCGATACGCAAATCCTATAACTCTAGGCACGCGCGTACGCATTTTGTTTTAGCTGATGGCTTCCTACGTGGACACTCATTCATTATGACGTCTTCTCGGCTTCCGCGTATGTTACTTAGTACTTACAGACTGCAGTAGCCATGAATTGCGTCTACTATTATAATGAATTTATCATTTCGCAGTACCAAGTAACTGTAAGTAGAGACGTCTGTTTAGTGCAGTCCTCCACATATCGTAACGATGTGCGCCCAGTTTAATTGCTCGTACAATGCTTGGTTCTAAATCAAGCCCCTATGTTAGTATTCCCATTATCATTTTGTTATTGTTACTTTTGTTTGTGTTTCGGTCTAATGCGACTAGCTTGTAGTAAGTGAATGTGTTTATGGTAAATAGTAGTTTAAATAAATAAAATATCAAAGGACGAATCCGGGCTGTAGTAACTGGTATTGCATGCTTGACGCTTCTAGGCAGAGGTTTAGTCGTACATTATAGTGTAACTTTTGAGTTCCAAAGTACTGTGGACAGCGGTCTATGAAACTGAGAAATACTCGTAAAATTATGAAATAAAGTTGTTATGAATACCGTTTGTCGCTCACTGGTTCATACCATTTTGTTATTCCTAATCTATTTAATCTAGCTTGTATTGTCCTACGAGTTACGAGTAGACAAAGGCCCCCCTCTGATTTCTCCACAACGCTATTAAGTCAATTCCATGCCCCTTTGGAACACTTAATTGAAAATGTATCTAATTCATCACGCTAACGTCGTTTCGGCCTGCGCTTACTTACTTATTTTAGGGAGTCCAATTGATTTCCTTATGAAACCTTTCAACTTAAATTAGTTATTCGATTAAATACCAAACTTGACCTTACTTCATAGGATCATTTATATTGTAAGCTCTTCACGAGATAGATACCTACTACTAGCTGACGCCCGCGACTCCGCCTGCGTTGATTGAGGTTTTGTTACTTCCCGCGGGAACTCTTTAATTTTCCAGGATAAAAAGACTATGTGTTATTCCAGACTATAATCTATCTCTGTGCCAAATTTCATCCAGATCCGTTCAGCCGTTCTGGCGTGATTGGGTAACAAACATTCATCCATCCATCCAAACTTTCGCATTTATAATATTGTGACAAAACTGACAGCAAAACCTGCTAGCATTCAACCGTACCTATTACATACACTGTAGCCACAGATGTAGTACTAACAGATACCGCGCTAGGAACACGGCAGGCGCGCCAACAAAGCAAATACAAAACGAAAAGCAAATACAAATCTCATTTAGTTGGATGCGACGCGTCGAGAAGTTTCGACGTAACGTGTGTTTAAACAAGTTTCTCAAAATAATGCCTTCTTGTGTCTTGAAACACTGTAAAAATTGTTCCCAAAAATTAAAAAAGGATAATGGTGTTTCTTTTCATAGGTAAGAATTTATATTTTCATTCTGTAAGTTTTTTTTCCCTTTTTATTTAATTGCTGATGACTTGAAACACAAAACCTCAACGATATCTATCAGTGTTGCTAATTTACGTTGTAATATTTTCCCTTAAATTAAAGACGGTGTAAATGAGCTGTTAGTAGATAGTTTTTTTTTTGTGAAACAGCTACGCTGCCGGCGTATTTCGAGGTACGCCGATTAGCTTATAGGTACGCCAGCTGCTTTTGAGGTACGTCAGCTACTTTGATGGTACGTAGGCTACTTTTAAGGTACGCCAGCTTCTTTAGAGGTACGCCAGCTACTTTAGAGGTACGTAGGCTACTTTGGTGGTACGCAGGCTACTTTGCTGGTACGCAGGCTACTTTTAAGGTACGCCAGCTACTTTAGAGGTACGCAGGCTACTTTAGAGGTACGCAGGCTACTTTTAAGGTACGCCAGCTACTTTAGAGGTACGCAGGCTACTTTGGAGGTACGTAGGCTATTGAAACCGAAAACCGAAACAGATAGAGGCAAAACAGATTAAAAAAGCTGAAATGGACGTAGGTACAATAAGGCAGACTTATCGTACCTACAAAATAGCCTACGTACCACCAAAGTATCCTGCGTACCACCAAAGTAGCCTACGTACCACCAAAGTAGCCAGCGTACCTCCTAAGTAGCTGGCGTACCTCTAAAGTAGCCGGCGTACCTCTAAAGTAGCTGGCGTACCTTAAAAGTAGCCTACGTACCTCCAAAGTAGCCTGCGTACCTCTAAAGTAGCCGGCGTACCTCTTAAGTAGCTGACGTACCTTAAAAGTAGCCTACGTACCTCCAAAGTAGCCTGCGTACCTCTAAAGTAGCCGGCGTACCTCTTAAGTAGCTGACGTACCTTAAAAGTAGCCTACGTACCACCAAAGTAGCCTGCGTACCTCTAAAGTAGCCGGCGTACCTCTAAAGTAGCTGGCGTACCACCAAAATAGCCTACGTACCTCCTAAGTAGCCTGCGTACCTCTAAAGTAGCCGGCGTACCTCTAAAGTAGCTGACGTACCTTAAAAGTAGCCTACGTACCACCAAAGTAGCCTGCGTACCTCTAAAGTAGCCGGCGTACCTCTAAAGTAGCTGACGTACCTTAAAAGTAGCCTACGTACCACCAAAGTAGCCTGCGTACCTCTAAAGTAGCCGGCGTACCTCTAAAGTAGCTGGCGTACCACCAAAATAGCCTACGTACCTCCTAAGTAGCCTGCGTACCTCTAAAGTAGCTGGCGTACCTCTAAAGAAGCTGGCGAACCTTAAAAGTAGCCTACGTACCATCAAAGTAGCTGACGTACCTCAAAAGCAGCTGGCGTACCTACGTACTAGACGTGCGCGCCGCGCCGGCGCCGCCGCGCCGCGCCGCTTTCGGAACGCGCCGCCGCCGCCGAGATATTCTCTCGGCGCGCCGAAGATGGCCGAAGTGCGATATTAATCAAATTCAGCTGCTGCTGCTAATGCTAGTTCTAGCTCAGCCAATGATTCATTATTGGCAAAGTTGTCACGTAACCATAGTAGCAGCACCACATCCAACTCTAATATGATGAATATTGAAAGTAGTGAAGCTGACCAAGAGTGCTGGAGGTACTTGACAGCTGCTACTCCAAACGATGTCATGAATGAAGACATTTTACAGTATTGGAGGGGAAAAAAAGAAGCCTTTTCCCTTTTACGCGAACTTGCAAGGGCTATGCTAGCAATTCCAGCCACCAGCACACCTAGCGAATGAGTGTTTTCCATTGCAGGACTTACTGTTACTGCAAAAAGATCACGACTGAACCCAGGACGCGTGAATAAAATTATTTTTATTCATAACTAGCTGACCCGGCGAACTTCGTACCGCCTTAGTATGCAAAATTAAATGTATATTTTTCAATATTTCTGAGAGATTTTCTTAATATTTTTTTCCGTAAGAACCTTCTCCTAATAATAACAAATACAACAAAAAAAGAATTAGTGAAATCGGTCCAGCCATTCACGCGTGATGCCGTGACCAAGGAAAACGGGTTTCAATTTTATATATATAGATAGATAATAACGAGTCATGTAAAGAACACACAGTACAGTAGTTAGTAAGTGCCTAATAAAAGTTGTCATTCGGTCATACGCAATTATTTTTCTTAAATTTAGTAACTCAAAATACTCAAATAGGTACCTAACCTACTGCTGGATAGCTGCTAGAATTTTTTTTATTAAAAAAAATATCCACGCCGGCGCGGCGCCACCACGCCGACCCCGACAGGTCGGCGCGCCGCCGCTGGGTAACAGTAGCGCGGCGCGCACGTCTACTACGTACCACCAAAGTAGTCGGCGTATCTCTAAAGTAGTCGGCCTACCTCCAAAGTAGTCTCCGTACCTCCAATTTAACTGGCATATCTTGAAAGTATTCGACGTACCGCTAAATTACTCAGCGTAGCTCCAAAGTAGCCAGCGTACCACCACAGTAATATGCGAATCTCCTTTTCCAGGATACAAGCTATTCTCCTACCATATGTCGTTGAAATCGGTTAAGTAGTTAAGGTCTAAAGATAGAACAAACAATTAAAATTTCTTACATTAATTTGGCATTTTTTCATTAATGTGGCAACATTTCACGCACACTGATGCATGTGTCCAGACAGTGCTGTCACGCACACTAGAATAAATTTTGGCCGCACTGTCGTGTTCCGAGCGCGGTATCTGTTAGTACTACATCTGTGACTGTAGCAGTCACCCATCCTGGGTGGTAGGACAAGATTTAGGTATCTGTGTCTGTCTGGGTAATAAATAAGGTTATTGATATTCTCGTAAACCCCTATTATTATTATAGGTCCACTAGCCCTATTCTCAAAAATCTGAAACGATCACTGTTTCGATCTCAGTTGTTACAATTGGTTGGATTTGTGGTATTCTTGCTGCCACAATGATATTGGCCAAAAGCAAACAATGTTAGCCAATCATTGGTGATTGCGAACTTAGCACTGCAGCAATCGTTTTACCGTAATAGGACCTCGGGAATAGGGGTTGGTAACCCGTACACGTAACCAGACGTACCTATTTTGTAGTCTAGCAATCGTTTAAGTGGTTCTTACATTTATTATCCAGGTGAACAATAAAGAATCATTCATATCAAAGGATGGCTTCGTTAAAGGCGCGCGCACAATAACGATTACCAAGTACCCGTTTGATGACGCGCTCATGTTCTAAATGCTCTTGGCACACATCCAAGGACCGCACATCGTGGCCCTTTGTCTGTCTGTCTGCCTCTTTGTCTACCCCAGCTCACTGCCATAACTGCGTGCTTTGTTCCAATACAAGGGCTGCATCATGGATTATTTATCGCACGCATTGCAATGGTATTACCAAGTTACCACCCACTGCTTGCTGGATGATGATCTAAGTGTCCCACTTTTTGAATGCAATTGTAGGTACGATTAGATACGCAAAAAATGAAAATATTTTATATTATACGATTCAAGTTGAAGGACAAGCTTATCGAGCTTCATTTTTTCTTTTTTCGTTTCTTGGGAAAGTTAGAGTTCGCACAGTCTACCCTGTAGGTTCCGTCTGAGCCAGTTTTTTCAAGCAGTATATCCAGTCAGTATTCTGTAATTCACAATTAATCAAATTGTAAAAAGTGAAGAACCCTTGCTTATATGCAACCTAACGTGGATTTTTAGATGGTAAAATTATACGATATCAATTGACACTGAGTGAAAATAAATACTTAAGGATGATTAATTGACTTCTGGAGCTTATTTTTGTTACATCCATACTGCTAGTACTGAAGTAATTTCAGTAGCTAAAAGACATTTGAGCGGGTGGTCCGCTGCATCTGTCAATGATCAATGAACCAGCACCCTGAGAATGTAATAGCTCCAGCGTGTTCTATACGGCCAGATATTAAAAGCATAAGTGTTTTAATAATAATAAAACGTGTGAACACTTTAATGATACGGGGGGAGTTAGTAATAAACGTCCGGGTAATGTATTGCCGGAAATCGCGGGGCAATATTAAAACACCCCCACGCTTTCGGACAAAGAGTGGATTATCTGGACGTTCCCCTAGCAGTCATGGCCACCAGGGGTGCGTTTGTGAGGGTATTTAGGTTTGTTTATGTTAAATATACTATAGCATCGTGTTGGCCAGGGTTCGTGATTCTTTTAATCGTGATTGTCATATAGATACAATAGCAGTAATTATTGAAGTATTGTATTGCTGCAAAGAGTGTTAGCCAATCGGATTTGCGATCGTCGCCTGTAGCTGTACGGTGCTGATCAAATTGCCAGTTTGCCAATTTCAATTCCAATTGACGACCTCCGTGGCGCAGTGTGTAGCGCTGTTGCCTTAACGTGCGGAGGTCCCGGGTTCGATCCCCGGCAGGGTCAATTTAGGAATTTATAATTTCTGAATTTTCCCTGGTCTGGCTGGTGGGAAGCTTCGGCCGTGGCTAGTTACCACCCTACCGACAAAGACGTGCCGCCAAGCGATTTAGCGTTCCGGTACGTCCGGTTCAACACGGTTGAAACCGAAGGGGTGTGGGTTTAATATAACTGCCATGCCCCTAACAGGTTAGCCCGCTACTATCTTAGACTGCATCATCACTTACCATCAGGTGAGATCGCAGTCAAGGGCTAGCTTGTAGTGGATTAAAAAAGAAATTGTAGTGCTATTTCTTTATCCTAAAGATTCTGTGTCTTTCTTAATCCCCAAGGACATTATTAGAGTACTAATTGTAGTCAATTTAAGATAATTATTTTTAATGGTAGTCAGCACTTAATTGAAACTTATAGATATAGACGATTCGTTCATGGTCTCCATAAAAAAATAACCGGTTATTAAATGTCTAATTTGGCCCTAAAGTAATAATATATGTTATAAGTCTTATCCCCCTGCTATGTTCAGAAAACACAACTAGAATTAAATAACAACAAGAATTTAGTAAGAAACAAAATTCTATTCATTGAAAATTCGGCACTGTAACAGTTAAATTGGAGCTTTGAGCTTTGTTCCCATTTTATTTGAACTTTAATACAATAAAATAGTCATAACTATTCAAAAACTTCCTTGTAACCAACCAAACCAACCGCATGCTCTCGATATTCCTTTGATATTCGTTCCCCGCGCAACAAGTGCGGCTTAAAGGTTCAAAGCAATCGGTTTACCAATAGCTAGTGGTGCGCTTTGCATCCACTAAAGAGTATGGGCCCTGAATGGCCCCCTCGTTCTAAGGACTGCGTTCGAGCGGAATGGCCTTCAGTTGCCCTATAAGTACTGTAAAGTCTATGCCATAGCTGTGGCTTCGAATGACTCATTTTTCCCGCTGGAGTGTGTTAAAAAATACATATTGTAGGTTCATCATATCAAGAGTACAATTCTGTGAAAGCTACTGGTTTAGTAATAGCTGTAATTATGTGCTTTACATCTATGAGCCCCAAATGGTGCCCTCCTCCTGTTAACTCGAAGTGAGCTTAAAAGCTTTGTCAATCCTCCGTATAATTTTCTATTCGTTGGCGTTTGCTTATCATCATTCCATTGGTCTGTCTTCAGCCTTCTTCATCCAGCCGCTTTTGGCCTAGAGCTATATCACTCCGTCGCGTTGGATCGAAACTACACTTATTGGCTCCAACGGACATCGCTCCTTCGACAAGTATGGCCAGCAGGCCATGCAGCAAAGTAAAGGCACAGCAGCAAGCTGAAATGGAAATTAGGGATTACTGCTGCGTTTATTTCTATGGTACTTTCCTTGCACGTATGATTAACCGCTCTGGACCGCTGTGCATTTTTAAGGTACCTTTAAATCGCCCTTGTTCATGGCTGCATTGGAATTTGGAACACAAAGGCTTTCGGCTGTCCTTTGTCATGTCTGTGTAATCTGTCCGATGAATTGAGATATTCACCTGTTGATTTTCGCCAGCACACACATACTTTGCATTAAATGGCATTCCATACAAAGTGAAGGGCGGATCAATAAGACTTGGTTTTTAACTTAAATAAAAATAATATGTACCGACTTAATCGTTTTTTGAAAATAATATAAATTTAAACAATAATTAACGAAATACGTAGATACATAAAGAAATAAAATTCCCAGGTTTGAATATTGCCGGTTCCACAATTTTGATTGTTTATAAATAAATAAACTACTTGTTTTTAAATCTTAAATATAAGCGCCTTTTAAGTTTTGCGATGATCCACCTATAGAGGAACACGTCTACTTATTTTGTTATGCTCTAAAATATCTGAAATTCTCTCTCTATTAATAAATAAATCTCTCGGTAAATTTTGTGGACGTGTTAGGTAAGGGTAGTAAGGGTACTTGGTAGATTAGTTAATAAAAAGAGTAGGTACCTACAGTTTGTACCCCTAATCATACTCACGTAGATATTCGTGGGTTCTTAGGGTTTCCTTAAAATCAAAGTTACTCTCTGACTCCTACCAAAAGGGAACATTCCAACAAATGTGTTTGTAATTAGGAGAGTCATTACTCGAAGTGCGTATTGATTATTCCGGGAAAGCTACTAACATTAGTCACCCACGCCAGACCACAGACTACAGAAGACAAATCAATCCATAGGTACTATTCGTGCTGATGATCCATACTAATGTACTTTTATTATTATAAATTCGAAAGTGTGTCTGTCTGTCTACCTATGCTACGCTTTAACGGGCCATCTTTTCAACCAATTTTGATGAAATTTTATATGATGATAGATTGAATCCCGGGTAAGGAGTTCCCGCGGGAGTAAAAATCTTCATCAACGCGTACGACTTCGTACCTTTTATAAATGCTGAAGTCGGTCTGTCTGTCTCATTAATTCATAGTATTTCATAGCTGAAAGCCTAACTAGATGCTTAGAGTCTGGAATGAGGTGCTTGAATACTTCCGTAAACGCAGACTAGTTTTAATATATTCAAATTTGACAGATGTTGTATAGAAATTCTGTCAAATTTTTAAAATTTGTAGTTTGTAGATTAAGTTGGCGATTGTGAAATAGGGTGAATAGGAAATGATCATAATAATTAACAGATAGTAACTATAGAGCTGTCTCTTTTATTTCAAAAGCTAGCAGCTCCGTTGGACCTGTCTATCTATTACTTTTAGTCTGCGCTCCAGAAGTCCAGAGAGGAATACTGATAACTCGTTCCCAGACTTGGATATTTAGTAGTCTAGACTTTGAACGGCACCTAACTATGTAGTTCGAAAGATAAACTTTTACTTTAAAAGGATCTTGACCTATTTGATTTATTATCAGATATAAGGAGTTGACAACTAGGGAAATTGCGCGGATAATAAAATATCTATAAAACTAGATGTTGCCTGCGACTTCGTCCGCGTAGAATAAGTTTTTGGATTCCCACGGGAAAAAGTAGCCTGTGTCCTTCCCTGGGATGTTACCTACCTCTATAGTCTATACCTACAAAATTTCATCAAAATCGGTTGGAGCAAACAGACAGACAGATAGTCAGAAATACATTTCGCATTTATAATATCAGTATAGATTATGCATTTGGCTATAAACTAGCACCAATATGCGAGTAATTTTTATTCCTATGGCAGGTGTGAGCGATGGTCACTGTCATAGTGACCATCGCTCACCACTGGATCATTGAAATTATCAAACTTGAAATCTTTTAGCTCCTACGCTGGCATATCTAGAAATAGAATACTGCAATGGCTTTACAGTAGTCGCGTAGATAATAGGGCCCATAAACAAACCTAATAATCTGACCTTTGGTGTCGGTAGCGCCGTATTCAGCGTCTATTGTATAAGTGCTACCTTATTCTCCATTGGAGTAGGTAGAAAATGTTCTTCTATTCTATTCGATGGTTGTGGTCAAGGTCAGGGTCGGCTATGCGACATTGTGTTTATAATTTTCGACTGGTATTTCGGCCACAGGTATCTCTTCTTCTTTTATATTTTTGTTTTCACTACTAATAATAACGTGTATTCTATTGTACCACACTACCCTACACATCTTGTTCTATCCTCTCACCAAAGGTTGCCTGGTAGAGATTGCTCAGTAAGCAATAAGGCCGCCTTTGCATACCTAGTTTACCCGATTATAGTTAACTTTACTTTGTATTATTCTTTCTTGTGTGCAATAAAGTGTTTATCTATCTATCTATCTAATAATGAAGGACGAGTGGCCTAGTTGCGAGAACGCATATCAGTCGATTGCGATTGTTAAGAACGTTGACCCAAGTCGGTAACTGGATGGGTGCCCGAATGTGGAAGTCCGAATTTGGCCTTTTCGTTCCCTCCGTGCCTCGGAGAGCCGTCGGTCCCGGTTGTTACACTAACATCTGATAATAATCGTTAGTAACCTAAGAGTTGAAACAGTACTCTTTGTTTAGTCGTATGCGCGGAAGGACCTGCGAACCCACCACATTATTATCCCAAGAAATACCTGCCCTTATGTGATTAATGGAATGGGATCACGACCCTCAGCAATGAGGAATACGACGCAGAGAGGGACCAATAGTGATGCTATTTTGATTAGGTTGCCATTCAAAAATTCAATCGGTTTACTGACAATGATAAAAGCGCTGGTGAGAGCAAGTATTCGTTGAGAATGATATTAACCGAATTATTATTAAAAATAGAAACTTAACAGACAAAGCGCACTCTACATTTTAAGGGAATTGGAAACATTATTATTAATAATGGATATCCGATCAATGATTATGTTAACTATACAGGCAGAAGCTTACGTTTTAGCTATAAGGCACAGCGAAAGAGTCAGATTATATATCTATAAAATATCTGTCACCGTAAGATTATAAAATCCGTTAGATTATAATCTAACGGTTTCTATCCCGCTAGATTATAAACTGTCGAAAGATTGTGAACCGTTCAATGTTCTGAGTATTAATTTATGAAATATTTATTGTTTTTACGTTTTCTTGTCTCTTTCTTGTACAGTTCGCGCGCGAGTTGAATGCAGAGTAAATGTAAGTGTCACCATACATTTACTCTGCATTCAACTCGCGCGCGAACTATAGGTTAGGTTAGGGTTTGACATGAATATTCAGGTAGTGCCCGGCCTGCGTTTATATACCTAATATATTAAAATTTACCGAAAAATAACGCGTTAAATTGTAAGCAGTATGTTACGGTTCACAATCTGTCGAAAGTTTATAATCTATCGAGATAAAAAACGTTATATTATAATCTAACGGTTTTTACAATCTTACGGTGACATATCCAAGGGAATATCTCAATAATAAATATTAAATTAACTTTATAAGGATATGCATAGGTAATTATGTTTGTTCTGCATGTTAACTATATGGTTTTATTAGTGTCTATTTAAAATACGACATCAATATAAAACTGTTTTTATAGGTGCTAACTATGAGTAAATTTGCATATCGGTTTAACTTACAACAAATTATTATAGAGGTGTTGAGAAATTAGTATTGACTGCTACCAGTATTTCCATACTGAGTCGAGACGATTGTAAATATTATTGGTCATTATACCACGAATAGTTCTCTAATACATAATAAATAGGCTATGTCAAGTATATAATCAGATAGCATTACTAATAATTTTCTTGTTTTGTCCACAGGTAAGGAAATTATTCAGCATGATTCCTAGGCAAGGTTTTTAAGGTAAGCATAAAGTAACTTCATCGGGAACTCTTTGAAACCAAATTCGAATAATCTGATGAGTCGTTAAAACAGACAGACAAACATACGTTCGCGTCAATTTATTTAGTCAATATCAATTTGGTTGGTTTTAAGTTTGTTCTGAGGATGTGATGAAATAAAAAAAATATTGTTTTAGGAAAAGTGGCCTGTAACGTAGTTTCTAAAACAATATTTTTTTTGAAAGAAAGATAGAAAGAAATCTTTATTCAGGGAGACAAGACAAAAACAGACTTTATCTGAAGAAAAAAAATGGCGAGATGAGACTTGATCCCCAAAATGGTCTTCACTCAGCATGTGCTGTTAGGATACAGCGATATACCTGTTAGGATACAGCGCTGATCTTCCGTGAAGCCAGTATGCTTGGACGGCGACAAATATATATAGGAACATATTCATAAATAATAATATTAATAAAGATAAATAAATAAAATCTGTTGATATAGCCTATGATACAATATACTATATATAATATTTTAGGTAAACAATTTTTTTTTTTTTCATCACATCCTCAGAACAACTGTTACTAGCTGATGCCCGCGACTTCGTACGCGTGGATCGAGGTTTTGTGGTTCCCGCGGGAACTCTTTAATTTTCCGGGATAAAAAGTAGCCTATGTGTTATTCCAGACTATAATCTATCTCTGTGCCAAATTTCATCCAGATCCGTTCAGCCGTTGGGGCGTGATTGAGTAACAAACATCCATACCGACATCCATACATCCAAACTTTCGCATTTATAATATTAGTAAGATAAGATTTCAGGCCGATCCGTCCAGTGGTTTGAGACTTGAGTGTGCGTTGGTAGATCAGTCTGTTAGTCATTTAGTCACCTTTCCTTTTATATATTCAGTCTAATATATTATATTACTATGAAGACCACATGAAAAGAAACTATATTCTTATATTCTGCATTTTATTAATTAAATTTTATAGAGCGAAGACATTTAAATAATTCATTTAATGTTTTTATGTTTATATCTAACGGTTTCATTCATTTTGATTTGACTTTTATGCGATGTCCCAATACAAAAAGAGAAGGCTTGAGAACGTTTCTAACATAAAATGCCACTAAATGTTCTTAATTAAGTCTGTAGATTTATTTATGATGTCGATATGCAAAGTTTGGACGCTGTCTGTTTTCTTTCGTTTAATAATATCGTTTAAGTGGTACGGAAATAGGGATTTATGTAAAATACTAAATGATGCCGCCAAGAATTAAACCTAATCCGTGCCGACTTCGTCCGCATGGATTAGGTTTTATTATTCGCGAGGGAACTCCTTAATTTTCCGGAATAAAATTTCATCATAATCGGATGAAAAGATGGGCCGTGAACGTGTCGCAGACTGACAGACAGACGAGCGTACGGACAGACGGACAGAGAGAAAAAAAAGACACGTCATCTTCGCATTTATAATATTAATAAAGTATGGATATTGAAAAATGAAAAATTAAACACAAAACGAGTATTTTGTGAACTATTATTTTCACAATATCCTAAGGTTTTTAAATACCAATTTTCTTATCTCCAAGAGGACAATCAATATTTTGGCAATCTTTATAGTGTTTGTGTCGCAGGACAAAAAACATAATTTCTCATGATTACCTACAAGTTGACTGACCGGCAGTAGGACGTATTTTTTATCTTTTCTAACAGTATTTTATTGTCACTCCGCCATGCATAATTACTAAAAAGACAGGATGAGGTCATCCGTCGACCTTTAATCTTTATTGTTGCTAATCGACCGATTAATTGCTTCTAAAGTTCTAACAAAACGACCCCCAATTTGTAGATTTCATAATTTATTATCTGTGATACAATCTATAGACTGCTGTTGTATGATTATCTGTAACGTTATATCTTGTGCAATCTGTCAGTCAAGTTATTGTAACCAAATGTCAAGTACGTTGTATGCACATTCGATAAAATTTATGTACTTACTTAATTAAGTTTACAGAATGTTTGTACAGAAATAAATTCACATCGGATTAATGAATGCAGATCATGGCGCCTATTATTTTATTGTTTCATTTCTCTAGTCGTCTAGTCTTTAGTAGTTGCGTATGGAGCTTTAGTAATGATGACGATGCCCGCGACTTCGTCAGGATGGATTAAGTTTTTCAGGAAACTCCTTTACTTTCCAGGATAAAAAGCAGCCTATGGCCTTCCCCGGGATGTAGCCTACGTCGATACCAATTTTTTTCAAAATCGGTGGTTAATATAGCCCGTTAAAGCGCGAGTTCTAGCGCGTCTGGGATAACTGCCTAAAAATATACTTAACCAGTTTACATTAACAACATGTTACTGCTTCAACCGATGCAATTAATTTTTCGCTGAAAATATTAATTGAACCGGGCAGGTAATTAATTAATTAATGTTTGATACGCTATTATTACTTAAGCAATTAGGTCATTGTGCGCTAATACAGTTAATTGATTACCTTGTATTATTACGACTTATAACGGCCCGGTTCCATATAAACTCATTGAATAACTCCTGAAATATTTTTAAACTAGCTGATGCCGCGTGTTTTAAGTTTTTTTTGATTCCCGCGGGAACTCCTTAATTTACCGGGATAAAAAGTAGCCTTATATGCCACTCTCCAGGTACTCAGCTATACCCATGCCAAAAATCACGTCGATCCGTTTCTCCGTTGTGTGATTGAAGGACAAACCAACAAACCAACAAACAAACTGACTTTCGCATTTATAATATAAGTATGATTTGTGCTAACTACATGTAGGTTGTCTTTATTAAAAACTATATATTCCTCTCACATACTAGTTGAAACACTTTCATTAATTAAACTATTAGGACATACCTAGTAGATCTTTGCACGAACTTACTTTGTTATAATAAAGATTAAATGGCTATTGTATTATTCATTGTACAATAATGTTTTAACAAATTGCCTAAAAACATTTACTTAACGTTTGGGACGCCCTCTACCTTGAATTTAAGTCTTTTTGTTTGGGTGCACTACTATTTACACCGTCTCTACCAGTTTAGTACTGCTTAATCGACACTGAACTGAACCCTGAAACAAACCAGACCGCGTATACGTGTTCGTGAATGTTTCTGGACGTGTTCCAATCTTCCCGAGTAAGAAGTTCCTATAGATCCCGCTAGGTGGCATCGCAAGGTGTTGCGAAATTTTTGGACCATTTTCATATTTTTCTTACGAAATGTCGTTATTCTGGTCCCGTGGAAAGCCGATATGTGCCCAGCTGTCACTTTGCGGTGTAATAACACATAAAACATGCGGTTTCTAGACGTCATACTTTTGTCTGTATTTGTATCTCTTGACAAGGAGGCTTACTATAACCTGGATAGATGGCAGCTGTTGGGTAGGTATGTTTAACTATGGAAAGACCTTTTTCATAATTTTCCACCCATTGACGGCTCACTATTGAGCACGAGTTTCCTCTCGGAATGAGAAGGGTTTGGCCATAGTCCACCACGCTGGCCAAGTCCGGATTGACGGACTGCAGTGACTACACACACCTTCGAGAACATTATGAAGAACTCTCGAGCATGCAGGTTTCCTTACGTTGTTTTCCTTCACAGTTTGAAGCAAGTGAAATTTAATTACTTAAAACGCACGTAACTACGAAAAGTTAGAGGCGTCAGGCGCATGCCCGGGAATTGAACCCGCGACCCCGTATCCCCGATCCCGCGCAGTATACGAGTACGAAGGACACATGAAAATCTTTGCTTTGATATCGAATCTATCAATCGATATGCGCAATTCTTGCACACAATTGTTTGACATTGGAGAAATATTCGGCATTGGCCTAGGTCTCGATGGCTACGAATTGATCAAATTGATTACGAATACGATGATGCAATAGAATTAAATCTATCTATTATGAACTATACTAATATTATAAATGCGAAAGTTTGGATGTATGTTACTCAATCACGTCCCAACAGCTGAACGGGTATGTATGAAATTTGACACAGAGATAGATTATAGTCTGGAATAATACATAGGCTGCATTCACTTTTTATCCCGGAAAATTGAGTAGTTCCCGCGGGTACCAAAAAACCTTAATCCACGCGGACGGTGTCGCGGGCATCAGCTTGTACTCGTATGTCTATAAACTTAAGATGAATTAGATGATGAATTTAGGGTCGTAAAGCTCAAACCTATACTAAAAAAAGTACATTCTTTTTGACTAATGATACGACGCAGAAAGAGAAAGACATTTGAGTCAGTTAAGTCTACTGTGGAAACGTTTTGATGCATTAGGTCGTCTATGGCCCGCTTAACCGCTATATCCTTACTAGATATTTGGTTCACGAAAGCAATTATAGCTGATGCCCGCGACTTCGTCCGCGTGGAATAAGTTTTTTTGGTTTCTCGCGGGAACTCCTCAATTTTCCGGGAAAAAAGTAGCCTATGTCACTCTGCAGGACCTCAACTATACCCATGCCAAAAATCACGTCGATCCGTTGCTCCGTTGCGGCGTGATTGAAGGACAAACCAATAAACAAACACATTTTCGCATTTATATTATTATAGTATAGTATATAAGTATAGTATAGTATAGTATATAGTATATAAGACGCGAGAATGATAAATTGCTGTCACCACAAAACTGTATTACCGTGTACGTGGCTATAGTTACCACCCTACCGGCAAAAGACGTGCCGCCAAGCGATTTTAGTGTTCCGGTACGATACCGTGTAAAAAACTATTAGGGGTATGGGTTTAATATAACTGCTATACCCCTATCAGGTTAGCCCGCTACCATCTTAGACCGAATCATCACTTACCAGGTTAGATCGCAGTCAAGGGCTAACCCTCGCTCACTATGATCAGTGTAAGCCATTGACCAGTTTGTATGACGGATGAAGAATTTTACAAATGACACTAGGAGGTCCTGTAGCATTTGCATTTTGCAAGTTCAGAGTCACTTAGCGGGCGATTAAGGTATCTCTGATCAGAGAATGGGGCTGATTCTGTATATCACAATCTCTAAACTAAACTAAAAGGGCAGCTTTAAGTCTAGTTCTGTCCCTTTCCGTAGGAAGTATTATGAAAGGGTTAGCAATATTTGTAATGCTCTAATTTTAATTTAGTTTAGAGATTGTGCACTACAGAATCAGCCCCAATCTCTATTCAAATCAGAATTGAGAAGACCAATAAAAAGCTACAGTCACCGACTCTTAGCTTGACGAGATGCGAAGCTTAAGTGTTTGAGGGTATGCTAGATGTACCATAGCTCGCTATATCAAGAGAGATATATGTCCAGCTGTAGACGTTCATCAGTTGAGATGACAACATGCATTGCAATCCATGGTGCACCATGCACGTGCATATTAAATTGCATGAGTTTTTTTTAAATTCAGTACAAGTTAGCCCTTGGTAAGTGATGATGCAGTCTAAGATGGTAGCAGGCTAACCTGTTAGGGACCTACCCCTATTCGGTTTCGTACCTGAAAGCTACATCACTTGGCGGCACGTCTTTGCCGGAAGGGTGGTACCTAGCCACGGCCGAAGCATCCCAACAGGCCAGATCAGGAAAAATTCACTAATTATCAATTCCAAAATGGACCCTGCCGGGGATTGAACTCGGGACCTCCGCCCGTGCTCAACACTGCGCCGGGGAGGTCGTCAAAAGATGGATTGCAAGCTGAGTATCCATTTTTCCAATTTGTTAAGCAAACATAGTATATATACGTCGTTATTCTCTGCTCTATTACCTATGTCTAGGACATACGGCGAAGCCGGGGCGAGTTACTAGTCATTCTACTAAAACACTCAGGTTTTCGCCACTCTCGCACTCGCCCCCGTGTTTCAATGCTGCCCATAATTGATTCACATTTGGTCGGCCCGTGCCTGGCACTGTTCGTGGGAACGACACGCTTCACGGTCAAGGGAAACCATCGAATACATCATGTTTATTGTTGGCATACCTGGTACTAAAATATACCGAAATGTTTTGGGTTATTGTTGTTATGACAGAACGTTCATATATTCTCGACACGCCTCACCACCCGCCAACCAACATATATGAATGTAACAATACAATACGTTCTAACGACGACCAGTGTTGACACTGCGCCAGGGAGGTCGTCGTTGTCTTAACGTCCGCACGTTGTCGGATTCGATCCCCGGCAGGGTCAATTTATAATTTCTCAATTTTCCTTGATCTGGCCTGGTGGGAGATTTCGGCCGTGGCTACCACCCTAACGGCAAAGACGTGCCGATTAGAGGTATTAATATAACTGCTATACCCCTAGCAGATAAGCGCGCTCGGCGCTACCATGTTAGGCTTGTACGGGAGCAGGTGATATGGCTCGACCGTAACAAAGGATGATATCATCCACCGAGCGGGTGTTGTGCTCGGCGACCACTGGTCCGACCGTTCATCGTTGGAGGTCGTATATAGCGTAATTCAGAGAACGCTTCGTTAGCGTGAGTTAGGCTCTTCGTGTTCATCGTGCGCTACTAGTAATGCCATCTATTGGATTATGTGCGAACTGCTAAGACCGCTTCAGGCTGCATGATGCATCATCAATTACCATCAGGTGATATCGTAGTCAGGGGCCGACTTCTGGTGGATAAAAAATACACACACTGTGTAGATGCACGATGCGACGCCTACGAATGAGCCAGCTTCGTGGTCGTAGCACGAGATGATTATGAGATAGGTAGGTAAAAGTGTCTACAACTACTAAGAAATAGAGTTAATAAAGTTAAAGTTGTTTTGCCGAGTAATATACATATAAAAAAATACTAATAACCTGATAAGGGTAGATAAATGATCAAGTAACTACGTAAAAAATATATTATTTTAGGTAAATCCGAAAATAATCTGAATGCCTATATTTTGATAGTCATAAAACAAACTCAATGCTAACAAAACCGCAGTTGTAATCTAGATAAAACAATAACTTCGGAATAATTGTCTAGACTGAAATATGACTTTTTGCTATTTGCTTGCGTTCTATTTCGTCGGTAGAAGCGGGTAAGGTCAATCCAGAACAGTTCAATGTCAAACATTTCTTTGATAAATCCCATATATCAATATTCCGGCATTGGATATCAAAGCAATTTTTTTTATTTATTCAGCCTTCGCTACGGACGCTGCTGGCGGAAAATCGATACAACTGTGTATTACGCAGAGACATACTAAATTAAAATTTTCTACCCCACTCTTGAATTTTCCAGAGGGTTTACAAATATTTGATGAGTGTGGAAAATTTACGAGTTGAGCGCCCAGGTTAAATTCAGAACTCATCCACCTAAAATGGAGCACCGTTGCCCTTTCGCTTTTTAGGCGTTTTGATCAACTCAGGGAGACATTTTAGTTTATCGCATAGCATACATGGAAAATAAATAGTTGAAAGTGAAATCAGTTTATCGGCAGGGCACCGCCGATTTCCTCTCTCTCTCTCTCTCTCCTATGAGTTTTTTATACGGCGCGCCGTATATAAAACAGGGATATTTAAATTGCCTCTCTGAGGTAGCAATACATAACATGACTACTCCAATTCGCTAACCATAGTTACTTACCTCACGTTAACCCATTCAAAGGTAAATAAATTTAACGTATGAATTGTCATGATGATACCATTACAGCCCACTTACGTCACACTGCTGGGCACATGCCTCCACTCTCATAGGAGAGAGAGAGAGAGAGAGAAAATTAGAGCTTAGACCTACCACGTTGCTCCAATGCGGGTTGTCGGGTCATGAAACCCTCTGAAATAAAATCTAAGTTTTCTACTTAAGTAATCCTTCACTTTAAAGAAAACATTGAAAATTAGTAAATAAGTTCACCCGCAGGTCACCGGTGCGGTATGAAATCTCCAGGGTAGCGGTGCATATGATTACCCCAAATCGCGATCCATGCTTACCTGACGTTAGATTATTGAAAATGTAAAATTGGGATGTTGCCTGTGTCAAAAATAAATTATTATTTAGCGATCATTAAATAGAGGACCTGTCAAAAGACGTTAATTATCCACGTCCCAACTCCCTGTCAATTTTAGGTTTGATAACTATTTTAAACTATCGACTAAGTAAAAAAGTGCGTTGATTTTTGATGACTTCACAACACTTTCGTACAAAATCTCATACTAAACGCGCTTTGATGTTTGAATAAAGTTGCTGATTTGACTAGTTGTCAAATGCCCAATTGTAACGTGTCATGACGTTATCATCATGATATCAATATCATCTGAAATTGAGTCTGAGTTGGCAAATTAATCCCTCACATAATATTATGGAAACAAACCATTTACCAAAAAGAAAACGTTGAAAATGAAATCAGTATCACCCGCAGGTCACTGCCTTATGAAATCTCCGGGGTGGCGACGCATTTGATTACCCCAATTCCCTACCATGTTTACCTAACGTTAACCCATTGAGAAATAAAAAAAATGTTACGTGTTACTTGCTATTTCGATTGCATGTTGCATGTTACGACTAGTATATTACTTGTGATGTTAAAATTGCGCACCCCAATCCATATTTTCCATGTAAAAATGCCAGATGATGCCCGCGTTTTCGTCCGCGCTGATTGAGGTATTTGATTCCCGTGGGAACTCTTAATTAGGGGTACATAAAATATCTCAAGTTTATTGTTTGATGTTGATTCGTTCTGTTCATGAGAGATATCACTTATATACTAAGTTATTCGTAGGTTCGTTCTCAAGAGGAGTAGATACTTAGTTAAAATAAAATTAAAATGAAACATATTTTTGTTTACATAAAATATTCATTTTATTAATGTGAACATAAGAAATTGGAACTTAAACTATTGAAAACAATCATGGTAAGTAATATTTTTTTTTGCAAAATTAATAAGTAGGTAAGGTTTTAATTCTATTAAACCACTTATTGAATAGATTACATAGCTGCAAGTTTATATTTTTTTTATTTAGTGTAGATAAAATACACAATATATTTTATTACAAAATTAAAACTAAAAACCTTATTTCTAGGTAATAGGAATGAATATAATAAATAATTACCTACTCTATGTATTAAGTTATAGTTAAGCATATTTATTGTAATTTCTTTTATATTATATTTGGTAAAATATAAAGAATTACTTGTAATTATTTAGCCTAATATTGTATAATTCAGAACACTGTGATTATAATTATCATTGAAGTAAAAATAAATTTTACTCATTAAAATCGCGTATTTCTGTATAATATTAACACAAATTTTCACATGTTTCCTCAGAAAACATCTTGAAATTTGATTATAAAATATAATGTGAGCTTTACACAAAATAATATTTTGTCTGTAAAGTTTTATCTAAGTTGTTATTATATTTGCCTTAATTGCGTCATATGAACCAATGGAACTTAATCCAATACTTTGATAATGATGTTTAACTTAATATAAAAAAGCAACCGATTAATTACGGATTTAGATAAGTACTTTAGTAGTTTGATTATATTACAATACTATTTAAACTTCAGCTATTTATAAGCATACAATCTTATAAGAGTGAAGCCAACCTAAACTCTAAGATATAATATTATCACAACACACAAAGATATCACAAAATTCTTATAACATACCTATGGCAAGAAATGGCGTGTTAAAGTAAAAATTTTAAATTAATTTTTTTTTAATCCATTACAAGCTAGCCCTTGACTGCGATCTCACCTGATGGTAAGTGATGATGCAGTCTAATATGGTAGTGGGCTAACCTGTTAGGGGCATGGCAGTTATATTAAACCCATACCCCTTCGGTTTCTACACGGCATCGTACCGGAACGCTAAATCGCTTGGCGGCACGTCTTTGCCGGTAGGGTGGTAACTAGCCACGGCCGAAGCCTCCCACCAGGCCAGACCAGGGAAAATTCAGAAATTATAAATTCCCAAATTGACCCTGCCGGGGATCGAACCCAGGACCTCCGCACGTTAAGGCAACAGCGCTACACACTGCGCCACGGAGGTCGTCATGTCGTCGTCATTAACATTTTAATAAAATGATTCTACATAATATAGTAAACCGAAATTATTGAATTTAAAATAAACATGTTGTCGTCTTCAATATTTTACATTGTAAGTAACCGAATTCCATCAAAAGAGAATAGCTGATATTATAATATAAAAATGTACGTATATTATAAACAGGTTTAGGCTAAATTAGCATACTCATTAAAAGCTCTCTATTTTCACTTAACGAAATGTCAAGTACATTAACACGCCATAATTGCTTATGGATACATTTTAATTACGCTTGGCTATCAATATATAATGAGCGCTATCAATTTCATCTCAAATGAAAGTGACTGACGCTACCTTAGCCTAAAAGAAAATGCATTGATTTGAGCAACTAACCCCTTAAAATCTATCCGTATAAACTTTAACTCTTTGGTGAGAATATGTTCAGGATCTTGGTTTTGATGTTCAAAAGCGTGGTAATAGACCTCTTCGCTTTCTTCTTGGGTACTCTTTCTGGCCCCAAAAATGGTTCAGAGAAAGATTTCTGCAGTGAGTTCATTGTCATTTCGGACTCTTTCGCTGGCTGGTACTTGTACTCTTTTACGACCTTTTCTTCATTCGGGTCATACCTGTATAGAACCGAGTAAGTGCGCTTAACCTTTTTGAGAATGCGTGGAGTGCTCGCAGTTCTTTCGCTCTTGCAACGCTTGACTTTGTTCCTGCCATAGTAATCTTCATAATTGTCCGGGTCCACGTAAATGATCCGCTTTCCTAGAGCCTGTTCCCTTTCCTTCTTCAAGCTTTTCCACGAAGCAATAACCGATTCTCGACGGAAGGTCTTGTTGGGGTTGTGCCGGCTGATCACATAAGGTTGGTCCTCCAGGATGTTTGAAGTATCCTTCAACGGAGAACCCCGCGGGCTAGGGCTGTAGTCGATCTCGTAATCATCGCGCGAGATCTGAAAAAAAGAGAGAATCACCATCAGTTACTGCTTAGATATATCACTTTAATGCGGTGCATAAATAACTAGGTATTTTGTCGATCTTTAATCGCTGTCCCATAAACTACGGCGGATGAGAGATCTTGGGAAATATTTAAAGTACCCAATATCATAAATATCATACGTGACTGAGGGCTTTACGTGGCACGATGCGACGCTAGAACATAATGGGTGTCCCTTTCTGTTATATTGGCAATATTCACCTGCCTTTGTCTGATTTTTTAGTAGAGCCCTTCGCTCGGTGCCCACGTCTGACTCCACTTGTTAGACGAGCCATATATATGTTCGTAAGATGTTGGGAGTTTAGACTCTTGGAGTCTTGGCAAAGTTCGTAAACTAATCCCATGTGACAGTGAACTATCGGAAGTAGCTAATAGTAAAGAAAATCATAATTTGTAATAGTTAACTCCAAACAATTTTTCTTGAAAGCCGAGGTTAAGCTGACACAGCTGATATCAATAATATAAATAGTTTCACATCAGCAAAGGTTGAGCAATGATGCTCAGTTAGGATGCCCTTCAGAACCATGTTGTTTTATATTATTTTACTAAATTTTGTTGGTTGGTACTAAAAGCTTTCGTGTAATAAATAACAGTAACAGTAAAATTAGAAAAGTTTCAACATAATACAGGAATTCATTTGCTATTGTGCAACTGTGTTTTTATAGGTTTCTTGAAATTCAACAAAGTTATGGAGCAAGCACTCGAGTATTGGTTAAAGAATAGGTCGAATAAAAATAGAAGTTTTACTAGCAGTATTCCTCAGAATATGGTTTATTTAAACGTTAGAATAGTGTGGAGCTTCTACTCCATTGAGAAAATAGAACAGCTATAACTAATAACAAGTTTTCTTTATCCTTGGTAAAAATCTTCAATTACGATCCAAGCTAAAGTTAATTACTTACTTAAATTAAACGACCGAAGTTGTTGTGCAAATGAATTTACGTAACTTTGTGAAAAGATACTTTAAATAAGAATGCGTGTAATCTTCTGAATGTCAGTCCGACATTGAAAAACAGTTAAAATTCTCTATTTAATATTTAAATTCCTTATCTTTATTCAAAGTGTTTTTTATCTATCAAAGTAACCAGGTTACCGACGCAGACGTTTTTTAAGGCTTAGCCTGATTTCTCAATAAATTGATACACCTTGCACTAAGAGAATACATATTTCAAAGTCCGCCAATCTTGACACGACAAATGTTTCGCCAATCTGTTTTGACAGGCGGTGTTTTGTAACTTTATTTTAATGGTTCATGTGTAAAAAAACCCGCGTTGTACTGTCGCGAATTTGGGTCGCCAGAAAAAAATGGGTCACGTTAAATATAACCGCCCTACTACCGGCGTTAACTAACACGGCCTGAATTACTTAATTATTGCGTGTGATTATATCATTTTATGGTTTTACAGGCGGATGTTGTTGTGATTGTGTGAAGTAATAAATCTTATTTTTCTTTCAGGTAAACCTAATGCTGAATTTTCATCAACCGTAAGTCGCATGGACCATACTATTCTTGCGAATGTTTCGTGTCCCGTTTCATTTGCGCTATTTACTAAAATACGTATAGTATTTCTGTCTCGGCATGCATAGTTGGATGTTATTTGTGGCCGTTATTAAAAGCCGAAGGTGATAGTACTAAAAGGTGCACAGATATATTTGTCACGAGCTATTTTAGACAGAACATATATATTATGCTTCAAATCGTTTGCAACTGTGGTAGGGTCAAAAGAGCTTTTAATAGATGAGCAACTATTGCATTCAACTGTTTACAAATACATGCACATTCTACAATTTAGCGAACAATTTGCGTTTATTAAAAAATTACTATTATAATATTTATTAACGCAGTCCACGTTTCGATTTCTCTTAGCTCTAAGTCTAAATTTTGCAAGCGATTTGTCTGAAAAAAGTTTAACTTCCTTCGTATTAAGTAAAGCGGTTTTATTGATATTCAAGGCAATTCCGAATTTGTTTGTCTGTAGAATAGTTTACTAGTAAATTATATGCTTTATAAAACAATCGTACTTTACGGTGGATCCAGCGCGGCGGCGGGTTGAACGCATGTGTGGATCCAACATTGCCCGTGCACACTGTTCGATGGGAAAAAGTGTCTAGAAAACACCCTATTCAGTCTAGCCTTGAAGGAACAACTTCTATTTACGTGTAGATTTATTCATAGCATTCGTAGTTTGACTTCGTACATGGCACGGGGGTCTTATATCGCACTAAATATTGAAGAGAAAAGAAAATATTTATGTATGAGCAGTGGGTCAGTGTTATATCTCCCAAGACTAGTACACAACATACCTCATTATTATTGATATTCAATATGCGCGCAATCCACTGTTAGCTACTGGTTAGCTATAAGATAATTACTGAGTCAGCCGATCATATGTTCACTCTAGCTTACCGTTAAGTGATGTCTTACAAGTTGTGGATGAAGGATTGGTTACAAAGGATCCTAGTCCTTCTCAATTTATTTAATTTTTATTCTTTTTGTACAAAATACCTACGTTCATAAGAAATAAGTGGACAAAGGTGGAGCATATCTCTCAAACAGCTTCCCTGTGAGGAAGTAAAATTGTCTCTGTGAAATTGTCAATATTAATACTTAGCTTAGCTCGCAGTGGATACTGCACCGTTGGTATGCAAGCACGTGATGTACTGTATACTACATACGTCGCAAAACCGAACCTCCTCGGTCGTTCATTAAAGTTGTTTTCGGTGCTCATGGAGAAAAACCTACTTTAACGTACCGTTATGTGCGAACGCTGCAAAAAACATTGCTTCTATAGGGATGTCAGCTTTATAAATTCAATAAATTGAATTGAATTAATTTATAACATGTTTAAGGATATGGAAACCCTAGGCCTAAGCCCTACCCTTTATCCTGTCATAAAGGGGTCACGACTCACTACCCATATGTAGACGAAAAATGCCGTTATTACCTATGATAAACCATTTACGGTTTTGCATTTGTATTCCAACGATGTTGTAGCTAATAGTGATCATTAAAGTTTTGATAAGACCACTTTATTCTAAGACATTAGTGTCCTTAAAAATGGATCAACTATCACAATATACATCAGAACTATTCAAAGGCAAATCTGTATGTAAAAATTTGATGCTTTTTGAATTTGCCTCGGAAGTTTAAATCATTAATTAGTTGGCACCATAGTGAAGATATTTTATTTAAAAGTCCGCTATGCTTAAAATATTGTACAAAAATAAATATTGTGTAATGAAAAATTAGAAATTTAAAGTAAAACAAAATAACACATCTAGAGCAAATGTGGAAACAATTGAAAATATTGAACGTTTTAATTAATTTCTTGTACTGTCAACCCTAGTTAGATACGTTTTTTCCCAATTTACAGCTAGGTAGCACACGCTGTTTCATTTAGCAATGCATGAGATTCACCAGAAAATGTGGTGCTATTTTAATATTACTTAAAGGTCGTTTTTGCATTTTTGATGATTAAATATTTATTTAAGAATTAAAAATACTTAAATTATTTTCATATTCTTTTATGAATTTTACACTTTCTCGGTATAATTTGACTAAGTATGATGTTTATAAAGTGTTGGTATTCTCGTAGTTGTATTTTAGATCCAAAATACTAATCGCTCGTGCTGGTACTCTAAACTCGCCCTAAACACATTTAAAATAGACTCGAATGCCAGAGCTATTATTGGATAATTTGCTATTGATCGTACTATTATTGCCGTATTACTTCAAGTACGAAATATATATTTAGCTCAACCGAATTGAACGAAGGTTAATAACCGAATAGGTGACAAGATAATTATCAAAGCTTATTATTGAAAATAGTTATGACGCGTGTTAAATGCTGACTAACTGTTTAAGCCCACACAGTGTTTCTCCTACACCAAAAGTTTTTGATGAGTAATGTATCAAACTATTTTGTTTTAAATGTATAGTGTGTTCGCTACTCGTGTCTACATTACTTACTTAATAGTCTCATAAATATTTTAGAATATGATTTTAACAGCTGTGAATTGTAGCTCGTATGAATTGTAGTATCACAAACAAACACAAACAAAAAATTCACTGATTAAAAATTTAAAATAAATTTATAAGTGGCACTCAGGCAGTCTCTAGAATTCGATTGAAGTCGGCTTGTTTAAGTTGGATTACAATTTATATATAAACTATTTTATAAAAATATATAAAATTGTATTTTTGGTTACCCATGATTTTTGGAAGAATTTTTTTTTGTACATCGTACAGACATATTTTGTGGTATTTAGTTTTAGACAGCTGTCGAATGAATAAAGGTGCAGTTCCGGGTAATTAATGGGGCTGGTAAAAGACCATGCAATTTTTTCCCGTCTTGCAAATTTCAATAAGTCATTCTTCAGGTTTAGCTTTCTATAGCTTTATAAAGGTCGTCGTGCATTACTGCGTGACCTTTTTTAAAACACTTACTTAATATGCGTAAGCTTTTAAGATTTTTGTTCATTTATTTTTTGCTCGTAGTATGTAGAGCTAACTAGGATATTTTTTTTAATGTACGCTATAGTTACTCGTATGAGTAATGGTAGCACGTAATATTGTGCAAGGAGCAAATGTATAGACACGTTCTTATTCTTAAGTCCGGTTTATTGAACTTCTGTTATCGTAACATCATTTTAACATTCAGAAAAAATTACTCAGTAGGTATATTTAAATTAAAACCATGACTAATATTTCTACGCTAATTGAGCGGTGTTTATTGGCTGTTTTGACCATAGAGGTTGATAGGCACCGTTCGTTCTGGTTCACAGACCGATCTCTTGACATTGTGGCCAATTCTGTATAACATCTCTAAACTAAACTAAAATAACACCTGTAAACCTAGTTCTGTCCCTTTCTGCAGAGCGTATTATGAAAGGGTTAGCAATATTTTTAATTAATGCTTTAATTTTAGTTTAGAGATTGTGTACAACACAGTCAGCGCCATTGACTGCTAGAACTTATAGCTATGAGGACTAAGAAACCATATCCTGTATGAAAATATAACTTTTCCGGACTGTTTATAATGCGATACTAAAACTAAAGCTAGCTGTAACGTCGGTATTACCCAGATTTTAAGAAATGCGTTTTACAAACATATAAATAACTCTTCATATTACAAGCTATTTTCTTCATAGAGTAAGAACCTTTTAATAGTAAGATTTTGCAATATCTTAATCAACCTATACATATTATTTCAATACCAAATAAAAATATACACTACACCTATTATACATAACGATATTAAACTTTTTACTGCCTATTTTTATTGCCTGAGTTATTACTACTCCATGCATTCAGCATTAACTAAGGGTGACAGTTGACACAAATATCGGTATATATAATCCATCACCATATTCCATCGCGAAATATTACTTATAACTTATAAATGTATACCAATTACTTGTCGGGGTTATCCACACGATACAAAGACTGACACAAATATACATCGATAACAAAGGCTTACACAAATATCGATATATATCGATGATATAATCCATCAGCATTGTGCTAGAGGCTCAATTTTATACTGTCATCCATCAGTATCAGATCGAAGCTCTCGACTTTCGAAACTGAAAACCGGAATAACTAGCAATGACAGTTATTAGAGATTGTTACAGCACTAAACCGTCTTTATGTGTTAGGGTTGCTAAAGACTGCTTTAATTTTATTATTGACTAGATGATGCCCGCGATTTCGTCCGCGTGACTTCTTTTTTGTTTATTCCCGCGAGAACTTAATTTACCGGGAAAGTATGTCCTTCCCCGGGATGCAACGTATCACTATACCAAATTTCATCAAAATCCGTCGAGATAAACAATCAGACGAACAGACAGACACACTTTTACAATATTAAGTAGGTATGGATGTGGTATTTCTTCTACTTAGACAATATCTTATTGTAATTTCTTTTGAGAAATAGTTTAATCTTGTAAAACCCCTCGATAAAACTTATTTTGCGTCTCGAATTTCCTTCTCACTTAGCAGACTTTACTGCTGGGTCTTAGTGAACTGCCCGGCGGCGTAGAGTAAATACGAAGACGTATTAGTATATTGAAAATTGTTCTTTGTTTAAAACCATCAGTACAGTGTACATAATTTAAATCATTAGTAGGTGAATTCGTTTTTATTTCTATCATCACAGCCCTATAGAATGTGTAGGTACGAGTATGTCAAGTTTAAATTTAGCGGTGAAAGTATAATTTTTGCCACAACTTGAAATGCGACGATCGCAAAAACCCGATTGCAACTAACAAACTATGTTTTTGACAGTGTCAATTGACAAGTTCTGTATACGCTTTCTAAACTTGTACTAAAGTGGCCAAAAAGTGTTTTTAACTAGAAGTCTCTTTTGATGCGAGTTGCGAAATATTATTCGAAAGTTTTGCGATCGAAAGGCAAGTTGAATAAGATGTTCAATTGGGAGTTCAATAGAAGTTTCTTTATTTTTTATTCTTACGCGGTAACATCGTTTTTCGGCTAGAAATCGGAAATTACATGAAGTTCTACAACTCTTGTAAATACACTTTTTTTTGTTTTATATAAGCTGTACTAATATTCGTAGAAGTTTAGATCGTGCCCGCGACTTTTAGGCTGTTTTTAAGTGTTTATTAACTTTGATTTTCTTTGATTTTCTGGGATGCAAGCCGCCTCTAACAGATTTTGTGAAAAGTTAACTGGCACACAGAAATACATACCTCAGTGCGGATAGTATGGAAGTATAGATTAACATACATCCATACTTTAATATTATAAATGCGAAAGTGTGTCTGTCTGTCTGTCTGCCTGCTACGCTTTCACGGCCCATACGTTCAACCGATTTTGATGAAATTTGGTACAGGGATAGGTTGTATCCCGGGGAAGGACACTGGTTACTTTTTATCCTGGAAAATTAAGGAGTTCCCACGGGGACTAAAAAAAACTTAATCCACGCTGACGAAGTCGCAGGCATCATCTAGTTGTACATATACATTTTTACTATCTACTATAATATATATATACGACACATCAAGCCATATGTAACCCATAGTAAAAAAATGTTATAGCTGCCAGATGAACGATTTAGCGCAATAGTAATAACAATAAAAAGACGATAAACCAAATCCACGAGAGAATTAACCAATTTATAAAAACCACGGCAACCGCAGCATAGATTTATTGTACTGTTAAACTAAAGTCTGAAACACCCTCAACGTGCGAAAGAAGTACATCGCGACGGAAATGTGTCCAGTGTGGTCCCTAGATTTTTTATAACTACAAATAAATATGAGTAAACTAAGAAGTTGAGCCAAGATCACTTAATAACCCAAAACATTAGGAAGCTGAAGTGGCAATGGGCAGCCATTGATTTTCGTAGGGGCGATAGTCATAGCAATCGAAAAGATCAGAGGTGCAATCATGTAAGGATTGCCGATGAAATCGTTAAAGCTCGGCTTCAAAGTAAGATCAACCATATTAGCTTTAAATTAGAGCTCAATTTCGTGTATCCATTCTCATACGTTTAGACTTTAGGGTATCGTACAAACCTAAACGTATAAGAATGGATACACGAAATTGAGCTCTAATTCAATGCTGTCATGGTTTATTTTACTTTGAAGCTGAGCTTTAACGATTTCATAGGCAATCCTTACATGATTGCACCTCAAAAGCCCAATTGTTTAAGCAAATCGTACCATTTGACAGCTTAAAACGTATTACTCGAACTGCTTGAGGAGTTCATACATGCTTTTTGACTTGCAGGTATCTATGAAATCCTTAAACAGGTCGAATTATACGTTTGACAAACGATTACGATTTCCTTACACAATCGGGGCCGGGGGGCTGATACACGGTAAACAGATACAACCAGTATGGAAACTACCTAGAAACGTTCGAAACAGGCTCACTCACACAAATGTGCCCATCGAACATGCGATGACGCGGCACTCACTACTGACGGCACTGCGACGAGCGCTTGGGATTTCGTCGATGCGCACCTTTGTGTGAGTGAGCCTGTTTCGCACGTTTCTATCTAGTTTCCATACTGGTTGCATCTGTTTACGGTGGCTGATATCCTCGTAGGTACTAGTATTGTGAGACGCCAACACGATGGACCGACGATATAAAGAGGGTTACGGGAAGTGGCTAGATGAAGAAGAAGACGAGTGATGTCTATAGACTGCTGATGATGATGATGTTACATGCAATATGAAGTAGGACTGTCCGTCGGCGTCACGCGCTAGCTACAGTAGAATGTAATTCATACAATTATTGTATTACGAATCGTACATGCATATACGCGTGTTAAGTGTATCGTTCGTTCGGTTTCGTCGCGCATTGTGTCTGTTTCAGCCCTAACAGAAACACTAAAGCTGTCAAGGCTGCGTACGAGAAATAGATCTCGGAATGATTTCAAATGATCTCTATCAAACCGTTAAATCTGAACTTACGGCTGGAGCCAATCTGTATGAAAAATATGATGTCGTAATCAGTCAAGATTTAAGACAGCGGTGTTATTGTCTAAATAAATCGTGTTCGTCTTTGAGTTGGCCGACGAACTATTGTTAACCATCAAATCGGTTTACACTTGTTTTGTGAGAACTTTACCGAGTTATGTATTTTGTGAAAGATGTTTTCACACCTTTTTTCTTTTCGTTAAAAACGAAAGGAAAAAGCTATTAGAGATAACTGAAAATAAGCACAGTACAGTTACTTAGTGTATTTTGTAAATTCTACCGTATTATCATTAAACATCTTTCTCTTCCTATTTATCATATATATAATTCCAAAAAAAAAGTTCAATTTCGTTTTTGTGATTTTAATTTTTGTTTCTTTTTAGACTCTTGGATTTAAAATATTATTCAATACTCTCTGAAGTCCAAAGTTAATTTTCGTCGCTGTGACGCGGCTATACGACAACAGAATAGTGCCGCTAATCAGATCTCTCTCAACTTAGATTAATATCTCCATAGATGCCGATCTAGTAACCGTGAAACCGGTGCGGCAATGTCAAGAGCTTGCCACAAAAAGAGCTTTTAATGCCACATGCGAGAGAGGGCCGAGAGCACGCACGATTTGTGGTTCAATGACAGCAACTATAGGCCGGTTGCGCGCCTTTTAAGCGCATTTAAACCGGCTCCAGTTTACGCAACTCTGACAGACCGCAGACTGTTCCGTAATCCGTTTCCGAACCTCATTATTCTATGGTATATACTTCTAAGTATATGTGTATTGTGTAGGCTTAGGGCTTTCAAAATAGATATGGTTTTAATATGAGTTTATTGAATTTAGGCAACTAACTGCCGCACTGAGTGGCGTAATCATTACTTAAGGAACTCCTTCGTATAGGCTTAGGGCTTAAGGCTTTCAGAATGGATATGGTTTTAATATGAGTTCGCTTAATCGATACTTAAGGAACTCCTTAGCATAGATTTTGTATTGAAATATACTAAGGAGTTCCTTAAGTTATGATTAAGCGAATGCGGCTGTTAAGATAAAGTTTCGAATATTTTGTGGTTGGTAGTTGAGGTAGCTCTTAAGATTTGAAGCTCTAAAGTTTTTGTTAACTAATCGTAATTTATTATTTCAATTTATAACTGAATTTACTATTATAACTTACTGATGTGGTAAAATTTTTAATTGTTTCTATTTTATGAAATTTTGAATTTAGTAACTGACTTATCGTGTTTTCAAATTGATATAATTAAAGAGGAAACTAACTGAAATGACTTTAAACTTTTAAGTAGGTAACTAACTTCTAACTTATCACAGTTTTATCTAAAATTACAAAGGGCACTCATTTGGTAAATTAGTAACCCTGAATTCGATAGGGCGAACCCATTCATCACGGGCGCTTCACACGATAATTAACGAGTGTGTTAAACGTGCCGAGTTTTCAGTTTATAAGTCCTATGGGAACTTACCACGCTCTCCCAACTGCCACCCAAGATGGACTTGTCCAGCATTGTCGCACTTAGTTCTTTCACCAACATAAAAGAAACAGAATCACTTTAGTCTATGAAGGTTTTATGTCACGAATTACGAAACGGGATGCAGTAACGTTAGAAACGTAGCAATGTTTATATTACGATGTAGCACGCGATCTTAGTCACGTTGTCACACGGGAGCGCCGGGATTTGGCACGGTGTTCACACACTGAGCTTTCCTGTAAGACTGAAGGAGAAACCGTTTCAGCATCATATTTATAGGACGCGAAGCCGGGAGAGGGCGGGTTTCAGGAAGACGATGCGTTGTATTCCACTTAACACGTAGTCACACCTCCGTGTTTTAGACACGTTACAGTAATGGAGTTCGGGGAAGCCCGTCTAAATGCGTGCGAACAGGTGTGTATGCATCTAGCTTTACTTGCCTCGTTTTCACTTGATTGATTACTTTTTCAGCTTAAGTGGGAATGAGAAATAGGTTGCCTATTTGTATTCCTTGTTTCACATTTCACGATCCATTCAAGAACACAATACGTGAGCGGATTTCCTTTGAAAACGTCGAGGGATTTAGCGCTCTGCTACGATGTCGTGTAGAAGCCCATAAATTTTAAGAGTTTACGTTCGTTCCATTATGGACTTTACCATCGGAAATCGATCGAAAGTTTGGCTCCGCCTATGAATTTGACGACAATCCTCCCCATCCCTATTAGATTTACTATTTCAAGTAAATCAATCTTTGTATTCGTAACTGCTCTCTTCAAAAACCATAAGTTGTAATTAATTAGAGTAATATATAAATTACTAACTGATGCCCGCGACTTCGCTTGGATTGAGGTTTTATGGTTCCCGCGGGAACTCTTTAATTTTACGGGATAAAAAGTAGCCTCTGTGCTATTCTGGATGATCTATCCCTGTGCCAAACATCCAGATCCGTTCAGTCGTTGTGGCGTGATGGGGTAACAAACATCCATCCACACATCCATCCATCCTTTCGCGTTTATAATTGACCGAGCGAAGCGAAGGTCTCTGAGTCTACTTGGGTGAATTGGCACTTGTCCGTCCGTCCGTCCGTCCGTCCGTCTGTCAGAGCATTATAACTTCTGAATTACTGAACGCAATTACTTCAGCTTTAAATATAATATGTAAACCAATGGCCTCCCGCCGAATATGGCTTAAAAAATAATAAAAATCTTTATTTCAGGGGGGCTCTCATAGAAGCGAATGCGAAGTAAAATATTTTTTATAAAGTTACATAGGGTTGCGGTATATCATTTTAAAGATAATTAGGAATAGAGTCCAAAAATATTTTTTTTTAATTTTTCCCCCAAAATTGACGAAATGGGGGGCTTTCAAAGTGGTGATTTTCTAACGTCCAAAGATGACCTCAGAACTCTAAATTTTCTGAAAGGATGAGCCTGAAACTTGATCAATTATTTCAATTATATCCTGTACTTGAACAACAAATACTAAAATTAGATAAATATTGTAAGGAAACGGAATTATTTAATTTTTAATGAGCTTCAGTATTTTTAACAGAACTTCACATTTATGTCAATAGATGGCGCCGCGAGGTCTTAGTTCGGGGCGAACCACTAGTATTAGTATAGCTAAAGTTTATTTTTTACTCCAGACTTGAGAGCCTCGATTGGTGTCAAATAGCGCAGGACAGGCATGATTGGCAGCTTCTATTGTCGGAAACCAACTTCTGTCTCATGTATTGTACTACCTAACTTATTTCGTTTTATTTAGTTCTGGTCCCATTAACTCTTCCAAACAATAGTTAGATAGAGTCGGTTTGTAATGTTGTAATACGGGTAACGTGAACACAACTTTATAATATAGACCCCACCCCAAGTTAGGGAAGAGATTCGATAAGAGAGATCTTTGTAAGGGCATAACACCCAGATTCAATTCCCTAATCGTAAATCGGTTTCTTTATACTCATAAGGCGTCCGATAGACGATACGTTTGGCTGTCAGTATTATGACTAGCGGATAATTAAGAATTTATCATTGAAACATGATTAAATTGTATAATTTATGTGTAGTATGAAAATCTATACTAATATTATAAATGCGAAAGTTTGGATGTATGGATGTTTGTTAGGTACTCAATCATGCCCCAACGGCTGAACGGATCTGGATGAAATTTGGCACAGAGATAGATTATAGTCTGGAATAGCACATAGGCTACTTTTTATCCCGGACAATTAAGGAGTTCCCACGGGAACCAAAATTCTTAATTCACGCGGACGGAGTCGCGGGCATCAGCTAGAAAATAATAATTTATTTTCATACTATCCATACCAATATTATAAAGTAGGTATATTATATCGGTCTTACTGCCTTAGGCCTGTCTAAATTTAATGACAGCCTGACAGATATAATAAAAGTTAAGCAGCTTACATCCCGGACACAGACAGACAGATAAGAAAATCACAATCTTACACCACAAAATCACAAGCGAGTCCCTACGAGATTTTATAGGAAAACCTAAATCCACGCGGATCTGAATCCTGATCACAGACATCATGCTTTTTTTTGCGCTACATGTTAGCCCTTGATAACGATCTCACCTGATGGTAAGTGATGGTAACCTGTCAGGGTCAAGGCAGTTACAATGAACCCATACCCCTAATCGGTTTCTACACGACATCGTACCGTCTTTGCCGGAAGGGTGGTTATTTGCCACGGCCGCAGCCTCCCACCAGGCCAGACGAGGGAAAATTCAGAAAATATTAATTTCGCAAATTGACACTGCCGGGGATCGAACCGGGACCTCCGCACGAAAAGGAACAATTATCTGTTCCATCTATCGCGACTGAAGGAAATGATTGATGGCAGCACTCTTCGTCTAACGGACGCCTATCGCTAAGAATGTAAGGTCGTCAATCAATCAAATTAAAGAGCGCCGGCGTCATGTCGATACGTAAGGATTCGTAATGACTGTGTCAGTGGACAAGCTCCGCGTAATTGGAGCATCGACCCGGCGCCTAATTGTGTCACATTCGAGTCACACACTCACACGTAACGCGTCCGATACGTGTAAACTTAGCCTTCGATATTGTTTACGTTCCTTTTGTTTATATTCTTCCCCATTTTCGTCGACAGAAAAAAAAACCGACTGTGTCGATAAAATAGAAAATTACCTACTTACCAAAACAATCCAAATTACCGTCAATTGAAAATGATAAAATTCAGAGTCTGTAAAACCTTTTTTTTTTGTAATTATTATATGATTTTTTTGGCGCGTCGATGAAAATATGATTGATATGTGCACTTTATGGAGAATCATATTGTTAACCAAAAGTTTCTTTGTTCGATGATTGATGAAAATCAAAATCATGAAATGAGGCATGAAAACAACAAATAAACACACTTTTAGCATTTATGATATCAGTATATAGTATTGATGACCTGCACGTGCCACTATAGTCCGCGCGCGAGCTCTGAGGAATCCTAAATGTTTAATTAATGACCTAGAGTTGTTTAAAGTGCAAAACAATACTGCTATCGCAAAATTACACGCGTCAAGCCCGATACTAGTGCTGGGAGCGAGCTGGATATGGAGCGACGATCGGGGGTGGCGTACAGTCGTCGTTTCTTCAGACCTTATAGTTGGTGAAAATATAGTTAACCGATAAAAAGTTGACGTTAGTTGTCGATAAAATATCTTGAATCGACGCTCGCATTGATTTATACCTACTATCAATTGTTTTGCTCTTGTAACCTCGTGCAAAATCTAGTTTTTTTTAAATATTTAAACCTTCTTTGATTACCGTAGTATATTTTCTATGTCCTAGATAGCGGGACGTATACGAGTACAAACTAATAAATTAAAAGTTTCCACTGAAACTCGCTTTGAACTGTAATAATATAACTTTCGCAATGTTTATTTAACGAGTAGTAGGTATGTTATGTAAACTAATAATATTTATGCTTATATGCTATATTTATAATTAGGTATTTAGTATTATTTACCCTATGTACAACGTTTGTTGTATATTTTCAACTAATATTTGACAGAGAAATAAATAATTGATTAAGTCAGTAATTTAACTAAATAAATGAAATTGTGTTGTACCTACTGCTATTATTTTGGACTTTCGTGTTTTAGAATTATAATCCTTATATTAAGGAAGTCAAGGTATATGACATAAAACTGTTATTTTAAGTAATATTGCTTAAGTATTGCTTTAAGCGTCGGCAGTATGGCCCCAGCAGTCGACGAGTCATGCGACCGACGACGGACAATGGGGCTGATTCTGTATAACACAATCTCTAAACTAAACTAAAATGGCAGCTTTAAATCTAGTTCTGTCCCTTTCCGCAGGAAATATTATGAAAGGGTTAGCAATATTTGTAATGCTCTAATTTTAGTTAAGTTTAGAGATTGTGCACTACAGAATCAGCCCCAATGTGTCGCCGCATAATGCACATACCTATATATCAAAAATATGCGTATATATGTAACACTTCAGGGTGTCCCCTGGCTTGCAACTCGTTAACTCTAGCCAGCTGACGCAGGGAGTGGCGTCACACGGTCAGACCTTGCCGCGAGACCTAAATACATTATGCGCCTATTTAGAGACAACTGAAAGAATTAGGAAGCACTTTGATATCATTCATAATAAAACGTACACCTTGTCCAAATGCTAGAAATATGACCTTTATAGCTTCATTTACTGACGCAAATAATGATGGTCACTTTATGCGGTATGGATTGGAGTATCTTCTAGCATCCTATAGTTTATAAATAAATAAAATAAAATAAAATAAAAATAAAAATCATTTAATTCGACCATATAAAGATCATAAAATGTTGTTAGTAAGAAGCACACACAATAACCTAATGTTAGTAAATCTAAAAACTACCTAATCCTAAAACCTCATCTAAGACAGCCTTGATTTGTCAGCACGTGAACCTTATGACAATGGTTCAGGTACTGACAATCAAACCTGTCAGCAAATGCCCTCAGGATGCCATTGGAGCTAGCCCGAACCCTGCGCACCAGGGATGTGTTGTTGGGTGTGGTGTTATGATAATGGGCCCGGCAAACGTTGTCCTGCCCTGAACCTAGAACCCGATTGCAGCCCCACCTACCGGGTCTACTTGTGATTATAAACTATCCCGGGACCTCAGAGTAAAAATATTTAAGTGTATATTTTAACTCTATGCCCGGGACCCATTCAAACACACAATAAATTCCATCAGAATCGGTCCAGCCGTTCCGACGTTATGCGAGAACATAAATTTCGGCAATTGATTTTTATTTATATAGATATCGATGCACAGTATATTGCACTGAAGATATAATCTCTCAGAGTGTAAAAGTGCCTTTGGAAAGGATTTTTCTCAAATCTTCGTCGTCTTTGTCAACCGATAGCCAACGACGATAGACATAGGTCTCTGTTGTGACTTCCAGAAGCAGCTTGCTTGCAACTAGCTTGATATCTTCCATCAACTTAGTGGGGGTTTAGTTAAAATAGCCGCCGCGTAAGTTGAACTATGCACAGAAACACATTTCGGGTGTCATACGAAGTGCGGTATGAGGTGCGCCGCGAGGGGCCGCGCGTTATTGTCTGTTTGTTTAGATACGGTCGCCTTTGACTGCACCGCCTCGGCACGTGCCGCATTTTGTCAAAGGCACCGCCGTGGCATCAAACCTTGCCGCCTACGCCGTACAGATATAGGAGAATTTCGCATATTACATCGAACCGCCGTATATTCGTATTTTATTACAATATCCATAAGAATAAATTAAATAAACATTTAGTTAACAAACAGACTACACAAAAGCAGAATAATAAAATAAAAGCAAAACAATAAGTGTCTGCAGCCCCTGCGGGTGTACCGACACTATCAAACTGAACAGACTATACCATACCCCTCGCTCCCCGCGCATGCTCCGCTCGGCCCTATAGTACAATGTTATGTACACTATGTATGTAGACGACCGCCATTTTGGGTCAACTTACGGGGCGCGATTTATACTGCCAATACGCTGCTCTGTTAATTTTATTTCATTTTTATTCTATGTGAATGCCACAACTCGCGAGTCAAACCTTGCAAAACTTAGTAACTCAAAAAGCAACTTGCAAACGAATGCGAGACTATCTTTGTTTTGTTCGTCGATGAATCACACTCCCTTCGCCGGTGTGCACAAAAGGGTGATGCGTTCAAATAAAAGTAAGTTTCAGCCTATTTATGTCCCCCTTCCAAGTTCCAGCACAAAGGTCCCCTTCTGCCCTAATAAGATGAAATGTGTACAAGGTCGCACTGCATACGCCTGTGAAGTTTTTTTTGTCTTTTTTATTTGGATATCAAGTGTTTCATTATTTGCAGAGTATTCAAGTAAGTGTGTCTGTCTGCTACGCTTCCACGGCTCACCTGTTCAACAGATATTGATGAAATTTGGTACAGAAATAGGTTGTATTCCGGGGAACGACATAGGCTACTTTTTATCCCGGAAAATTGAGGAGTTCCTGCGGGAATCAAAAAAATATAGTAGACGGGGATGAAGTCACGGTCGTCATCTAGTTATTAATATAACCTCTCTCTGCTCTCTGCTCGACATTCTGTACTTTATCGATGTTTAGGCACTCGAAACTTCGACAATGTTTAAAACTTAATATGTAGATATAACAGACCCTAACACATTGGTTAAACACACTTGGCGAATTTGTATTTGGAGTTTGAGGATCGATTGTGCTTTCAGCGCTAGGCACAATGGTTTGAGGAATTGTGAGGGTTACCTATTAATTATTTATCATACGAAAAATTCGATTATCAAAATTACAACGTTGACGGGCACTCGCCGAGCGTAGCAATGTGTACTGGAGTCTTTACAATCGCCATACATCCAGTTTATGATCCTGATAAGAAGGCTCCGGGTCACTCAGCGGGTGATGGAGAGAGCTATGCTTGGAGTATCCCTGCTCAAGCTCAAGTGGCAATGGGCGGGGCACATAGTTCGTAGAACCGACAGGCGTTAGGGTCCCAAAGTGCTTAAATGGCGGCCTTGCACCGGGAAGCGCAGCGTTGGGCGACCCCCCACTAGGTGGACGGAGGATCTCAAGCGTGCAGCTGGGAGCCGCTGGAAACAAGCGGTACAAGACCGTGTTCTGTGGCGATTCGTGCAGGAGACCTTCGTCCTGCTGCGGACGTCTATAGGTTGAGACGACGACGATATCCAGTTTCTCCAGATAACTAATATACAGCTATTCGATCGTAACTATTTTTATGATAGGTTATAATAATTATTATGTAACACCAGAAAATCTAGGTTTGAATAACAAAAAATGTAGTAAATATAATCATAATACCTAATTCCAGTCACAATGAATGTTTCAACAAGCAATAAATGTATTGTGATTGAAAATAAAATATTGTTTTGTTAACGTCCATTAAAATGATGTTCATAATCTCCTTACAGCAACTGCTATTATTGCCGTTTCACATTATTCTAGTTGCTGGATGCAGTAACTTGTTGCAAGTTTTGTAGTTATTTCATAGGATAAGCCACGAGAAGCCAGCTTGATTATTTATATAGGCTAATTATAAATCTTTATAAATCTGTGTTCTAACTTCTGAGTCAAACCGCGTTCAAATCCACAATCATATTGAGAATAGACTGACAAATGTGCTTAAAACTGGATGATTTCAGTGAGCGTGGTGTATTGAAAGTAACTACTAACCAAGTCACCAAAGATTGCTCACATTATTTAGTTTTACATAAATCATTTTCATATTCTCATTCCAGCTGGTCGATTGCAGTAACCAATCACATCGTTCCATATTGCACCCGTAATAATTATTTATTGATGCAGATTTTCCGCAATCTACCCGCTTTATTGTTATAGCGATGGTTGCACTGGAAGGGTACTGGAATAATGTGAACCAGCCATTATGTAGCTACGCAAATACAGAAGACTTCTAAATAGGCTACGATGTGTTTTACTTTCGAAGCGTATTGTTGTACGTTATAAATTCATGCGGTTCATAAATAAAGCGTTGACTGAATCATTTCAGCAGTTACTAGAGCTTGAATAATAGCGATGCTATGGATGCTACTACCCTCCTTTCTTTGTCTTTGATGATTTCCTTGTAACTTGTTTATTAGCTTGTACTTCTGGTAGGTTTCAAAGGCGATTTTTTAATTGTAATATTTTACATCATTGAAATGACATACAAGCTAGTATGTATGACCATTTTATAACAAACTTTTTTCATGCAAAAAGCATATAGACCGTACGAGTTTTCGTTCACTGTCTATATTAATATTTAATCCGGATATTTGTTTTTTTGAGAATTTCCTACTTTCAATTTTTTGATTTTGCCTTTCTTTATTTAAAATCATAGTTTTTTTTAATAATATGAGATGGCTAATTTATAATTCTATCTTGATGAATCTACGTGAAACAGCATACAAATAATAGCTAACTAGTTAAGTAGCTGTATTAGCTAGGTTTTTATAGTACTTATATATTTTTTATTTTAGACTATTTTAAGCTTTATCTACAGTTCACGTCGATTTAGGTTTTACTGCCTACTTTAGGATCTTGTTCATGCTCCGTTTTAGATGCACTTGACTTGAATGCATTTGACGTCATTGCAATTTCAAATTTGAAGCTTTGCACAGTCCACCCAACAACATGGAGCTCATTGAAATATCATCTTTATTGCTTTAATGATATGGGGGTTCAAGCCTAGCAAATTACGTGTGGGGTAGACGGTAAGTCAATGACATCATATAAATTTGAGGTCGGAGCGGTTTATGACGGCCTATGCTATGGCTTGTTAACAATGTTAATGAAGATAAATTATTTTGGATGTAATGGCAGGATACAGTTGTGCATTATAATTAGTTTGAAATGTGTGCTATGAATAAAGCTTCAAATTCAAAGGTGAAAACCCATGAACGTTGTAACGGCTATTTACAAAACCGTCTGTAGGACTTAGGAGCTATTACTATCTGAATAATTGTAGCCACATTTATTATTTTTAAAGTTTATCTGCATTCACAGATTTAAATAAAAATTAATTAAGAGGATACATGGCATGAACGGGAAACTTTGAGAATAGGTATTGTACAATTATATTGCCGTCGCGCTGCTCCTCGAATACAATTCCATAACACCCGATAGGGACAACAGCAGCTTGGACCGATAATACCTATGAAAAGCAGTCGAATTCTTACTCTCGTATTTTTCTGTTTCCTCCTCCAAAACAGAACCGATTTTTAACCGACGTCCAAAAAAGGAGGAGGTTCTCAATTCGGCGCGTATTTTTTTTTTCAAGAATAATTTAAACAGGACTCAGGCTATGCCGGTATGTTTTTCTTTTTTGATTTTATCCGTCAAATTTATTTGCGGGATGTCTGATGATGGACCATGGAATGAACTGGGCCATTTTTTGCAACTTTTGAAGGTTCCTTGTTCTTAAAAATATTAATTTATTGAAAAAAGCAAAACATAGGAGCATGGCACGGGCACATATGGATTTTATGGTGTAAAAATATTTTCTCTATTGTAATTATTCACGGAGGAAACAGACAAATGTTTTTGTATGGAGAAACTGCCGGGAGAATTCCTCTTAAGAGTAGCCCATGTCACTTTAGCTGTCCAACTTGAGGCGGCGTCATTGAAGGAAAAACTAACTAACAACCAAACAAACCTACCTACTTTATTATTGTTTCTTAAAAATATAAAAATGTCTTATAATGTTATAATCTGAAAACGTACAAACTTCTCACATTCAATAAATCAATCAACTTTTATACTTCACAGCTGAAAATGACATAATGTTTCACAGATACTTGTGCCGCTTGTGAAATTACCTAATTGAATTTCCCAAATTCACATCCAGCTTCCAAATATATTTGATTATATACGATTTGTGTACGAGTAGATCGTCGCACGTACACAAATCTGACAGATACATTTCACCGTTGAAATGATACGCGTTGCTTATTCATAGTCATCAGAGAACACAAAGGAGGCGTGACTGTTTTCACGTCGGTTTTGTCTAACTCACAATCTCTTCTTCGTCGTCATCGTCGTGACGGTAGACGTCCACAGCTGTACATATAGGTGTCATTTCTCAGGTGTTGCCTGGACCCAGCAGCACCTTGCAGCTGGCTCTTTTTTTTAAATCCACTACAAGTTAGCCCTTGACTGCGATCTCACCTGATGGTAAGTGATGATGCAGTCTACGATGGTAGCGGGCTAACCTGTTAGGAGCATAGCAGTTAATTAAACCCATACCCCTATTCGGTCTCTACACAGCATCGTAGCGGAACGCTAAATCGCTTGGCGGCACGTCTTTGCCGGTAGGGTGGTAACTAGCCACGGCTGAAGCCTCCCACCAGTCCAGACCAGGGAAATTCAGAAATTATAAATTCCCAAATTAACCCTGCCGGGGATCGAACCCAGGACCTCCGCACGATAAGGCAACAGCGCTACACACTGCACCACGGAGGTCGTCGAAATCGTCGCTTGATATCGTCCGTCCACCTAGTGGAGGGCTTGCTAACGCTGCACTTTCGAACGTGACATCATCACTCCAGCACGATGAGACCCCAACGTTTCCGTGAACTTGGTGTCCCAACCATTGCCAATTCAGCTTTTCAAATCGCAATCCGTCAAGTTCTATCGATTTCCTTAGCCTTCCACGGATCTCATCATTTCTAATATGATCACGTGAAGAAACCCCGAGCTTTCAGCCAGGCTATATTATATCTAGCGGTTTAAGTTCGATTACCATGACACTATAGAAAATCTACTGTATTTCTCAGTAAACATTTCATACATGCCCACGTACATAAATATTTAAAATCCAATAGTCATAATATAATAAAGTGACTAAGCATTTGCGAATTTGTAACTTTCTTTAAAAGAAGCTTTAGGTGTTGGTTCGGAATGTATTAATATTAATATTAAGTAATTACTTAAATTAACATTAATTTTGCTTTTAACAATAACTTAAAGTAAAAAGGATTCCAATAGTCAGCAAAAGTAAAAAAGTTAAGTCAACAATAATCTATTTAGTTAAAGTTAATTCGCTTCTGTTTCGAATAAGGTATTATTTGGAGTTACAGCCCATTTACTTCAGCACGTACGTAAAATATGCTATATCGGTCCTTATTTCTAGCGCAAATCACTATTGCACAACTGAGTGATTATTTCGGCGAAGTTCAAAAGTAAATAAACGCATTGTATTTGCCAAATGCCCCGTGGCGTAGTGTAGTGTAAACTGTAGTAACTACATATAATTCGGGGTAACGTAATTACGAAATATTAACCGGAGTTGGACCAAATCCAGAGTCTTAGCATAACGATGGGAAAATTAAAGGCCTAGTCAGATAAAATGCGTAACAGAAAGCATTATCATACAATTGTAGCGTTATATCTTTGTACCTACTTGCTCATTATTAAAATCGGATGAAGCATTATATACTAATTTTATAACATTATGACCATCCATGGTATGCATAGACTTATTGTATGACTATGCATACAATGGGGTTGTGGGTAATTTGACTGTTGTCTAGCCTACTAAGCCTGACGTTATTTGTAATTTAATCAACATGATGTAATTTCAATGAGGTATTATAATACTAGAACGTACTTGTACTACCTATGTTATTTATATATTTAACCACACAAAAATTTGTACGTCAGGCTTGCCTAACTGGGATATGCTGCGGCTGTAATCATCATTTTAATATTATTCTGAAGAAAAAAACATTCATTCATTCATACCATCTAGCCTATGACTTACTCTATATATGTACTTAACTCATTTAGCTTCAATTTCTACTAAGCAGCAGCTCGAAATGCTAGCTGCGACTAGACTCTATTGCAAGACTCAATAATAAATGCCCGACAACAATGGCGAAAGCTTGTAGAGATTAGTAACATAATAAATAACTACTTTCCAGAGCGCCATGTTAGCAACGCAACATTTATTTCCGAAAAGTAAACATCTTCATTATATTCCTTGTTTTATGTCTCCCAGTGGCCGCTTTAATTCGCGGACGTCGAGCTTCGTGTGTGAATAGAGCTTTAGCGTAAAGATGGGAACATTTAAATCATTTGTGCGAAATTTTAGTGAGCCTGATTTACATGATCGTAAATCGTAACTGGTTTTATGGTTGTGGTACCATTTAATAGACGAAATGACAAACAATCGTACAACATACTTAATGTAGAACTGTAGACTTTAAGATACGACTTTTATATGGTAGTTTTTATTAATAGTGGATTTGGTAGTATATTTGTGCAGTGTTTTTAATGACTCAAATCTCATCTTTATGTAGGATTAAAGATCCCGTGGCTTATTTTAAGCGTATGTATAGATATTCTTCTGCAGCTTTTGGTGTTTCTATTTTGAGCAAAAGTTTTCGCAGAAGTTTTTTAAATGTTTAGACTAGCGCTTGGCTGCAATCAAACTTGCTGACAGCCCATTTACTAGTAATTCTAGATATTTGAGCTATTAATCGAGTTCTATTTAAAACTGAGATACAATGGTAAGTTCACCATCACCATAAGATTACACTGCATTTCTAGTTGACGCAACTTGCAAGCTATCCCCGGGCCAAGTTTCGTCAAAATCGGATATTTGGACGGGCCGTAAAAAGGTTACAGAGTAAGTACCTACACACTTTTGCATTTATAATGTAAGACGTAAGTACCTAGTAATGAATTTTAACTGAAGTTGACGACCTCCTTCCCATCCCCGGCAGGGTAAATTTGGGAATTTATATTTTTTTAATTTTCCCTGGTCTCGCCTGGTGGAAGACTTCGGCCCCTGGCTAGATTCCGGTGAGATTGCAATCTGGGGCTAACTTGTAGTGGATCAAAAAAAAAACTGAAGTTCGCGGTAGCACGTTTACCAACAGTTACGCGTATGTTTACGTGTAACTGAACCGATATAACCTGCCCGGATATTAAGAGACCGGTAGACTAAAATAACGGCCCAGTAACGCGAACAACTAACCGGAGGTTACATCTATTGTAAATATTACATCTTGCCGCTGTTTCAGACTTGTATATTTGTACATGAAAGAGTACAATTATTCGTTACTAACTCTACTTTTGCTACATGCTACACTTTCTTTCTTTCTTTTCTTGGTTATTGGGTTTCAGTAGTGGCAAAACTACACGAACTTTATTTTAATACTTCTTTGAAATGTCATAGTTTTCTTTTTAATTATCAGCAGTGCGATTGCGTAACTTCTGCATCAATCATTGTTACAGTATCAATTGTTATGATTGGCTGAATTTATGGTAGACATGCTGCGTCAATGGATTTTGTCCAATAGTGGAAGAGTGTTAACCAATCAGAGGTGATTGCTATCGTTACACTGTAGCTGTCTGTCATTTTTAGCCGGTCGCCCTGCAGGTCATCTGAATCGCAGACAATGTGAATGTTACATGTCAATTGTCAACACAAAATTGTATTGAAAATAACATAGATGACCTATCGGTATTCGGTATCTGCTTAAAGTTTAACTCACGTCACAACGATGTCACATTAAAGGAAAACTTTTAATACAAGTTTGCATAAGGTTCCCGGTAGGTAACCTTATACGTGTAACGGCCGGACCCTCGGGAAAACGGACAACTGCGCCAAGGAAGTCCCGAGTTCTAACTATTTAGTCCAAAATTTTTTACCGGTAAAAAATCTGGACATACATGATACATATTAATTATTATGCTGCCAGTGTGGCAAAGTAAACAATTTCCGGGGCGTACACTATTTGTTTACATTACAGGCTAGAAGTTCAAAGCGATTAGAATTGTGGAGTGACTCGAGAATAGTTGAATACTAACAGATAACGTTAACATATGCTGGCATATTAGTTAGTAAATTATCTGTTGCTAATTTTGTATCTATTAATAAGATGTAGTTAGTGCCAAGGTAAACTTCAGAACATGTTAGAGACTTTTTGTTGAGAGAAGCAGTCGTGTTCCCTATGAAGACATGACAGAACATATTTTTTACTGCAACGCTATGCTACAAAAAGCATGCCTTACATAGTTTTAGTTTGTCGCTAAACAACTTAGCCTCTAGAATTAACTTATAGTGAGTCAATAGTCTCTGTAATATCTGTATAATATTATAGTGTAATTTTTTCAGTATAAATGTGCTGAGAATTATGAATGAGGGAATTATATCAAATGAACTTTTTTCAAAGCTCTAAAATGCCAGATTGACGTTTACTTCAGCTCCTCATTTCATTCATTTATTATCATTGCTTTCATGTAAAACGGTCATAATATAATTACAGAGACATGAGGTCCCGTCAGGGCATTTTTTCTTTTTTACACTCTTACTCTCGAATCGCTCGTTTCGACACTTAAATATTTTATTCTTCAAACAATTTTAATTATCCTATGTCAAACGACTTTTGACCAAAGTGCTTGAATGGCGGCCTCGCACTGGGATGCGCAGCGTTGGATGACCTCAAGCGTGCAGCTGGGAGCCGCTGGAAACAAGCGGCACAAAGCCGTGCTCTGTGGCGATCCATGCAGGAGAACTTCGTCCAGCAGTGGACGTCTATAGGTTCAGACGACGACGAAACGACTTTTTGTCGCAGGACATGCCGCAAGTGTGTGACAGTGGTAAGTGGCAACAGACCATTGCGTTTACGGGCAAACGGTTCCCAAGCGATGCAGATTGTCTGCCGACTGGTGTGCTGACGTGCGAACTATAAATAATGTATTGACCTACTTGCTTAGATCCACTGTGACGTGCATGCACGAATTGTGGAGTGGGCGCTCTGAGGGCTTTCGCGTCACGAGTTAATGGAGTTAACGTCTCGCCCTTCTTTCCTAATGTCCCAGGCCCAGGGTTGATTGTGAAATTTCTCGCGTAATTAACGTCTATGCATCTTCATCATTCCTTATACAGCGAGTTTGGAATAGTCTCACGAGAGCTGATAGCTCGAGAGAGATAGATAGAAGTGAATAGGCATATCTTCTAGAATCAAGACAAAAACGTTCTATCTTAGGCCACTTATCACTTTTCTCCAGGTCATGTTTGTCCTTAGTCTAATGAACAAGTAATAATTTATCTGTGCATTTATACATTATTAGAATAGGATAGATATTCTTGCGTCGATATTAGTCTTGAACTGAAAATTTCATCGCTAAAAGCTTATAGTGGCTGCGGTTTCCAAGAATAATAAGTTAGGATTGGTCATTATGTCATAAATATAAAACATGGTCATGTCTGACTAGTTGTCACATAGTTATACCGCATCCATATAATAATAATATTCCACATGTAATTTCATATATCTCGTATAATTTCATGCAGCATCATTTCTATGAAATCTCCGTGGCTTAGAGCAAGTGTCACAACTCACATCAGATGAGCTGTGGCGGTGACCCATATCGCTGTGACCGTCCCCAATAAGTTCTCAGAACTGTGTCATGATGGTCCCTCTATAGTGGGAATCGCAAGTAATTATGCTGCCCATTAGGAAAGGGCGCACTTGGCCGTCTACGTGGGTAGCCTTAGAATAAGATACCGGATGAGTGATATAGCAATTAATAACGGTCCAGAAACAGGTTTCAATTCATAAATTTTTTTTCTATGTCGTGGACATTAGGTTTTCTTCTTCTTCGGCTTTATAAAGCCTTTCTTAACCCATTGGTGGACATAGGTCTCCTTATTTACATCCGCCATTTCTTGTGTTGTCCGCTCATGTGTTGGATAGGTCCAAGATTTCCCGCAAACATGGTCATTGTATAGGGCCCATGGGACGGGACCTATCTATCTAAGTACCTCGTTTAGATTTCCGGGCACTTTTGATGCAAAATATTATATTTTATTGTGCTTTCTTGTAAGTGGTCAATACATTTAGCAAGTTTTTTTTAAAAATAGGATAATATTACTTTTTAATGTATTAGTGTAAGTGAACTTAAAAATAAAATAACATCAATGCGATACGATAACTGTATCTAACTAGACCAATTTTATTATTTCGATGGGTCGAAATTCTTGATTTTGTCCCGACACGATATCATTCTTGATCACTTCAAAGTCGAGAAAAACGGTGTTAATCTATACTTAATATTATAAAGAGGTAAAGTTTGTGAGGTTGTAGGGGGTAATCTCTGGATGTGCTGAACCGATTTAGAAAATTCTGGTACCACTAAAAAGCCACATTATTTGTGAGTGTCATAGACTATAATATTTACCCGAAAAAAAGCTTATGTCACGCGGACGAAGTCGTGGGCACCTGCTAGTACTTATGTAATAGGCTTGCAATCAAATAGAAAATTTTGAGAGCGAGAGTGACCCATATCGCTAACGTCTTGTGCGATGAACTTCCCTGATAAGTTCGGCGAACTGTGCCATGATCGCGCGTTCTAGTGGGAATCGCAAGTGATTAAGACATAATTACCGTGCGTATTATGTTGTAGCGTGAAACGCTAAATGTTTGTATAGGTGACTTGACTTAGATATGTCAATTTCTATGAAGAACATGGAATTGGCGGTACGCCTTTGCCGGTAGGCTGGTAGCTGGTGACTAGCCACGGCCAAAGCCTAGAACAGAGAAAATTCAGAAATTATAAATTCCCAAATTGACTCTGCACGGGATCGAACCCGGGACCTCCCACGTTAAGGCAACAGTGCTCAACACTGCGCCAGGGAGGTTAATATCGTATATTTACTAGTTTAAAGTTGTACTTAACTTGTCCAACTAAATTACGTTATTACTTCAAACTTTTATTTGAGGTATTACTTGACAGTACTTATGTTTGCTGATGCTGCTGCATTCGAATTTATCCGCGTAGATTTAGGATGAGAATAGCTCTATGTACCTACTAAGTTCACCTAAATTAGGTACGATAAAGACTTTTAAAAAAAGAAAAGAACTTATTTTAGTATTAAGATAAAATTGAAAATTATATTGTAAAACTAACGTACTCTTAGCTATTCTGTTTTAATATAGCTTTTATTTTACAATTACAGATAAAACAAAAAATAAGTTAAAAACACAAGCTTTTTGGGTTTTCACATTTATTAATTATTCGGGCGCTTTCTAGATTAAAAGTACAAATATATATTTTATTTTTTCGTTTCTTACATAGTAAGCAAATATTATGTATATATATATTTAATATTGTTTTATTTTTTAATGTTTATTATTTGTTTATGTATTAATATGTAGCTATTTGAGTGTATTTTCCTTATTTTTTCCTATTCCTAAGGATGCGTGGTAGAGATCGCTAGTAAGCGATAAGGCCGCCTTTTGTATCGTCTGTGTTTTTTTCTTCTTTTTGTTTTTATTTCATTTTTATGGTGGTACAAATAAAGAGTATAAAATAAATATGATGGTACGCAATACATATTAAACCTGCACGTGCTTCCACTTGGGGCACGTAGTTAGTGCGTATCAAAAATGCTTTTCATATTATAATCCCTTTTAGATTACACCGCGTGAATGGTTAATGTATTTCTGAAGTGGTCTTTGAAATTGTTTAAAATTCAATCTGCATTTTTCTATTCGATTTTTTTACCTAAGTATCCGTACTAATTTTGTTTGGTTATTGGTTTATCCTTTAATTATTATGCCGTAGCAGAGAAATGGAACGACGTGATTTTTTGCATGGCTACTAAAGGCTATTTGTATGGTCTGTGGGCTATAGTTAAGGTTTAATCCAGGAAAATCGAACGTTTCCCGCCACCTAGTTGTGGATTTAAGTAGTCTATTCTACGTTTTTTTTGGAACAAAGTTTCTTATGGACGACGCGGAGGGGTACCCTAGCCGGCAAAAAATGTCCGTAAAGAAAATGCGTGGAGAAAGATTTTTAAGTATAGTTTATTTTCAATTATTAGTTAATCGGATATTTTTCTTACTCGGATCATAAGCAACATAATTTGTACATCGTTCACCAATCGCAATAAATAATAAAAATATATTGAACTATCGGATGCCCGCGACCTTGTCCGCGTGGTTGAGGTTTTTTGGTTCCCGCGGGAACTTTTTAATTTTACGGAATAAAAAGTAGCTTATAAATGTGTTTTCCAGACTATAATCTATCTCTCTGCCAAATTTCATCCAGATCCGTTTAGCCGTTCTGGCGTGATTGAGTAACAAACATCCATACATCCATCCATCCATACATACATTCATTCAAACTTTTGCATTTATAATATTATATTATATAGTTTAGTATTATAGTATAGATAAGGTTTTATAAACTAATATGTGAATTATGGATAATTTTAGCACTTAGTTGTGGTGTGGTGGTTGTGAATGGTGTTCACGTACATATAGTATAGTCACTGCCTCCGGACTTTCAGATAGGGTGACCACATTACTAAATAACCGTAAGTAACAATAACGGCAAGTCAACATATACCTTATCTTACGTCAAAAGTACAATAATGTAAACTATGTATAGGTATATTATCGTGGTGTGCTATTATATTCTCCAAAATGGCGTATATTTTAGCCAATATATAGTGGAAATATATGAATCTATCGGAAATTCTATTGTCACATTGTAGATGTCAAGTGTTAATGATTCCTATCATTTCATTTCAAACGATTGTATGATAGCTGTGTGGGTGTCAATTTAGGTGTTATAAATTTCTCATTTATTATCTTTATAAACTGCTCTTTCAAGTAAACTGAATAAAAGTTTATTTATATTATCACTAGATGATGCCCGCGACTTCGTCCGCGTGGATTAAGTTTTTTTAATACCTCCGGGAACTCCTTAATATTCCGGTATAAAAAGTAGCCAATGTCCTTCCCCGGGATACAAACTATCCCTGTACCAAATTTCATCAAAATTGATTTTTACCTACATTGGACAAGAGATTGTAACCATATTATATGTACCTCAATTCTATTTTCTCTATTCTATTTTCTTATTGTTTCTGTTTATTTATTAATTTTTTATTGTTAGTAGTAAATCAAAATTTTAGTGTTATATTTTAGCATATATATTATTTTATATTTTCTGTATAACATATATAATTTAGATAAGTTTGTTACATTGTGTCGCCTTCATTTTCAGAATTTTAAATTGTTAACCCGTGGATGGTGTGGTGTATTGCACATTTGTTTTATTTATTTTGTTTCTGTTTAGATAATAATATTCAATGTGTAATTGTTTATCGTCCCTAATAAATAAAAATAAAATAAAATCGGTTGACCGGATGGACCGTGAAAGCGTAGGAGACAGACAGACACAATTTCGCATTTATAATATTATTATATCGATTAGAATTGTTTTTGTTGACGATCAAAAAGTGTTTAGTGTGAATTTTGACTTGAATTTCTAGGGTCCTAGAAGTATGCAGTTGACTCTATACTTCTAGGATTATCCTATGATATCCATTATTCATGGCGGTCCTACTCTGAGCGCAATCTCGTGCTATTGTCACGCTCTCTTCTCGCCAGTTTCCAATTAACGTGTTTAATAGTAATGGTGAACCGCGGTTGTTTCTGAATACTACACTTTTTCTTTTTTTGCACATGATTTTCGAAAAGATTTCGAGTTTCTAATCATAAGTGGTAACATAAGCTACACAGGTAGGTAGAGTATGTTCTATTGTCATCAACTGGTCTTTGTATAGACATACATGGATAGAGTTAGTGGTGTGCGCAGTATTCGGAGCTAGGGTAGACATTGGTATGGTAGATATATACCTATTTTCAGGCAGGGCATGATAAAAAATAAGCATTGAGCTTCATTAACTAGGGCAATGCTTTTATGCCTCTATGTCGTGCACGCCACTGGATTGATTGCAGGGTAACTAATAGCCCCAAGTAAAAGCTCCTAGCAGGATCTAGATTCTCTACCTATGATTTAAACAAGAACCCTGAAATTCCCTGAGTTCCCCACGGAATTTTAAAAGCGGACGAAATCGCGGGCATCATCTAGTTCTGTATAATAAGAACGAAACGTATACAACCGTTTTTTTACAATTACAACTATTTATGCACTAGTCAGAATCGTACCGAAGAAGAACTAAGCGTTCAAAGGCAGCTTTTTCCGAGAAGCTTGTTATACAATAAGAAAAACTTCGTACAAGACGTTTCTTTTGGCAAAAGACGTTGTTAAGCTGTAAGTTCACCGGCCACGTATGAGTCCTAAACCTCTTTGAGTTAAAAACATTGCTTATAGATATCTAAGTCGCACCGTCGAGATTTGATGATCTTAGTAGTGAAATCTAATTACAAATAATATGCTAGAAGTCAGGTATTCAGGAAATGTAAAACGGTTTCACAATCATTATAAAGAAAGGCAATACAACTACAAGACAATACAACACAATGCCATGCCCCTAACAGGTTAGCCCGTTACCATCTTAGACTGCATCATCACTTACCTTCAGGTGAGATCGCAGTCAAAGGCTAACTTGTAGTGGCTTAAAAAAAACATCGCCCCGAGACCAGTCGTCTGGTGGAACTCCCTAAACTCCTTTGTGGGATATTCTTATGAAAGGACTCACATCTTAAGTTTTACACTCGCCCTTTTTACGCTGTACGTAATTATGTCTATCATTCTATTTAGTTCTATAAATGAACCATTTATTTAAGTAGAGCGCTGTCGCCTAAAACACAGGTCTATACCTATGTTAGAGGGACAGTTGGTTTTCTGTAAATTTAGAATTTTAAATTTAGAATATTATATAAGTGTTTCCTTGTATAATGTAGAAATTATTTGTATTTGTAACTTATGTTTCTTTGGACCAATAAACAATTTCTTTATCCTTAAAAATGTAGATTGTCATGAATATTAGAAGCTTGATTAACGGAACTCTTTACGTGCATTCTTAAAAATTTCTAATAATACCGTGAACCCTAACCTTTATATTGAGATGTGATACAAAGAAGTGAACAGGAAAATGGTTTTCCCAGAGTTTTTCACGTGTATTTTATAAATAAAAATAATCAATTATTGCAAAAGCTTTCTATGTAACAAAGGCGTTACTTTTATTCAACTCGTAAGGTTAAAAATATCTAGTCTCATTTCAACGCATGGAAGTCCACTGCTGGTCATATATTATGTCCCTTTTAGGAGTTAGGTCTTATAGGTTTGTGCCGACTCGTTTGATGTTGTTTGTTTACCTAATCGAGGGAACAGTAAGAGAAGAAAGTGTTTAAAGTGATTTGGCCGTTATATTATTTGATATTATTATTGTAAGGCTATTATAATATAGATTAATAATAATTAATGACTATTAGATGCTAGGTTTTCCAGTCAGTTTTGCCACAGTCACTGCTGTGAATGACATCCAACGACAGGACTTTTGTTATGGACAATATTATATCTGTACTCTACAAAATTGACTAAATCAGTATCTATCGTGGATCTAAGATATTATTTTTAAGAAATAAAATATAGTTTATTATCCTTAATCTTTCCTTAATTATAATATTATAAACGCGAAAGATTGTAAGTATGATGGATGTATGGATGTTTGTTACTCTTTCGCTCGTTTCTGGACGATTCTGAATGAAATTTGGCAGGGATAGATTATAGTCTGGAATAACACATAGGCTACTTTTTATCCCGGAAAGTTAGAGTTCCAAAAAACCTCAATCCACGCGGGCATCAGCTAGTTTAAATATAATTTCCAAAAAATACGATTTACCAAAAAAATGGTCATCCAGGTATCCATACATAATACACAAAGCTTTATATCTGACCGGCTCAAGCCGGTTCCGCGTCGATAGATGCGGTGAGTCCCTTAGACTGGTTATAGAAATCATGTTTAAAATAATATATCATATAGGAAGTCCGGAAAATGAATCTTCCCTGCTATGAATCAAGTCAAGTTGTCAAAAAGTATGACGCGTTCTCGTCTGTGCAACGACTCATGGATGGCGTGTCGAGTTATTAATATGTTACTGACTGTATACCTACTCAGATTGTAATGTTTATTTTCTCAATAGTTTTCTATCTTGTAGTTAAAACATGGCGATCGATAAAATCGTGTAAAATGCCTAGTTCAGGGATGTCAAACTCAAATTCGTCAAGTGCCATTTGCATAAATTAGGGTCCGTTAGCGGGCCAGACGCTTTTTTTTATGTATAGGCTAGGACACATCTGGTTACCAGATGTGTTAGTTAGCCATCCGTTGACCGCCCAGCGCACTGCGCGGCACACAGTTTCTCGCTAATAACTTTTAATATTGCCTATCGAATAAAAATTATGAGATCTGGATTCTGGCCGCGGGCCGTATGTTTGACATGACTGGCCTAGTTGGTATAAGTTTGTCAAATTTTATGCGGTTTATTTATTAAAGAGGTATGGTACCACGGGCAGGTTCTTAGATGGAGGAGTATTCAGATCGAACGATTTCTAGAAGCCAGAGCATAGCAAAATAAAACACGCTGAGTGGCCGGTACATGTTATCATTGGCCCAATATTCTGGTCGAATGTGTACAATGCCTTTACGATTATGTTCGCATAATAAATAGCAATTCGCTCTATATACAATGTACATGTTATCATTGGCCCAATATTCTAGTCCAATGTGTACAAGGCCTTTACGATTATTCAAATTATACAAAATGCGAAATTAAAAGTTTGCTAATAAAATAACTTAAATCATAATAAATAACAATACGCTACGTATCCGATCGCGAACGATATCAAAGTTTTCGTATAAAAATGCAAATGTGATATCAATTTCATCAATATTGAATTTTATATTTGCCCCTCGTATGCGTTGCCTGGCGGCTTTATCGACTCGCTTCCTGCAGGTGTTAAACGAATTTGGATCATAAAAAGTTCATTCTGTAAATTGACGGCTTAGTACATATAATGTGTTTATTTTGGCATCGAAAGTACATACTGCACGTTTTTTAAAATTACTTTTTCGTCCTTAGCCGGTATATATATTTATTTTAAATATAAATAGCAAGCAAACAAGGAGGCGGGTCATCTGAAGTGATTACCGCCGTCCATGAACATTTGCAGTACCAGAGGAACCACAATTGCATTGCTGACTTTTGAGGAGTTTGTCTATCCGCCCTTCGAATAATCCCATATTGCTTCACTGTCACTGCTTCACTTTGTCTTATTTTGAGATCAAAAACTTTACTGAGAGGTTTAAATTGACAACCTGCCAAAAAAAATATTTTCGAATCGGTTCAGAACCCACGGAGATATGCACCTACATACATTAAAAAAAAGATACGGGCCGAATCGAGAACCTCCTCCTGTTTTAGAAGTCAGTTAAAAAGGTGTAAACTACGTGTAGCTTCACTATTATAGCTCCGTATTGTAGTTTTGAGGGAACACAGCAAGGGGAATGTTCAATTATATTTTTAACCTATGGCAGAAATGACCCGGATTAAGAATGGCGGAAGAACACTACATCTCCAGTGGTGGGTATAATATAATAGCTAAGGCAAAAGATAATTTTTCCAAATGAATATTCAGTTTTTCAAATAATTTAAAAACTATGTGCCTCATATATCTAAGACTACTTTACTAGATTTAATAAACTTTTCTGTAACGTCTAAAATAAAGTGTATAAATAAAAAAAAATACAGCTTTCTTGAAAATAAATGATCGTTGTGAACATTATGTCGTCAAAAAATGCTAATGCTAAGCTTCCTCGGAACGAAGAGGTTCCCAGTAACCCTATTCCGCGATTCGCCACGGAATCCGCGCCGCGTGGCGCCCCCATTCTATCACATTACATCGTTTGTAACGACGACCACTTCATTACGTTACCGCATTCTTGCATTTGTATTGACTCACAAAGCCCAGATGGCGTTCCTGAAACCGCGGGTGTTGATTTTTACTTAAAAAGAGTCTATTTTTAGAAGCCGGTGTCTCTTAAGCCTTCCAAGTGCATGTGTTGCTAAAAAACTACCAGGTTCTTGTGGCTTGCTTCTTTTTTGCATCTAGACACAGACATGTAATGTGTGTGTGAGATATTGTTTCTTCAGGCACAAATCTAGCGGAAAGACTCGCGCGGATATTCTATTTATTCCGCACTCGCGCGTTTTTTCCGCGTTTTTTTTTAATGTTTGTAAGCTCTGTGGTCACATTGTTTGATCTGATTATTCTGTGAATGATTTTCTTTTAGATGTGTCCCTTGCTTAAGCAGCTGATATCCGTACAATAACTCTTCTTTTTGTCCGCTTGAACAAGGATATCTAATATAGAGTATGAATATCAGCTAGTATAGTGATATTCATACTAAGCGACGAATAAGCGAACCAATGGCATTCCGAACCAGTGGTAGATTCACTTGACGATTCAAAAGTACTTGTAAAAGTTTATTTGAATAAAAATCATTTTGAATTTGAATGTAATAATATCTGTCCTTAATAAAGCCAGAAAAATAATTATCGGAATCCGAAAAGAAGTGCAATCCTAAATATAAATCCTTATCGAATTTCCTCATCTTCAATAAAGTTTGAATTCCATCAACATAATGTAAAAAAAATACTGCATTATCGTTTTGTCATTCCGGTAACCAAATATGGGATAAGAAAAATAACATATCGCATTTTACCGTCCGTGTGTCCAAAAACGTTTGTTTTGAATTTGTTTGTACATATAAGTATTTTGAAGGATTCAATACTGTTTTGTTAAATAAACTGTTATTAGGTTTCTGTTTGTATTACTCATTTCGCACTCGATTGGAAACTCGAGATTTGGTCTTACGAGGCTAAGTGTTTCCGGTTTTTTCCTCATTATTTATATTTTACGTTTGTTTATTTTTCTTTCTTTATTTATGATGTTCCAATTCTTTCGTTGCAACCTCAATTGGTAATTTACGGAATATATTCGTTTTCAAAAAAGTTAAGGGCCTTACATTCTTATGTACAAATGCAAACGACGGATGATGCATTTTTTGTTTTTTTTTTTTACATTACTGTGCCAGTTAATATATCTTCAGCATACACGGAAGAATCTGACGAGTAGGTACCTACACCAATAACAAGATCAGTATAAATATTTTATTTTTCTAAATTAAAAACTGAGTTGTACCTAAGCAATATACGAGTGAATAATCATTTACTATGACGTTATTCCTCACATTTCCGCCGAGATAGATGGAATTAAGGCCGAAAACATGCCTTTTGCAGCGGTCTCTCACGTTTCCATTGCGGTTGACACAGTTTAATTAAAAGGAATGCTTAACGACCGGTTATTTTTTGGAAAATCAATAAACCCTGTTATCGAAGCGCGTAAAATATGAACGTGTTGTATTTTTTTATGTTTCGCACTCACACTTTAAACGGTCTGAGGATGCGGTGTTTCGCGGAAAGATTTTATTGGCCTGAATTGAGGTTTCGTGTGTTAACCAGATAGCAGAGGATATTACGTGCTTTTAATGTTTTATTAGTATAAATATTAATATTTAAATAGTACTAATGAATGTGTTGGGGACCTTAAAATATGTATATATTTTTAATAAAATATCAAAAAGTTTTTTCACCTCTCATGCTCTAAAGATATGTCATTATAGCTTAGCGTAGGCGAACTAAAGTTAGCATTTAGGGTCTAGGGATTAAAGTAATTTTTTTAAATAATTGCCGTATACTATCTTCATATCGGTATGTGTGATATCCTCATTCGGTTATTCAAAATTTTTAGTCTATGGTTACTATCAATAGCCAAAAAATGTATGTTACTTAGTTGAATGTCAATGTTACCCATCGTATCCTACCATTATCCTCCAGATCTATGTCTTTGGTACTACTGTATTTTTAAAAATTCCTTCTTGACGATACGGAGAAAAATAAGGTTGGTATTGCATTTTGCCGCGAAATCATAGATTTTTTAGTTGTAATTATTAAATTTATTTAAATGGATGTTTATTGGATGATAAATAATAAATTTCAAAATCCGATGTACAATACGTAAGTAGTAAGTACAAGGTGAAGGCAGGTAAAGTGAATGTGACCATTTATTTGTGTATCATCAAGTGAAAATAAAGATCTTACTTCTAATATGAAAATGTAACAGAAATTCAAAGAAATTAAAAATCGTTATTAATTTTATTTTCTCGCAATCGAAGTGAAAAGTAGAGTGTTTACCACGGGACTAAAAGCCACTCTACTCGATTCTAAAGCATACCTCGTTAAGCTCGGTAAGCTAAACATCTCGTATGAAATGGCTCATTTTAGTCCCTTGATGAACAATCTACTATTGCTTACTTAGATATTTGCCAAGAGAAGAATCAAAAAATCCCGCGTGCATCATCTTATGATCTTGATCGAAATAAGTGGCAGGAAGGAAGCCTTTCCTTCCTGCCACTTTCAGTTTCGCACTTTTAGTAGCCATCCGCTTTTGTCCGTAAGTTAATATTAGCTGTAGCTAATCTCAAAACAAAATGTGCTGTGCGAATATTATTCAAGAGTGTTTCTATGAGAAAGTTTGACGACCTCCCTGGCGCAGTGTTGAGCGCTGTTGTCTTAACGTGCGGAGGTCCCGGGTTCGATCCTCGGCAGGGTCAGTGTGGGAATTTATAATTTCTGAATTTTCCCTGATCTGGCCTGGTGATTATGATTATTATGATTATGATTATGATCATCACTTACCATCAGGTGAGATCGCAGTCAAAGGCTAACTTATAGTGGATTAAAAAAAAGTCCATACCATGGACCTAGGGTCCTCTATACGGTATGAAGAGCTAGGTCAGTTAATTCGGGGGGATACATAGACATACCGATTTAAACTTTAAAGCGATTTAGTTTTTCACTGACTGAAAACAACATAACTAGGATAAGAATTTAAATTTAAGTAGGTCTCTTAACAGTTATATTGAATTGTCTGTATAGGTTACGAGTATACCCACCACATCGTTACGAAACTGATTCTACTCAGAAAAGTCCGCCAACAAATTAGTTATTTCGCGAAAATGTTTCTTTTTTTAATATTTATTTTGTAATCTAATGACACGAATCTCGTCCCGGGAAGCTTCTTAATTACAAGTCGTTTGGTTACAACTTGGTAACGGGGTCACCCACATCTGTCCGATTACAGACTACGTTACATGTAACGCTGGCACCGCACCATTGTAGAATTTGAGAACTATATTATTGTCAACGCAAGAGCGAAAACACGGTACGGACTGGACATGCCAAATGTTCGCGTGAAATGCCTGCGTCATATGGAAAACACGTTTAGTTGAGGCGTGCAGGTCTTTGCAGCTTTTTATAAAAATATGCGAGCCGACTTTTCGCACTGATGATTGTCCTGTTATGAGGTTGTTAAAAGTGGTTGATAGCTAGGCATCAGGCGACCTCAGCGTCCCATTAAGTGAGATTGTATGTTTAAATATATCCATTATATCTGTATATATCTTAGCCTGTTTCATAAAATGATCACTCTTCTAAAAAGTTAGTCCATCTGCCAACTAACTATACAGTCCTATCAACTAAGTTCCGCTCAAACGACTCACATAAAAGCAAAGAGTTGATCGAGTTTCGGCTCTGTTCAAATACGTTGAGGTTCCCCGGCAATATGTGGAGACGCAGTTAGTTTTCAGGCCAGTTGGCTTTACTTGTCTCCAATGTTTGCGAATCGCCGGTCGATAGTGTGGGTCTAGCATTAAACTTTCCACAGTACACACAATTTCAGCCTCTATTGTCCAAGTGCCTCATAGACCTGAGTGCTCTTTTAGAACGCACGTCATTCACTGCTTGCTGTTTAGGGTTGCGTACCTTATAATAGACATTTTGTAACCCTTTCAGGGTAGCGTTGACTTTATTTTTCCTTTCGATCTTCTTTGACTCGTGGAAAAACAGATTCTGAGAGTCTGTATGTTTCTTTGTCCCCGGGCCTCGGAAAAGGCTTGAGTTTGCAAGCTATTCTCTTTAAATTCTTAATTATCTAGTCTTATACCACAAAGTAGGATCAATATCGTGCTCGTAATTACTAATGCTATTGCTGAAATCACAGTTCAGATTTCTAATAATTAGTTAAGTAATTGACGCAATAAAAACCTGCGAAACTTCAAAACGTACTTGCATACTAAAAGTCCCGCTCACTAAGTCATCATAGAAACCTTTAGGATGCTTAAATACATGAGAGAGAGTAGAGAAATATATTTATTATAAGTCGCGTCACGATATTTTGCCGCGCCGATTTAGATTTTTTAAATCCCTTGAGAAGCCTGTGCCTATGTCCTTCCCCAGGATGCAACCTATCTCACTACGAAACGTTAAAGTTGTTTGAACAGAGGAGCTGTGAACGCGTAGCAGACAGACGTAGTATGGATCAAGTTCTAAATAAAAGCATGGAGTCCATACTCCATGCTTTTATTTAGAACTTGATACGGAACCTACTCAGGTGACGGTACAAGTCCCGCCTCGCACTTGACCGTCGCGTTTATTTTTTGCAAGATCACTTTTCGCGTCTCGGCGAAGGCTACATAGCATTTTCCGTTGCGGTTTTGATTTTCTTGACCTGATTTCGAGTTTAAATAAACTATCGCGATGGATGGATTAGCACCGGGCACGCGTGAATTAGGGGATAATGGGTTGGTGCGAAAAATAAACGTCTCTTCGTGTGCTCGATCTGTTGAATCTTTAACGCGGACAGCTGGTATTAAAGACTTGGAAAGACGAAACGAGACACGTGACAGCAGCAGCACGTCAGGATACATGAAAGTACCTATCGAAGTATCGCGGGTGACCTAGGAATAGCGTTTTAGGATGGGGAGCTATGAGGCGTTCATTAGGCAATAAATATTCAATCATCAGTCAACCATGAATTAAAAATATAGTCTTGGTATTAATCGATATCAGTCTCTGCATTAATAAAATAAATAAATTTATTGTCCATAACTTACAAATTGAAAATAAAACAAATCACCTTAAAATTTACCCACTTAAAAACGAACACACTCTTATCTCAAAAGTATTTGGGACCAATGCTTCAGCAAATCCCCACATTCGTCTGCATACAGGCATTAGATGGTTGGATATCCGTTATCACACTCACTGGTCAGAGCGGCGATAACGACAATAGCAGAGTAATTTATTTATTTAGTTCTCATATTACTTTGGAGACTTAAAAACTATAGAACTATAACAACTGCGTTAGTTTGAAACTGTGTTGCAGTTGCAGCAGGCTAACGCCCACTTCCAGATTTACAATTTCGTGAGAATTATATTAGAGTAATAATACATAATTAAGTTAAGGTAAAGTGAACTGTGTGTGTGTGTGTGTATTCATGTATATGTTTAGAAGTAGATTATTTCAAAGTTACGATATCTTCTGTGTCACTATAAGAGAGTTTTCTAAGCCATTGAGATGTAAGTATTTTACATGAGCGAAAGTTTCCAGGGTATATATTTAAGTGATACTTAACTTTATTGTAAATACTATATAGTATAATTATTGAGGTAATTGCGTAGAACAAACTCCTTCATATTGTGTTCAACTTCCTTCATAGAAAATAATTGTACAACTTCTAAAAAACGTATTGGAGTCTGTGCTGTCGCGCGTTGTGTACGACCAGGGGTTTAACTTCGGAGAGTATCTAGTGTCCTGTCAATACAATCGCGAACTTGAGAAGGAAGGCCGAATTCTTTTGCTTTGTTTTGTTTTCTCCGCTGTCGGATGTGTAGTCAGTAGTCACGTAGTGCCAGATTCGGGGATTCGCAACCAATGTGTATTATTCATGTCATAACTAATACGTGCTGGAATTCCGTCGAATATCTCTTATCTTATTGAGAAATGATCACAATAAGGATAGGGAAAACACTATTTCTTGATACTTGATGTTGATTTTAACCATTGATTTCCTTTTTATAATTTAGCATTTTTGAGTGTTAATTAAAATTGACTATTTAGGTTCAAAAGTCGATATTACTGGTAACCTAAGAGGCATGTAAGTGCAACCCAAAACTTTGTACTATTCCAATTTCCATGTGATCATTACATCCATCACTACTATAGCCTATCAACGTCCCACTGCTGGGCACAGACCTCCGCTCTAATAGGAGAGAGGAAATTAGAGCTTAGACCCACCACACTTCTCCAATGCGGGTTGGCGGGCTAATGCGGTTCATTACATCATAAGCTAATAAATATAATGCCCGCAACTTTGTCCGCGCATGGATTTTACATTTTTGAGGAATCCCGTGAAACTCTTTGATTGTCCGGGGCAAAGAGAAGCCTTTGTAGTTTGTATGTTCGGGATGAAAACTATATCTGTACTTTATTTCGTCAAAATTGGTTGTACACATACTGTGTAATTATAAGAGAGAAAAATAAATAGACTCACACTTTTTTTAACATTAGTAGGTACGGATTTGTTTAATGTGCCACTCGCAAAGGGTGGTATATTCGATATACATATAATCGTATCATACGATTATACCACAGATTATACTACGGCCGAGAAATTTTAAATGTATGCCTCTTTGGCATATCGAAATGTATAGCCCGTTATCAAACGATAATTTATTGGATGTGCCCAAAAGTATATGACTTGACGAAGATGTCATCATGTCCGTTATATATTTTATTGTTTACATTAAGGCTAAGCTCATACAAAATGCACGGTTCTACAATCTACACTTGATGTGTCATTGAAAAAGAGCTCTGGGAGTCGTCACCAAGTGTGATATTTAAGGTACAGTGCGAGGCACGATTTTTGGTAAGCATCCATAATTCCATACAAAGACTTGTAGGCTCCTTGATTGAGTTGAACGGATTAAAATAAACTAAGAGTATTTTCTGAAATTCCAGTACTAGGACTTTAATCCTTAAAAATTGATATTTGAACTCCCGGTTGGTAAAAAATAAACACCTACGTGTTTCAGAGATTTTTTAAATCCAGTGGGATTTCAAAAATCTCTGATTTATTGATTTTCAAAAATTACACCCGAGTGAAACCAGCGCAAGTCATCTAGTTTACTAAGGAGCGCATATCACGCGCGCTTCGCAGTGTGAACACCTCATATTATAATACAGTTCCTCAACTTGTAGTTGCCGCGTTGGACAGGCGTTCGTCGCGCATTGTGTGTATTCCGGCTTAAACCTCTTACGAGCTTTCCAATTTCCATATTAATGGCCGAAGAGCCCAGTCTTTACCGCTACTCTCCTTTTATCGTATGAATTAATTAACAACGCGATTAGCATAAAAGGCGCTTCGCATGAATTTTTAATTTCCCCTCCACGCATACTTCGTCTAATAAAACGAAATAAAATCACTTTTTATTGCTACTAAGTGAAAGATAAATGGGTACACTAATTGCGGGTTTATTTAATTAAGCAAATCTAGGTATACAAGAAACTCTAGTTGTACTCGGCTAAGAGCAGTGTAGGTCGTAGAACGACCTCCAGCCGGCTGGATCGACGCGATGACTTTTTTTTTATTCACTACAAGTTAGCATTTGACTGCGATCTCACCTGATGGTAAGTGATGATGCAGTCTAAGATGGTAGCGGGCTAACCGGTTGACCATGCCGGGGATCGAACCCGGGACCTCCGCACGTTTAGACAACAGCGCTACACACTGCGCCACGGAGGTCGTCAAAACTTGAAGATGATGGGAAGCGGGTGGATGGGGAAGGCAGAGGACTACGTTTGGTGGCGAGCTCTTGAAAAGGCCTATGTCCTCAATAACGCAACAGACTAGAATTCAAAAAGTCAACAGTTCAAGCCCATAAATTATCTATGTATTGCTAGCTGATGCTCCCGACTTCGTCCGCGACAGAATACTGAAACCTTTCAGGCTAGTAGTCCGCTGTGTACCTACATTATTGACGTCAATATATTTTTTAAATACTTTTTGAACAAAAACATTTCTAATAACTAACAGAAAATAAGTGGACAAAGGAAAACCTTATCTCTCGAATGGAAATCTCTTTCTTGAAAGTGAGTAACCCTAAGTGAGTGAGCCTAACAGATTGTAATCTACCTAAAAATAATGCGTTAAATTGTAAGCTGTCGACAGTTTACAATATCGCTAGTTAGATTACAATCTAACGGTTTTTACAATCTTACGGTGACATATATTGATTGCGATGATCGCAGCTGTCTCGTTCCGTAATACAAGACTAGGAATATTTTCATTCATGTGTTTTTATAACAAGGTATATCGCCCAGTAGTTAACTAGTTGTGTACATAAATTTACGTACTTTATGTGCTGTTGGCGCTTTCGCTTCTCCGAAAATTGTAACAGTTTATTATTGTTTACGATTATGTCGGGTTTTCTCAAAGTTGCAAGTATGTAAAATCTATATTAACCCGAAATTTATTAAAGGTGCTAGCATGAAACTTTTAACGATTTAGTTTAAGAGATTATTCGTTTGAAACTCAATTTACTTAATCTAGTTCAAACATAGACGTTTGTTTCACAGGTAGAGAGGCTATTGTATCGTTCATTTGTATGGTAACGAAAATGTTGGTGCCAAGATAATGGATCCTGAATTTCTTTTAAAATATTATCAGGTTTCAAAGAGGAATGTTTTCATACTCTCTACATCATATTCCTAACTAACTGATGCCCACAACTTCGTCCGCGTGAAATAAATTTTTAATTCCTACGGAGACTCCTTAATTTTCCGGGATAAAAAGTAGTATAAGTCACTCTCCAGGTCCTAAACAACTACACCCATTCAAAAAATGACATCGATCCATTGCTCTGTTGCGGCGTGATTCAAGGACAACCCAAGAAACCACCAAACAAACACACTTTCGCATTTATAATATTAAGTACTTAGTATGATTGCTGACGGTGTGGTTGTGACTCCTCCCACTATATCTACTAGGTTTCTCTGGATAAAGCTTCCCCATTCTCTTCTTCATGGCCTTCTCCTAGAATTTTTCTAACTAAAAGGCTTACTTCTTGTGGAATATTGACATTACACTTCAAAAGTTATGATGGTGGTTTTAAGATGCAATTATAATAGTATACGTTTTATGATAAAACGTTTGTCCGGTCTGCCACTAATATAGTGCTTTTGTGCTTTTAATATCTTTGAGTGACATGGATTTCGGTTTCCAAAAATTTAATAATTTTATTAATAAAACATAGATAGAAGTCATAGATAGAAGTTATGTAGGTATGTCCGTATGTCATAAACGGGAGCATATTGTGGAAATATTTCATAATTAAACCCAATTGAGTCTGTGTAGCGACGCGCGGCCAATTTATTAATATTTGTTTGTTATCAAGCCAATGTCCAACGTTATTACTGTTGTGAGCCGGTTAAATTGTGTACTGTTTTGTTAATAAATAATCTCTATTGCTATTGTAATTAATTAATTATTATCGTTCTAGCTGATATTGTCTAGTCTCAATGTTTAGTATGCTAAATTGCCCAGGGTTCTGCTATGTTCGGGCGTGCGTTGGAAGATGGGGCCTGAAAGCGTATAGCAGGGCGATAAGACATAGCATTAACAATATATTTTGTATTTAATATGGATTAGCATAATCTCTAATAGACTAAACTGCCTCATTGGTCTAGTGGTTAGCATGTTCGACTGCGGATAACGAGGTCCCGGGAAATTGGCGGTAAGTCACCCCAGTGCCTCGTTGAGCACGTTAAGCCGTCGGTCCCGGTTATTATCACTAACATGGTAATAGTCGTTAAAGCCCATCAACGCGCATTGGACCAGCGTGGGGTAGGTCTAAGCTATAATTCCCTCTCTCCTATGAGACTCGAGGCCTGTGCTTAGCTGTGTATTAATGGACTATAGTAGATTATCTCTAATACACAATCACAGGTTCTTTTCGGAAGTCCCAAGGATTAATTAGAATTGCGTATAGCCAAAACGTCGAATCACGTAATGATCGAAGTAGCAATGATTGACCGTCGACCGATATGACACCTCTGTTCGTGGAAGCGCCACATCCGTCATACGCATCACTTTTACAGGTGGCTGCTGCCAACGCTGACATAATGCAACAAGGTCTAGTTCTCGGTAGTTGATAAAAAAAGATTGTGCATATATTAATAGCTCTAGAACTCTATTTAATCTACTACTAGTGAGCCCTTTACTACAAAAATTTCACCATTGTATGGTAATTGGCACAAAATCAGATGATAGCAGACGGACTCTCTCGCCCAACCTATCTCAGAGTAATTTCTGTCCACCAGGGTGCGTTTTTGGTGCGTTTTAAGAAATCAGGTTTAAAGAGAGATTAATTTTCCCAAAAAATACCAAAAGGTCACTTAGGTACATGAGAAAACTTACAATAATTTATGCTTAACATAAATTAAGTACCTACTGTATAGGTGATCTTATACAAAAACTACCAACTTACAAACTAATCATAATACTAAAATTCATTTAAATAAAATTAAATTGACGACCTCCGTGGCGCAGTGTGTAGCGCTATTGCCTTTACATGCGGAGGTCCTGGGTTCGATCCCGGGCAGGGTCAATTTGGAAATTTATAATTTCTGAATTTTTCCTGGTCTGGTCTGGTGGGAGGCTTCGGCCGTGGCTAGTTACCACCCTATCGGCAAAGACGTGCCGCCAAGCGATTTAGCGTTCCGGTACGATGCCGTGTAGAAACCGAAGGGGTATGGGGTATTTGACTCGCGCACGAACTATAGTTTAGGTTAGGGTTTGACATGAATATTCACTTAGGTTCTATCGAGTTAATATACCTAATAGATTATAGTTTACCGAAAAATAATGCGTTAAATTGTAAGCAGTATGTAACATACTGCTTGATGTGTGATAAAAACCGTTAGATTATAATATAACGTTTTTTATCTCGATAGATTATACCTAAACTGTCGACAGATTGCGAACCGTAACAAAATTGTAAGCAGTAGCTTACAATTTAACGCGTTATTTTTCGGTAAATTGTAATATATTAGGTATATTAACCCGATAGAACCTAAGTGAATATTCATGTCAAACCCTAACCTAACCTATAGTTCGCGCGCGAGTTGAATGCAGAGTAAATGTATGGTGACACTTACATTTACTCTGCATTCAACTCGCGCGCGAACTGTACAAGAAAGAGACAAGAAAACGTAAAAACAATAAATATTTCATAAATTAATACTCAGAACATTGAACGGTTCACAATCTTTCGACAGTTTATAATCTCGCGGGATAGAAACCGTTAGATTATAATCTAACGGATTTTTCAATCTTACGGTGACATATATATAAAACCTGTATCAAGTTGCATTAGGCTACTCAAAATATTTTAGCCCAAATTACATATTTGAGACTATCTATGAATATGAGTCGTGAAATGAATCGAAGTCGTTATTTATGTGTGAAGTGCAATCCACGTTAATCATAGTGATACCGGGCCATTGTCTACGCCGATCACGTCTGGCATTGTGCCAAACGCCGGCGCTTCCGAGAACACGTGAATTGGGGACGTATATTGTCGTCGTTAACAGTTTTCTAAGGAACTTGCAGTTCCTGCAGGGTTCCGACAATTATTATACGAGTGTATCATAGTTCATTGACTTCATTTGCCAATTTTGGCTCTGTCTTTCTGTAATATTCTAGCCCATTTTCCGTTTCTCTTATGTTCGATTCCGCGAATTCGTACCCACAGTTCCTTGTGTCCACATTTTTGTTTATATCATCTCCGCTTCAGTTTGCCAGCCCTTCACTAAGTTATTCAAACATCTTTATAAATTCCACATTTTTGTATTACAGCTTTTACACTTAATAATAAAGATCCTTATTTCTGTCTTCAGATTTTCACACCTTGTATTTTTCCGTAATGAAATAAATTTTTCTTTCGTTTCCATTTCGTCCTCAAAGATACACCAAATTCTTTCATTGGTTGTGTAATTATGAATTCCTAAGCATATTCCACTAAGCATTAAAACATGGCGCCGGTCATAAATCTGTTCATGTAGAAAGACAAGCGTTAATGCGTGATGGTATATATCAAACAAAATCTCTAAATCTTCCTTTACTTAATTCTCGCAACGCAATAATAGAAGTCGTTGATAGATTCCAATTAAGTGTTTCGATCATTTCGAAACGTTTCCGATCAAGAGTTGGAATAATTTCGAAGACATGGATCGATCAATTTCCTACTATTATTGAACACCGATTAATGCGCAACACACACTATCTACACACGCGCATTATTAGACAATGAAACGACTTTAAAATTGCTATAGTATAAACTCTAATTATTTCAGTGCATTGAACTTTGAATAAAGTTTTGCGGAAAGAATACTGCATGGCTAGCTACCATCCGCCAAGCGATTTAGCGTTCAGGTACGATGCTGTGTAGAAACTGAATAGGGGTATTTGCGCCGTTCCCCTAACAGGTAAGCCCGCTACCATCTTAGACTGCATCATCACTTACAGTCAGGTGAGATCAAAGTCAAGGGCTAACTTGTAGTATGCAAATCGTTTGTGACAAAACAAACAAACAAAACTATGTGAATATTTTGGGTTCATAAACCCAAAATATTCACATAGTTTTGTTTATCATCAAATTCTTGACATGTTATGGAAATGAGATGTTATCGTTCGTTATCGTTTTCTATTATGTTTTCGATAGTGTTGACTTCTGATAAACGAATTCATCGTTTTCATCGTTTTTGTTTATCATTCTTAGATCTACCGGAACTTTCTCAGGAAGAATTTTATGTTTATTCACAGTTTATAGTTTATTTATTTAACCTTGGGTGAGTCTTTGTTCTTTTTGAATGGCATCCATTTGACGATTCAAAAGCACTTGTGAATGTTTATTTGAATAAAAAAATTGATTTGAATTTTGCCTCTAAATTAAGATATCATTCATTTAAAACACTACCAAGTTACACCAATTACCACCGTTTTAAGTTAATCTTATAGACTGGAATGAAGGATATATTTCTCTTTCTGTGTAGTATCATCGTTATCATATCATCAACCTGTTATACGTCCACCGTTGAACAAAGATCAGAGGTGCAATTATGTGAGGATTGCCGATCAAATCGTCAAAGTTCGGCTTCAAGGTAAAATAAACCATAACAGCATTGAATTAGAGCTCAATTTCGTGTATCCATTCTCATACGTTTAGGTATGAACGATATCTCTGTTCCACATCAAGCGCTCCAGCCCAATTTTACTATTGTCAATCTCTTTAGCATATTTTCATATCTTATTCTACTTCAAACATATAAAAAATTTGCTGATGCCCGCGACTCCGTCCGCGTGGTTAAGATTTTTTAATTAACGCGGGTACTTCTTAATTTTGCGAGATAAAAAGTAGCCTAGATGTCACTCTCCAGGTCCTCAACTATAACCATGCGAAAAATCACGTCGATCCGTTGCTCCGCGATTGAATGAAAAACCAAAAAAAAAACATTTATTGTATTATTATGATTGCGTTGGATTTATGCTTTTGTACCTGCTAGTACAATATTCCTCATTATCGCAACAATAAATCAAATTACGAGAGCAATCTTCTTACGATTAAACACACACAATAGGCCATAACGACCGCCTCGTGCCGCCGTGCGTCAGCGATCTACGTAAACGCGTGTTTGTTTTCGCCATAATAACTCAGGAACTGTAGCTCTAAGCCGGTTCCAGGACATGGTTAAATTAGCTTCACTTATGTAACCGTATATATGTTTTTACAAGCTAAGTAAACTAGAGTTCTAGGAATCCATACTAATAATATTATAAATGCGAAGGTGTGTCTGTCTGTCTGCTACGCTTTCACGGCCCATCTGTTCAACCGATTTTTATGAAATTTGGTATAGGGCTGGAAAGGTTGTATTCCGGGGAAGGACATAGGCTTCTTTTTATCCCGGAAAACTAATGAGTTCCCGCGGGAATCAACCTTAATCCACGCGGAAAAAGTCGCGAGCATCTTCTAGTATATAATACCTAATACTAGATAATGACCGCGACTCCGTCCGCGTGTACTAAGTTTTTCGATTCCGTGGACTAAATTTTCCGGGATAAAAAGTAGCCCATGTCCTTCCCCGGGACACAACTCGGTTAAGCAGGTGGGCCGTGAAAGCGTAGCAGACACAAACAGACAAACAGACACTTTCGCATTTATAACACTAGCGAATGCTCGCGACTTCGTCTGCGTGGTTTGAGGTTTTTTGCCTATGTGCTATTCCAGACTATAATCTATCTCTGTGCCAAATTTCAGCCAGACCCGTTCAGCCGTTGGGGCGTGATTGAGTAACAAACATCCATACATCCATCCAAACTTTCGCATTTTATAATATTAGTATGATAATATGATATAGATGATAATATGGGTATAGGCGGATTGTTTCGTTGGAATAAACGGTATACGTCTTGTACCTGCTCGACGTAATACATCGAAACGTAGCGATATTTGTTTTGTTGTTCAAGCCTCAAGGTTTAAGTTGTTTGGTATCAAGGCCTGCTTTTATTTCTTCTGTTATCCAGCGTTTCTCGATGTTTTACAAGTGTTTGTTTATTAGTTTCATGTTGATTTAGCAAAGTAGGTATTTGTTATCCATAAATCTGCGTCTAATCTCTTTGTAAGAAGAATGTTTGCGATACTTTTGGTTCAATAGGCATGATGACTGATTTTGAAAAATGGTCAGATTATGTTCGGAAGTATCTACTATTTCGAAAAAATATCTTATTTCAGCAGAAAAATAAGGTTTGGTAGATGAAATGGGCATTTGAAATTTAAATTTTAAAATTCACGCCAAAACGTTCGGCGGTGTCATGGCGTCGTTTGTGACGTCACTATTATTTTTGCCAAGGTACTCTGTGCAGTGTGCAGTAAGCAATAGTGTGATTGTCAAAGTTCGAAAATAATTGTGACGTCATTGTCGCTTCATTGGTGTTTTAACCAATGTGGCGGATTGCTGAATTTTATAGCTTTATTTTATCAAAATAAATAGCAATCTTACTCGAAATAGGAAAAAAAATACGTTTTTTATAATCCATGAATCCAATTTTATTAGATAAATTTATAATTTCATTGATTCTTTGTTACTGTCATCATGCCTATTCTACGTATGTCTGGTGTATTTTTATTTTTTATACAAAATGATGAATCAAGGGTTGCTTTGGCTCTGCCGGGTTGGCGATGTAGGTACACTATTTTTTTGTTCATGTAACTTTTTGACTACTTAAACGTCAATGTACTAAATGTTATGCTATTTGACCGTTAAAAGTTACCGACTTGTGCACACCACCAATGCAAAGGTTTGCTCTCATAGTTAGTAAAATTGTTTGTAGCAATGAGTTTTTTTTTATCAACTACAAGTTAAGGCCCTTGAGCAATCTCACCTGATGGTTAGTGATGATGCAGTAACCTGTTAGGGGTAAGACAGTCATATTAAACCCATACCCCTAATCGGTTTCTACATGGCACCGTACCGGAATGCTTAATCGCTTGGCGGCACGTCTTTGCCGCTAGGGTGGTAACTAGCCACGGCCGAAGCCTCCCACCAGGACAGACCAGAGAAAATTAAGAAATTATAAATTCCCAAATTGACAACAGCGCTCAACACTGCGCCAGGGAGGTCGTCGAAAAGGTACAGGACATTGACCCCCTTTCGCATTAGAACCCCTGTCCAAATGACCTTGAATATTTGAAGCTGACTGCCTACAGTGTATGTTCAATGCTTATCTAATGCCATAATGTGTTTGGATCAATATAAAACACTTTGAACGAATCATTCAGCAACTCTTCAGTGTTTATGTTACGGATTTAGGCAAATGTTGCTCAATAAACTCAAACGTTTGATATCTTATAACTACGCTGTCGCAACTCGCAACTATATCACCCCATCGACCACCCACTCTCCTCTATTTTGCTGCAACTTCTAATTATATTCCACATTTTACAGCCTACTTATATTTTGTAGCATTAATATGAATATTTATGGGCGATATCTCAAATGCCTACGTAAAATATGTTAATATGGTTGATAGTTGATAGGTTCACTTGAATATAGATCAAATATTGTTATTTGCTATGCAGAGATTAATGTGCAATAAAGTGTTTGCATAAAGGTCATCACTCTATGATCTATCATCATACTCTACTTTTTTTTTATTTCAGGAAGTATTTGAAAAAAATAATTCATAAACGCGTGCCTTCTTCAAACCGAAGTTTGGCAGTCATACTCGTATACATGTGAAAATCTTCTCTATTTTGAGCCGCAAATTTTAGCCTTGGATAGCTAAGCCCTGTCCATCCCCTTATATCGTCCAACCACTCGCGCCTTTGGCGACCTGGAGCTCTCTTGCCTGCAATCCTTCCTTCCAAAACTAGTCTTTAAAAAAATGATTCCTGTTTAATATAGCTTAGATATAGACTAAGCTTTGTGTCGCTCCATTACTCCTCAACGTTTAAAAGCACCTACATTGTATTAACACGAGTCGTTTGTGTGTTCGCAGGTGATAGACTTCGGCAGCTCGTGCTACGAACACCAGCGGGTGTACACATACATCCAGTCGAGGTTCTACCGCGCGCCCGAGGTGATGATGGGCGCCAAGTACGGCATGCCCATTGACATGTGGTCGCTGGGCTGCATACTCGCGGAACTGCTCACAGGTGAATACATATCTTTCTAAATATACTATATAGATATAGAAATAACTTAAAAAAATATTATAAATGCGAAAGTGTGTTTGTTTGTTGGTTTATTGGTTTTTCCTTCAATCACGCCGCAACAGAGCAACGTATCGACGTGATTTTTTTCATGGGTATAGTTGGGGACTGGAGAGGCTACTTACAGGACATAGGCTACTTTTTATTCCATAAAATTAAGTAGTTCTCGTGGGATTTAAAAACTTATTCCACGCGGACGAAGTCGCGGGCATCAGCTAGTAACTTATAAACAAAAAACAGAAAACAACGCGTGCGCAAGGGGGGTCTTATCACTAAATCTAGATCTTATCACTAGATCTCCTCCAGCCAACTCGTTTCTTAAGGAAATTTAAAAAGTTCTCTCACTCAAAGTAGCCTATGTGTTATTCCAGACTATAATCTATCTCTGTACCAAATTTCATCCAGATCCTTTCCACCGTTCTGGCGTGATTGAGTAACAAACATCCATACATTCAAACTTTCACATTTATAATATTAGTATAGAAGTATGATGAAGAATGATGCCCGCGACTTCGTCCGCGTGGATTAAGGTTTTTTAATTCTCGCAGGAACTTTAATTTTCCGGGATGAAAAGAATATTTGGTTGAACAGAGGCACCGTGAAAGCGTAGCAGACAGACAGACAGACAGGCAGGACATAAGTACTTTCACATTTATAATATTAGTATGGATAGGGCATACAGGTGTCTCTTATGTTACGTTATATGTTTTGACTAGTGCCGGACAAAAACTCAGCAGATGCTCTCTTTAAGAATATTTATTTAAGATTTTTTTTTAAAGAAGATGATCTACCATTTAAGATTGGTGAAGTTATAAAAATTCCTCCTGCAAACATTTCCAGGTTTCCCCCTCCTCCCCGGCGAAGACGAAGCGGACCAGATGGCGTGTATAATCGAACTCCTGGGCATGCCACCGCAGAGGCTCATCGAGCAGGGCAAGCGCTCGAAGAACTTCATCAGCAGTAAGGGCTTGCCGCGGTACTGCACCGCTACCATGCTGCCTGACGGCACCACGCTCTTGAGTAGCGGTAAGTTGAACAACTTATTTATTGTATTGGTTGTTGACTACTGCAAGGATCGTGTGAGAAAGAGGCACCAGTTAATCCCTCCTCAATATTTATGTTCTCTCGTTCGAACCCATCGGAGTAATTTTCTACAACGCGAAATACCTTGATCCAATACATTAATATTGGATAGAAGCAGGCGTTACTTTTCGTAAGTCTAATGCTAAAAGTTTAATGCGCTATAATCCGCCACAGTACGTAAATCTATGTGGTACAGTGTATCTTGCCTTGTAGCTTTCGATATTGACCACACCACACAAAGCTTCGAAATTATTCTCAACGTACGTTTCACTCCGACACCGCGATCATCATGATGACCGATGAGCATTTTCAGGAGATGTTGACTCGACAGTGTATTAAAATTACAACCGTGCATTCTACAAACATTTTGGAGATGGCCATGATAACCAACTACTCGTGAACAGACAAATCTGTGTGCTACGATGTGCAGAATGTATAGAAGATTAGATGCACCGCCCGCCCTCCATCTTCTAATAAAGTTTTAATTTAGAAGAGTTAGGGCGGGCGGTCCATATCGCATGTTACATATTGTACCACAGAGTTTTAGCGCGTGTTTAAATTACTTGTTCCTTGGCAATTTTTATTTCTAATCAGCGGAAGTTCCAGGACATGTCTCTCACGTTACATCTTTAACGTGGGTAACGTAACGCTGACTCAAAAATAATCTGCATCTATAACTTATCGTAGTGTTTACGCATCAGCGCCTCATTCCGAATCATTTCTATAAATACTTGAACTGTCACCGAAGATTCCTCAACCGACCTTTCACGTCGACGTCACCATTGCAACTGAATGATTCACAAATACGAATACCGATGCCACTACGAAATATTTGTCATTTTTTTGAGTGCTGCGATTTTCAAAGTTTAAAACGTTTTAACTAGGTAGTCTTCGTGCCACCAAGGTTCCGTACGATGCCGCGTAGAAACCGATTACTAGCACCTTAGTAGCCTCATATAACACCAGGAGATATCGCAGTCCAGAGCTAACTTGTAGTAAAATTCTTCTTCTTAGTTTGATTTTTGGCTTTTATTTATGCCAAGACAGCACAATTTACTTCGCCAATGACACGTTGCTTGGAGAAAACAGTAGTAAAATTTAAAATGAAATTGAGTGTTGCACTGGAGTCTGTATAAATATCAGTATTTCACTATTGTTGTACACAAGTACGAAGTGAATGTTTCTCATAGTAGTTGGAAGTTGGGGTGCATATATTAGGCATTGTTAAATAAGCAAATTTGAACAACACTGGCCGAGTTTCGTCACGGTAAATAAAAACAATGACAGCACATGTCTGCGCCGCACGTGCGGTGAGTCAGCGCAGACGGGAAGAAAACACAGCGTGGTTGTTTTTGTTACACGTATCATTTTTGGGCACTGCGTTTTTCGGCTAGGTAAAGGGTTGTCATCTTGTGTCATTCCTTTTAGATTTTGCCGGATTTTCCTAATTTATTGTCCTAAATTCTAATCAATGTTCATAAGAATATTTAAATAGCCTGTAAGGATATTAGATAGATTTACATTTGAGTTTAATATATGTTTTGGTTTTTCGTATTTATAGCCAAGGTTTTTTAGCAAATTGAACTTCTAGCAAAAAAAAGTGTGTGTGTGCAAATTCACGCACGGTAGAAGTGAAACTTCAGAAAATTAGCCTACGAGAGAATGACATAAATATAATTTGTATTCTATCTCATTCTCTCGCAGGCTAAATCCTATTTATTATGAATATGTTTGTCTCTTCTTGGTGTCGCTTTTTTGTTTCATCGAATTTTCAAATCACAACGATTCTTAAGAAGTTTCACTTCAAAAACCTTTTATCAGAATTTGACCTGAATTGACTCCACATCCGTTCCCATAAAAATAATCTTTCAAACTTCGACATTTAGAACATTTTGGTCGATCATATTTTCGTTTATCCAATCATGTCCCATTGTAATAACTTTATTGATAGGTAACCCTTTTCACCCCACCCTTGACTCGGTCTCCCGTCACCCTAAAACACGTCACGTAATGGAGAGTACATTCATCCATTGCGTATTTATGAAGGGGTTATGATTCGATTACATTTTGCGGAACATTGCGTTAACAGGAAATGGCCCACTTGTTTATTGATTGAATTCGAATTTGGAATCCGTTTTAGAGGAACAGTTTGGCATTAGAAAATATGTTACAAAATTGCATTTATATTTTAAAGAGGTAAAGTTTGTGAGGTGGTATGGGGTAATCTCTGGATCTACTGGACCGATTTTGAAAATTCTGTTACCAATAGAAAGCCACATTATTTTTGTGAGTGTCAAAGGCTGTTGTATATTAACCCAAAAAATGAAAAGACGTTTTCGTGGTAGTCGGATTTGCAAAGTAAGTCGGAGAAAAAACGTTCGAACGAATACGTTTCTTACGAAAAGCTCATTTCACGCGGACGAAGTCGCGGGCATCAGCTAGTATTAAATATTCATGTTCAGAGGACTTTAACTTTATTATATGTAGGTACTTTCTTTTTAATAACTATTCTCTTCATGCAATCAATTAGTTAATTTCGAATGTTTCAGCAGCCATTTATAAAAAAATGACATGACAACTTACGTCTAATAAATCTTTAGCATTGATACCTTAGAGCTATTTTCGACAATTTAGTTGTTTGGATTTCTCAATTCTTCTCTATTATAGAAGAACCCTGGAGAGTTCCACGTGTTTTTATTTAACTTAACCTGAATGCGACGTTCAAATCTTGCAACTGAATTTTAAAGCAGTTCCCCTAACCGATTCAGCTGAAATTTGTAACACATAACAATATGTACCCAACTTCAATGAAAGTGCAACACTATGGTAACATTGTGGTGGTCTTAATATGTTGGAGCTGGGAAGTAGCCATATGCTTAGAGTGGATAGTAGAATAAAATGCTTGTTTCGTAATTATATTATGTTTACCATGAAGTTTCCATCGTTATTGACTTGACTGCATCATCAGTTATCATCAGGTGAGATCGCAGTCAAGGGCTAACTTGTAGTGGTTAAAAAAAATATTGATATCTTAACTTACTAAAGCGCCTAGACAAGCGGTGGGCGATAGTGGTAAAACACCTTGTAAATGATCGGTAGGTATTTGGACGTACTCCAATTGCTCTCATTTCTTTCTTCTTGTAATATAATTACAATATAAATCGACAATGTCATAATAATTATTCACCCGAGTCAATTCATCTTCATTTCATGTAAAAAATTTAAGTGAGAGCGATAGATGCGTTATTTTTTTTAAGTCTTCGTTTTGAAATAAAATAATATAAAACAATGATGAATATTTTCTTTCTCAACTATAATCACTAAAGGACAAGTACCATAATAAAATAATTAATGTTTGCATACCACACATAAAGCAAAAAGTATTTCGTGTGTATTTAACAAGTAACAAGTTACTTGTACAACTGGAATGTCTTAGCTATTCTTTTTTTTCTCTTAAAATTAGAAAACCATCATTGAAATATTTCATACCACTCGGACATGGAACCCTAAAAATATAATTCATGTAAGTATCAAATTGTATGTACAGTCGAAACAAACAAAAAAAACCTTTATAATAAATGTAAATATTTAAATCATACATCGATTTGTTTGTACTGAAGTGAATATTTTATGTTAAACACATACTGTAGTCAAGTCAGTACGGCCAGTAAAAAACGCTGAATTTATTTGGTCAAGCGCCAAGCACCGAGGCATGATGTTTTGAATAAATCAAATACAGTCTTACGACTGTACCGAAACGTGCGCGTCACTCACTTTTATAATATGGAGTGCGCATACAAGGCGACAGGACAAAACGTTTCCCGAACGGAATTTTCATTTGGAAAAAAATATGAAAAATTTGGTGTGGGTAATGACAACTATCCGATTAAGTAATTTTTCTTTTAAGTAAGTACTTGTGCAAGAATTCTCAAAGAAAGTATATTATTTCCAATAATTTAATTTCCTTCGCTGCTCTTTTACAAGATGAACTGAACTATTATAAAGTCTGTGGTAACTACTAGGAAACCACAAGTTCTAATCAAACTTCTTCAAGTAAAGTGTAAACAGAAATCATCCTCTTACTTCAAAGTTAAATAACCTTCTTGCTTCTGTGATAGAGCGCCTCAACTTCTTTAGTGTCACACTTTTATAAAGTGGAAACATTTCACGGAGTAGATAACTCTTTTCAGAGTTACAACGTACAAACCTTCTCGAACTAAATAATTGTATGTACCTACTTAGTTAAATACTAGCTTTGAAATATTTTAACACTTGATGATGCCCCTACTTCATCCGCGTGGATTAAGGTTCTTGATTCCCGCGAGAACTTTCCGGGATAAAAAGTATGTCCTTCCTTGGGATCTAAACTACCTCTAAACCAAATTTCATCAAAATCGGTTGAAAAGATGGGCTGTTAAAGCGTAGCAGACAAACAGACGGCAAAGGCACCTTTTTCAATGATTTTGGCAGAGAAAATACTTCGAAAAACAAAAATTGACATTTCAGTATTTTGTCTATTGGTAAGATTATTACCGGTTTTTTACTGAACCGAATTTGATACAGAGATAGTTTGCATCCCGGAGAAGGATATTTTATCTCCAAAAAACAGTTCCCACAGGATTTTCGAAAAACTTAAATCCACTCAGATAAATTCTATAAAAGAATATATATTTTATTGAGGTTAATTTGAGGTTTTATTTTACATTCCAGGTATGTCAAGAAGAGGCAAGCCCCGTGGACTGCCCGGTTCTAAAAGTTTTGTCACAGCACTCAAAGGCTGTCAAGACAAATACTTTATCGATTTTATTAGAAGGTGAGTTTGGCTTTGTCCCTATTTATTTTAGTATTATCACAGAATAAATAACGGTGTATTATGATAGGATAGAATAGAATTTATTTTATTTGCTGAGTGCTGACCCAACACATGCAGTAAACATAGGTCATACACAGATAGCACTTAAAATAAAGTTAAATAAAGTTTGTTTTTAGTTATTATTTAAGCCATAAATAGCAAATAGCAATAAAATTCATAATGTTCAGCTGTCACTCACTCGCATTGGTTTACTTCATTAATGTTTTGAAGTGAAACTTCTTTAGAATCGTTGTGACTTGAAAATTCGATGAAACGAAAAACCGACACTAAAAAGAGACAAACATTTTGACGACCTCCGTGGCGCAGTGTGTAGCGCTGTTGCCTTAACGTGCGGAGGTCCCGGGTTCGATCCTCGGCAGGGTCAATTTAGGAATTTAATTTCTGAATTTTCCCTGGTCTGGCCTGGTGGGAGGCTTCGGCCGTGGCTAGTTACCACCCTACCGGCAAAGACGTGCCGCCAAGCGATTTAGCGTTCCGGTACGATGCCGTGTAGAAACCGAAGGGGTGTGGGTTTAATATAGCTGCCATGCCCCTAACAGGTTAGCCCGCTACAATCTTAGACTGCATCATCACTTACCATCAGGTGTGATCGCAGTCAAGGGCTAGCGTGTAGTGGATAAAAAAAAAAAAAAAAAACATATTCATAATAGGATTAAACCTGCGAGAGAATGAGATAAGAATACAAATTATGTTTATTACATTCTCTCGTAGGCTACTTATCTGAAGTTTCACTTCTGCCGTGTGTGAATTTCACACGCACACTTTTTTTTTTGTACCCAATAATGTCCTGTTATTATGTTGTTTATTTTTATAATTATTGTTAAGGGAGAGCGGAGTCTTCTGCCACAGGGGTTACTCTTAAAAGAAGGCTCCAAACTTTTTTGTGTAAATATGTAATGCAATATAATAGGTTTTGACGACCTCCGTGGCGCAGTGTGTAGCGCTGTTGGCTGTTGCCTTAACGTGCGGAGGTCCTGGGTTCGAAACCCGGCAGGGTCAATTTGGGAATTTTTAATTTCTGAATTTTCCCTGGTCTGGCCTGGTGGGAGGCTTCGGCTGTGGCTAGTTACCACCCTACAGGCAAAGACGTGCCGCCAAGCGATTAAGCGTTCCGGTACGATGCCGTGTAGAAACCGAAGGGGTAGGTATGGGTTTAATATAACTGCCATGCCCCTAACAGGTTAGCCCGCTACCATCTTTAGACTGCATCATCACTTACCATCAGGTGAGATCGCAGTGAAGGGCTAGCTTGTAGTGGATAAAAAAAAAAATGTTGCTGAAGAAAATAAACTATTATTATTAATATTATTTTTTGTTATAAAGTCCAAGTATGTGTGAATTCGGCAGATGTCTAGAATGGGAGCCCGAGAAGCGGCTGACGCCGGCGGCAGCGCTGCGGCACGCGTGGCTGCGGCGCCGGCTGCCGCGGCCGCCGCACGACGAGGAGCCGACGCCCGCGCCGCCCGCCAACGTTAGTATCCACCAGCCGCACGCGCCGCACGCGCCGCACGCGCCGCACCAGCCGCCGCCGCACCACAACCACGCCAAGCGCCTCGCGCAGACCAAGTGCACTGACAAATAGGTTTGTTTTGAGTTCCGCTTCTTGTGCGCGCGCGGGCAACGGTTGACAACGCTGTTCGAACACATGTTCCGATTGTGACGTGACCGTGATATACAGATTCTTGCTCACAAACCGCGAAGGTTTCCCCATTTCAGGTACGCAATATGTTTTTTACTAACATAAAATGCGATTTATGGGGTCCATTTTCGTTTTAACTCCTTTAATAAGCGCTACAATCTATATCTATACTAATCAATAAAATATAAATATTATAAATGCGAAAGTTTGGATTAATGGATGTATGGATGGATGTTTGTTACTCAAATACGCCAGAACGGCTGAACGGATCTGGATGACATTTGGCACAGAGATATATTATAGTCTGGAATGGAAGGAAAATCAAAGAGTTCCCGCGGGAACCGAAAAACCTCAATTCACGCAAACGAAGTTGCGGGCATCAGCTAGCTATATTTATATACTTCCTTAATGTCCTCGTATTTTTTCGGATACGCACGTAAAACTCAAGTTCATATAATCGTCAAAATATTTATTAAAATAATCAATGATTAATCGAACTTACCTGTAGGCTGTAAGTGAAGTTCTATCATAATTGTATGAGTCTTTTCATTCAAAGTTGAATTACTGACATAATGATATTAACAAATCATTTAGATTATTAGATATATATTTTAGATTATTATTAGGTATATATTTGGTCAACCGTTGCTTGCGTCGCAGTGCTGCTTGTGGTTTTGAGCATTTTATGAGTAGAAACCTTAAATTTGAACGCTGGTGTCATAATTTGCTTACTAAAATACTTACTAACATAATAGTAACGAGCAATTATTCTGCTGATGATTTTTTGAGCCACACTTTTATATCATTAAAATAAAAACCACATGCTCACTTTTATTTAATTATTTATTTAAAGTTATTTTTATTATTCAGTTGCAGTTTCTATTTATTTTTCAGAGAATATTGTATGTATATATCTATTGTTTATTTATTTAATAATTATTATTATTTAATATGTCAGTGCACTGTAGTTATATTATTTTTTAATATATAGGCTAAAAGTGAGAACATTAGTTTATTACTTTTCGCTATTAGTCTCAACAGATATTAAGTTAAGGTGAGTTCACACTGTCTCCGATTCCTGTTGAATGTCCCGATACAATGATGGATTAGCATTGTAGTCTGCACACCAATTATAGGGAAGAGTGACAACTTCACACATAGATCAACTCACACAAATCGCTCATGCTGAGCTTTACTTTGTGGCATTATAGTCAGTGAGGTATGAACCTAAGAATGGATTTTAAGAAAATCAATCCTAGAGTAGCTAAGCTGGTTAGCTTAAAATGTGTGTGTAACATTTATGCGCAGGTGAAAGGTGAAGTTTAAAGCAAAACATGCGGTATGATGAGTTGGTAAAGGTTTTTTAAATAACATATCATGAAAATTAGGAAGCGGTTAAAGCCACCCGACCTCCTATTAGGGTGGTTGCGGGATCGATCCCCGGGCACGCACTTCCTAAGTTCCTAACACCTTTTCGGAGTTAGGTAGGTAGGCGTTTTAAAAAATTGAATAACCTGCTTCTAACGGTGAAGGAAAACATCGTGACGAAACCGGCATGCCATAGAGTTCTCAATAATGTTCTCGAATGTGTGTGAAGTCTGCTAATCTGTATTTTGCCAGCGTGTTGGACTATGGTCACATCCTTTTCATTCTGAGAGGAGACTCGCGCTTAGTAGTGAGCTGGCAATGATGATAATGATGATCATGAAAAATACACTTTATTACCCTAACTTCTCGAAGGTGTGTGAAGTCTGTTAATCTGCATTTTGCCAGCGTGGTGCTACTATGAACAACTTTCTCATTCCGAGAGGAGTCTCGTGGTTAATAGTGACCCGGCAATGGATTGAAAAATGATCATGAAAAATTCAGTTCTTAATTTATTACTCTAACCTTATTTGTTACTTGCATCGGGCAAAAGAGCTCAGGGAGTCCCAAGTCGCGCCAGAAGAAGTTCTAATTCATTAGAGATCCGCATGTTGTTCCGTTGTTGCAGTCGAGCGGGGGGTCGGGGTGCGGCGGCGCGGGCGCGGCGGCGGGCGCGCGCGGCGGCTCCCTGCGCACGCCGCTCGCGCGCACCCCTGTCACATTCAACGCGTCGCAAGTCGCCAGTGAGTGCACACCTTTATTTATTACCTTGACTTGACCAACAGATATAGCATGCACACAACGAGATATCTTGCGACGAAAGAGAGAGATGTTGTCGTGCCTGGCTTTTTCGTTTCCCTAACATGCATAAAATGCGGTATATTACAAGAAAAAAAATAGTCGGCATGTAAGGGTTCGTAGAGAAAAATACCACAGATGAGAAATATTACTTTTATCTCTACTTTTGACGCAACGAGACACGTAAGCATGTTAGTTTCGATAGACAAATGGAGATAACGGGTAGACATCATTTTACTCGTTGTCCGCATGCTAGCCTTACATTGTGCATTATTGCTGAGCAACACATGATTTGTAAAGGCGTCTCCGCAGCCTTGGCTACATGCATCTGTGTACAGTCCAATTCAAACTTTATGACTTCTTATCAACATCACCGAACATGGTGTGTTTCGATGCACAGAATACAATATTAGGTTTCAGCAGGACGGTTCAGTTCACAGTAGGTAGGTACCTGCGTGAATCTACACTCGCGGCTAACTTCAGAGAAGTCCTCGGTTTTTGTCCTCCGTGCTATCTGCTAATACTTATTTTGTCGCACCTTTGTGATTTTTTTTTCTAATTTTAAAATATTTAACTTAATATAAATAAACTATAAATTTATCTAATAATTTAAGTAATGGAAAGTATTGACTAAACTGCCTAACTAGGGTAACTCCTACTAACTTGTGCCTATTTTTATTAACTAGTCTTACAATTATAGTTGGCTATTTGTACCAGGATTACATAACTCATGTGTCGGTCATTTAACAGAAGCGAAGCTGCAAGCAGCACTGTCGGAGGAGAGCAGCGGACTGGGCGGGCTGAGCGGGCTGAGCGGCTCGGTGAACATCGTGGCCGCGACGCGCTGCTGGCCGGTCGGCAAGCTGCCACTCTGGCCCGCGCCCTCCTAGCGCCCGCCCGAAGCGCGCCGCCTCGCCAAGGTGGGATAACCTCCTGTTATAGCTTGCGCTCCTGGTAGTTATGATGCCAGACTCGACTGGAACACAAGAATAGAACTGTTTACTTTATGAACTAATCTCCTGTTAGCTTGCGCTCCTGGTAACTAGTGCCAGATTCGACTGTTTCTGAACTGAAATTGGACAGCGGATACGAAAATATAGCGGGGATTTCCACTGCAAAAGGGTAATGAGAGACAAAATAGGTTTACACTTCCGCTAACATTCGCACGTGGTGGAAACCCCGCTTAGCTAAAAAATATTTTACTCCATGAGATCTCGGAGGCATTGAAGACAACTGACTTACATACATGGTTAATGTAAAGAAGTTACCCTTAAGCTCGCTATTTATGATTTTTGCCCACTCACGCACTAATTTGGCTGTGGCAACAAATCTACTGGGTGCACTCATGGGTTTCAGTCTGTATAATCTAATGTAGGTTATATTATAGTTTGGTACATTTTATATGCTCATACAGCAACAGCAGCCCAGCTTTCTCTATATTCTGTCTATAAACGTCTTGTTTTCTGATATTAAGTAATTTTTAATATGTAAATATAAACTTATTTAAAACTAGTTTTTGCCCGCAGTTTCGCCTGCAACAAATCATTAGGTATGGCGATAATAAAATAATAATAAATATAATATAACATTACCCCCGCATATTATTATAATAGCGTATCTATAATATATTAGCTCGCTTGATATAACGTTTTTATTAGCTGAATATATTACATGATAACACTATCCGTTTGTGAAAATAATATAATGACGCCTTTTCTTTGATTTATTTTTGAACAGTATGAAAATATTAAGTTGTTTCATAGCTTATTTTAGTCTGACACTCCCCAAAATAAGGGGTCACACATGAATTACGAAATTATACCTGGATGGGTGTATGATGTAGATTGTATTTTAGCATCTAACTAATTGATATACATATGAGAATATAAAAAATTTTCTGATGGAACACATGAGTGACCCCTAATATATATACTTACTCATAGTATCTATATACAGTTAAGCTTGCATTTTATAGTATTCTTTTTGCTTTGGTTTAAAACATTGAAATAGAATGACTACACTAAAATTCTACATCAATGGTTTAAAATAATATTAGAAAACTGCACATTGAGGTTTCCTGGACTCTGTTTTGACTACATGGGTCCAGTTTCAATGAAATCAAGTAAAAATACTGAAAAACATATTGTACTTGTACATAACGTAACTGAAATTTGTAATTATTGTAAATTCGAAATTTACAAACTTTCTTCAATATGTGTGTTTACGAGTACGTGGGTTATATTTTAAGTGAAAGTCAATGCATACATGATCTACATAGCGCACCTATTGGGAATTTCATTAAATTGAACAATTTTGGTTCTATGCCAGATTGTGCTATAGTAATTACCATTTTGTGCATGGTTCACTCGCCCACTCCTGTTGACAATGGAACTGGACTCTATGTAATCTGAGCTTGGATCTGAGGGTACTAAAGGTGATGTCACATTGCAGGTGTCGTCCCTGGAGGCGCCTCGACGCGCAGGCGTGGGCGGCGCGCGCCTCGAGCTCGAGCGGCGCAGCCTCGACCTCGAGCGCGAGCTGCGCAACGACCGCGACTCTGACGCCTCGCTCGACGACCGCGACCACCTCGTCTGATCGCGCGACCGCCCCCGCCGCCGCCCGCCGGCAGGCTGAACTACAGGTGCCCAGTTGGAGTGATGTCACTAGCGGAGTGCTCACGACCGCCTCCTTTGGCGATCCGCGACAGAGTGATGCTGTCACCAGCTGGAAACGCGTCTGCGTGAGCGATGCCCAAAATGGAGTCATCACTACCGCCCCTGTCAGTGCTGCCCCCAGCTGGAACCGCGTTCATGCTAGTGACGTCACTAATAGAGTGGAACCAGTCCCGACCGCCCCCGCCGGCTGCTCTCACGCTACTGATCCCAGTTGGAACTTTCTCGAAGTTCAAAACTCCGTTTGCGGTACACGCACGACTGCGTGCGTACAAACTGTGCATACGTCGCACCGTGCGAACGTAACCGCCAACGCGAGTGATGTCAGAAACGTGAGCGCCTCCGTTCTGCGCCCACCATTGCCCTTTAGCGCCCACCACCACAGAAATGACTTCTTACTACCAGGTAATGTGACCAATACCGTGCCTAATACACCTGTATATTCATTAAATGCTCAAAACCATACACCTCAAAATGAGGGTAGAATTAACTTCAGCACACACAACAATGTGCCTAATTGGAATCGCAGTGTCGACATATTGAAGACTTTGCATAACGCTGTTCCGCATAATTCTAACCAAGATAGAAATGTCAGAGAAATTTCGAGTGTAGGTAGACCAATATTTGATATTTATGCTGTATCCAGCGAGAATTCAACGGAAGATTGTTACAGAGATGTTAGAAACCAGAATTCAAACCCGATTTTGTTCTATCGAAGCAAACCAGAAGAAACCACATCGAGTTGCACTTGTGTACCCATTTCGATACCTCGAGTATCAAGCTGGAGTTTTACAAAGAAATCTGTAGCGACAACACCCGTACACCCAAATCAAGAAAACTTTGAAACTAAGAATAACATGGTCAAAATCCAATCAGCTGATAATATAAGAAGGCTACAGTACATTGGTGCGAGCGTTCCATCTACCTCGGGCCAAATTGCTTTTAACAATAGAGCAACCAACCCCCCGAATGATAACGGCATCTACTGTCCACAAATATCACCCATCGGAGCTATCTGTCATCAACCTAGAGAAAATAACGTTGCACAAAATCTGTCACCAAATGTTGGTGAGAAAAATCTTCTTCCGAATACAGTCAAAAACAGTGTCGTACATTGGACAAATTCCGTGGAAAATCGAGTTTGTTGCCCTGAAACTGTTTTGTATGGTGCTGTGTATGGGCTCAAATGCTTGAAATAGAGATATTGGTCTTAAGATGGTTAGGTTTTGTGGTGGTAGGGTTAACAGTTTTGGTGGGCATAGTGTGAAAAGTGAACTAAATGTCTGCGGCGTATGTTGTGTGGTACAATTATACCCCGTCGTTGCTTTAACCCGCGTCTTAAGTGTCGATGAAAATCGCTTAGTACCGACTATACCCTACACTGCCTAGCGCCTTTACCTATGAGACGTTTTTAGATATTATAGTCTTTATATCGTACGCTTTAAGTTCGAGTGTTGCATTGTATTTTAACTTTGAATATGTTAGTGTATAATGTGTAAAATTAAAGTGGATTCATACTAATAATATGTTGAGTCAAATCGAAATCGTCATTTACTTTCGTCGTCGACGTCAGTCACAAAAATTTTTTGAGTAGGATTTTACAATGGTCGCTGTGCATGTTATAAATATGTTTCCACCTTAAAACTTGGGTTATACATACAAGCAATAAGCTTTACACATCGAATTATTCAAAGTGTACTCTGCCATTATAATATTACTTATCATATTATAACCGATCCGATTCTCTACATTCGACACAGTTTAATACCAATGACATTGTCTGTGTTGTGTGATTGTGTCCTTTGAACAGAATCATATGACTTGTCGCGTGTGAAATCGGTCAGTAAAATGCAATAAAATCGGTTGTTACTTTATTAGTATGTGACATGAATTGCCAAAATAACGATATGAAAGTATGTATGTAAAAATTTGCTAAGGCAACTGATTTTATTATGGAGTAAATAGGTCGATGAAAGATCGGTTCCACTCGTGCCAAGTATTATACTCCGACATACTTATCTGTGCGTCTGGTGAAATTCGGAACTAATAGAATTTACTCTGTGTTGATACCAAAATGTTCATTTTTTAATATACAGTGGCGCCGCTACTTGCACAGATAAGTGTGTAGGGGTATATTTAAGTGTTATTCGTCACGTTGTATGCATAAAGGCTCATGTTCCTAAGTGTTTATTATTATTATTATTAACCGCAGTTACAGGCAACGACGGGGGGTTATTATATGAACAATTTCGCTTGGCGGCGAGCGTCCAAATGAATCTAGTGCATAGCGGCAAAAATGATCTCAATAAATAAATAAAGACTACAAAAATACGTATATAAATACGGACATCTAGTGGAATTGTGCGAGTAACGTGTTTTACTGTTTTCTATGTATTATACATGTAACGTATAAGGACGTTTATGAGTCGATCGTTTCGATGTTAGTGCCTGCTAAGTCCGGTTTAGTGTTAGAAACCTACTCGACCACTGTTTAAGGGAACTCTTTGATCATTTTACCGAAAAACGACTTGCAATTTCGAGAGGTGAATTTTTTTTTTGCCGCTCCCCGCATTATCTCCTTTGGTACGAACGGGCGAGGTGGAAATTCGTAGAATCTTGTAGCGTTCAACACAAGATTTTAACTGATTTTTTTTCGAATAGTTACGTAATAAGGATGATTCACATTAGACCGTGCCAATTCCAACGCGTGGACGAGTCATAGATTGGATTTGTATATGCAGTCACATCAGATACGAACCGTATCCGATTTTTTCTTATTACTTCATATAATATTCCAATCCGTTGGGACGTAGCACGGATTTGGTCCGGCTTGGTCTAATGTGAATCTACCCTTACTCTTTCTTTCGGTTGTGCCGGAACCGTCATGTGAATGATTTTATTATACTAGTATATATATAGTAGTTAATTTCTATGAAAAATTCTCTCTCGAAACCCGTAGTTATTAAGTTTTATTATGTGTGACTAAAACGATTTTCTACAGAAACAATTGACGTTTTTTCTTTGTTTTAATGATTAATTTTTAATTCGACTTAGGCGTATTCGTTGATAAGTTAACGTCCCTCAAGTGATATAGTGATGTTGCATTCGTGCATGGGTGACCTTATATTCGGAATTCTTAAAGGATTTAAGGCTAGATAGTTGCAAGGCCTTTTATAAGCTAGTTAAACTAAGATGTGCGATTTTCGGTGGATAATAGTTATATAGAGTATGTAATGGGTTGATATGATTTTTATGTATAGAAGCGAAACTCATGTTTGCACACAGTAGAAATACAAATACCCTGTCGGCCATTTTGTGATATAAATGGAGTTATATAGTTACATAGCGTTATAGCTAGCGCATATATTATCGGGCTGCATCGCTTTTTTCACTATTCCTTCTAAATCTTTTCAAATCACATTGTTGAATTTAAAAAAAAAAGTACATCGACTTTTCCATAAGGACTGAGTGTGAGAGATCTATAGAGCGAACTATGACTTGGCTTAAACGTTACATGGTTAAACATGGTTAAAACGAGACAGATTTATGTTACTCACATAAGTCCATCTCGTTTTTACTCTGAGTAAAGTCTGAGCCAAGTCAAAGTGCGCTCTATAGATCTCAGGTTAGTGACAATATACTAACACATAGCTTTGTTAAACATTATTTTTGCATTTACCAATTCTTTGCAAATACATAATAATATATACATTGGTAATTATAGAATTGACATACTAACTTGCCTTTGATAAATAAACATGTTCACATAATATTATTATGCACAAAAGTTATTGCATTTTTTCCGATTGTCCTGCGTTATTTATGACTTAATCATACTTCTATTTGCTGTTCATAGTATTTTGTGTGGTGCAAAACAATAATATTTAAAAATATTATATTTTACATATTTCTTAATAGTGTACCTACATTCATTCATTCATTCAACGCAGCTCGCTTACATGTGCGCCAACTTTTATAGTACATATTATTCAGTAGATCGTTTTTTTTTGTTTTAAATAAAACAGAAATAATACATAAATAATTAATATAGTTCCTTTGGTTTATTTACTGTATACTCGTCAAACATATCAGTCCATTAAACATGCGCTCGACCACACTATTCTCGATGTATGACAGTAGCGTGCGATTTAATTTAGCTGTGTTATATCCATCTTGTATAGTAACCATTCTTATAGCCTTTTTATATTGATGGACATTTTTATCTGCTTGATTGAAATCATCGCGTAACTGAACTAGTTTACTAAATTAAAAAAAAAAATTAAAAAGCACATGACTTTTCAGATATATTTTCAGAGAAAAATCATAATTGCGAACGAACTATGCAGTCTATATGGAAACCTTTAACCAAGTAGCAAGTATTACCTAATCTGGTTAATGATATGTAGAAACCATAGTCGCTGTTATGATTCTTTTATGGAATAGATTCAATTGATTCTTCAATTCTATACAAGTAATTCAGAATTTAGATGAACTGTATTTGGACCCTTCAATATAAAAATGGCTTTAAGTATCTTAAATTCTATAAATTTAGCGTCATATAGGTGTCTATATTTTGTTACTATTAAACAGTTAATTTTATTTAAATTTATTCTTAGCCAACCGTAAAAAAATTATTGCCAGAGTAATAAAATAGTACTTGCCAACTTTTTACTCATTTGTAGATGTCATATCGCTATATATAAATTGATCCTGGACTACTAACCTATCACTAGTTAAGATCCAAACAAGTGACAAACTGCATAGACCATCTACCTTCTTTTTATTAAATTCTATGAACCACTACGTTTAGAGTTGACAATTTACTTTCTGAGATTTGTGTTTAATCGAATTACTATCACTAGTATTGTCGAGTTTTATTATAAATATGACGTTTCTTGTATAGAATTAGGATTCAAGAATTTTACTAGCTAGGCGTAAAAGTTGTAAACAATAACAGTGCAATATGTTTGACTCATTTTCAAAACATTTATTTTGTCTTCCTAATATTATATAATATTTGTAATTTTTTTTTACAAAGGCCTATAATAATTACTTGTCTCTATGTAATCGACTAATGCATTTTTATTTTTCAAAGTACCTAGTTGTAGTTTATTTTGCGGTATGTATGTAAATTACTTACATAATATTATAGGGAAAATTATTAACGATTTCAATGAAATGTACATTTTGAATTATTGACTTTAGATGGGTCACTGCGGAACTAGCGAATTGAATGTTTAGGGCATGAACACACTTGCGACACCATAATATGTCCTGCGACGGCATACAAAATGTCGTGTCGGGTGTTTCGAATGTGATTCTGACCTTATAAGCGCAAATATAGAAAATAAACCATTTAAAAAGGTGCAAAATAATGCTTTTTGTTTAGATAAATTGTGATAGATAATGTAGATTACATGTTGTATAAATGTTTAAGTACATAATATTATATAAATAATTTTCTCAGTTTGTGCAATACATTAAATTCGCTAATTTTGAAAGTGCTATTTAATTTAAAATTATGAAATATGCACGATTTCAAGTAGAGGTACCTATACAACCAAAATTGATTCAATGATGATTTTACATTAAATAGTTTCGTGCCCTGTTAAATATTTTATTTTGTTGACGGTATACTCAAAGTAGCATTTTTTAATTTTGGCTTTTAAAGACTGGAATAAACAGAAGAGTGCGACGCGATATCGACGTGTGTTCGAAATTTTATTAGTTAACTTGAAATTTTTAAGGGTGGTTTCGGTTTTGAAGGTCCGAATTTGGAATTTCAGTTTTCTCCGTGCCTAAGAGAGCATGTTAAACCGTCGGTCCCGGTTATTATCACTAACATTTGATAATAATAATTAATTGTTAAGTCGAGGCGTATGCGTAAGTATCTGGGAGCCACTGTATTATTACCCCAAAAATGTTGTAAATGGAAAGGGGTCACGAGCCTCAGCAATGAGGGATACAACACAGAAAGTACTTCTGTCGCTCGTCGTAGTCGCTCTTCGTCGCACAATATGTGTGTTTCAGGCTTAAGTGGAGTGTCCTTCGAGCACGCCTCATACAAACGGAGTTTGACCCTTATTAACCAACTTATAGCAATCAATTTAAATAAAATATAGACATACTCTACAAATTATTTTCAGTATAGGTGTGTTTATTAGATTATCATAAAAATATGTAGTTTCAAAGTTAAACAGGTCAGTGACGGTTAATATTCAAATAAAACTCCGTTTGTATGGAGTGCGCTCCGAATACACTCCTCTTGATTGTTTTAAGTTGACTGCCTTTCGTTTATTATGCTCAATAGTTTTATATTTACTCTGGACACATCAGTGGTGACATTAGTTTATTTTTATTAATCCGTATAGCGGTTTAAGGTATTTAGTCAATTAATGTATAGCTTTCTTTTTTCGGACGGCTGAAAGTCAACGTACAGCCTTAAGAGTCTTTTTACATCGACCGTGTCTGTATAAATAGTGACGAACAAAAATAGAGAAGACTTTTTTTATAGCGCCCATCGTATGTGAAACGTGTATCTCTAATTATACAGAGGCGATCTCTGGAAGTAAAATTAATGTTAAAAAAATTGTGATAGCTTATGATTTTTTAAAAATAATTCATTGTCATTGACTTTCGCTGTGAGGTTGCTATAACAACTATGTTTTTGTAATGGTAGTCGCACATTTGCGGCACCCCACGCGTCGATACCGTGTACCTTGCATGACGTCACCCCACGCCACGCCACCAAGTTAAATGTCGTGTTGGCTGTTGGTTTGTTACAAATGGGTTGCGTGGCGTGGCGTGACGTGACGTAGAGTGGCGTTAGGTGGCGTGATGGTGGCGTGGGATGCAAATCTGTTTCTACCAAGTTAAAATGCGTGCGTATCGTCGTGTGTGAGTGGTCCAAACGCGCACAAATCTCCTATGCTAACGAATGAAAGTACAGGATTTTGTATACTTATTATAATGATGAATGTAAAAAAACATCACCTCTATTTACAGGGTGTTAGAACTTAATAAACTGGGCCCTGATATAGAAATCATATGTACGCACGAAATGCATGTAACGTCAAATTTCACTCTGACGACCGAAAAATTGTGATTACATATCTGATTGTGATTGTCTCTATGGTTTTTATTGACTGAGTTAATTGTACTCTTCTAAAAACTGTGTTCTTTAATTAATATTAGAAGAGAAGTGCCAATCCGAAAGATTATTGCATTCAAGTTCGGTGCTAGGGAATTATATTGTACCAAATGACATAGCGTATAAAATCCTCCCTCGCTGATGAGTGAGGATTTAGGTTATTTTTCTTTACACAGCAAACCTTCAATGGATATATCTGTCTGTCTGTCTGCTGCAGATATTACTGGCAAGCTACATCTCTTTCAATCAATCATATTACAAAGCGATGCTAATTTTCTAGCCGACTTCCAAAAAAGAAGGAGGTTCCAATTAGCCGCGTATCTTTTTTTTTGTTCGCATGTGGATGTTATTATAACCGTAGCTTAAATACACCGTTCTAAGAAGAGTGCTATAAATTCGAAATAACAACCATTGTGATAGTCGCAAACAAAGATTTGTGCTAGGGGCAGCTGTCCCAAACCTCACAGTTTCATAAGCTATCCACTTGGCAATGATCAGTATTAAATATAATCATTTAAATCATCGAGTCTCTAATTCAACTGCCAAGTACATTTAATTGTAAGTATAATTTGCTGTAATCTGAAGATTATGTATAGCGGACCCTAGTTACTATGATAGCGTTCGTTGAATGCTGCATTTCTCTATACCTAGTTATTATTAATTTTTTTTTGTGAAACATTGTGTTCTCATTTTGTATGTAAACGCTGGTGTTTCACTTCTTGAAACTCATAGCGACAATGTGAATACTATACAATTTAAATAAATGAATTATATAAATATTATGTTCTTTTTGTTTCATTTAGAATAAGAGTAAGTTTCTGTTAGAATTGGATCGTCGTCGTCAACCGATGGACGTCCACTGCTGGACATAGGTCTACTGTAGGGTCCTCCACAAGCCACGGTCTTGCGCCGCCTGGATCCAGCGACTCCCTGCGACACTCTCGATATCTATTGATTATCTTGCAAACTATAAAGACGACAGGGAAATTATTTTAAGCATAGTTATATAAAGAAATACTTACCTCTATATTATTATAATTCATATATATTAGTATCTATATATATAAAAATGAAACCCGTTTTCCTTGGTCACGGCATCACGCGTGAATGGCTGGACCGATTTCACTAATTCTTTTTTTGTTGTATTTGTTATTATTAGGAGAAGGTTCTTACGGAAAATAATATTAAGAAAATCTCTCAGAAATATTGAAAAATATACATTTAATTTTGCATACTAAGGCGGTACGAAGTTCGCCGGGTCAGCTAGTATTTCATAAGTAGCTATATTATATATAATTTATATGTTTATTATTGGTTTATGTATTAGTGTGTAGTTATTTGAATGAAAGTATATTATAGATCCACCTGCAGTCTATTTTCCCTTATTTTCTCCTTTTCCTAAGGTTGCCTGGTAGAGATCGCTACCTAAGCAATAAGGCCACCTTTTGTATCCTGTCTGTGTTTACTTTTTTTTCCAATTTTTGTCTTTGTTATTTTTACTTGTGGTGGTACAAATAAAGTATATAATAATAATAGTCACTCTGATTCTCCTACGGATCTCTTCATTTCTGATTTGATCACGTAGGGCCACTCCCAGCATATCCCTCTCCATCGCCCGCTGAGTGACCCTGAATTGGGTATATAACAACAATTAAAATAAATTATTTTTTTGTGAATATTAAATAGAGGATTTTTCAAAAGTCGTAATATCACGAATATCCACGTCCCCTGTTAGTTATATGATTGAAAACCATATTAAAACTATCGATTGAAGTAAAAAAAGCGTCGAATTTTGAACATCCCAATAAGGGCGCGTTTTGACGTTTGAAAAAGTTGCCGATTTGACTTTTCAAATACCCAATAGTATGATCCGGACCCGTGCTCCCTGATAATAATCAGGGAGCACGGGTCCGGAATGAGAAGGTTTAGGAGTTAAGGCCATAAAGATAATATCTACGAATAAGACTAATTCTAATGTCTATGGTTCAGACTTTAGTTAGACCATTTTATTTAGAGTATAGATTCGGTAGTAATACCAATAAAGCCAAGACCAACTTAAAAAATGTCCGCATACTTATCTATTGAGAGTTGAGACGGGCAACTATGGAATCCTACGCGTGATCCGACTCGCATTTGGTTGGTTTTTATTTCAGGCTAATTTAGCTTTCCAACTTTCCAAATGATCCTGGAACTGGAATTTTATCGGTATAATAAGCATCCCAAGGATCCCTACTGTGCAATTGGAAAGGGTGAGGGGAATTCCCAGAGTGCTCTGAAAAAAGGAATAACTAGGTGTGATAAAAGAAAGCTTCTTAGTACTAAATTCACAAAACTAGTATTTTAACTTCTAAGGCCCGCTTGCAGAGGCCCAGGAATAAATTTGAAATTTTAACAGAAGCTACTTTGGTATTCGTGTAAAAACACGAATACTGTCAAAGTAGCACCTAACTCTGGGTTACAAGGATAACCCGGCATTTCTGCAATCGGGTTAAGAATAAAGAATAAAGGAATTATTCTGATGGTGTTTCTAGACAATTTGGCATGCCTTCTAGGACCTAATTGTGACTCTTCTTCTACACTAGTGGAGCTTTGCGCAAGAAAGTTGTGCATGACTTAAAAAATGGGAAAAAGCTAAAGAAAATTAATATTTCTAGGTTTTTCTTCTGAAGATAATTGATATTTGTAGGAATTTTCTGGGAAATGTGCCTCCACATTATAGTAAGCCAAGACGTGCTGCAGGTACTTATTAAGAAAATAATTAAAATGAAAGAAATAAATACACCTATGTGTTAGTTGCGGCCGTTTATCTTTCCAATACTTGCACCAGCATCAACTCTCACGAAGTGTTTGCATAATGCTTCAGTAGCACGCCGACCGTCACTCCGTGCTGTCTCTGATAAACTGTTTGAATTTCGAACAGGTGAACTGGTTTTGGCGCGAGAGTTTTTTTTAAATGTTATTGTAAAGTAAGGCAAAGGTGAATGTTATTGTGAAGTGAGTGGAACTTACACCATATTATAAAAGTCTTATAACTTATTTGCTGTAAGTACTTACCTAATTTTTATTCAAAATAGCGCTGAGTATAGCCAATCCTAGGCGTAGGCTCTAATACTGTAAATACTAAATACCTAACTATAAATTCAAAATCTAAAACCACCGACGATATTTCTATCGTCGGTGGTTATATACTTATAATTGTATATATATATACACACATATACCTATAGGTATTATATATAAATATTATAGCAATACGTATACTTTATTATATACTATTTGTATTAAAAAATTATATTGAATAATATAGTAGGTATACTTAAATAAAAGGGCTGATGATCTTCAAAGGGCTAAACAGATTTTCTTGAATCCTGCTCTGAGAATAAGAATACACAATATTTGTAATACCTGTAGTATTTACATACATTAACCGTGTAAGCGCGAAGCGATTCAAAATTAGAGCACTTAAGTATTGGCACTTGATAAGATAGCATAATATATATGTGATTAAAAAACTAGTTCATGCGAGCGCAATGACCTGATTAGTCCAACTGTGCAGTCAGAAAAAGTCCCTGCGTTATTTGTCCTGTCCTTTAAAATATTTTCAAAATCTTCCAAGGCATAAATCTACAAATCTAAGGCTTATTAGGCCTTAATAGTTTCTATTAGCTAACAGTAGATATCAGAAACTATTAAATCTCTAATATTATAGTCATTATTCAAACGACCTAACGACTAGGTACCTACGATTTAAGTTCAAACGATTGTCATTTATAAACGATTGTATACCATGTTATGTCAGCCATATCTAAATGTGAGTGTAAACTGTACCTAATAGTTTTGATTACTTTCGTAAAAATATAACATATATAAAACCCACGTAAAAAATATTTTATTAATTAACTAACCCTAAAATACCTACTAATGATTATAAGAAAAAGTTAAATAATTAATTTAAGTCTTAACTAATTATTAAACCGATGTCTAAACTATCTCATTAACTAATATAGTTAAAGTTAATAGGTAGATATACCTAGGTACTTAAATGGGTGTACTGATTTCCGTGGTAGGCATTGTGGTAGGTAATAATAATAACATGCTACCGACCAGACAAATATAAGAATAAATTACTTTTTAACGACAATGCCACATTTTGTAGGTACCTACTCGGCGTGTACGATTAACACCAATGTGTAAAAATACTGCGCACAAAAATACGTGACGCTCTAGCTTGACCAAAATATTACATTAAGAGAAAAAGTTGATTCATTTTATCAACTTCGGATCAATTGCACCACAGGTGGAACAAACGACACTTGGGGATGCAAATTCAGGGCTCAATCTTATACTTTTTAAAGTTTTCTAATAATCTTGATTAATTATAGATGTAAGAACACTTGTACCACTCTGCTTGGTTTTTGGTTGGGTTCGATGTTGGAATCCACTCTCATACAGAGATCTATAGTGTACTTTGACTTTGCTCTGACGTTACTCAGAGTTAAAACGAGATAGACTTATGTGAGTAACATAAATCTGTCTCGTTTTAACCATGTCTTACGTCTAAGCAAAGTCAAAGTATGCTCTATAGATCTCACACTCAGAATTAAATAACCATAGGCCATAACCAAAGGTGTGTTTGCTTATGGTTATGTCTAAGTGTCTACTTTCATGATTTTTTTCACATATCCAAAAAAACTGCGCTGGCAGCGGGACACTGAACTTCAACAAGCCCTATTAAAGCTTTAAATTTCGAAAACGGATCCCAGAATCGAAAAATGGATTTCCCACACCCACAATATTTTATAACGAACTATCCAATGACACCCCAGTCCCCACACAATGGGATAGACGAGGAAAAAAAGTCACTCATTTTATTTTACCACTTTGTCGGCGTGATTAATATGTAAAACCCGTGCAAAATAACAGCTTTCTAGTAGGTGTACTGTCAGTGGTCTCTGAGCTGTAATAGTCAGTGGTCTCTGAGCTAAGCCGGGTAAGGACGGACGAACGGACATGGCTAAACTATGTAAAGGGTTTCTTGTTGACTTTTTTTCTTTTGTTTTTATCCACTACAAGCTAGCCCTTGACTGCGATCTCATCTGATAGTAAGTGATGATGCAGTCTAAGATGGTAGCGGGCTAACCTGTTAGGGGCATGTCAGTTATATTAAACCCATACACCTTCGGTTTCTACACGGCATCGTACCGGAATGCTAAATCGCTTGGCGTGCCGTCTTTGCCGGTAGGGTGGTAACTAGCCACGGCCGAAGCCTCCCACCAGGCCAGACCAGGGAACATTCAGAAATTATAAATTTCCAAATTGACATTGCCGGGGATCGAACCCGGGACCTTCCGCACGTTAAGACAACAGCGCTACACACTGCGCCAGTGAGGTCGTCAAACTACGTAACTACGGAACCCTAAAAACTGCCGCGATCATAGAATCGCGATGATAATATTAATATGCCTATCTTTCAAGATAGAAGATATAAGATGATAAAGTTACTAGAAACCGGCATAAACTAGTAATGCCGTTAAATATGTAGTCAACGCAAGGTGCAGAAATCCTTTGTGGCTTTTATAATATAGTTCCAAAAGAACTTTTGAATTTGCCGTTACACAAATTTAAAAAGCCGTAAAGGAACACTTGTTGAGTCGAGTTGTATATGGAAGCAATCTACTTTGGGTCCAGCGCCCCACAGGACAGTATAACTTACATTATACTGTGTAATATACCAACTTTTGTATAATCTTGTTTTTAAAAAGAGCAACTGATTTTTGCCGGCTCTTCTCAGTAGAATTCTTTCCGAACCGGTGTCAAAACATGACGTAACTTATGAGACTGATATGTCCTACATGTTATAAATAAACTAGATGATCCCTGCGACTTCGTCCGCGTGAATTAAGATTTTTTGATTCCCGCGGGACCTCTTTAATTTTCCGGGATAAAAAGTAGCTTATGTCCTTTCCCGGGATACAAACTATTCCCATATGTACCAAATTTCATCAAAATCGGTTGAACAGATGGGCCGTGAGAGCGTAGCAGACACACAGACATATAGATGACATTTTCGCATTTATAATATTAGTTTGGTTTGAGTATTGAGAATTAAGTAGAGATAGAGATTTTACCTCAGTATTTAAGATTTACTGCATATCTTTAAAGGACATCTATCTATTCTGACGTCATACAAATTTCACGCTTAAGCTCTTTACAGCGATCGTATTGTTTAGAATTAACGCTTATCTTGCCTTTCCACTCACGACCACGAGTTAGCAATAAAACGCAAAGAATTCAATGTTATGTACACATATTTGCCTACTTCTAGACATTTTATCTTGTTTTTTATACACTACAAGTTAGCCCTTGACTGGCAATTTTTGAAGACCTCCCTGGCGCAGTGTTGAGCGCTTTTGTCTTAACGTGCGGAGGCCCCGCGTTCAATCCCCGGCAGGGTCAATATGTGAATTTATAATTTCTGAATTTTCCCTGGTCTGGCCTGGTGGGAGGCTTCGGCCGTGGCTAGTTAGAGAGCTAGTAAGTAAAACCGATTATGGGTATGGGTTTAATATAACTGCCATGTCCCTAACAGGTTAGCCCGCTACCATCTTAGACTGCATCATCACTTACCATCACAAGTTGTCCTATGTGAAATAAATAAATCATTTATCATTTATCATCGGTGAGATTGCAGTCAAGGGCTAACTTGAAGTGAATAAAAAAAATACTTTTCGAATTTAATAGAACACAATTAAGTACTTACTTCCTTTCGCATCCATAAACGAAATTCCACCTGCGGACTAAGTATAAGGTTTTAAATGGAAATTGAACCTGCGGTCATGCGATCTCTTGGTTAGTTGAACCGCAAGGCCGTCACAGCTCATTAATATAGTTTTGCATTTTGCATGGATAATATTGGGGCTGATTCTGTTGTATTGTCTATTCAATGATCTACGTCGATGGTGACGTAATTTAATCTATTGTTAATTTTAATGGCGTCATCAAACTGTCTCCACATAATTAAGTATACCTATACTCACAGTAAACAGATGCAACCAGTATGGAATCTACCTAGAAACGTTCGAAACAGGCTCACTCACACAAACGTGTGCATCGACGAGAGTCGAGACCCCAAGCGCTCGTCACAGTGCCGTCAGTAGCGAGTGCCGCGTCATCGCATGTTCAATGCGCACGTTTGTGTGAGTGAGCTGTTTCGAACGTTTCTAGGTAGTTTCCATACTGGTTGTATCTGTTTACTGTGCTATACTTATGGTTGTTATTTGTCACCCATGAGTAGTAGAGAGTAGGTTATTTTGAGGATTTTTCCTATTTTAATCAGTGACCTGCCCAATCTCCCACGTTAATCATCGGCGCGGGATATCAATGATATCATAGTGCAAAAGTGTGAGCCAACTCAAGTCAATCTCAATTCCCTTACTCTCAAAGCTTGAAGGGACAGAAAATCCGACACGACTGGAGAAAGATCAGGCAGGGCCGACAGCTTTACCTGCTTAACTACTTATAGAGTAATGAGAATTTGATACTCTCTGCAAACCGTACCTAGCTAAGGTTTTCTTAATGCATCAACATTTAACAGTGCTGAGTGTACTTATCTAAGTAAATTATCTAACCATAGCTAGACAGATCTATCTAATCAATAAACGGATGGGCCGTGAAAAATTATCATACAACTTTCGAATTTTCAATATTACCTACTGCGTTGATCATCTGGCCCCTTGTCATTATTAGATGAAAGAGTTGTAGGTACATACAAAGGTTTTAGATATATAAGTAGGTACTTGTTTTGGACCTGAGTTTTGGAACTGTTTATCCTTTTTAAATCTTTTCAACGTCTATAAAATATATAATATAGAGCCACCTACTTTAGAAGTTTAGTTATTACTTTTATTTTTTTGTGGCGCCTTTTATCCTGGATGTACCATACTTGAGTATAGGTACCTACCTACCTACTTATTGTGTAATGTGTAGCACGATTCATATTATGAGAATCATAAATTAGGTGACAAATTGCTTTATACTTCTACCATACCTTGACTACTGTTTTAATCATACTTTTGCGGGTCTAAAGTCAGTCTTCATGCCCTAGGGCCGTAATCTAGTCGATCGATCGCCCAACTAGTTGACCAACACCATACTGTAAATATGCACAACCGACATAGCTCGAAGAGTCGCCAAGCTTAAGACTAACGGCCAGTTTCTTCATGATCAGCTCAAGTAATAAGTAAAAGTCTTGACTTTTACCAGCCGAGGAATGAAACTATGGCGAATTATGGTAGAAGTATAAAGTAGAGTATACACCACCGGGATAAAGCAGTTTTTTCTTGGGCGCTTGAATCCCTCACTGCACTCAGGACTCAATCTTAATTCCCTCCCTTTAGTCGGGAATTAACTTATAACACCCTCGTTGAGCTCTGGTGTATAATCTACTATTATGTTTCTTATGACTTCGTGAGTGTGACTTTTCAACATTTTATAATTCATTCATTGATAAATAATTTCATAGTAATTTTTATTTAGCTATTGTAGATCATATACATACATAAAACTTTCTTCTTTTTATACTGTGTGTGAAATACAAGTAGCTAAAGTAAGGTTAAACTTGACCACTGCTAAAGTAAGCAGTGGTCAAGTGGATCAAATCTGGTAACTTTACAGGTAGGTACGTGCGTAGCCTAGGCCTATTTATATGCTCGCCGCACGTATTTTATTAAGTAACATACTCGTACATAAGGTGGTCAGGTATCTAAACTGATTTTAGTGATTACTGATGTATTATTATAAATATATTATAAACAGAATAAATTTGATGCATCGGGCATCAAAAGTCTATCCTATACCTACCTATCTGTACATACCTAGGTATACCTACCATATTATTTACTTAAAAATGTGTTTAACTTTCGAAATCTTCAAACATTGTACCTACTTTTTGAATCCATAATATAATAAAGCAATAAACCACATGCATCTAAAATAACCACATTGTTTCGTGCTAAGTATAGTTTAAATATTTTTTGTGAAGTAAGAACTAGTTACCACGACGTGGGAAAAAAAATTGACACTAAGCAATATTATTGTAGTCACTCGACCTCTAAAATGGTTCCAAACGCACTCATGCATAAGAAAATCTACCAAAAACATACGATAACTGCTATATTTATTTTTAAATACTAGCTTATGCCCGCGAGTCCGTCCGCGTGGATTAAGGTTTTTTGGTTCCCGCGGGAACTCCTTAATTTTCCGGGATAAAAAGTAGCATATGTGCTATTTTTTATATTTTAATTGTTTCCTGCGGCATACACATCTAAATATATCTAGATGTTCACGACACGACACAGTTCCTATATTCTGTAGCTAAACTCTAGACTGGAAAATTGAACAATTGCCGGTAACTAGCCACGGCCGAAGCCTCCCACCCGACCAGACCAGAGAAAATTATAATATAATATAAATTCCCAAATTGACCCTGCCAGGAATCGAACCCGGGACCTCCAGCGCTCAACACTACGCCAGGTAGGTCGTTATCTAGACCTCCAGTCTAGACTCTAGAGTCTAGCTACAGAATACAGGAACTATGTCGTGGTCATCTAGATATATTTAGATGTGTATGCCGCAGGAAACAATTCACTGATGCATATTAAAGGTGGGATCTATCTTCTTCATAACTATTTCCTCGCATTCCGCATACGTCACATATCTAACCTTGATGTGGTGATCCTCCTTCGTGGAGATTCTTATCAAAACCTTTCCACTTTATCACCACCACCACCACTACATCCCATTATAACGTCCCATTGCGCTGCATAGGTGATAGGCCTCCACTCTCATAGGAGAGAGGGGATTAGAGATTAGACCCACCATGCTGCTCTAAATGCGGGCTTAAACGACTATTAATATGTTAGTGATAATAACCGGGACCGACGGCTTAACGTACTCTCCAAGGCACGGGGATGAAACACCACCAACTTCTTAACTCCGAGCTAGTACTGAGAATTTCTAGTCAGAAAAACTCAATACTTATTATGGCCGACCCGGGACTCGAACCCGGGACCTCATCAGCCGCAGTCAAACTTGCTAACCACTAGACCAACGAGGCATAGTCACCGCTACATCCACTTTATGGTCCGTTAAAACTTCAGTTAGAAGTTAGAGACACACTGGCATCTTTTATCACAAGTGTTACCATGGAAACAAAGTTAATAACGTAACGGAAAAATTTTTTTTACTCCCCATAAATTTTCATGCCCCGGGTTTATATATGAAAATCGATTTTAAAGGAGGTAAACTCCAATTAGGTGAGGATGTTTGCGAATATTTAGCGAAATGTTTTGTATCCGTTGACCATGGGCCCAGAGTCTCAAACGCAAGCGCCGCAAAAATGTAGTCCTTACTGAGTATTTATTATAATAATGTCCTCCCGACCGAATTTCGGCCACGGCGGCCGATCTCCAGAGAGATTAGCCATCTGCGCGGGAGATATTTTAGTGCACAAGTGTGTGTGCATGTCGGACTCTCTGCCGCCAGCTCGATGGGACAGAAAATCCGACAAGACCGGAGAGAGATCAGGCGCAGGACCGAAGGATTAACGTACTCTCCCAGGCACGGGGGTGCAACACCGCCAACTACCTAACTCCGGGCTAGTACTGAGAATTTCTTGTCAGAAAAACTCAATACCTACCTAGGTACTTGCTATGGCCCGATCCGGGACCTCGTCGGCCGCAATCGAACATCCTAACCACTAGACCAACGAGGCAATCATGAGTATACATAACAAGTATACTTAATTATGTAGTACCTAGGTATAGGTAATTGTACAGGTACTTTTCAAACGGGAAAAGTATATAGGTAAGTCGAAAACTTGCACAGAAATATCAACAATCATAGTACTATCATACTAATATTATAAATGCGAATGCGTGTTTGTTTGTTGGTTTATTGGTTTGTTGGTTGGTCCTTCAATCACACCGTAACGGAACAACGCATCGACGTGATTTTTGCCATGGGTATAGTTGAGGACCTGGAGAGTGACATACTCGTATCTAGGCTACTTTTTATGCCGGAAAATTAAAGAGTTCCCGCGGGAATTTAAAAAAAACTGTCTCTTTCAAATTCAAATTCACTGTCTCTTCACCCGATTTTGAATCGGGTGAAGAGACAGTGAATTTGAATTGGGAATCATCTAGTAGAATATAATTCAACTCTCGTAGTTACGTACGAAAGTACTATAAATATTGTAGGTACCTTTAAATGCAGTGCTAGTAACCTGAAATAAAAAATAACCTTGGAGGCTTCAATGCCAATTCACACCAAAACCGTTTAATATAAAATAAGTAACCTTACATTTGACTAAATAAGTAAGTAAGCATTTGCTTATCATTGAGACAGGTTAAACGAAGGCTTTAGATACAAACGGTCAAGTTCAAATGCAGATTAACATTCACATTGAATGGAATAATGAAGGTAGATCACTTTACATATTTCCTCATTGTGGCTTTATTTAAAATATACTCACACTTTCATAGTAGGTAATAGTTATACGAATAACCATAGGTAATAAGTAATTGGCTCGGCCCGCATGAAATGCAGTATTGCTGAAAATTATTTATAGCGAGATGAGAGATCTACGAGTACGTTACAGGGAAAAATCAAAATATATTTCTGATTTCTTATCTACAACTTTTGTCTTCAAATTTTTATCGTGTGCATATTACCTAATCTATATTTTTGGAATTAAATGTTACTTTAGTGTATAGACTATAGAGTCTATGAACAAAATTCCACCAGCTATAGAAACGGACTAGGTAAATAATTTGGTGCCAGTACGCTTAAGTCTCATGCTGAGATCTATAGAGCGTACCATGACTTAGCTCAGACTTTACTTAGAGTTAAAACGAGATGGACTTAACTGAGTTACATAAATCTGTGTCATTTTAACAGAGCTGATTCAAAGTATGCTTTATAGATCACACTTATGCTAAGATCGTACTTTGAATTGGCTCAGACTTTACTAAGAGTTAAAACGAGATGGACTTATGTAAGTGACATAAATCTGTCTCATTTTAACCAAGCAAAGTCAAAGTTCGCTCCATAGATCTGACACTATAGCGTACAGGGCGGCAAGTCGGAAGGGCGGGCGACAGGAAGGCCAATAGTGTTGCTAATAGCTATAATAAATTGTATAAAAACAATAAATAAGTAAGTAAATGATGCCTTGTCTCCATCTCATTTGTTTATCGTTTGACGATGATGACGACTATTTTAAGTTTCCAAGACTTCGATCACGTGGATTTAGGGTTTTAACATTCTGTGGGAACTTTCCGGGTTGCAACTTGCAACCTCATAGCCGGAACTGCTGTTTTTTTTTCATCTTAGCAATTCAAGCAAAAGCATTCAGCAAGAGTTCAAGACCCAAATTACTTAGGCCAAAATTATTTCAGTAAGAGCCATGTTATAAAATATTAGGCTTAAGCCGAAATTAATTTGGGACTGTGCCCCCTATTCGGAGTTCGGAGGCCCTTCTTTATTTTAATTAGTACACACCTTTGTTTAAAAAAACTTTTTATTGAAAACATTAAGTACAATTAAACTTAAACCGAGCAGATAGCCTATTACTATCTACTATTCAAATCGTGCCCGCATGGGATGAATGCCAAAAATGTTAGCTGCATTTCCGCGCTGGACAGCAAGGTGATTCTTGGTGCAGAATGGCGGTGAAATGTCTCGCAAGAAGTTTATACCATATTTTTTAGCTTCTATAAACAATCCTTTAAGAATGAGGTCAAATAGTTGTAGTTTAGTAGCAAACCGCCACTAGCAACAGGTGTCATGCAGTGATATAATAAATGAGCAATAAATCAGCTAAACAGTCGCGAGGGCACGCAAGGTCTCGGGATCCCCCCAATTCAGCCGTCTGCGTCACGCTACCGACCGCTATGAGACAGATTGGTGTAGGTAACTTTCCAGTACAATTTTACTCTTACCATGACATTTTACTCTTATTATAGTAACATCATCATCAACGCCGACCCACTTCGGAGCAGTCTCCTCTCAGAATGAGGTCAACCACGCTGGTTAAGTGACTGCCATCGATCCTACGTCTCAACTCTCTGCATTCGTCTCGGATTACTGTCTCATTCCTTGCTAATTCTACAATGAGAGTTGCCTTACAATATCTCCCACGTAGATGGCTCATTTCTGAGAAGATTGGTCGCCATGGTCGAAATTCGGTCGGAAAGACATTATATTGTCATCAAAATATAACTAAAGGTATAAATACCTACTGTTAGTTTAATGGGCGTAGTTTTCGTTCCGACTACAAGGTGAACATTTCCTGTCGTTCCATCACTTTGTGCTTAGCCAGTCAGACGTAACGCCGTCAATGCAGTACTGACCTATACAATTATCTATTCACAACTTGATTTGTGGTTTTGTAATGATAGTTTAGGGAAGGTTCCCTGGTAGATAGGGCTGACGCACTTTTGGTGATATTATTATTTAAAGATATATTTAAATCTTTATAAGATGCCTGATTTCTTGGAGAAATCAGATTATAGGTATGTGATATTTTTACTCACTAAAACCGCGTCAGAAAGAGACAGACACCGACCTGGGTTACCATTTGGTAGGTACCACATCACCCACATCACCCTACCCTACCGGCAAAGACGTGCCGCCAAGTTTAATATAACTACCATCCCCCTAACAGGTTAGCCCGCTACCATCTTAGACTGCATCATCACTTACCAACAGGTGAGATCGCAGTCAAGGGCTAGCTTGAAGCGGATAAAAAAAAACATTAAATGGACCAATTGGACGATTGAGGCTTGATCAATACGTCTTCTTACAAAGATATAGATACTTACCTACCTACCTATTTCCAGATTTACTATCAATTAATTGACCGAGCGAAGCGAAGGTCTCTGAGTCTACTTGGGTGAATTGGCACTTGTCCGTCCGTCCGTCCGTCCGTCTGTCAGAGCATTATAACTTCTGAATTACTGAACGTAATTACTTCAGCTTTAAATATAATATGTAAACCAATGGCCTCCCGCCGAATATGGCTTAAAAAATAATAAAAATCTTTATTTCAGGGGGGCTCTCATAGAAGCGAATGCGAAATAAAATATTTTTTATAAAGTTACATAGGGTTGCGGTATATCATTTTCTAGACAATTAAGAATAGAGTCCATAAATATTTTTTTTTAAATTTTTCCCCCAAATTTGACGAAATGGGGGGCTTTCAAAGTGGAGATTTTCTAACGTCCAAAGATGACCTCAGAACTCTAAATTTTCTGAAAGGATGAGCCTGAAACTTGATCAATTATTTCAATTATATCCTGTACTTGAACAACAAATACTAAAATTCGATAAATGTTGTAAGGAAACGGAATAATTTATTTTTAATGAGCTGCAGTATTTTTAACAGAACTTCACATTTATGTCAATAGATGGCGCCGCGAGGTCTCAGTTCGGGGCGAACGACTAGTAGTATTTATGGAATATACCTATCATTAAACGTTAACTCGTATGGAATGATAACTGACTGAAATTGCAACATCCGAGGGGCCGAAAGGTTGTCTACTGCAAAATCACCAGTTGCCTGTCAAGCTATAAGCTTCACGGGATATAGGAAAGGGCTGTTCATATCTATAAATAAATTTATAAAACTAAGGAATTAATTTATAAGTGTTAAAAAATCATAGGGATAATTGATATAGGAACAGAAAAGAGAGGAGTTTTTAGGGTTCCGTACCTCAAGAGGAAAAAAAGGAACCCTAAAGGATCACTTGGTTGTTCGTCTGTCTGTCAGTCCTTTTCCTGGGAACGCGTCCTCATCATTTACATTAACATCAAATACCTACTTAGGTCTACGGTTTCTTAGAGCTGTAGTAGGTATACAGTCAAGCTTTACAAACAATCAAGAAATTATTGGATAGAGGCAGGCGTTACTTTGCGGAAGTCCATCATAATGAAGGAACCATAAGTTTATTTCGCTATAATTCGCGACAGCAGGAAGATCTAAGTGGTACAGTGAAAAAAAACAATCACTGTACCACATAGATTTTCTTGTTGTCGCGGATTATAGTGAAATAAACTTCTGGTTCCTTCATTAAGCAAGTATAATATTGAGTATTGACTTAGAGTCAACGCAATCAAAATATATGAGCCGCATAATTTGCATACCTATTTTAACACTCTCTCTCGCACTCGATAAATCATAACCTATAGGGCATACTTCCCGTTGACCTAGAATCATAAAATTTGATCAATCTAAGCAAGTTTTCACACCACAAGTACATAGGAAAAAACTGAACAGCGTTTATTTGGGTTCCTTACTCATAGGGTGTCGAATTGTTTGTGAGTTTACCAGTTTAGAGCGCCATAATAATATATAAGCCAGTTATTTCACAGCCGATAACGTGTTGCTAATCAAATAAATATTATGAATGCGAAAGTTTGGATGGATGTACTATGTTTGTTACTCAATCACGCCCGAACGGCTGAACGGATCTGGATGAAATTTGGCACAGAGGTAGATTATAGTCTGGAATAACACATAGGCTACTTTTTGTCCCGGAAAACTAAGGATAAACCAAACCAAAAAACCTCAATCCACGCGGACGTAGTCGCGGGCATCAGCTAGTTAAGACATAGTTAAGTCTTAATTGTCTTTCTTGTTATGTAATTACTAAAAGAATTTATATTTGTGTGGTGGCACTGAACCTTTGTCTGACCGAGTCTGACTTATCCAGTTTTTTAAATTAAGGCCAGTTAATTTATTTTTTGTTAGGGTATCAAAATTATGTGATTGGTTTTTAAAATCCAAAATGGCGGATCGATAAAAAAATCTCGCGATCGAAAAAGTTCTCGCGGTGCTTCGAGGCTCTTCCATAATATAAATGCAATGACATTATGCATATCACGTGGGTGGCCGCAATGGGATGTGCAACACTGGTTTGTGTTGTGTGCGTCCGCAACAGTGCTCCAAAGTTATTGAGGTTACGTCTAGGGTTACCAGACGTCTCACTGGGAAATCCGAAAATCCAGTCAAGAATTCTGATTACCTAGTATCTACTATAAAATTGTTCTGTGATTATTGCCGCGTTTATTAATGAATAGTGGTTTCCGTGGTTCGATTTAAGTTGATCAAGTTGAAGCATTAAAAATCGATTCAATTTTGCACACAGTTGCTTGATAGTGCAGTTTCAATTAATTTTTACTTATGACGTCCTTGCTAAGTCTATTAAGAATATTATGTTTTAAATGCTATATTTTTATGTTGTGTTGATTTTGCTTATGGTTAACTTATTTAGTTGGTATCTCAAAATACCGATTACCGCCTATAAATCCTATAAAACATGTCAGGGAAAATCCTGGCGTCTGGCAACCCTAGTTACGCCTGAAATACCTAAACCAGCTTGCGAATCCTTGGGCTTTACATAATGGAGATCGCTTATGTTTATGTCGGTGCCCATATATATACCTACATATTATATAATAATTATATACCTACTGTAACCCTCTTTTTAATTCTTCTACAAGTTAAATAATCCTTGACCTACGATCTCATTTGCATGCTAATATAGACTAAGAGATAGCTGCACTTTTGGTAACTATCGCTAGGAAGGCTGATTCAGTATTAGGTTATTCAGTATTATAATTATTTATAGCTCTCCACAGGTGACGATAAATAACTAGTGGTTCGCCCTGAACTGAGACCTCGCGGCGCCATCTATTGACGTCATTGCGAAGTTCTGTTAAAATTACTGAAGCCCATTAAAAATTAAATAATTTCGTTTACTTATAATATTCATCTAATTTTAGTATTTGTTGTTCAAGTACAGGATATAATTCAAACAATTGATCAAGTTTCAGGCTCAGCCTTTCAGAAAATTTAGAGTTCTGAGGTCAACTTTGGACGTTAGAAAATCTCCACTTTGAAAGCCCCCCATTTCGTCAATTTTAAGGGAAAAATTAAAAAAATATATTTTTGGACTCTATTCCTAATTATCTTTAAAATGATATACCGCAATCTTATGTAACGCTATAAAAATATTTTACTTCGCATTCGCTATTCCCCTGAAATAAATATTTTTATAACTTTTTAAGCCATATTCGGCTGGAAGCCATCGGTTTACATATTATATTTAAATTTGAAGTAATTAAGTTCAGTAATTAAGAAGTTGTAAGGCTCTGGCAGACGGACGGACGGACGGACAAGTGCAAATTCACTCAAGTAGACTCAGAGACCTTCGCTTCGCTCGGTCAATTATTACAATAATTTTACGCCTCCATAATATTTGTTATTTTAAGTTTATCACGTATTTGAGAGGTGATATCTAGTGAACGGCCCGATGAATAGGTAGGTAGTGTCAGTAAGAGTAACTAGCCACGGCTGGAGCCTGCTATCAAACCAAAACAATTTAGAAATTACAAGTTACCAACTTGCCCCTACCGGAAATGGATTCCTGTTCGTCCCACTTTTAAGACTACTGACTACAGCAATCACTACTGCACCAGAGAGATCGTCAAAATGATAAGTAGTGATAATAAGCCTGGGAACTACGAGTACGACTCTAGGCTGATTCACTGTTCAGACTTTTTCGAACCCTGGCTGCCGTGTGTAAAATAATAACTATATAGGTAAGTACCTACATAAATTTACCACGGGATTCGGGTCTCTCTGGATGTTGGTTCACACAACACTTGTAGGAGTGAATTACGAGTACATAGAGCAAAAAACAATCCGGCCAGCATACAATAAAAGTTCATTGTAAGTTTTCTAAAGTTTATTGAGTTCTACCTTTTTTTTAGGAAAACTAAAAAGATAGTTTCGATAAAATAATTATTTTGTCTAGCTAAGTATTATACAGTTGCGAGTCCAATGCAATAGGGATAAACCCTATCCATAGATGGAAGGTTCAAGGTACCGGTACCCTTTACGTTATAGAGTCCCGCTAGGCGCTACGTCGCGCGAGCGTTTCTTAAGGCGAGTCACCTCAGCTCAGCGGTGAAAACTGGTTTGCTAGATCAAATTTTTTCGGTATTTACTATTAAATAACGGTCTTACAAAAAGTATCCGATACACTTAAAGATATTATTGTCTAAAGAATGTGCTAATTTGTTACACGATAGGATGTACTTTACTCGATCAAAAAAAATCTTGAAACAGGCTAAATTAAAAGTTTAAAACGAATTTTTTATTAATAAAATTTTCGACTTTGCTCATCATTTTTATATGGATAAATTCCTCTTGAAGTATTAATGAGAACCTGCTAAAATTTATTTCAAACTGAAGTCCTATATCTATTTAATTCAAATTAATCCCAGAACTGGAACGTTGCCAAGCGGTTTCAGAATATACCGCGCTGCCCGCTTCCCCGCCAGTCTCTACGAGAAATGTACCGCGAGACGCGCGGGCGGCACCCCACACCTCACCTCCTAAAATCTTGCAAGTGACTCGCCTTAAACCTAGTTTCTCATAGACACATAACTTAGTCTCTTTTTTATTTCCTAAGTACGTCGAGCATAATCCATCCATAATATTATAAATGCGAAAGATGTGTCTGTCTGTCTGCTACGCTTTCACAGTCAATCTGTTCAACCGATTCCGAAAAATTTTCCACCCCGCGCGGGAAAGGAGATACTTAGCTAAGGCTAATTATGTACCTATACGTTTATCTCGGAAAATGAAAGAGTCCCAACCAAAAACCACGCTGGCATCGTCTAGTAGGTACCTATTCCATAGTAATTTGACCCTTACTTAATAAACGTTCTTCTTAGATCTCATCAAGAATTCCTTCAGGTTTAATTTTCATATTTTACAAACTGAGGAATGGAATAACAAAAACATACTCGTACATAACATAACAGTCAATGAAATGGTACGACTACGCTCAGTCATAACGTTGAGCTTATATAGAAAGTTCGTGAAAGCTGCATAAAATTCGATCAATATACCTACTTAATATTGCCACAGCGCGAGCGTATGTAATATGTATATGTCACCGTAAGATTGCAAATCCGTTAGATTGTAATCTAACTAGCGTAATTGTAAACTGTCGACAGATTGTGAACCGTTCAATGTTCTGAGTGAAAATTTTTGAAATGTTCATTGTATGTATTTACGTTTTCTTGTCCCTTTCTGTTAGGTTAGGGTCCGACATAAATTGCGGCCGGGCACTTAGGTTTTATCGGGTTCATATACCTAACAGATTACAATCTTCCGAAAAATAATGCGTTAAATTGTAATCTGTCGACAGTTTACAATTTTGCCAGATAGATTACAATCTAACGGTTTTTGCATTCTTACGGTGACATATACGAGTATAGGTACTCGTATATGGTGAACAGTGACAACGCTTTTAAAGGTTGCATATGAGCCAACTTTAAGGTATGCTACTTAGGTAGGCTAGGCTTATGATGGTTCGAGACTTTAGTTAGGTAATACGAAAAACATAATGACCGAGAGCCCTAGACCACACCCTGAAGTATTGGTTGGCGACCTTCCTGGCGCAGTGGTAAGCCCTGTCTTATAACTAAGCGGGACGTTCCGGGTTCGATCCCCGGCAGGGTCAATCTGGGAATTTATATTTTCTGATTTGTTTCTGGTCTGGTGTATTGGGAGGCCGTGGCTAGTAACCACCGTAGTAGTACCGGAAAGACGTGCCGCCAAGCGATATCGTATAGAAACCGATTAGGGGTATGATTTTAACAACTGACCACAGACCACTCAGCTGAGTGGTCTGTGCAACTGATATAACTACCTACCCCCAGATTAATCCGCTACCATCTTAGATGACAATTATCACTTACCACCAGGTGAGACGGCAGTCAAAACTCAAAAGCTATTATTATGATTATAATTATATATTTATATCGGATAAAAAAGTCGAGAGGTGCTCTGTAACGTGATTCGGAAAGTACTTTGTTATACATGCATACGCGCGCGTCTAGTGTGACATCCTCCCGTCCAAATTCCATCATGCTTAGTGTGCAAAAAGTAAGTAGCATAAAATCCTGCTAAGTAATATCCGAAGATTAAAGCAATCAGGTTTATGTAGCTGCAAACTAGTTTACGCTCGCGACTTCGTTCGCATGGTTTAAGTTTTTTTAATACCGCAGAACAACTTAATTTTCCGGCATAAAAACCCTATCCCGCTTTCCAGGTCCTCAACTATACCTATGCTATAAAAAATCAAGTCGATCCGTTGCCCTGTTGCGGCGTGATTGAAGGATAAACCTACAATCAATCAAACACACTTTCGCATTTATAATATTATAAGTAGATATGATTTAACTGCAGCCAGGCAATAAATAATTATTACTTATAAGGATGCAAATTGAACATCATTATGCTGAAGATTATTTAGGTATTTCATTGGAAACGAGAAATATTAGGCCCAAATTAATAAACTGAACCCGCGCTATAAATAGGTACCTACCTACCTACTATGATGATTCAAGTAATAAGTTTTTATATGTCTAGAACTCTAGATTTTTAGAACTGGAGATTTTCCTCATGAGTCATTCAAACTTGACTTTTATTTATAGATATTAATTCTTTATAAGTTTTTGTCCAATATTATGAGGTTAACATCTTCATTGCCACAGCACTAAATATAACATCGCAGCAGGTAAAAATGTTACAAGGCTGCTTATTTTCGCAAATTTTATTGATAACTACATGATGCCCGCGACTTCGTCCGCGTGGATTGAGATTTTTCGATAACCTCTCTTTAATTTTTCGGGACAAAATGTCCCATTCCCATGCTCATAGAACAGTCAGGCTTCTATAATATCAAGCTAAGTAGGTACCTTCACTCAAAATTTCAGCCAAATCGAATCAACCATTGCGGTGTGAAGAAGTAACATACATCCAAACTTTCACATTATTAGTATTAGTAGGATTATTTTTTAAAACCTTCTCCATTGAGAATCTCAATGTCAACAACGATAAAATCCTTTTAATGTAAAATTCTAGATAGCGTCATCTCTTTCATAAGTAACCCACTCCATGAATCTTCCATTCCACGTGACCAATGGCAGAGTGAATTGTGCTGGTGCTGCATGAAGAAGAACATTAACCAATTTTATGATACCTAAGCCTTACCTAGTAGTAGTAGAGATAGAAAAAAAAAATTTGTTGTGGCCTCTTTTCAGACCAGAGCGCGTTTGGAACCCTCGTAGCTTTAGTTTTATGATACCGTAACTGATTATCACCATCATGTTTTATAAGTAGAGACGTACGTAGTAGTAGTACGTAGTAGACGACCTCCGTGGCGCAGTGTGTAGCGCTGTTGCCTTAACGTGCGGAGGTCCCGGGTTCGATCCCCGGCAGGGTCAATTTGGAAATTTATAATTTCTGAATTTTCCCTGGTCTGGCCTGGTGGGAGGCTTCGGCCGTGGCTAGTTACCACCCTACCGGCAAAGACGTGCCGCCAAGCGATTTAGCGTTCCGGTACGATGCCGTGTAGAAACCGAAGGGGTATGGGTTTAATATAACTGCCATGCCCCTAACAGGTTAGCCCGCTACCATCTTAGACTGCATCATCACTTACCATCAGGTGAGATCTCAGTCAAGGGCTAGCTTGTAGTGGATAAAAAAAAAAAGTAAGTAGGTAATTTTAACGTCAATAAGTGTACCCACAGTATACCTAAATTGAATGATTTGATTGATTGATTAAAAGTGTCTCCTCTCGGTCTCTTCTTTAGAAGTAGCTGCATGCTACTTCTATTGAATAGACTATAGAGTTATAGACTATGGTTGGATTCGAAACCCGGAATTCCACATCTACGCGTCATTCCAAATTCCAATGCCCGCTAGAACATTCAACCTAAATACACGCTTATGTTTACAAACAAACATGCAGTAAGCATTTGCTTGTATAATTATTGTTTGTAAAAATGTGATCTAAATAAACATTACAATCAGAATCGACTTAGTTCGTGTAAATTCTGATATTTTCACAGAGTTACTAGCTATTCAGAAAAGAATAACTGGCTTTACGGCTCAGTTGGTTTAAAGGTCCTTGTGCTCAGGGTTCCAGCCCAGACGAGCCTGTAGTTTGTCTCTTTGTGTGCACTAACCACAGAAACAATTGTAGAAATTTTCTTTCCATTTTCACCAAAGAAGAAGTTCCTAACTCTATGGTTTTCACCAATGGCATGGACAAATCGATAGACAGATTTATCGAATAGGATAAAGTATACTATAATAAGATTTTGATTTATGTATCTTTGGCGACATTTTATCCAAATATATATTCAAAGACGTAAAAAAAATCTTTAAAAAAATTAACTAGCCAATAAAAGAGCCAAGCAAATAACTGAGTCTATTATTTTTGAACTCAGTAAGTATGGAGAACCTACTTAAAATGGTCGATATTTTTGATAGGAAGTTGGCCATTTAATTTCACATCATAATTTAATTTTATACTTACATATTTTTTATTAGTTTTATTGGGATATACATATCCGAAAATTGATAATGTGATTACTTTATACTACTTGTGCAGTCAATGCGGTTCGTTTGGAACTATAATACCTAATTCAAATTCTAGATTACGCTGCTTATCTTTTACAATTCATACAAAGTGTTGGTAAATCATCACTGCAATACTTTCGAGTTTCATTATTTCAAGAGCGAGAATAGTGGGAAATTACTGATAAAGGTTTACGTTGGACTGTTATCGTTAACTTATTAAGGGGAAGCCCTTTTTTTATTTGCAATTATTTTACAATAAAAATAATAAATATAAATGTTTACTTTTACCTCGTACATGCCTTGTTGGTCTTGTGGTTAGCATGTTCGACTGCGACCGACGAGTCCCGGGTCGGGCCATAATTAATTATTGGGTTTTTCTGACTAGAAATTCTCTGCAGTACTAGCCCGGAGTAAGGAAGTTGGTTGTGTTGAACCCCCGTGCCTCGGAGAGCACGTTAAGCCGTCGGTGCCGGTTATTTTCACTAACATGATAACAGTCCTTAAAGCCCGCAAACACGCATTGTAGCACCATGGTGGGTCTAAGCTCTAATTCCCTTTCTCCTATAATAGTGAAGGCTTGTGCCCAACAGTGGGACGTTAATGGGCTGCAGTTTGCAGCAGACGGTTTACTTTTACCATTGATGCCTGACGGCTAAATATTTAATTTTATGAAAATGTATAATGTTGGCAATGACGAACTTTATCTAACGACAAATGATTGATTTTTAATCTTAAACTAAATAAAATGTCATATAGCATATAGTTTAATATTTTATCAAGCTTTATTTAACTTGCAATATTTGTGTGTTTATTTAGGTCAAATCTTGCAACTGTATAAATAATAAATCAGTTGATCCCCGACCGATTGAGCTGAAATTTTGCATGGACGTTTTGTTTTATAGATGATGGGATGATTCTGTTTAAGCCAATCTCTAAACTAAAATGACAGCTCTAAATTAGTGCTGCCATTTTCGCAGGGAATTAATAGCAATTTAATAGTGCTGTCATTTAAGTGAAGGTATACATTAAAATTGGCCTCAAACCTTGATTAGCTAAGTGACATAATTCTAAAATGATATTGGTATCAACTATCAAAAGGTTTGGCAGAGTCTAATAGGAAAAATTAAATGACGTCACACTAAATTCAATATGGCGGACGATAAATAAATAAATAAATAAATGATTAAAGACTTAGTTTAATTAAATTTACATCACTTATACTTAAATTTAAACTCTTTACAACGTTATATTATCGTAATTGGCATTTTAATGTAGTTTTTATTAAGTTTTTCAAATTATCGAGTTAGGCACGAATTATTTCACAGTGGGCCCGGGCATGTCGGGGCATGGCTGAAAGAATAAGAATATTTAATGAAGCCTTTAATGCGTTTAATAAATATATTCATGCAACCGGTGCGGCCCTGATCACTGAGTAAAATAAATCCGAACGTAGCCCGACTAATTTGTTATAAATCGACAATCATATAAGTAATATAAACTCTACAATAGTAATAATTTGTTTGTCCACAATGTAGACTGGTCTAAACATATTGCTATCCTTTTCATAGTGCTCCCTGCGGAAAAGAACACTACATTTAGACCTGTCATTTTGTAGAGATGCGTACAAGTACAACCACATTTACATACATTATTCAAACTAAATTAAATTGGCAGGTCCATATAAAGCAGTGCTATTTCTTTTACAATAATCCTTGCGGACAAGGATGGCATTACTTTTCTCTTTTATCTCTAAACTGAATTGGTAGATCTTAATCTAGTCTAACCCATCCTTTACCGCAGGTAGTATTATGAAAGGGTGTCCTGTCTATTTCGTTTAGGTAGGTATATTGATTGTACAGTGCCACCAGTATAATTGGGCGCGGCTGTGCACCAAACGAATGTTCTTTTACCACTATCTCTCTATCACTACTTTTATCGCTTAGGCATAAACTGTCATTACGCATTAGGCATATTCTACATTTTCAAGTGTCAAAGTAACCTATCAAGATATTCGTTTTAGTTTCACAAAACGTTACCGCCACTTGTGGCATTATACAGCAGTGAGTTTCAATGTCACAGTTACATTAATATACAGTTAAGCGGAATGCTAGATTATTTCTCCAGCGGCGCGTAGTTAAGCAGTTTTTCAATCAAGTCCACGTGGCCGAGCAGCATACGACGACAGCAGTACCGCTTCAGGCCCAGAGCGTCGAGGGCGTCGCTGTAACAATAAGGAAAATGAAATGCCAGGACTTGTTAGTTGATTATGCTTAGGTTGAAAGCGGCGATAGCCTTGATGCTTGCCTTGATGCGACTAGCAATGGATAGATGTTGGCCTCAATGAAAGAAAAAATAAAATTATATCTTTTTAAAAATAAACTATAGTAATTAAAACAAACATTTCACATTATCAAGAAAGTACAGAATAAATATTTAATGTATCGGAATAAAACTAAAAACATCTTTTTTTTGGAGCAATCTTAGAGAAATATTAGTAGGTATCGAAAAAATTGTAGCCAGTCGTGTTCTGTCACATAATTTTACACTAAAGAAACAAAATTCCAATGCATATATTGAAATATCAAAGTTATTGTATTCATAGGTCTCAAATTAAAAGCTTTCAAAAAATCGATAAAAAGACTTCCGCCTTCCAGGGGTCCGAAATCCGAATCCCAGGCCTTTCAGAGTTTAAAGCAATTGGATATCACTTGCTCCAGTAAAGGAAAGCTTCGTGAGGAAATCTGAGAAGGTCTAGACCAAGTTCTACCTAGCTGGCCGTTTGCGGTTTGGTGGACTTCTCACCTATTAAAATATCACAGAGAGCTCTCAAAAATGCAGGTTACCTATAGATGTTTTGCATCACTTTTAAAGGAATAAATTGATATTCATACTTCATTGTAATGTGATCCAACGTGTACCTATACCTATACCATTATTATGTGACGATTTAATTTGTCGACATTTTCAGTTGCATGAAATAAATCTTAAATCGGAAGTGATATTCAATTGCAAGAAAGTTAGAGGCGGTTGTTGTCTCAACCATTAAACTATCAGCATTTATAATTTATAACTCTACTCCCCCTTAACTAAATCCAAAGAGCCTTTACAATACATTGTAAAGCCTAAATACAAAAACGGCACGTTTATTTTACATTACTTTGGAAATAAACGCAAATGGCCGCCATAAAGATTAAAGGCATTTCGTTTACTATGTATAGCTACGGTACGTGGAAAACATTCATGTTAGGTGTTTTGCATTTTCCACAATTCGATATAGTACATCATACAGCATACCTACTTAATTGACGATAGAATTAAATAATTATGTAAAACTAAATTACGCCATAATGACTGAACCGATTTGGCTGTTGAAAAAGTGATAGCTTATGCCTTTTTAAATATAATAACCACGGCGTAAGTTGAACTCTGCGCAGAAACACATTTCGGGTATCAAATGAAGTGCGGTATGAGGGGCGCCGCGAGCCGATACCCCTCGCTCCCCGCGCATGCTCCGCTTGGCTCTGTAGAACAATGTACCTGCGCAGACGACCGCCATTTTGGCTGAACTTACATACAGTCGATTGTACCCTGATTTGACATAATGGATAGGCTACATTTTATCCCACAAAATCCTAAACAACGTGGACGTAGTCGCGGGCATCATCTAGTAATATATAAAAATGGCACTTTTTTGTATGCAAGAATAATTGTTAAATGACCGCAAGATACGAGTACATCAATAATTTTGACTACAATTTCAATGGTGTCATTAAGACAAACAACAGACAATTGCCTTGAAAATATAAATTATCATAGTGTCTAGTTACCAAGGTCTGTCTGAGCAGGTACTGATTATAATTATAACTTTTTTCCTCTGTATTTAGAAGAAAATTAGCCATAATGACTACAGTAATTAGTGTGCTTATTTCATACAAAATAACCTTAGTTGTTATAAATCCATTGTATTTTTATGATTGTTCTTCACGCTGAAATGAATGTGACAGCCGCCTAAAGTGATTTATGGGAAAAGTTAATAAAGTCAATACAACAATTTCATTAGTTAATTTTATTATACTGTTGAAGATTATGTAAATGTTATGCTTGGGACTGCAGTTACTTATCTATCTCAATATAATTATTATAATTTTTAATTCAAATTCAATTTAAATGTTTTTATTCAAATAGACCTTTTACAAGTGCTTATGAATAGTCGAATGAATCTACCATAATATTTTAAAAAGAGCAATCGCAGAGTTTCTTGCTTGTTTATTTTGGTAGGAACGGCTTTCCAAACTAGTAGGTAGATTCATTTGATGATTCAAAAACACTTGTCAAAGTTTATTTGAATAAAAAAGTGTGTGTGTGCAGTTCAAATACGGCAGAAGTAAAACTTCAGAAAAGTAGCCTACAACATAATGAGATACCCTTTTGAGCACAATGGAGCAGTAGCACGATTTAATATCTTACAGCGCCATCTCTTGGTTGTGAACATTCTTGGTATTCTATCTGATTTTCTCGCAGGCCAAATCCTATTTATTTACGAAAATGTTTGTTTCTTTTAGGTGTCGCTTTTTCGTTTCACCGAATTTTGAAATCACAACGACTCTAAAGAAGTTTTACTTCAAAAATATTTCAATTTTGAATGACATATCTGTTACATTTACCAAACATAAGTATAGTATACAATAATGGCCAGATACTGTTATAACAGATTTTGACTATAACCTATGTCATATTAGATTAGTCATGAACAGGTATGGCATACTTTATGACATTCAACACACTAAAATAATTGTAATATGCAAATGACTCATTTATCAAAATTTAAAGATTAATTTGTCAAGTATGAGGGAGCAAACCACTAAATGACAAAAAAACACACATAATAGAGTTATAGACTGCTATAAGTTTCTGGCAAAGGTTGTACTTAGTTATTGCCCTACTAGCAGTCATTCTACGATAAGAGGTATGGGTGTTATAGAACTGCCATACCCCCTCCAATTTATCCCACTTCAATCTGAGACTTTACCATCACTTACATAGAGACTCACTTATAAATAAATAAAAATAAGCTGGCCTGTAACACATACTACAGGCATCTAACAGGGACATTTAAGTGTGGAAACCTAACCAGAAGGAAGAAGCTGGCTTGCAGTTAGTTAAAAAGAGGAAGTTACCCTTCAGTATATTCAGCTTGTAGAAGTCCCAGGTATGCTTCCCATTTGTTGCCAATCACTTTCCCACAGGTGAAACACCGCACAGGAATTATCATGGTGGTTTAAGTATACTAGAACAAAAACAAAAGTACTATAATTTAGCTGTATAAGTTAATTAAATATTGTTGACAAAAAGTTGTGTAAAGTAAAATCATCAACCAATGGATGTCCACAGCTGGACCTATGTCCAGCTATCTATATAGGGATCTATGTCCAGAATTCCAGATGTGGACATGGATCAAGTTTAATTTTTCTGATACAAAAAACAGTTATTTTGTTGTTGTTGTGTTGTTCTGTGCAAGATTTAAAAAAATGGCCTGTCTCTTGGAGAGGCTTCCTGTACATCTAAATATTAAACGCATAGCTAGAGCGAATCAAAGTGGAGTGAATAGGCATCTTCTAGGCAAGCGTGCTCTTATTGCAGCCAAGCGCTAGCCTATGTATAAAAAAAAGTCGGCTAGTATTTTTAAGTACCATGTCACCATAATATTTAATCCTCTCTCTTTTGGATAGGATATTTAATCCAAAAGCACAAGTTTGGTGTAGTACATAAAGTTAACACTTAAATTACTGCTGCAGTTATTACATTTTTGGCAATGAAAGGAATTTATTATTATTTTCATGGGTTTTTTACACTGAAAACTGAAAATAACTGGAAAAACACAAAAGGTGAGGTTATAACATATAATCATAGTTATGTTGAGGTTATAATCATTTTACTTTCATGTGTCCTAAACTACTTTAAAACTTACGGTAGGATTGCTTATCTATCTTCGTTGAAGAATTAATGGTTTTAAACTTATTTACTTTATTAATAAGCGTAAAAACTGATATAAACAGTGTGAAAACCCAAAACAACAGCACACTGCACCACCACTGCACAACTTCACTTCACTGACAGTTCACTGACGTGAGACGTCATGAAATCACACAATGAAGTGACAGTGACAGTCAGTTCACGGTACTGCCAGCCGCGTCTTGTCAACAGTCAAAGGTAGTAGTTTAAAGGATTAATACTGAACTCTTGTCAAAGGATTTTTTTTCGATATATTTCACCGCGGTTATATTTGCCTCATCAGGTGACAGAAGGACTGGCTCAATTTTTGCGCAATGGATCAGTCAGCTGGCCAGCGCAGAAATACAGCCAGCATTCTTGCCACCATTCCACGCGGGCATGATTTATATAGTACCTAATTGGGTTAAATCAAATCAAATATTTTTTATTCAAATAAACTTTTACAAGTACTTTTGAATCGTCAAGTGAATCTACCACTGGTTCGGAATGCCATTCCTACCGAGAAGAACCAGCAAGAAACTCGGTGGTTGCTCTTTTTAAATAATTCATTTACAATTACTATATCAATGTGTACATAAGTAACCGCTGTCCCTAGCATTGCTGGAGCGATCAAATCCATGCTCCTCTATCATTTACATAATCTTCAACAGTATAATAAGCTTTTTTCAGGAGCATACTTTTAATGGATTTCTTAAATTTGTTTATTCAATTCATGTCAAAGACGGGCAGACAGAAAGTAAGTAAATTCCCGCCGGTGGCACCCGTTCACGAGCATGACGCATGATCCAGCCATTGCTTCGCTCGACCATATTTTAGGCCATAGTTAGGCTACATTAATAAGCTAGCTAAAAAAGTACCCAACCTTTCTGGAGTGTGTAACCTTTCAGGCTTTCATATTTTTTTGTAAGATTAAAAGTTGTCAGTCTGCAAAGATTTTGTCAACTGAAATAAATAAATTATATTAAATTATATTTACCTATTCATGAGTACCTATTAGGTACTCAATGTGTTGAAATCGATGAAATTTGACCGATGTAAGATATTGCTTTAATTTAGATTTTAGTATATTTCTAGTACGTTTTATTATTTTTATTTGATTATGTTTTATTGATTTTTACAATTTTTGTTCCAGTTAACAGCATGACACTCAGCGTGGAACAACAAATCACATTCGATGACAGTCAAATGGTACGTTTTGTTTTGCGTTCAGACAACATTAGGATGTCTGTACACTTTGACAATTAATTTTACCAATTCTTTAATCTATCAAGTTTTTGAATTTGTGATTGGTACTAAAAAAATTCTACATCAATGGATTGGAATCACATTGGAATTTTTAATATTATTTTTGTGGGGAATTACTTTTAGTGTGCAAGTAAAATCAAAGAAGTTTATTTTTTTAATTATTTTAGTAGTCATATTTTCTAACTATTATTTGTAAAGCTTATTTATCATCATGCATTGCGTGATTGTGATGTGATAAAGTCCTTAAAAGTAATATAAATAAAGTTTCGTTATATCGCGTTAGCAATAATTTAATTCTTTTGTTATTATGAATTATAATACTACATTGAGATAAGACAGAAGTATAATTTAAGTTTTAACACACACGATTCACGAACGGGACGTTTTTGTGATAAACATTTCACTCAATTCTTAACAAAGCAACATAGAAAAATATAATTCTACATTCAAGGCCAACGTAAACCATATCGAGATAGTATTTATTTATCCTATAAAAATGTCTTTGTTGAATAAACCTCTGCAACGTATGACAATAATTATGATACAATATGATACTTTACTATGTAATAAATAAGTTATTACATCATTTAGCATTGCACAGATATTCTTGGCCTTATATTTTATAATAATGAGTTAACAAGTCATAACTATCAACAGTCACCACACACATGATGCGGTTCAAGATTTAATATCAATTAGTGTGACAACAACAGTGAACTGACAGTGTAATATGATATTAAAATTATTATTGAAGTATTGAAATGATGCAAATTACTTAATTGCCTTCACAAGCAGCTGTGAAAAAGTTTTGTTTAATTTAATTGGAAGACAATGATGGTATCTGATGAAGAAACTCAACCGCTCATTGACTACAGCTCTTTGCCGAGCCATGAGAACCTGCATGATTTGCTTTCAATAAATATTAACACTGATCCTGATTTTGAACAGGTAATGGTTTTATTTAGGGTTCATTTAAACTTGATTATTAAGCTACACTTTTGTAAGAGTGCTGTACTGCTACATAGCAGCTACAACACTAAAGCGTGAAACACTCAGGAAGCGGGCGCGGGTCGGGTCGGGTGTCAGGCGGGTTGAATTCCTTGTATTTATATGGACGACATCACACAGCGTCACCCGCCACGCGCCCGACCCGCGGCCGCGTTCTGTGTGATGTCGTTCATATACGTACAAGGAATTCAACCCCACCTGTTGTGTGTGACACCCGACCTGGCCCGCACCCGACCCGCGCCCGCTCCCTGTGTGTTTTGCCCTTAACAGGACAGTAAGTGTACTAGTTGAGTTGGAACTTACAAAATATATTCAATCTAAAACTTATTTTGTAGATTGACTATATAGTATAACGCAGTCCAGTGGCATGCACAGGGATTGAGCTAGGGTAGGCATTAGTTAGTAAGAAAACCTATTTACTTGCTGTTTTGATGAAAAATCAGCTTCGATGTATTTCTATTTCGGTAAGCGTTGCTTTTATGCCTCTATGAACTGCACGCCACTGATGCAGTCATTTTAAATGCCAATTGCATGTGCCCCTGGGACCATAATGATGCTGTCTGCGAGAACCATCCAGAATCCAGATATCAACATTTTTACATGAAAGGCAATGCGGCTGATACTCAATGAGATAATTTTTTTAAAATTCTGCATAGAACATGTACAAAATGCTTGTTATGTGCATCAAAACGATTTTGAAATAAATGAAATGAAGCAGACTTGGAAATTACTTGGTTTACCTACATTTTTTTTTTATGAAATTGTAAATGACAGTTTAGATCCAGTTTGATACCCCTGATATTGTCTTTGGTTTCAGGTGGTGTACGGCTACCGCAAGTGTAGGTGGCGGACTATACTGACGTACATTCTGTCTACTCTGACATGTGGTTTCCCATTCCTTGTGTTCCACTGGTGCCCCAGGTTTCTGTTGTACGCTGGCTCAGTCAGATGTTGTTTTCAACTGGCTGACCAAGTCTTGGTTATTGTAAGTAGAAGTTTTTTTTAATCTTTGGAATATTCTGTTTATTTGTATCAGATATTGCTTGCATCAAATATGTTTAAATTTTTAGTTTATAGACTACGCTGCAGCCTACAAAACTTAACTGAATTTCAGTGCTATTTAGACTATCTCAGATGTGGATATACGAAAGTAGAGTTAGTCTAGTTCAGTTCTTTTTAGTTCAGTTGGACTGAATTAAAAACTTGCAATTCTATTTCAGGAAACTTATCAAAAGAAATGCAAGAGTTATTACATACATAAGATAATAGACAAACACATTGCAGATGCAAGGTGAGACTTATCTTGTCTTGTTCTCCCATCAAACTACCTCTTTAGAATATATTAAATGAACTTAATCTTTTTTCAGTGGCCTGTTAAATGAGGGTTTCGAAGATGAATTTGGTGGTGAAAAAGGACCTATAGACAGTGCAGATGATTTATACACTCCATTATATTTGGATGATGGAACTAAATTAAGTATGTGGACGTGGTATGGCTTAAAAAACGATACACGTTGATTTGAGAACCTCCTTTTTTTGGAAGTTGGTTAAAAATTGCAAAACATGCACTTTGTAATTTAATCTTGTTGCAAATGAAATTGCAACAATAATAGTTATGTATAATCTATTAACATTTACGGCATTGACCGTTTGCTACTTATCTCTGCATAATGATTGAAGCTTACAGTAATACTAAATATCATATCCGCTGTTACAAGATAAGGTTTGACTGTTTTGTATGAATGATATACGAAATACTAGATGATGCCCGCGACTTTGTCCGCGTGGATTAAGATTTTTTGATTCCCGTGGGAACTCTTTAATTTTCCGGGAATTTTAATTTTCTTTTTAAACAGATGAGCCGGGAAAGCGTAGCAGACAGACAGACACACTTTCGCCCTTATAATATTAGTATGGATAAAATGGGTACTCCTACTCTGCCTATAAAGGTTAATTTGGCCTGGTGGGAGGCTTCGGCCGTGGCTAGTTACCACCCTACCGGCAAAGACGTGCCGCCAAGCGATTTAGCGTTCCGGTACGATGCCGTGTAGAAACCGAATAGGGGTATGGGTTAATATAGCTGCCATGCCCCTAACAGGTTAGCCCGCTACCATCTTAGACTGCATCATCACTTACCATCTGGTGAGATCGCAGTCAAGGGCTAGCTTGTAGTGGAAAAATAATAAAATAATAATAATAATGTTTGTGTCTGTTTGTTACTTATATAAAACTAGCTGATGCCCGCGACTTTGTCCGCGTGGAATAAGGTTTTTTAAATTCCTCTGTGAACTCCTCAATTTTCCGGGATAAAAAGTAGCCTATCTCACTCTCCAGGTCCTCAAATATACCCATGCAAAAAATCACGTCGATCCGTTGCTCCGTTGCAGTGGGATTGAAGGACAAACCAACAAACCAACAAACCATCAAACAAACACACTTTCGCATTTATAATATTAGTATGTTATGACCTCTATCGTATATGGCCTGTTATTCTAGGTGAGCAACAAAAGCGATGCGATGCAACGCGACGCGATGCGATTCCATAGAAAGTGACAAACTTATCCGACTCTACCCGACAACGTAGGCCATGTGAATGGTCAGCTACTGTTTGATAATGTCGCGTCGCGTCGTATCGAGTCGGGCCGCGTTTGTCGCTGACGTAGGAGAGGACATTACATTAAATTCTCTTCGATAATAAGTAGCCTATGTCCATCTACGGGATCCAAGCTATCTCTATTAATAGTGTGAAAGCAATCGCGTTCAATCGATTTTGGCAATAATATTGCCAAAATCGATTGAACAGGTTATGGACACAGACACACTTTCCTATTTTCAATATTAGTAAGACCTGCCCCACTAGCCGAGTTACATCATACGTTTCGTGACTATTCTCTTTCTATAATCGTTAATGCCTTAGCGGTGAGAAAAATAAAAGTGAATAGTTAGCGTTAGTGGTTAGCGTTTTTAATCGATTTCGCTAAATCGTTAACGATTATAGAAAGAGAATAGACACGAAACGTATATAACTTGGCTAGGGAGGCTGTTTTATTTATATTTTGTCCACAGACGTACAACAGTTTCGCTATTTCCGTCACAAGAAGCAGTATTTAATATGGGACGCGGGGCGAGCACACTGGATCCGGCTAGCAGGCGTGGAGAGAGGTGCGACCTGCGCCCAACTTCATGCCCTAGCCGCAAGGCCACCGTGCTCCGAGCGAAGAATGAGGATGTGAGTATATGTTTATTCAAACTAAGGAAGATTAATATTTTCTATTTTAGAAACCGAAGGGGTGTGGGTTTAATATAACTGCCTTGCCCCTAAAAGGTTAGCCCGCTACCATCTTAGACTGCATCATCACTTACCATCAGGTGTGATCGCTGTCAAGGGCTAGCTTGTAGTGGATAAAAAAAAAATCCGTTACAAAAAGTGGTATCTAAATATTGGTCTTCAGGCTAACTGTTTTCGTTGTCATAATTTTTTTGCAGGATATTGTTCATTTCACTTATAGATTGCTATATTACGTATGTCTACAAGTTCTTGGATTTTTATTTTACGCATTTACATCCGTCTATTAGGTCACACTGCAGGCCAAAAACTTTTTGGGGGTAGAAGTCAGGTAGACAATGGCAAGTATACCAAAAAGGTGCCCGTGCCCAATGCTGGCAGTGTCTCTTCAGTACTAGTCTGAACCCGTTCTGACTGGTTCCGAGTAGTTTTTACAGGCATTTGTTCCAGCATGAATATGACGCTAAAGGTGTTCAAACTTCAAATCCGATCTTTGTGTTCTAGGTCTTCACCATACCTAACTATACGCATATTATTATGTATATTTTGATCCCGAGCCACTACGATTACGATTACACTACAGACGCGAGCAGTACTAATCTTCTTTTCCACCACTATCTGCCTCATATAACATCTGCTGTCCCGTATGGCCATCTATTGTCTGAACGAAATCAAGGTGCCTGTTCAGTCGACGCTGGTGTTATCAACCCGTTATACGTGCTCCAACTCTTCAATACTAGTTTAAATGCGATCTGACTGGTTCTTAGCAGTTCTGACTGGCCCATTTGTTGCAGCCTGAACATCTATGGCCTGAACGAGATCAAGGTTCCCGTGCAATCGATACTAACGCTGGTGATATTAGAGGTGTTCAACCCGTTCTACGTGTTCCAACTCTTCACCATCGCGGTGTGGCTCGCGGAGCCCTATTACTATTATTGCATCGCTATAGTGCTCATGTCCACCTTCGGTGTTGCTACCTCCGTTATACAGACCAAAAAGGTAATTAATTTATGTATATTTTTTAAAATAAAAACATAATTTTTTTCGCCCAGTAGTAACGCATACGTTACTTTGTAAAAACGTAAATCGAGTAACGAAAAAGTACCGTGCATATTTAAAACTAGCTGATGCCCGCGATTTTGTACGCGTGGATCGAGGTTTTGTGGTTCCCGCGGGAACTCTTTAATTTTCCGGGATAAAAAATAACGTATGTGCTATTCCAGACTGTTATCTATCTCTGTGACAAATTTCATCCAGATCCGTTTAGCCGTTGTGACGTGATTGAGTAACAAACATCCATCCAAACTTTCGGATTTATAATATTATTTATATAGAAGATCATAGCAAACATAACAGCTGTTATTTAAAACCGCCATATTTTATGAAGATGTTTTAAAGTATCTACTAAATATGTAGTGCCATAGATTAAAAGCTCTATTTTTTAATTTGGCACTATAATATGATACAAAAACATTGTCCGAGTTTTCAAAATTGGATTTTATATAATATTTTTTTCTTTTTTAAGAAAAGAGCAATTGCTATGTTTCTTTCCGGCTCTTCTTTCTCTTCGGTCTCTCTTCCGGCTCAGTAGAATCACCGACACCGGTGATTCTACTGAATCTGAGAACTGAAGACTGAGTTTCGAACCGGTGGTAGAGTCTTAACGTATCATAACTGACACAAGTTGTCCTATGTGAAATAAATAAATCATTTATTATTTATAGTCCAACCATTATATCCTTATACTTTATCGTAGAATCAAGAGAGTCTCCGGGAAACAGTAGAAGCTCACGACACCATAGAACTATGGGGCGGTCGGAGGGTGGACAGTCGAGCATTGTGCCCGGGGGATGTTCTAGTAATACCCCCGCATGGCTGCACTATGCTGTGCGACGCGGCTTTGCTCACCGGATCGGCTATAGTCAACGAGAGTATGTTAACAGGTGAGCTCAACAAATAATACAGCTTATTGTGACTACAGAAGACTTCGTAGGTTGATAACAGTAAAGATGGGTACAACTGTGACATACAGTTTCGTAATTGTATTGTTTCGTAGTTTGTAACAGCGCTCAACACTCGCCCTGGCGCAGTGTTGAGCGCTGTTGTCGAAATTATTCAGTTGAATATTATTAATTACAAAATATGTTGATGAGGTGAAATCCTCAACGTTCGTCAGAAAATGTTTCCTTTTTATCATTTTCCCAGTTTAGTTGTTTTAGTTCTGTGTAAAATCGATTTTTTACTAACGCCATATTATCGCCCCAGGTGAATCGGTGCCGGTAACGAAGACATCACTGCAACGCGTGGACAAAGAGTTCAATCTAAAGGAGCACAGCAATAGCGTGCTGTTCTGTGGTACCAAGGTCATACAGACGCGATACTACAGCAACGAACCTGTTAAGTGAGTATATAATATATAGTCCCATAAATTTATCTGACTCGGTGACAGTGTCGCTAGTACATATGGAAAATAATATAAAAATTCCCTTAATAAAAAGGTCCCTTTTCGAGCGAAACCTAAAGGAGGTGGAGAGTTACAAACTTTTAAAAAATCCAACTCTAGGTCTTGCTCAAATCGTCAGATTATTTGAATCTACACTTTTCAGCATGTAATTAACTCACTCTACCTTAATCTGACGCGCTCGAGTATTTCTGATTATCGATTTTATTTATTTACTTTTCTGATTTGCTATACTAGACAGACTACCAATATACAGGGCTCATATATGGTGAAGGTACTCTACAGGGTCCAAAGAATCCCCCTTTATATTAATCTGCCTCGCTGGAGTAAATCCAAAAATCTCCTCTTGGGCTCCCCTACTTAAGGGACCTCAAGTAAAAGGGACGTGACGGAGCAAACTGGCAGGATTTTCAATTCTAAATTCTGTCACTCTAATGTCAAATTTGTATGCAGTCAGGAACCTCTCCCAGCCATAGGTGAGATTAGCATACCTTTAGGTGCTACAACTGTCCCTGTACCAAATTTCGTCAAAATCTGTTAAAAAGACATTGTCCTTCAAATGGTACACTTTTACATACTGTTAGATGGAAAATTAAAGCAAGCTGTACATGGTATCACTGCCTATATGTTCCCCGAGACACTGGTCGTGGGACTCCATGATTGATCATATAATTACGGCGGCGTTTTGTGTGTAAATTGATAACAAGTGTTTCCTTTTAATAATACGCACACTGTTGCATTTATCATACTCGTATATATTAGTATGTATGGATAATCAAAATCACGAAATACCTACAGAGCAGTAAATTTAAACAATAATGACTTTTAGGAACATAAAATATGCTTGTTTTTTTAGCTCTTTAATTTTTCCCGACTTCTAAAAAAAGGAGGAGATTCTCATTATCTTTTAGAAAATAATAACTTGTATATTATATTCCAGGGCAGTAGTTCTCCGCACTGGCTATAACACGAGCAAGGGTGAATTAGTTCGCAGCATCCTATACCCGGTGCCGGCCGACTTCAAATTCGACCGCGACTCCTACAAGTTCATATTCATCTTGGCCTGCATTTCGCTTATTGGACTTGGATACACTGTTGCTTTGAAAGTAAGTAAATATGAAGGTTACGATTTTTTTGTGTCAAAAAGGAAAATATCAAAATATATTTCTAAGCTTTTCCGATTCGCGCAGGAACTCGTTAATTTTCCGGGATAAAAAGTAGCGTATGTGCTATTCCAGACTGTTATCTATCTCTGTGCAAAATTTCATCCAGATCCGTTTAGCCGTTGTGACGTGATTGAGTAACAAACAGCTATCCAAACTCCATCCATATCTGTTTGAACAGGTAGGCCGTTAAAGCGTAGCAGACTAACTTTCGCATTTATAATACTAGTATGGGTAGTTATACATATTTAAAAAAAAATTGGCAGTCATATGGACTGCCAATAGAAGTGAATATTATAAAAGAAATAAATTAAAATACTTAAAATATAAACCTTAAAACTAAGGCATTAAAGTTTAATTACGAATGTACTATATTTATATTTAAGACCTTTTGTCTTCGTAAAAACGCGAGGTGTCGGTCTCGCGTGTTCCACATTTTTACCCCCTAGCAAAAAGTGCTTAACGCGCCCAAAGAAGTTTTCACTTCAAAAAAAAGAAGTCCGTCCGTACAATAATTGTAATAATTGTAGTTCTTTAGTTCTTGAATTTTGCTATAGGCTACAGAGGTTAATTTTATTTAATCGTATGGAGTTTGGTACATAATAAGCGTTTTTTTAAAAATAACGCTCATTTCGCCTGCAAGTTCGTCGCTCGTTTAGCACCACCCAGGGGACACGTGCAGGGAGGTAGAAGGTAGCTCCTGCGGACGTGAGCGACGGGGCATCCCCCGTTAACAGAGGTTAATGATATTATGTATTTCCCTAGACCGCGCGAGCCATGACAGCCGGTGACATAGTCCTCAAAGCACTGGACATAATAACCATAGTGGTGCCGCCGGCTTTGCCCGCCGCCATGACTGTGGGCAAACTGTACGCGGTGTCGAGACTAAAGCGGGCGAGGATATCCTGCCTCAATACCAGGGCGGTTAACGTTAGCGGCTCCTTGGATTGCATATGTTTTGATAAGGTGAGGAAATCTATAGACACACATGCACTCTCACAACACGCACGCTCAGAAACGCGTACACGCACAAACAAACGCGCGCACGCTCGCACACAGAAACAAACACATGCACACACTCAGCGGTCAAACGCGTGTTTTGATAAGATGTTATACCCTTCTTTGTTTCCGAATAGGGTTACACTAACCAATGTAACGTGGGTAACAAATTATTAACCCTGGTTACAATGGGTAACACTTTATGTGACTACACTATACTGTGTCTAGTATATACTAGTCGCAAAATCTCGCAAAAAAAGTGCGGCAATAAAATATGTGATCCCTCTGACAACTGTTCTAATTTATTGACAGAAGGGCTGGCTCATTTTTTGCGCAAAGCCTCAGCTTGGCTGTCCAGCGCAGAAATGCAGTCACTATTCCACGCGGGCATAATTTATGTAGCTAGCTTTAAGTTCTATTGTATTGTTTTCAATAAAGGTTTTTTTAAAATGCTTCGCTTTATTTTCTACTTATTTCCAAATTGTTTCCATCAGACAGGAACCCTAACAGAAGATGGTCTGGACATGTGGGGGGTCGTGGCCGTTAGTACCGCGGTGACCCCTCCAATGCTAGGGCGCCCGCAGAGAGACCCCCGCAAGATGAACGACCTCCACGACCTGAAGATTGGCATGGCTTGTTGCCACAGCCTTACTTTGCTCAATGGGGAGCTAGCTGGAGATCCTTTGGACTTGAAGGTAAATTAAATTGACGTCCTGCGCCTGATCTCTCTCTGGTCGTATCGTATTGCCGTGGCAATGCTGGGGCGCCCGCAGAGAGACCCCCGCCAGATGAACGACCTCCACGACCTGAAGATTGGCATGGCTTGTTGCCACAGCCTTACTTTGCTCAATGGGGAGCTGGCTGGAGATCCTTTGGACTTGAAGGTAAATTAATCTGTAAAAAAATCAGTCCTGCGCCTGATTTCTCTCTGGTAGTGTTGTAGTGCTATTCCATCAGACTATGAGCATAAGGAAATATACTGTGTTTGTGTTTTTAAGTTCTCAAACTTAACATAATGACTAACCAACCCCTCTGCCAAATGTCAAAAACTGGCATCGATTCTCTTGACGTAAGTAAAGCGATGTCACCTCTCACTCACCCCTGTGGACCATCTTTTGTTTTATTCCGATTACGTGCGTGTAGCTTAAGTACGTTTTCCAAATTATGTCGACCTCATTAAACGAAAATGGTAGAAAATGTGCAATTGAGGTGCAATCATGTAAGGATTGCCGTTCAAATCATTTAAGTTCGGCTTAACCTTTGTGCTGCCTAAACGTTAAAAAAAAAGGTCTTAGTATGCTGCCATTAGGTCACGTGACCTAGGCGTAATTTGATCTGATCACGCCTACGGTGCAATTTGATGTATTTTTTCACTTTCCTTGATGTGCTATGAACTGCCTGCTTTATATATCGAAACTTAGATAACTAAATTTAGTAAATAACAATTAAACATAACATTTAAATAAATTTCGTTTGTTACTTTTGTTAAAAATAACAGATTTCTCCGATACTGGCCGCCATATACCGCGTTCCATGGCGGGCGTAGCGCGCGAACTGATTTTGTATTTCAAATATGACCTTCAAAGTGACATGCAAAGTTTGAATGAATGATTGTCTTTGGTTATTTAATTCCTTAAGATTCATGTTCAAAGAAGTTTATACTCTATATTCACGAGAATAAATCTTAAATCGCATAAAAATACGACCGACACAGGGTCGATTGTCGGTCGGCTAGATCTGACCCAAAGCAGCGTACTTATCGACAGAGCTATCCCAAGGCATTCCAAAGGTTAAAAGTAAAATAAACCATAACTTCATTGAATTAGAGCTCAATTTCGTGTATCCATTCTCATACGTTTAGGTATGTACGATACCCTAAACGTATGATAATGGATACACGAAATTGCCTGGTGGGAGGCTTCGGCCGTGGCTAGTTACCACCCTACCGGCAAAGACGTGCCGCCAAGCGATTTAGCGTTCCGGTACGATGCCGTGTAGAAACCGAAGGGGTGTGGGTTTAATATAACTGCCATGCCCCTAACAGGTTAGCCCGCTACCATCTTAGACTGCATCATCACTTACCATCAGGTGTGATCGCAGTCAAGGGCTAGCTTGTAGTGGATAAAAAAAAAAAAGCTCTAATTCAATGCTGTTATGGTTTATTTTACTTTGAAGCCGTGCTTTAACGATTTGATCTTGATCCTTACATGATTGCACCTCTGTTTGGTAGTACTTAATGGGTTGCGGACACACTTGAGCATTAATGTTTAGCATCTTTGAGGATATTATAATTAGTAAATATTGTTTAATTTGTATTAGTTTCCATATTATTTGTCGTCAGATGTTTGAATCGACCGGCTGGAGGCTGGAAGAGCCCGAGGTCCCGGAGCGAGCGCACTACGAAATGTTGACGCCCACTGTTGTGAAACCGAAAGGGGCGGCCAATATCAATGTTGATGACTTGCATGTAAGTGTTATCTATACTCTATACTAATATTATAAATGCGAAAGTTTGGATGGATGGATGGAACCGATCTGGATGAAAGGAGAAGGTTCATTTTGGGTGTAGTCTTGTATACTTTATGTGTGTCGTTATAAAAATTGAAATTATTTAGTCTGATTAATGTTTGATTAGGATAGCTCCTTTTTTAGTGTATTTTATATTATTTAAGTGAATTTTCTTGCAAAATTTAATAATCTCTAACAGAGTGTTAATAAATGAAAGAATATTATGGCAGCTAATTATTGTTTGTGGTTGTGCCAACTGTTTTACTGGTCTGTGGTGGTCGTCTGTCTTTGTCATAGTGGTTTTCTTCCGTTTGTCATTTTTATTAGAAATGAAATTAGCACCCTACAAATCTTTAAAACGATTTTTTTTCTAGCTTCATTTAAAAAATCTTGCTTCTGAATTATAATTTTTGCACACGTGCACGTAATATTTTTTTCGCAATAATATTGATGTAGGGAAGTTCGCCTATGCTCTTTACAACAACTTAAATTCTTGAAAATAGAGTTATTGTGCAACAGTATTCCACCTGTCTTAGAAAGGTACAAGACAAATTCCAATATTCTACAGATGCCCTTAGAAGTGGGTATAGTGGCTCAGTACCAGTTTGTGTCGACACTGCAAAGGTCGTCGGTGGCGGTTCGACTCCTGGGCGAGGACGTCATACGAGTGTACTGTAAGGGAGCGCCGGAAATGCTTCGGACACTCTGCAGGCCGGATACAGGTAACTAGAGTTTTTTTAAATATTACTTCTGAACTTTGAACCGAATTGAAGTTTACTTTTGAAGTATTCTGATTCAACTGGAAAGTCTTTTAGAAAATTAGAGCTTTTCGTATACTGTATAGTGTATATAAATGAAAATGTTGACTGAATGTCTGACTGACTGGTCTTTCAACGCTTAGCTCAAATCACTTAGTTGAGCTTAGTTTTAATATAAAAGTAATGATGGTAAATTTAAAATTAATGTGATCTTTGTTTTAAATACTTTATTGCACATACAATACAATGCAGAAAAGCGAACTACCTAGAGGTATTCTCTTCCGGTTAACCTTTGGTAGTGAGGACAGAATTGAAAAAATAGTATGTATAATATAAAGAGAAAAGTTAGGGAAAAAAGAAATATATTTATTATTTATTATCTTTTAAAATATTTGGAATTTACTAGAATTATTATTATAACTTCATAGTGGGATGTCGTACTTCGATTTGTAGTATTTAATTCTTCGATAGTATATTACTAAGCAGCATAAATATTATAAGTACTACATTATAATTCGCAGTGCCCACAAATCTGAACGAGGTGCTGAGTTCATACGCAGAGAAGGGATATCGAGTGATTGCTATGTCTACAAGAATCGTCGAGGCCACCTTCAAACAGCTGCAAAAGATGAAGAGGGAAGAGGTAATTTTTACGAATTTAAAGACATACTTTACAAGACAGACAGCATCAAGGCCGGGAGCCGCAGCAGAAAAAGCTGAAACCGGCAAGCGGCGGAAGTATGCCTCTCTCATAGAGAGTTACATATTTGTTCTATATTATATTATATTACTATTTATGTAGAGATATTTCACCGCGGTTAATTGCCTCATCTTGTGACAGAAGGGCTGGCTCATTTTTTGCGCAAAGGATCAGCCTGGCTGTCCAGCGCGGAAATGCAGCCAGCATTCTTGCCACCATTTCACGCGGGCTTGATTTATTTAATAATTAGGTTAGGCTAGCTAGCATTAAGTTCTATTGTATTATTTTCAATAATAATAAAAAAAGACAGACTTTTTTTTATCCACTACAAGTTAGCCCTTGACTGCGATCAATTCAATTATTTAAAACATGTAGGACACATCTCTTATATTACGTCATGTTTTGACTCCACCGCCGGTTCGGAAAGAAGATTCTGCTGAGAAGAGCCGGCAAGACTCAGCAGTTGCTCCTTTCTTTTAAAACAAGATATTACAATACGTAGGTAAGTAAATATATAAATTAAATACAATAGTGTAAGTTATTATACTATCCTCGACCCAAAGTCGATTTTTTCCATACAACTTTGTCATTAAGAAATTCGTCAATTGTATAATAAATAGCCTATCTATCTGGAAATTGGAATGGTTTGTACAGGTGGAATGCGGACTGGAATTCCTGGGTCTGGTGATAATGGAGAATCGTCTGAAGGGGGCCTCCACCGGCATCATTCAGGAGTTAAAGGAGGCCAATATTCACGTTGTTATGATCACTGGTGAGACCACCTTATATCATACAATATTCAGTATCAATTAGAAAAAATTAAGAATTTAAGAAACAAACTCTTTAACCTAGAAATTTTTAAAGATAATCAATCTTTAAAAATTAAAACGGCTGAACGGATTTTCTTGAATCATAGCTACAAGTCACTGTCTTAATCCAAACATAATATAATTTAAAAAAAACAAAATCAAAATCGGTTCAACCGTTTGTTAGTTACTATGATACAGAAATATACACGTTAAACTTATAACACCCTTCTGTTTATGTCGGTGATTAAAAAGGAAAGTCCTTACTGACTCATCAACAACCAGCCCTTTGAGGGAAATTATATCGATATCCTTAAAAAGTGTCATTGTGTATGAAGTGTTTAGGTAAAGAAATTTCTTTGAAACTTGTTTGCGGAGATAGAAAGGCGGAAAAACATTTACAATCAAGCATTGTCAAGTCAACAATCTCCTGAAGATGATCCGGTGTCGGAGTGAAGCGTACGTTGAGAATAATACTTCTTTCATTGGAAAAACATCTGTTTAGACACATAAGTTAAAGTATACATCAAAGTACAGTAGTACATTAAAGTGTTATTTTGTTTGCGCAGGCGACAACGTGCACACAGCAGTGAGCGTGGCCAAAGAGTGCGGTATTCTGATGAGCGGAGAAAGAGTGGTTCACATCAACGTGGAGTATGGAACTGGCTTGCCGCATCTCTACTGCGAGAGCACTATGCACGGGGTAAGTCTGACTAAATAGATTTAGGTACTCAGAAGGTCGGCTCTTTATTAAAAGCGGATACCAGTTTTGTTCTGAAAGTTCAGCGGAAAGAGAGCGGTTCACATCTAGTAGACAGCAGAGTAAAATTTTCAAATTACAACCCACTTTAATTTCGAAATGTTGAAATTGAGCTCTAAAGCAATGTTATAAAGGTTCATTTTAATTTGTCGAAAAGTGTAAATATAACACTGGGTACCACGGGTGGGTGGGAACCAGTGGGAGATTCACTTGACGATTCAAAAGCACTGTTAAAAGTAAATTTGAATAAAAAACATTTGAATTTTGAATAATGGGCGGGCGCGTGTCGCTCGAGCGTGAATGGCGCAGTATCGACAGGGGCCACGGTTCGTGACGCTCTGCGTACACGAAATTAAGCTCTAAAACACAGCTTTAAAGGTTCATTTTACTTTGACGAAAAGTGTAAATAACGCTTTTGTGTAGGTGAGCGTGGGCGGGCGCGTGTCTTTCGAACGCGAATGGCGCAGCATTGACAGCGGACATGGCTCGTGGCGCTCCGCGTCCGAACACCCGTCCGACGAGGAGAATCCGCCCCGGGAGCCGCGGTACAAGATCGTCATGACTGGGGACACGTGGAAGGTGAGGCGTTTCAGCTAGTGATAGATAGATAAAACTCTTTATTGAACACACTTAAAAACAGAAACAAAAAGGTAAAAAGATAAAATAGAAAGGCGCAAAAGCGGTCTTAATCACTTCCAGACAACCTTTGTGGAGAGGAGATTATCAACAAGAGCGCGGGACCAAATGAGTTAGTATTGACAAAATGAGCTTCGAGTAGGGAATGGACGCTACTGAACCTAAAAGCTCGAGCTACTTAAGGGGCCTACAGGGACAAATTTCATGTTTTTTTTGGAACCATTTAAACTTTAAATAGGTATCACACTTGTGTTTTTGGTATGAATGAATACTAGTAATACTTGAGGCAGTGTATTGTTTAAAAAAAAATCTCTTTTTGTTTGCATATCAGGCTCTTCGCGAGCAGTACCCAAGCGCGGTTGGGCGCGTCATAGAGCGCGGCGCCGTGTTCGCGCGCATGTCGCCCGACCAGAAACAACAACTGGTGCTCGACTACCAGGCGCTTGGCTACTATGTCGGTGAGTAACTCTTTTTTGAAGTGAAACTTATTTAGAATCGTTGAGATTTGAAAATTCGATTAACGAAAAAGCGACACCAAAAAGAGACATACATATTATACATAAATAAATATAATTTCGCCTTTGAGAGAATGAGATAGAATACGAGTTATATGTTACTGACTAATAGATGGCGCTGTACGATATTAAATCGCGCTAATGCTCCACTATGCTCAAAGGGGTATATATTATCTTATTCTCGTAGGCATTGATGTAGAATTTTTTTAGTACCTATACTTCAATGCTCGTAGGCTACTTTTCTGAAGTTAGTATACACACAGACAACGCACACACACATACACACACAACGCACATACTCACACAAGTTAGCCCTTGACTCCGATCTCACCTGATAGTAAGTGATGATGCAGACTGCATGCAGTATAAGATGGTAGCGGGCTAACCTGTTAGGGGTATGGCAGTTATGTTAAACCCATGCCCTTAATTGGTTTCTACTTCTACGATAGCTAAGCCCTGTCCACTCCCTTATATCGTCCAACCACTTGCGCCTTTGGCGACCTGGAGCTCTCTTGCCTGCAGTCTGCCTGCTTGTAACTAGTCTTGGAAGGTGTCACTTTCTATGGCGTCGTATCTATCCTGTCGCTCACCTAGGACAACGGATGAATATGCGTTTTAAGCTCTCAAAAGATTACAATTTTCTTTACACTGTCGGGCTTCTGATTTTTGACGTCAAACTTCTTTAGGATCGTTGTGATTTGAAAATTCGATGAAACGAAAAAGCGACACCAAAAAAAGACAAACATATTCATAATAGGATTTAGCCTGCTAGACAATGAGATAGAATACAAGTTATATTTATCTCATTCTCTCGTAGGCTACTTTACGGAAGTTTCACTTCTGCCGTGTATGAATTGCACACACATACTTTTTGAAGTGATTTTCTTTAGGCGCGTTGAGCACTTTTTTGTATGGGGTAAAAATGTGGAAACGCGTGACCTCGCGTCGTTACGAAGACAAAAGGTCTTAAATATAAATAAAGTACATTCGTAATTAAACTTTAATGCCTTAGTTTTAAGGTTTATATTTCAAGTTTTTTTTTTAATTTTTTTATTATTTTAAATATTCGTTTTCACTTCTATCGGCAGTCCCTATAGCTGCCAATTTATTATTTATTTATCAATTTAAATCTTCCAGGCATGTGCGGCGACGGCGCTAACGATTGCGGGGCCTTAAGAGCAGCGCACACCGGCATTTCCCTTTCAGAACTAGAAAGTAGTGTGGCAGCGCCATTCACCTCCGCGCAACCGGACATAGTTTGTGTCGCGCGGGTGTTGCGCGAGGGTCGCGCGGCTTTATCCACGAGCTTTGGCGTCTTCAAATTCATGATCGCTTACTCCTTAACAGAATTCTTCTCCGTAGCTTTCTTATATTACTTCGACGCGAATCTCACCGATTTCGAATTCCTGTACATAGATGTTGCATTGATAGTAAACTTCGCATTTTTCTTTGGCATGACTGAAGCTCATACTGGTAAATTATGCAAAATCCCCCCATTAACTTCCCTTCTAGGTTTAGTCCCGTTGGTTTCTCTAACGGGACAGATGATTTTAGTAGCCATAGCGCAGTATTTGACTTATCTAGCGTTGACTTACTTCCCTTGGTATGTAAGACATACTTACGAAGGTCCTGAGGCGAATTATTGCTGGGAAAATTACGCAATTTTTACAATATCCCTGTTCCAATACATTACAATGGCAATAGTATTCAGCCACGGCTCACCGTACAGACGGTCCGTAATAACGAATAAACATTTGATGATCAGTGTGATTATAATGACTGCATTATGTGTCTATATTACTGTAGCACCTCCATATTGGCTGTCCCAATTTTTGGAACTGAAAATGCCGAACGATATACTTATGTCGTATATAATTATTGCTATAGCTTCGTTTAATTTTGTAGTAGCGCTATTTTTCGAGCGTTGTATTGTAGAATATTTGATGGAGGGTAAACAAATGATTCCGAAGTTCTTGAAGGAAAGGCGTGTGCAGAAGACTCCGCATTTGATGATAAAGAGGCAGCTGACAGATTTAGACTATTTGAACTGTGATAGCGTTGTTAAATATGACAAAGAGGGGAAGAGCGAAATGTTTAGTTCTAACACGGAATGAAATTTCGTATAGGGCTGATGTACTGCAGTGAATAACTTATTATATGTAGGACAAATAATCACTAAGTTTGGTAAAAATACTTATAGGTTCCCAAAATATACTTGATTGGCAAGGGAAAATATCTTGATTGAAGTATTGTCTTTTTACGTACAATTTTATATATTCAAACGAAAATATAGAAATCCAAAATATGATACCAGAAAAGTAAACGATTTTTCATAAGGTTTTGATACTTTTATGTGTACTTTTCCTTTTTTATGGTGCATTTTTTAATGCTTTATTGGCATTTATATCTACTTTTAATACTTATACAGACTATAATATAATATACAGTGTATTTATATTAAATACCTACCGCTGGTATAATATTCATACGGTGCTTTACATATAACATGTGTGCTATTTTATACTGCAATGCACAAACATTTATTTTGGCCCTTTTAATGGTAACAGTCGAGTTGTTTCCGTAACGTTTAAGGCTTGGACCCACATAAGAAGCGACGGTAACTGCACGACGGAACTTTACACTAGTAGCGCGAGTGTACGATTTACCCTATGCTCAGATTCCCCACCAGTGGGACAATGTCTAAATATATAATTATAATATGCGGAACTATATGCATGTAAAGCCGGATGAAAAGCTTCCTCCATTATTTGTATTCTGTATGTATTTGAGGAACTTGTAGACATGGTCTTTTATCGTTGTACGCGGTACCGCCACGCGTTTTGTGTGTCCAAGCTTTACTGCTAGTTTATTATTTTAAAAATGATGTGTCCAGATTAAGTATAATGTAACATGTTTTATTACATTTGTAATATATAACACACGTAACATGTATCCATACTACTAAAAATATTATAAAATCATGACCGAATAGAACCGTGTTTTAATATCGCATTATATAGTCTGGGCGCATCTTAGATGATAAGATTCATTAATTATTTAAGTATAGTTCGATTCAATCAATTCTTATATCAAGATATGATCAGTAATGGACCCTAGGTCTCGCAGCTAACTTCTCATCCGGCAGTAAGGCCGGCCATACACGGACTGCTCGAGCAGTTTGCCAGTGATCAACATACACGGTCCGCTCTTGCAGTCGTAGTCAACAGCTTGAAGCTACCTTTGATAACTGCTGCCAACCGCCCGAAGCAGTCGCAACTGCTCGAGCGGTTCCATTTATTACGTACTAGCTGATGCCCGCGACTTCGTCCGCGTGGTTTAAGTTTTTTTAATTCCCGCGGGAACTCCTTAATTTTCCGGGATAAAAAGGTAGCCTATGTCTCCAGATCCTCAACTATACCCATGCCAAAAATCACGTCGATCCATTGCTCCGTCGCGGCGTGATTGAAGGACAAACCAACAAACAAACAAACACACTTTCGCATTTATAATATTAGTATGATGTACATAGAAGACTGTAGTTCACTGTGCAGTCGCAGCTTGAAGCAGTCCATCCTACTGCTTGAAGCTGTCCGTGTATGGCCCGCCTAAGTTAATCCTACTGTATATCTTAATGTTAAGATTGAATTACTTATTAATAAGAAGATTGTGATAGTTATTATACGCACACGTAAGTGCCTTAGTATTTATTTAATACATTCCAATGTATTGATTAATTATTGTGGTAATTTATTGTGGAAGTACTTTGTTTTTGATGTATAAAATAATTCATAGCGAATTTTAAAAAAAGGCTAAAATAATCCAATAACATTTTATATCGCCTGCCTGCTTGTCTACCTGGTGGGAGGCTTCGGCCGTGGCTAGTTACCACCCTACCGGTAAAGACGTGCCGCCAAGAGATTTTGCGTTCCGGTACGTTACCGTGTAGAAATTATGTATGGGTTTAATATAACTGCCATGCCCCTAAAAGGTTAGCCGGCTACCGTCTTATACCGCATTATCACTTACCATTAGGAGAGATCGCAGTCAAGGGCTCACTTGTGGATAAATTATAAAATATGATTTATGGTTTGTTTACAAAGTTTGATCGGGTTTGGCTACAATAGGAAGTTTACTTCAACTGTGACTAAAAATTTTACGACCCATAATAATAGTTCTTTGTATTATTAAAGAAACTAGGAGGTTATTGAGTTTGGAAATCTCAATTTGGTGATAGAGTATCATAGAATGTTTATTTGATACGTAATCAATTAATTTTGTTTAACAATTGTTTGGTACAAAGATATGTCAATTAATATTTTTAACTTTCTAAGTTTATATAAATATATGATTTTATAGGACAAGTTTATCTTTTGAGAATTTTTCCAAGTTTATTTTAGGCTAAATCGAATATTTTTCAAATGTTAATTGAACTTTTTCCAATCTGAAAAGGTCTTTTGTCTTCTAGCTTGACCAGAAAAATAAAAAACCTCGTTATGTTGCAGAAAAAAATTGAATTATTTTTTATATGACTACAACTACTATCTAAGTGTAAGATCTATAAGAGCATACTTTGACTTAGCTCTTACTTAAGACTGAGTTAAAATGAGACAGATTTATGGTACGCACATGAGTCCATCCCGTTTTAACTCTAAATACAGCCTGAGTAAAATCAAAGCACGCTTTAAAGATTAGAACAAGCATTAGCGTGACCATGAGATATGCGTTAGTGGCGCCCTCAAGCGGGTTTATTACTTTTTTGGCCAGACTTCATTTAATTGAAGTTTTTGAAATGCAGCCTAAAAGTTGGAGCATTTATTTTGAAAGGGTATCTTTTTACAATTAGGTATGTATTTTTTAATGTACTTTCGCATATGTTTCTGTGCACGTTCGTTAAACTTGAATGTGATTTTTAGAAAAGTTACCATAAGAAAATCATTTAGAAAATAATGCAATTTTGCTTAATCCAAAATAGTATTTTACTTTAGAAAAATTAAGAGTATAACTCTTGGAATATGAAATAAATTGATGTTTTTATTTTACAGTATTAGATTGTGTTGAGCCTTATTTTAATGTACTTTCGCATATGTTTCTGTGCACGTTCGTTAAACTTGAATGTGATTTTTAGAAAAGTTACCATAAGAAAATCATTTAGAAAATAATGCAATTTTGCTTAATCCAAAATAGTATTTTACTTTAGAAAAATTAAGAGTATAACTCTTGGAATATGAAATAAATTGATGTTTTTATTTTACAGTATTAGATTGTGTTGAGCCTTATTAACGAATTTATATAAAATATTTATATATTATGAAATACCTGTTATGTGCACAAACATAGACAGCCATTTATAATGATATTTACAAGTGTTTTAATAAATTTTAAAAATATACGTTTAGAATGTCTGTTTTTTATTTCAGTTTTTTTTTAAAAGTCTATCACTGCTAACTACCTACTACCATCACTAACTAGTCACTTTTTATATGTATTTCGTTAAGTGTTTAGCTACCTAAATATTGATAGTTTGAAATAAAACAAAATATTTTTTTGCAATAAAATTTATTACTAAAAGCAATAAATAAGGTGACAATAGACTTTAATAATAAATTAACAAAAGTTTAACTTTATACATAAAATCTTCATTATATTTTGGCATCACAGTACATTCAGAAATTGTGGGCATTTTTATTTATTTTATTTAAATACTTACGCAATCGAAAGTATTTATTAAATTGAATGTAATATTTTAAAACAATATCTAAATCGTTTCTCAATTCTTAACAATACATTTTTTATTACTTTATGAAAACCAACGTTCGTCTTTGAATTAAAAACATCGATAATATTTTTAAGATTAAACGATACAACACCGAAATACAGTACAAAAATCACAAGGATGCAAATACACGTATTACGTAGGTAGTTTTTTTGTATATAAGTTTAATAATTTGCAAAATCAACTAGATTTTTCATATCAGCATTGGTATCTCGAATTACATTCTAAATTTTTGCCCAACACACAAGAAGTTCAGAACTCCACAAAGAACATTTTTCATAGGTATATAAAAACAGATATTTTATAGTAATATATAACGTCCAATATATCTATCATTCATACCAACATATTCAATGCCATTACACTTTAAAGCACCTCTTAAATCAAATTATTACATATTTATTTTTTGATGAGTTACATGGAATCAATATGACAGTGAAGAAAGACTTCTTATGTTTTAGCCTCTCAGGTTTTTTATGCATCGGTTAACCATACTGAAATGCCCAATAGGGATGATGACAATCAAATCAGCAACTCTCTGTCCAACTTAAAAACGCACTTCTAGTATGGAAGTTCACAGTTGTGAAGTCATTAAATTTCAACGCACTCTTTTTTTCTTTAATCTATATTTTAAAATGGTTATCAAACTTAAAACTAACCGAGGATCTGAATTTTAGGTCTTTTAGAAGACTCTCTATTTAATAACCAGTTAGAAATAATTTATTTTTGACATAGGCATCATCCCATTTAAGATGTGAAATTCGCCAAATCCGGTCGCACGTCATATTGCGCCAACAAATAAAAAATATAGTTTAATTTTTAAAGATTGACCCTATTTAAAAACAAGTATTTTATTTTTATGACATAGAAGTCTCTTTGTGTCGTCTGAAAAATACGATTTGGCGATCTTTGCATTTAATACATTGAGATTTAAGTTGGACCTGTCGATATTTGTATGTATGTAGATACACATTTACTACTCATCTTAAGTCAACGAAAAAAAAAAAAGATTATATAGTTTGTAATGGATTCGACATAATATCGTTTAGTAACGCAGCAAGAACCAAATCAATTCAGGTACAGCTACAGCCATCCGCTATTTTGGCGCTATTTCATGCGTGCACTGTTTTCCAAAACAACTCGATAGGTCTAAAAAGTATTGCCATCATTTTCTATGCATGTAAGGATGACCTCAGTTTTAAACCTGCCAAATTACTTTAGAATTTGTGTGTATAACGCGATTGTATCATGATCACTCTCACTAACATGTTCTAGGTATACAACTATATTATTAAATACATTTCGCAAAGTCTATAGCATACAAATACAATCGCCTTTGAGCTATTTCTCACCAAGCAACAAATATTTGTCAAGGGCAAAACATATCTGGGCCTCTCTTAATAAATAGGGAACCAAAAGTAGGTATATTTCAGACAAATTTGTTTTTTAAGGTACTATTTTGTATTTTATACGAAATACTTAGTTTAGTTTGTGAGTTTATTCGATTTTTTTTAACTTATCTTGAAATTCCTCAAACGATATATTTTGTCTGAACTTTGGGAACCGACGATCATTTGGTGAGAAAAAGCAATCGAAAGACCCTTTCTTAATCTAGGAAGTTAGTAGAGTTTTGTTACATCTAAATATAATATTTGTCCGTGAAAATTCTTGGCTTGGAGACGGTGTCAGTTTTCACGGATTGCGGCGTAGTTTGGAGAAAAAACTGTAAAACAGAAGAATATAAATTACTTTCGAGTCAATAAAAAGAAGAATGTAACAGCTATCCATTATCTACGTTCCTAATAACTAAAGCTGATCACATATTGCGTAAAGAGCCGGACGAGCGGACATGCTCACGCCTATGGAAAAGTCTCGCTTTTCAGTAGTAAATAATATTCATACATGAATTATAGTATAAACATGTGTAACTACCATGTTTACCAACTTGATACGACAGTACGGCGTGGCATCCAATTAATAGTGAAGGTCGTCTATCATTATCACTCATTAACTCATTACTATGACTATTCATTTTACTATTGTGTAAGTAATAGGACTTGGGTCTTTCGAATCATGGGCATTTCAGCCGGCACTAAAAATGCGTGCGGTACGCGCATGCGGCTCTTTCGTAACGTCCGATCAGCAGAACTCAAATAAAAAAACTGGAATCTCTAATTTGGTCGCCTCTGGTACAAATAAAATTTTGTTTTATTTTACTATTAAATTTCGCGTCTAAGGCACGCTCTCAAATCTAGTATTGTACAAAATATATTCTTCTATTCCTAAAAAAACAGAGAAGAAGATTGTTTTAAAAGACTAAGTTGACACTCAAAACGTGTTGGACACATGAACTTACAGGTCCATGATTAGATATAAAAAAATAAAATAGAGTTTTAATAAACCCCCAGGTTACCTTTGTGTGACAGTAATGTGTTTTTCATGCTTCTGAGTGGGCGTGCAATGGTGTGGTGGCGGTTTTTTGTCCGTGCTAGGTATTTAACTGCTACAAAATGTGGTGGCTACTTATATTCTATTGCTACTGTGTAGATATTGTGATGGTGACTACTATTCCCCTTTCACCTCCCAACTAAGCCAACTCCTTACCAAGGTTTTGAAGTGGGAAAGACTACATAATTGAATATTTAGATTATGGTAAGCCATTAAAGTCTCTTGACTTTTCACCAAGTAAAATCGGTGTTGAATATGGGATCTTAGCATTTGAATTGGTCGTCCAAACGCTTGGAGACTTTGTTTATTGGCTGAGATATCCATTTAAAAATAATGAGCGCAAATTTGGTATTACACTTTCTGAACTTAAATCGACACGTCACCCTAGCCCTTTTAAGACTAATTAACTTTGTAAAGCTGTCTTGGGCTAAGTTCTATAGAGCGCACTTTGATTTTGCTCAGACTTACGAAACAGGTAATAAAAGACGTTTTCTTGTGATTAAGTTGCGTAGCCTGAGCTAATTTGCCAAAGCAAGCTCTATAGGTCATAGCAATGGCATTTCGTGACAAATCATCGCTTAAGTTCTCCACGTAAGTCAAAATTAGCGATTATAGGAGAGCGAAATAATTTATAAGTTCTTGTTTCCAAAGGTTTGGACTTCTTGCGCAGCGTTAGAACTTAAGCGACGAAACGGTATCACGGCCTCAGCCTTTGTGTATGGCCTTCCGTAAAAATTAACTACGGACACACATCGATTTAACATAAAATGAATGGCGCAAAGGAACTTACCGGAAGCGCGTGCTCAAGATGCAGTGATGCTGTGCGTGACGTGAGATGTACCCTTAACAACTTCAAATGCTCGCTTCATATCAGAGTTTTGTATAAGTTCATAGAAATGATACCGGGACAGCGTATCGCCGATTTTAGCTACTCACTCATACAGAATCAAGTCTGCACTTACTTACACCTTTGGTATATATGCAACGTAAATTAAACTGTAACGCTATGCAAGTTAGTCTGTATTTCCCATGACATTAATGCTTGACCGATTTATATTTTTACCTGAATTCTACTAAAATATAACCTTTGGACAGTTCAAAATATTTTGCTTATATTATAGGTACCTATTTAGCTTATACCATATTTTGTACTTAGACAAGGTTTTTAATTTTTTATGGCAGATTGACATTTTCTTGAGATTTTGAAGCTATTTGAGGACTAGATACCAGTTACCAACCTACCATGTACCTATATAAAGAAAATTTATATTCATCAATTTTTTTTTTGTTAAGTAAATTATTTAGCATATAAATTCTTGCCATTGTCAAAGCCATAGCTAAGCCAATAAAAATAAAATAACCGCTAAGTATACAGACAGACACTATAAATAAAAAGCCACAATGATCGAGAACATTTTCGTATAATATCTTATATTAACATCTAACAGAGAGACACAAGCAAAGCAGGCGGTGCCCTCGCAGGTGCGGTGTATTGGCACCATTACTCTTAAACATCAATTTTAGGGCCACACAAACTATTAATTTTTGATCAGCTTAATGGCTCAGTGGTTCTGATTAACATACGATGTTAAGCGAGTCTTCCAAAGGTACTGGACCCTGTACCGCAAATGTGAACGTCTGAAATAGTTTCAACAGATGTTTATCGTTTGAAACGAGATGAGGACGGACGACATAAGAACCGGTATCCACCAGAGTGGAAATAGGCAAATGTGTTTCTAGGAGATCAGTCATAAAAATCTAACGTCATTTGTCAATAATCTCATAATCAGACTTTTATGCTCCATAAAAGCGCGGCGTCTATTAGAAAACTTGCGCTATTTGACTTGTAACCTGAGTTGCAAACTCTGCTTTTTTATATAGCGAGCAAACGATCAGGCGGGTCACCTGATGCTAAGTGATTACCGTCGCTCATGAACATTGGCAACACCAGAAGAACCGCCAATGCGTTGCCGGCTTTTGAGATATTTGTTTATCCGCCCTTTGAAGAGCCCCATATTATAATCATGAGGGAACACAGAAGATGGAAGCTGCTTCCATAATTTGCAGGTATACGTGGCAGAAATTACCTGGAATAACGGGAGGTGGAAGAAGACCAGGCATCCTGCAGGTCGCTTATGGCGGTGTTTATGACGCGAATGAATTTATTTAGCAATTAATTTAAATCGGCGGATCAAAAGTCCATAGTTTGCGGGGCCCTCACACTTGTGCAAGATTATCTTACAGTTATAGAAAACATTTCGACATAAGTAAAGACGGACAATATGCGACATCGAAAATGGCCGCTTCGTGACCTTTTTAAATAAATTAAAAATATATCAATATTATACTTTTATAGTGTCAAACTACACTTGAAGGAAATGTATAAAATTGAAATACACATTGATTCAGTCGCCACAAAAATCCAATTAGTACTATTTTATACTGGAAGTATGATTGAGGTCGAATTTACTTAAATTCGCAAACTTTACATTGGGTTTTTGGGCATCGGCGATTCAATATGTATTTACTAACTAAAAATATAGGTAGGTAAGTGTTTAAAATTAAATACCCTAGCAGATCTAAGATAAAGCTATGGACTCGATGACCCACGGAAATGATAATTGGATGCTGCTAATTACTTAACACCCACTAAATACTGTACAAAAGCAGTGTAGACTTTATAAAGAAAACACGTGTTAAAATAAAATAAATTATGCAACATAAAAACACTGATATTCGCTTCTATTATACATAAATACTTAAAAAATATTACACAGAAATACATTAATTATCTGATTTCAAGTTACAATAATAAAATTCTACATCTACACAATTGGGACCCTCAATTTTAAGGGTCTATAATCCCCTTTAGATTGACTTTTAATTTTATTTATTTCAAATTATAAATATATTAGATGCAACAGTATAAAATCTTATTCGTAACAAAATGACTATTTTAAATAAATTTTAAAATGATATATTTTTTTTTTAATTAACTGGTTTAACGGCTCTGGATTAAAATGATATAATTATTATATGTCCATAGATTAGGTACAATATGATTTTAAAAAGTACGTACATACAATAAAAAAAGGAAATATCGTAAGACAGGCAAGATTAAAGACATGATTCAACTTTTATAAATCTGTATAAATTATTTTAAAAAAACTTTAAATTAAATTAATTTCCATAAAAAAATGATTAGCCTACTACTAAGTAGAGATGATTTCTTTGAAATCGAATTATTAAAATTATATTTGCCATAATGACTGTACTATTTGTACTTGACAAGGGAAGATATTTATATAATATGTTATTCACTGGATAGCGTGAAGCTATAATGTTTCGTCATATACTCATTTATTGTTCTTATAAAGCCAATCATGCATAGCCTTTGAATTTATTAAAATAAGAGACCTTACACACGTCTACTTTTAACGCTGCTATTAATAACGATGCAGTATTATAAAAACCGCCAACAATCTTCTATCATTTAAACACGTGAGTTCTTAGAAATCTTATCTTATTCGTTATCTAAGAAATAAAACTGTTATCGCGCTATAACCCGTACCTATTCGTATCGGGAAAAAAAGGCGCCCAAGATTTGACGACTATTTTCTATTACATAAGCATATTATTAGTATTATTTCAATCTCTTTCTCATAAATATATTTTAAACACTGACTGAATCGTAAGTCGATACAATATTAACAAGGTATAGGTACTTTTATAAGTATACCTAAAGCATAACTAAATATCATATATATCAGTTATAAAAATGACGATTAATGCAAACAAAATAAACGCAGTGTTAAAATCATTCGTGTGTTAGGGTCTCTTGAAATTAAAAGCACAATCTTCATACGGGAATTTTTTTACGTCAAAATTTTGACAGCTTCCACTATCTCTTGTTATTCGAGTAATCAAGAATAACCCCTTTAACCGATATTCAAAAAAGTATACAACTATTGAATAGATATCCACATAGACGAGAGTAATACACAATGCTTTCTACACTACAAATACTATTGTTTCACTGACTTAAATATAAAAGTAGGTATTTTATCTTGACTCAAGGACTCACCTCCTGGTTATTTTATAAAGTACAGGTAATGTCATCATATTTAGTCAATATCAAATTCGATTCTTTAAAATACGTTTAAAGAATTTTCGTCATTTGTTTAAAAATATAATAATCGTTAGATAAATAAATTCTATATACGAGCATCGGTGAAACAATAGTACTAGACAGTATATTAACAATAACAAATAAATATTAGGTCTAAACACAGACTAAAGAAAAAGCTAGACAGAAATACACGCGATCCGTAATTTGTGACGTCATATTATTATCTTCAATGAAGATCGATCAAAATTTCAAATTTACAAACGTACGGTTTACTGTCTAAAATATAGACCAAGAGTCAAGAATACCATAAAATATTCAGGCAGTTGATTGTGATTGTATCAATACGTAAATTGCAACTTTCATCAATTGCTTTGACGGCAGACTACTTCATGAACAGACTTCCAATAAAGGAGAGCCTAAATTATTAAAAATAATGCCTTTTTTTTATTATAACGATTTTGAGTCTTATCTTTTTCGTTTAGTCCGTGTGTCTAAGCTAGACTATTTATACCATACTTCGTTCGCCGCAGGTCGCTCGTTCGCTTATTTCTTGTTCTTCCTCTTAAGCTTCGGTATTCTGGAATGCGGTGCGCGTGAAGTTAGATGCAGGAAATGTGTACCAAATAACATATTGACATTAGACACTGTGAATCGTTTTACTTCTTTTGTGAACTATTTTTAATTATATATAGTAATAGAAACTGGAGCCTAACAAGACCATGAATCGTTTTAATTGATACAATTGCAAAATGTTTCACAGTTCTAACTTATTTGTAAGATTGTGAATTGAATGGGGGTGTTCAAAGTTGAAGCTTATTTTTTGATAAGGAATAATTGCTTTGATGTATTAGTTATGTGCTCAATGGCGTGAAGTGTATTATTTACATTTTGATTTCATAGTTTCAATGTGTAATACAACTGTAAGTCAAACTCACCCCGAACTCTTTTTGTGTGGTGGTGATGGTGAAGCCTGTGATTTTTCTGATTCAAGCAGTTTCGTGCTGGAATCCTTCATGAATCCTGGAATAACAAGAATTCAGAAAAATATTAAAATCAATTAAATTTAACAAGTTGTATGGTAACAGCAACAACAATAGGGATTTATTAGCGATGCATATGAGACCAATAAACATGAGATCTATATTTAAAGGCAGGGCTATAAATGAAAAATTTACCTTTGCCGGATATTCCGAAGACAGAATTTCCCAAATCATTAAGACTGCTTGTGAATTTGTCTGCTTCATTAACGAGTGTGTCAGCCACAGCCTCCTCTGTTTCTCTCACGCCCTCTTTCACGTTTTCCTTCGTCTTTTCCAATCTTTCATCAGCCTCTTCTAACCTTTCCTTTGCAGATCCCTTAACGTCCTCGAGTTTATTTCCAGCTGATAGTTGGAAACCTTCGAACGTGTCTTGCACGTTTCCGAACAATTCCTTAGCACTTTCCTCGGTTTTCGATGCTGTGTTTTGCGCACCACCGATGAACTCCCGCGTTGAGTCGTCTAAGCTATCAAAGGTGTTACCCGCAGAACTTTGAAAACTATGCAGTGTATCCTGGGCAGAACTTTCTAGACCTTGAACGTCATCTCTAAAATCGGCAAATGTGTCTCGAGCGGAACTTTGCAAATCTTCATATGTATCCTTAGATTCGTTCACTTTGTCCTTCGCGGCACTTTCAAACTGGTCAAAAGCACTGGAGGCTGAATCCTGAACGTGGATAAACGATGCCTTTGCTGACTTCTGTAATTCATTTCCTTTCTCGTTTGCAAGATTTTGAACCCTTTGTATTTCTTCTTTTCCGGAATCTTTGATATCGTTAACTTTGTCAGCTATTTTAGCTTCTACTTTAGATTTCTTATCCGCTGCGGCATTTAAAGTTTCCTCAGCGGTCCTTTTAATTTCATCCGTAGTCTGTTCAGCCTCTTGTCTTATTCTGCTTAATCTGTCTTCGGCTTCAAACTGTACTGAATTTTTGATATTTGTTAATTCATTTTTCTTATCCGTGATGGCTGATTCTAGACTTTCTTTCGTATCTTTTAGTGCTCTATCAGTTCGGTCGACTTTGTGATGTAAAGCTGCTTCAAATTCATTTTTCTCATTATATAAAAAGTCTTCTAATTGTTTTTTCGTATCTCGTGCCTTCTGTGCTGCTTCATTCTTTTTGTCTTGAACATTTTGTACTACTTCTTCAGCTTTATCTTTAACATTTGTGACAATTTCTTCTCCCTTCTTTTCTGCACTTTGTACTAAGTCATCTTTTTTGCCTTTTAAAACTTTAACAACATCCTCAGTACTATTTTGTGCATTTTGCATCAATTCATTTGTTTTATCGTACACATTATTAATTACTTTTTCTGATGAGTCTTTAGCACTATGCACTAGTTCATCTTTTTGATGTTGCACATCGCTAACAATCTCTTTTGTATTTTGCAACAAATCATCTTTTTTACGTTGTACGTCAATCACAATTGAATCCTTTTCATCTTTGGCGTTTTGTAGTAATTCATCTGTATAATCTTGTGTAAATTGTACAGTCTGTTTAGAGTTTTGTAGCAAATCGTCCTTCTTACCTTGCACATAATTGACAGCACTTTCAGAAGCATCTTGTGCATTTTGTACTAATTCATCTTTTTTATTAACGATGTTAGTGGCCGCATTTTCAGTTGTGTCTTTTGCGCTTTGTACTAATTGTTCTTTTTTACATTCAACATCTTGAACAATTTTTTCTGTATTGTCTTGAGCACTGTGTATAAGTTCCACAGTTTCATCTTGCAGACCTTTCACAATATTTTTTTTAGTGTCTTGGGCGTTCTGAAGTAATTTATCTTTTTTGTCTTCCACGTCTTTGACAAATGATACTGTTTTCTCTTGCCCACTTCGCATCAATTCATCTTTTTTGTTTTGAATACCGTTAATGATTTCATCTGACTTTTCATGCGCAATGTGTATAATGTCGTTCTTTTTGTCGTGGATGTTTTGAACAAATACATCTTGGTCATCTTTTGCGCTCTGTAAAAACTTTTCCGTGTCTTGTCTTATTTTCTCATTTTCTTTAGCGATACTCTCTTCTAAGTTTTCTTTCGCTTCAGAAGCTCGTCTTGCTGCTTCTTTTGCGGACTTTTTGCTCTCAGAAATTTTTCCTTTAACTTCATCCTCTATTTTGTCCTTCTCTCCAAAAATGTTTTGGACTAGTCCTGTAAAAAAGTTTTTACCCTCTTTTGATTTCTTTTCAGCTTTGGATTTCGCTTTCTTTCCTTTTTCTTTAACAACTTCAACGGATTCATTCACCTCATTGATTTTTTCATTAGTTGCAAGTTTGGTTTTGTCAAGTGTTTCTTCAGCTTCTTTCTTCACGTTATTAATTTTGTTATTAACATTTTCCTTGACATCACTTGCTTCCTCATATACTGCGTTTTCAATATTATCAACTTCATCTGCCAAATCAATTTTTAGATCATGAATTTTACTTGAAACTGAATTCGTACTATCTTCAGTTTTGCTACTTATGTTGTCTGCTACACGTTCGAATGATTTTCCCATCTGTGATATCTTATCTTGACCAATTAGTCTCATTTGTTCACCTCTCTCTATTGCAGCAAAATCCATTAAATTAACTTTATCGGTCAACTTTTCTTTAGAGTTATCAACAAGTGTAGGAACATTATCAAGTGTTTGTGAGATTTTGCTGTGCAAATTAGCAACTTCCTCGCTGAGTTTTTCTTGGACTTTTTTCACTGATCCAGAAATGTCATCCACCTTATTATTAACTGCGTCATTAAGCCTGTCTGCGTCGTCTTTTAGATCCGACTTTAACTTTTCTTCTTTACTAATAAGATCATTTTTAATATTTTCAGACTTTACTATTAAATCTTCTTGTACTTCATTAGCCTGCTGCTTGACATTATCTTCCTCATTTTTGGCTTTATTTAGAGCATTTTGTAATTCACTCTGAGCACCGTCGGCTATTTCATGTATCTTTTCGTGTGTGGTAAACTTAACATGTTCTATTCTATCGACTAAGTTGGAGGTCTCCTCGTGACTATGTTTTTCACCTTTGAATCTACTTTTACAGCAGTCGTCATAGAACTGGAATGGATCGGTAGTCTTTTGACGTAGAGGAGTCTCTACGGGCTGCATATGCTGGTATTGGTGGTAAACATCCTCTGTTGTAATGCGCGTATCTTTAGGATCTTCTTCGTCTACCATTAGCTTAGTGGAATAAACTTGGCTGTTGAGATCATCGTCATCTTTGAGGTGTGGTTTCTGTCGTACATCCTTGAACATATCTTCGACTTTTTCAAGTATGTCCTCATTTATAATCCTTGGGGCTGGTTTTGGTGGAGACTTTTCTTTGGATTCGCGTGGTTTGGGCTGAGGTTTGGGAGACGATTCCTTGCTGCTGTCTTTATCGTCACTGTGACTGAACACATTCTTTACTTTATCAGCAAGCCCGCCAAGGAAAGAACCTCCTTCAGGCTTCTTTTTACCCTTCTCTAGAGTGTTCATTGGCGTCTTGTCTTCGTCGGAATCAAAAGTAGCTTTTGTTTTATTGGTATCAACGTGCAGGGTGTCACCGTTTACTGAAATAAATGATCGATTACTCTACATGCTCTATGTACTTACACTAAAATCGGCGAAGGGGTAGCGTCTGTGCAAGGGGAAAACATTATAAATAAATCTTCTCCTGTATGCATTGTCTACATGAAACATTTCACCGTTCCGTCACTCATCGGAAATGAAGAATAATGAAATAGGGTTTTCATGACACAAAAAATGAAGTTTGTAAATTCATTATTCTTAGACACATTATTAAACTATCTATTTAATAATTTACTTTATTAGATACACTGTATGATGAAATAAGCATTTAAAAAACTACGCGAGTGATTTCACGAGCAAATGGTATGGGATGAGTGCCCTGATGAGTATGCAATATGCATATTACCCAATGAAGTAACTCTTAAGACTCTTTAGATAAACCCTATTTTGGCGATATTAAGACAAAGTTACCTATTCTTCAAAAGCTGTATTCGTAAAAAAGGCCCATGTTTACGGTAGCCTTCTCAACAGCAAAAGGGATTATTCACATTAGACCGTGCCAGACTCATTCCAAGTCACGTCCAAAGCACGTCTGACGACGCAATGATAATCCAAAAAAAGTCACAGGAGCATAAACAAGACCAAAACTCGTTTTCTATATATAAAATTTAACTCCATAATTCGACCGTGTCCTGAAAGTGACACAGCCCGGGTCCAATACGACGGTCTAAAGTGCATCATCCGTAATTTGATATTTGTCGTACGAATATACAATTTGATTCCGCAATTTCAAATTAAAGCTAGGATACGATTTTACTTAGTATAATCAACAAATCCCGCGTATTTTTTAAATAAGAATAAAAAATAACCTAAAAAAATCAAGGAACTGCAGACTGGAGTCTTTGAAAAATATCGTAATCTTACCGTGCGGTTTCGTTTCCTTTCCCTGTGTTTCTTTGGTTGGATACTTGACGTCACCATTAGCAATAGTCTTGTCCTGGCAAAGTGAAATCAACATTTAGCTTACATGAGGTATGAGGCACTACGGTTTAGGGATTGTTCACTAATAAAATACCAACTATTCTACAACTAAAGAAACTAAACATGTTACTTGAGAACTCGTCTAACTAACGCTGTAGTTAAGGTAGGTGGTCAATAGGGCGTTATAGACTAGTATTATTCAAATGACAAGGAAGCTTGGCAATGATTTGCTTTAGTGGCTTTGATAGTTCCTTAGTTAAGGTGATTTGTGAGTTTGTTGTGAGCTCTTCTCAGACCAGGGCGCGTTTGGAACCCTCGTAGCTTTAGTTTTAAGATTCCGTTACTAATCATCACCATTATAATATTTTATAAATAACTGACGTCAATAAGTGTAGTCTACCTACCTAAATTGAATAATAGCTATTTATGCAACTGTATCGTAATGAGGGTCATTTTAATTCGAGTGCTGTTTTTTGATACGAGGCTTGCTGAGTATCAAAATAGGATAGTACGAGAATTAAAATGACTAATTACGTACAGTTGCATACAAGATTTTATCTACGACAAGGACGTCTTTATAATTTTTTACTTTGTAAATTAATATTGGCAGTAAGAGTGGCAGTACCAACCATAGAGTGGGTTGGGTACATAGAGTATAGAGTAGGTGGAGATGAAATATATAATATGTACATATTCAATGACGGGTGCCACCATCCGCCATGATGTAGGTATGGCTCCTCTACATACTAAGAACTCTGTGGTTGGGAAAGTGCCAGAACCCAGAGCCGCTAAGCTATAGGTATCCTATTTATGAAGATAACCATATCGATACAGCTACGACTCATAAAGATACAGCTCCCATACAACGAACTGTATCGTTATGAGAAGCAAACACGAAAGAGGGTTCAATTCGATATAGTTGTCAAATTCGAAATTGGAACTTTTCGATGCTGGAGTAGATAAACATTATTTTGATTTGATTTGAATGTTTTAGATTAACCAGTGAATCCTGTTATTCGAAAAAGGTGACAATTTAAAAAATTCTTCAGGTGTATGTTTTTTTAAGCGGTGAACGCCAAGTGTTTCGGTTTTCTGTTCATGTGGTCGAGGATTCGATCCTCGGGCACGCACTTTTCCGAATAGTAGGAAACTTTCGCAAAGAGAAACCTGCCTGAGAGTTTTTCATAATATACCTACTCAATGGTGTGTGTTGCCAATCCGCACTTGGCCAGCATAGTGGACTATGCCCAACCCTTCTTATTCAGAGAGGTGACGCGTGCTCAGTAGTGTGCCGGCGATGGATTGAAATGATAATGTGATGTTTAAGAATAGGCATGATGACTGATTTTGAAAAATGGTCAGATTATGTTCGGAAGTATCTACTATTTCGAAAAAATATCTTATTTCAGCAGAAAAATAAGGTTTGGTAGATGAAATTGGCATTCGAAATTTAATTTTCAAATTCACGCCAAAACGTTCGGCGGTGTCATAGCGTCGTTTGTGACGTCACTATTATTTTTACCAATGTACTCTGTGCAGTGTGCAGTAAACAATAGTGTGATTGTCAAAGTTCGAAAATAATTGTGACGTCATTGTCGCTTCATTGGTGTTTTAACCAATATGGCAGATTGCTGTATTTTATAGTTTTATTTTATCAAAATAAATAGCAATCTTACTCGAAATAGGAAAAAAAATACGTTTTTTATAATCCATGAATCCAATTTTATTAGATAAATTTATAATTTCATTGATTCTTTGTTACTGTCATCATGCCTATTGTCATATTAGTTAACTGGCCACAGATATATAAATGAATACTTACATGTCCGTTGAGCTGTAACGGCTCATCTTCGGGAATGGCTGGCGGGTTGATGCTGTGGTTGTGATCTCCCCAGTGGAAGCTCAACTCGTCCTTGAGGGCGTCGAATCCTGGAAATACAACCTCCAAATTAGCCAATCAACCCTTCAATGAATTACTACACCAACGATTTGCCCCAAATATAGTGTGATTTCTTAAGGGCGTATTAGATTTTTCTTTCTTAAAACGCAGTTAAAACGAGACAGACTTAAGTCATTACTCACTCACATAAGTCTATCTTCAAGTCAAAGTACGTACGTAGAATTCAGTAAACACTTCGCGTACTAGGACTTGGATCTACTTTATTGACCGAGCGAAGCGAAGGTCTCTGAGTCAACTGAGTCCGTCCGTCCATCTGCCAGAGCCCTTTAACTTCTGAATTACTGAACGTAATTACTTCAAATTTAAATATAATATGTAAACCAGCCGAATATGGCTTAAAAAGTTATAAAATTTTGTATTTCAGGGGGGCTCTCATAGATGCGAAGTAAAATATTTTTTAATAGCGTTAAATAGGGTTGCGGTATATCATTTTAAAGATAATTAGGAAAAGAGTGCAAAAATATTTTTCTTTTAAATTTTCCCCTAAAATTTACGAAATGGGGGGCTTTCAAAGAGGAGATTTTCTAAGTACATACCAGACTGGTCCAAGTTCAAGCAGTCGAGATGGCTCTTGGCCGCTCTGGGCGCGATGCGCTCAGGCAGAGAGACGTCCAAAACGCACGCAGGGTTCGGTGATTGTTCGCCTTTCGCCACCTACCATATATTTTTTTTAATTGATAGGTTTGGATAAGAAAACAAACGGTATCGTAAAGGTTTGTAAGTTTGTCCTTCAGTCACGTAGCAACAGTAACGGAGCGGCGTGATTTTTTACACAAGTATAGTTGTAGTCTGAGGACCTGCAGGCTAAAGCATGCGCACAACGAGATATTTCGCGACGAGAGAGCCGGCCAATTTTCGTTTACCCTACCATGCACAAAATGCAAGAAAAAAATAGTCGGCATGTAAGGGTGCGTAGAGAAAAATACTTATAAAAAAAATTACACAGATAAGAAATGTTACTTTTATCCCTACTTTTGACGTAATGAGACAAGTAACCATGTTAGCTTCAGTAGACAAATAGAGATAACGGGAAGACATCATTTTACTCGTGCGCATGCTAGGCCCTACAGGAGAGTTAATTTCTGACCAAAAAAATAGGGAATATTAACATCATTTGTTTTAGTTTTTCATTTATAGGCTAGCGTTTGGCTGCAATCAGACCTGTTTGCAAGTGGTGATGCAGCCTAATATGGAGCGTGCTTGCCTAAAAGATGCTTATGCACTCTTGATTTGAGTGTAGTTATATTAAAAGTGGAAGGAAAAATGGAAGCCAAAAGAACATTCCATAGGTACATTCGGGTAAATCTATATCCATACTAATATTATAAATGCGAAAGTGTTTCTGTCTGTCTGTCTGTTTGCTACGCTTTCCCGGCCCATATTTTCAACCGATTTTGATGAAATTTGGTACAGGGGTAGATGGTATCCCGGGGAAGGACATAGACTTATTTTTATCCCGGAAAATTAAAGAGTTCCCGCGGGAATCAAAAATCTTAATCCACGCGGACGAAGTCGCGGGAATCATCTAGTATATTATAAATGCGAAAGTTGGATGGATGTATGGATGGATAGATGTTTGTTAATCACGCCAGAACGATTGAACGGATCTGAATAAAATTTGGCACAGAGATAGATTATAGTCCGGAATAACACATAGGCTACTTTTTATCCGGGAAAATTAAAAAGTTCCCGCGGGAACCAAAAAACTCAATCCACGGACGTAGTCGCGTGGATTAAGCTAGTAGGGGATTCCAGGTTAAGGAAAGCACCATGTACTATCATGGAATCTTTTTGATAAAGACGCTTACCTTGGGTTCATTCATGAAGTAGATTCTGCCAGACGGATTCTCCTCGTGGTGTTTGACGCGGACGGTGAATTCAACGCGATTGTCCTTGAAAGCCTATGAATTGAGAAGAAATAAAATTACCGAGTTTATTTTTTTTTCTTTCATATTTTTATCGTATTATAAAAATTAATCGTCTTAACACAAAATACATAAAACAAGCCTAAACCTTGCAAACCCATGTGCAGTGTCATTTGGGTAATTGACAAAAAGTCAAATCAAACGTTGTGGCTTAGCTTTTTGCTTCAACGCGTGCTTAGTGTGGGATTTTGTATGAAATACTAAATTGTGGTGACGTCATCAAAGTTCGATGTACTTCTTTTGCTTTAATTTTTTTTTGTTAAATTTAATTATCAACATAAAAATCGATCGAATCGAGACGAAGGTTTAAATTGCGTGTAAAAGTTTAAAATGGTTACTCAACAGTAAATTTATAGGGGATCTAATATCGGGGATATTACGACTCTTGGGAGATCCTCTAAAAAAAGAATTCATACAACTAGTAGTCAAATACCTAATTTTTGATCTTATCAATAGGTACGCACCTCGAAGAGGAAGTTGGGTTGTGTGCCCGATTTGGTGACTGGCACGAGGTTCCCAGAGAATTCCAGGTATACAGGCTTGCTGTCCAGGAAGCGGACCGACGTCGAGTGCGCCACTTCAGTGTAATGCTCCTATAATACAATTACATCTATGTAAATAAAAATCAATTGCCGAATGTATGTAAGCGCATCACTTCAGAACGGCTAGGCCGATTCTGATGGAATTCGTGCGTGTTCGAGTCCACAGCAGGGGTCTTCCCCGGTTGGCCAGTGATGGCCAAGCTCAAGGGGGTAAGGGCTTCGAGGCCTGGCCTCATTACCCGGGCGGGGCGCGGGGTAACATTGTACCCCGGTGATTTTCTTGTAGCCGTGTTCGAGTGGGTCTCGGGATTGTATATATTTACAATTGGCCCCGGTAGGGGGCCCACTGCAATCGGGTTCTAGATTCAGGGCAGGGCAACGTCTGCCGGGTTCATTAGGACTTAATATTATTCAGTTAACTATTTATTAATAGGATATACCCGACAATACTTTACAGTGTCCCAAATCCCAATACGTCTTATCATGCCACAACATTACATACAATTTTGAATTTACTAATACTATACACACATAACAAACAAAAGCACTAAAAATACAAAACAATAAAAACACACTATTAATTAAATTTAAATTAAATTAACAAACAATAATGAAAAAACAAAAAAATATCAATAGTTCAATACACGAAAACGCGCCCCACTATTTCGTGTAATAAAAAATGCCTCGTCTCCACTAGGCACAAGTCTGATATCAGGCAAAAGGTGGCGGGACAAGATGTCTAGCGACTATTTTTGCGACATTAGTCCCCTAATGAATACGAGGCTTTATGGTCATTATCGTTGTTATACATCTCTACTAATACATATTATAGACTAGATGATGCCCGCGACTTCGTCCGCATGGTATAAGTTTTCTTTAATTCCGGCAGGAATCCCTTATTTTTCGGGATAAAAAGTAGCTTATGTCACTCTCCAGATCCTCAACTATATCCATGCCAAAAATCACATCGTTCCATAGCTTCGTCGAAAACCAACTAATCAGGACCCTACAAACCACAATCCAAATGGACGAAGTCGTGGGCATCAGTTAGTACATTACATGTAATAATGGATTTGGAAGTATTTACCTGATGCAGTAGAGTGTCATAGGCGTATCTGTCGGTTATATACAGCACTAGCAACCGTCCCTCTAGCGCGTCGAGGCGTTTGCCCAACACCACGATACGCACTTCGAATGGCACCAGAAGCATTTCTCTGTGAAAAATATAACATATAAGAGACCATTTCTGTACCAGTAGCCAAAAAAAATACAAATCGGTTCAGAAATCTCGGGAGAAATCGGTTACTGTAAATAGAAAAAAAAAATTGGCAGTCATCTATCGGACTGCCGATAGAAGTGAAAAAGAATATTTAAAAAATTTAAAATATAAACCATAACAATAAGGCATTAAAGTTTAATTTAGAATATAGTATATTTATATTTAAGACCTTTTGTTTTCGTAACAATGCGAGCATGTCGCTGTTCGCGAGCATGTATGAGCGGTGACGGTGACGCGAATCCACAACAAGTTTACCCCCTACCAAAAAGTGCTCAACGCAGCTAAAGAAGTTTTCACTTCAAAAACGCACCAAATTGCGAACCTCTTCCTTTTTTCGATTATTTTATAGAATAACGTCGAACTAAACTTTTTTAAGCAAAACTCTATTAAGCAATATTGTTTAGTAAACTTTGCAAAAGTTGGGTAAAAGTTTGGTAATGATAATTATTTATGAGAAACATAACTTTTGTTACCAATTCAAAAGTGTTATTTTACCTGTATAACTCCGTCGCTAGTTTGGTTGCGTCGCTAACATTTTGACAGTTCATCAACCAGAATCTGAAAACAGAAAAAGTTACTTTATAAGCATTATAAGAGTTCAGGACGAATAAAAGTCATTCATTAAATCTCTGAAAATCATCGTAAGGTGTTCTAAGGATTTTCAAGTATTGTTTTATTTAACACTAATGTAGTATGCCACCAGAGGTGTAACCAAATGTTTTAGTCAAATTCAAATATTTTTTATTCAAGTTGACTTTGACAAGTGCTTTTGAATAGTCGAGTGTATCTACCACTGATTCGGAATGCCATTCCTACCGAGAACAACCAGCAACTCGGTGGTTGCTCTTTTTAAAAAATCCTTTAAAATTACATCAATGTGTAAGATACATAAGTAACTATAGTCCTAAGCATTACTGGAGCGAATCAAATCCATGCCCTTTTTTTTTCATTTACATTATCTTTAACATAATATAGGTACAATACATAAGTTTTTTTCAGAAGCATAGTTTTAATGGATTTCTTAAACTGGTGTAAAGAAAGTTCAAAATAGGTTGTGGAATTTTGTGGAACAAATCGCTCATTCAAACGAACGGCCTTCGGACTTTCTTGAAGCGGAGCGATGGAGTCACGAGGTTATTGCGGCTTCTAAATAAATAAATATTCTATTCTATTCCATTTCAAATGTTTTATTCAAATAAACTTTACAAGTATATTGTGAATCTACAAAGACAACCCTATTTTACGTTTTACGTAAATTTTAAGCACTAGATTATGCTCGCGACTTCGTCCGCGTGAATTATGTTTTTTTGATTCCCGCGGGAATTTTTTAATTTTCCCCATATTAAAAAGTAGCCTATGTCCTTCCCCGGCATGTTACCTACCTCTGTAACAAATTTCATCAAAATCGGTTGAAAATATGGACCGGGAAAGCGTAGCAGACAGACAGGCAGACACACTTTCACAACGTACTAATATTATAAATGCGGAAGTGTGTTTGTTTGTTTGTTGGTTTATTGGTTTGTCTTTTAATCACACCGCAACAGAGCAACGGATCGGCGTGATTTTTGGCATGGGTATAGTTGAGGACTTGGAGAGTGACAAAAAAACTAATATTATAATCAGCTAGTTTATAAGATTAGTATGGAAGTATGGATTAAGGTTAGTATACCTGGCGGAAACGGTGGTGGTGAAGCTAGCGCAGTCATCAGTGATGGTCAGCGGCGTGGAGCCCGTGACGTCCTCCCACACGGCGCGCGCCTGCCCGCCCATTATAGAGCACAGCAGTCGCAGGTTTGCGGTGGACTGCTTGTCGTGACTGTTGATCTACAGACAAAAAACTAGGCTCAGTTCAAAGGGATCTTTTAAAATATGTTTTTTATTGAAAAAAAATTGGCAGCCATAGGGAAGTGAAAACGAATATTTAAAATAACAACACAGCACTTTTAAAATAATTAAAATATAAACCCTAAAAACTAAGACATTAAAGTTTAATTACGAATGTACTATATATTTTATATTCAAGACCTTTTGTCTTCGTAACAACGCGAGGTGACAGTCACGGTTACACATCACTTTTAAATATAAACCTTAAAACAATAGCATTAAAGTTTAATTACGAATGTACTATATTATTTATACTTAAGACCTTTTGTCTTAAGAAGAATAGTGTCGCGTGACTGACACCGTTCCACATTTTTACCCCCTATCAAAAAGTGCTCAACGCGCCTGAAGAAGATTTCACTTCAAAAACTAGGCTCGATGCAAAGGGATCTTTTAAAAATTGATTTTAATTGAATAAGTAGTTAATCCGAAGAAGAATTATTAGATTTCATATTGAAAATTACGTCAAAAGTATTTATTTTGTACCAGAAACTCAAAAACTAAAACATAAACATTGAAAGGACATGCACAAGGACCACTGATCTATCGAAGAGATTCCTCCCAGATGTCCAAGAATGTGAGAATAGTGAAACATATAAATAACTGAGTAATAACGAACGAATTTTTTTTCCGATTCCGATTTAAATTAGCGTCTAGTTAAAGACTTCGGCTAGCCGAAAGCCTCGTCCTTTCAAGAAATTACTTGGCCGACAATTGCTTTATTTCGGGCCTGGACATTAATGCACTATAAACGGTGCATTACTTAGTCCAGTTAACAGTTAACAGTACATTAGTCTTAGTCTTAATTAATTATTATTAGTAGTTATATTAGTCTGTGAGCTATTTTTGTTGTCAAAACTAGAATTTATTGTTATTACCTTCTGATCAGCGGGATGCGGCAAGGGCGCAGTGAGAGTGATGCTGCGATGGAACTTCCTCCGCCGCGGCTCCACAGTCAGCACTGGTGAGACAGCCGCGTGGCGAGGCAGAACCCGTCTGCAGAGCGTACTGTTCGCTCCGTGCGCTTGTAAGCCTACACGGATGCGTTTTGTTAACGCTTGCGGTGGGAATAGGGCTTGGACCTGTTAACGAAATACAATTTAACACGAAATATCAAATATAGCTGGTGCCAATCATTTAGTCGCGTCTGAAGTTGACCGCAAGACGCGTCGCAAAAGCATATTTATTACTTAGACAATTTGTGTGGGAGTAGCGCAAACAAGGACTCGTACGTCAGCTCAGAGACGACTATGTGATTGGCGCTAACTATATCAAAGGTTTCAGAGATTCACCAGTGTTTTAAAAAACAATTTGGACGCCAGGGAACAAATTATAGCAAAAGCCTTAGGTTAAATGTTTTGATGATTCCATTATTAAGGGAACCCTTGCGTGAACATAATGATACTTTATTACTATAGCCAGTCTATAATATTCTTGATCTACGGCAGTAGTTATGTGTGTGAGGGGAGGGGGACACCAACTCATAGCAGTGTTTTTTCATACAAGTATTGGTAATGCAATATGAGCTTCATATCCAATTCATAAAGTTTGTTTTGAGCTACTATTGAGACCATAGTAAGCACTCCCAATTCCTGCAAGAGTGTGACTTAAACTCAAGCTCAAATCTTTTTTATTCATGTAGACTTTGTGCTTTTCAACCATCGAGTGAATCTACCATTGGTTTGATATGACATTCCTACAGCAAAAAACCAGGAGGAAATTCAGTGGTTGTTCTTAGAAAAGTTCTTAGAGTGTGTGTGTGTGCAATTCACATACGGCAGAAGTGAAACTTCAGAAATATATGATAATGAGATAAATATAACTTGTATTCTATCTCATTCTCTCGCAGGCTAAATCCCATTATGAATATGTTTGTTTCTTTTTGGTATCGCTTTTTCGTTTCATCGAATTTTCAAATAACAACGACTCTAAAGAAGTTTCACTTCAAAAATTAGTATACTTACTTGAGGTATGTGAGCGGAAGATATAGTGCCTCCTTCGGGCCCAATGATGTGCACTTCCTGGCGTACCCTCGACACCACAGCTAAGTAGTGTGGGAAGTCGCAAGTGATGATGCGTGTGACCCTCTCCCCAGCCTCGCCGAGGCTTTCGCCGCTGTTACCGTGATCTTGTCTTTCGCGGGTCAATGCTTCCTAGAAAATGAGTAAAGTTATTTTTTTATTTAAACGGCGAGTATCCTTTGATGAACATTCATAAATCAATGAGAGCGGTGTGGTTCATTTACGACAGCACATATTATCTATCGTTGCCGTTAATAAAAGTGTAAAATTGTGAGGTCAGAGCTGTCTGCATTTTATGCATTTGCATGCAATTGCATGTCAGGACATGAGAAACAATTTGTATTACTTTGTATAATATACTGTAATCTCTGTCCAATCATTCATTTTACTTTTGGCAGCTCGATTCAATGATGTTTTAATGCGTTACTGATTCTTTTTTTGATAACTATCGACTTTATGAAGGAGTTTTAATCGATTTGATTACACAACAACAGCAATATACTAACAGATCAATGTTATTTTGCATGAATATAGGTAAGTGACATTAGCTCCTTTTAATCCGGGAAATTTAGAGATTTCCCGGGAATTTTCAAACTTAATATATGCGAAAGCAATCGTGTGCATTACCTAGTAGAATAATAAGCTAATCCTATTAAAAACTCCCAGAACATGTGTGTAAAACTTTGTACTCTTTATTGCACACCGATAAGTCACAAAAGATTAATACTTAAAAGACATATATGCTAGCGTATTATGTAAGCATGTAGACCTATTTTAATAAATCGTCTTTAGTATCTCATCAAGAGTACTCTAACCAATCCAACATAACACACCTAGTGGCAACCCTAGCGTGCCAACACTACACACCTCACTAGGACGATCAAATATACTTATATTGTACTTACTTGTTGATGAATATTCAATCGACTAAGACCTTACTAAGACTTACTTGTATCATAGGGTTGTCATTGTTGTGCAGGTAATGGTCCTGCCAGGTCTCCCCGGTGTCAGAGCGCAGTATCACGATCTCTCGCTCGGGGCACGACGCTGTGAAGATTGGCACCTCGATGATTACGGGCCTGGAGGAAAATTAACAAGTTCTCAAGCGTTAGCAACAAAATTCAGGTTAAATGCCTGAATTCATAGTTTCACATCATTGTGACCATCGCAATCACATTGAACCATCATTGAACTGTACGACATTTTTTCACTAAAGTGCAAAACACACAGGGCGCGGGTCGGGTCGGGTTCCTCGCGAGAGACGCGCTCGCGCCGTGTGTGTCGTCGTCCATGTAAATACAGGCGTGCCTCGTTGGTCTAGTAGTTAGCATGTTCGATTGCGGCCGACGAGGTCCCGGGTTCGAGTCCCGGGTTGGGCCATAACAAGTATTGGGTTTTCCTGACTCGGAGAGCACGTTAAGCAGTCGGTCCTGCGCCTGATCTCTCTCCGGTCGTGTCGGATTTTCCGTCCCATCGGGCTATGAGAGAAAGGAACAGAAAATGCACGTGGCAGAAATTCAGTCGGGACTCGGGAGGACATTATTGAATACAGGGAATTACACCCGCCGTGCACCCGACCCGGCCCGCGCCCGTCCCGCGCCATTTCCTTGAGTATTTGGCCTCGAGGATCGATTCACCGAGAAAAAAATATATACAGGCGTTTCGTGGTTTTCCTCGGCAGAAATTTGTGTTTTACATTATGGAGGAAGAGGTCTCTATGATATTTATGATTTGAGATTATCGCTTCGACTGTAACAGCCACCCCTTCCTTGAGGATCGCGCCACCCCTTGTCGTGCAAACTGAGTAAAAGCAAGACAATTCAGACTTAAATTGTGTTTATTAAATTCAAATATTCAGATATTTAGTTCAAAAATATTGATATTTACCCTAGGAATTTGGCACCCTGTGGTTGCAATTCCAGCAGTCTTGATGCTAGGGCTTCGCCTTCCATAAGTGGAGGAGGCGCTGCCACGGGGGCTCGACGTGTGGCCGCTCTGTTGACAATATCAGAATTCTAAGATAAAATTGATTTATTTTAGGAATATATTATTATATTATTCGTAGATGAGATGATACCCAGGACCGTCCGATAAAATAAAATAAATCATTTTATTTATATCACTTTTCTTTCTGTATATCCATACTAATATTATAAATGCGAAAGTGTGTCTGTCTGTCTGTCTGCTACGCATTCATGGCCCATCTGTTCAACCGATTTTGATGAACTTTGGTACAGGTATAGGTTGTATTGTATCCCGGGGAAGGACATAGGCTACTTTTTATCCTAGAAAATTCAAGAGAATCCGCGGAAAACAAAAATAATCTGTTCAACCGATTTTGATGAAATTTGATGCAGGGATAGGTTGTATCCCGGGGAAGGATATAGGTTACTTTTTATCCCAAAGACACTACAAGATTTCCCGCGGGAATCACAAATGTTTATCAACGCGGACGAAGTCGCCGGCATCATCTATAATTATATATTAAGCAAAGCAAAACAAAATGAAAGGCATTAGTCTTGGTTGCAATTCCTTTTTGTTATCCTAGAAGCATATATCTTGCCTGATTCAGTACCCAATTTATCAAAAATCGGATAAATCATCGTCCAAAAATAAACAAACACTTTGTGCGTTTGGTAAAGTTGGCCGTGAAGTAACATCGGAAAATCTGTGTCATTTTTAAAAATATCATATTCGTCGATCGGTATAAGATGACGCACAGAACATATTGCCTTCATCAATGTAAATATATATACCTCATATATTACCTACCTATATTGAATGTAAATCAGTCGACCTACTTGTATGTGGTCATCGGCACTTTATAACAACACTAGATGATGGCCGCGACTTCGTCCGCGTGGACTGAGTTTTCCATTCTTCAACTTCTTAATTTTCTGGGATATTCTCCGGGTTACAACCTATCTCTGCACCAAATTTCATCAAAATCGGTTAAACAGGTGAGCCGTGAAAGCGTAGCAGACAGACACACTTTCGCATTTATAATATTAAGTATGGATATAAGAGGCCGCCCGGAGAGGACTTTGCGATCTATATGAATATATAGTATAATCGATTTTTAATTCAATTTTATTATCTTTGTCACCAAATGATCATTGTGATTTGTGACCATTTTTTTTGTACACAATCTCTAAAATGACAAGTATAATTATTATATTGTATTGACGCCCTTATAGCAGGTAGCAATAAAAATGGACCCGTCAATTTAGTTCATTTTAGATTTAGATAGTGTGACCTAATTCTATTCTAAACGGAATTAGTATTTAATATACCTACAAATATTGTTTGTTCAAGCACTAAAAAAATTAACATATACATATAATTAACTTTATAAGTGTGTATGGAAGAGGAATATTAGTAAGATTTCCAAAGCTAGTTTAATAACAAAAGGTTTAAAAAAAGGTAAGTACTAAAAAACTTTTTAATTCACTTAAAGGGCCAAACTTTAAGATCAGGCATGGGTCAGTATAATTTTTTCTTTGAATCTGACAAGAATATCCAGAACACGTCTTGTAATTGGCGTTATACTTATTATTTATTTATCTAGCCACTTTCATTGTAGCTGTAAGCTTTCTGAACAAAATAAAATAAAAAAACTCGTCTTAAATAGATCTCTGTTTTATTTCCATATTATATCACCCCCAAAATTCAGTGGGTGGATTAGACATTGAGTTACGGGCCATTGTTTCAACTTTTATTAATGGACAAATTGCTCTATCGCGTGACACACTTCAATATTCGATCTATTCAGCCGAAACTGCCTAATTTTAAGCTACTAAACGAAACCATAATGTTCAGATTATTACTTATTAGCTTCGGCACGCAACTTTTCAATAGTGACACCAGCGGCAAAAATAGCTTTTTGCATCAAGAGTGAATAGCATCTTCTAGGCAAGCGCGCTTCAACTGAGACGTCATCATTGCGTCCCAAAAGGCGTTTAGATTTAGAATCACTTAAATTGGAGGAAATGCATGTCGGGGTATATAATTTATTTTTCCAATAAAAAATGCGTGTTTAAATTCTTCAAAACTCAATAAACCCAATTTATTTAAAACATACAGGACATATAGGTGTCTCTAATGTCATGTCATGTTTTGACCAGTGGAAGTCTAGTACGGAAAGCAGTTCTGCTGAGAAGAGCCGGCAAGAAACTCAACAGTTGCTCTAAAAAATAAAAAATACTAATAGGGTATGGTGGTGTGATTAAATTAGTGTAATTACCACTTTCAATTCGTTTCATGCCACTCGGTGTGGGAACTTGGGAAAAATAAGTGGGAATTCCGCGTCCATTCACTGACGTTTACGATTGATTACTGGGTACAGGGTAGTAAAAATTCGGCAACAACAGGACCACAGAACACATATACTCCTAGAAGAGGACACTGTCGCGGATAAGTGGAAAAATGCATTTCTTTCGCCTAGAGTCTGTTTGTTTTATTTGAATACAGTTTCGTACTAACGATGTATCCGAGCGGAATTCCGAAAGCGTTTTTCCGTTCGAGATATTCTTCTGGATTTGTAGCCTTTAAGTCGCTCAGAATAAACGCCAGGTACTTAAATTTCTAATTGAATACATACTTGTATTAATGACCTTGGCACTGATATCACCCACAAAGTTTTACCAAAATGATTTACACCGCATCTTTACGGCTGTAAATATTGTTCTAACTAATAAAGCCGTGAGAATTGAACGCAACGTGGCATCGTCCCAAAATCATAGGACGTCTGTGTTTATGACTCATTTTGCATCGACTTGAGATGAGGCTATTGTTGGGCTATTACGACTTGTATTATTTCATTCCCGCGGATATATTCGAGACAATTAAACAAAGAAAGATGTCGATCACGCCCGTATCCGTCATTGAGAGGTTTTTTTTTGAAAGAAACTTATATTTTCGAAAATCTTCCGGGATAAAAGGTAGCCCCTATTTAATACCCCGGAATGCAACCCATCCCTGTACAAAATTTAATCAAAATCGGTTGACCAGATGGGCCATGAAAACGTCGATAGCAAGCAGGGGGTCACCACATTATAAATGATTAACGTATCTTATGAACTTGTGCAACATTGGAGGAACCACCAACGCATTTCCGGCTTAAGTACAAGGAATTTGCTTATCCGCCCCATGGGATCGTTGGATATCATAGTTTTGTAGAAGATAGGCCCCACAAGTTACAGGTACGTTTTTAAATGGAAAGTGAAATGGTCCAGGTTGATGCGCGTTTACCTAGAAGATGCATTTCTTGCCTAGAAAGTACAGCTTGGCAAACATATCTGCGCGTGTGACGGCACCACATTCTAATTAGAATAAATATTTTAGGATTAACAGAGTTGATTCTACTAGTTCTGTAATATGCCATAAGCCTATATAAGCCTGTCAGTATATACTTATTTATACGGGGGAGGAAAGAGCTATCGGGAGATGCAAGGATACCAGGCTTCCAGAATTAAGAAGAGAAAGATTTACCGGCATGTGACTCTGGTAGGAGCGGCGCAGGCGGCGGGTGGGACGATGATCCGCACTCCGCCGCGCCGCTTGGCCTTCATCGCGCCACCTCGCGCGTCCACCACAAACGACACCAGGAATCTGTGGACAAGTGAAGCAGTTATGGTGAAATACGAGTAAGGCTCATGTCTCAAACGTTTCCGGTTTTACATCGTTGTATAGATGCTATGCGTCAAAATATTGCGTTGAGACGACGCAACGCAACGCAACACGCCGTGTGGACTCTCTGAGAGTATCTGGCGTCGAACAAGATTGAGTATTGGAGATAGAGCTGTTTCTTTCTGTTTAGAGATTTCTTTTTCGTTAGATCTGCTGCAGCACGGCAACAGGTTCAGTTCGCGCAGTTTGCGGTTGCTGCTCGCGATTATTCGGTTGCACAGGAGAACAAGTCTCTAGCTATGCATATTCAACAGTCGCGCAACTCACCCGATGTCGAGCGGCTGTCGCTCGATGGTGGCGACGCGGCTGTCATTGTTGCTGGGCCAGAGGTGTCCATCTGTGACGCTGTCCTCCAGCGGCCGCGCCCGGTTCAACGTGCCCGCTTCGCTGTTCATGTAACGGTACTGTTGTTGCTGCTGGATTGGACACTCCACTTCTCCTGGAAAAAATATCCAAATTATGGTCTTGTGTCCCAAAGCGAGACCATACAAAATGCATTGCATAATTCATTCAGAACAATTCAAATAAAAAGAACAAGGACGTTCGACGGATTTCCATGCCTGTGACACCCAATAAAATTTCTCTACCACTTGCGTAGTTTTCTCAACCTATGGAAACAGCTACACATAAGTCTCTAGAATGCCTTTCGGAACCTGATCTTGCGCCGCTTGTGTTTTGGGATTAATTTTCTCCGAGATGACCAACAGCACCGGACAGGGATTATCGGCGATCTGAACCGCCATTGGCACCATTGTCACTTAAGCTTTGCACAATATTTATACCACACGTTGTAATAAGTAATTCGTACAAAAAGCATTTATCCAGGATTCCACATCGTACGTGGTAATGTGGTAGAAATCCATCGATCGATCAGTTACGTAATTCCGTTGACATGATAACTGGGTAGTATCTTTCGATTGGATTAATAAGATATTTCGATAAGACCGCCTTTGCACCCTAATTCTGCATAAACTTTTTTACCTTTTGTGTAATGTTTCTATTTTAAATGTGTGCAACAAAGAGTTGATCTATCTTTCTATGTAATGTCTGGTCAACTAACCGCCCTCGTCCTCGGAGTCGCTCATGAATGTGTCCTGCATGAGCTCAGGCGCCGCGACCCTGTATTTGCCTTCTAAGCCACCTGGAACAAGCAAACAATATAATTAATAAAGAATAACACGTCATCATCACATCTCCTTTCTTTTTTTCCCCATTTTTGAAGTGAAACTTCTTTGGAATCGTTGAGAATTTGTGATTTGCAAATTCTATGAAACGAAAAAGCGAAACCAAATAGAGACAAACATATTCATAATAGAATTTAGCCTGGGAGAGAATGAGATAGAATATAAGTTATATTTATCTCAGTCTCTCGTATGCTACTTTTCTGAAGTTTCACATGGCAGAAGTGACACACACACTTTTTTTTTGGTTTTTGTGACCTCTTCACCTTCACTTCCAACTTTTAAGTCAAATAACATTTGATTGAACTTCGAAACTGAGAGAAATTGAATATACTATTTTCATTAGTTCGATCAATAAATTAATTTAAAATGATGTACCTACCACGCCAAATTAACACCTGGCTTGATGCTTACTCAAAACGAATTTTGTCATCACCATTAAAATGCACAATTAGTAATTACTAACTAGGTACTTATTGAGAATTTATTTATCAATTCGAATTAACTCCACGCAATGAGATTGAAAATAAACTATGCACTTAAAAATATATAGGATACGTTCGATTTGAAAATTGTATTGCAAATACGGATTGATGCCACTTCTTATCTGAAGCGAGAGCAATGTGTGATTTGCTGTTCCAGATAATTATCGTTGCAATCGAGCTGTTGCAACACGTGCAGAAAGGTTTTATTGTACCGATGTAGATTTAATTTTCCTCATACTAATAAATGTGTAATGTTTGTAACGGTGAAGGAAAACATCGTGAGGAGACGTATGTACATGCCCGAGAGTTCTTCATAATGATAAATGATTTACTTAGATATTTATTTCACATGGGACAAATTGTGCCACTTTTGACATGTCAAGACTACCATCGAATCTAAAAGTAATTTTACTGAGAAGAGCCGGTAAGATACTCGTTCTAATGTTGTCGAAAGTGTATGAAGTCTGCTAATTCGCACTTGGCCAGCGTGGTGAACTACGGCCAAACCCTTCTCATTCTGGGAGGAGTCTGAGTTTCAATGAATTGAAACGATGGTGGCATGATGATGGTTCGGGATATGTTTGCATATATGGAGGTAACCAGGTCTCCGGAGTTCGGACGTTATGGAAAAAAAATAGGTATAAGTTTGTCTTAATATTGTACTTAATACTTACGTTAATGAAAGTGACATTAAATATCTCAGATCTAAATAGTAAATTAATTTATAGGTCAGAAAAGAAACCTAGAAAATGTACACATCAATAAAATCGTCAGTAGAAAGTCTACGAGGAAGTCCCTATCAGTTCAAGGAGCAATGCCTTGCATGCATAAGCGATCGAAATTCATATTCGATAACTATAAATACGTATAGGTTTATACCTATACGTATGTATCTCTTTCTTATAGACTTATGTCTATAAGAAAGAGATCTCATATAAAGTATATCTACAGCTGTCCCTTTTCAGAGCTGTACGGTAATAATACATATTATATTCATATTAATCAAACGCGAGAGTGTCTGACTGTCTGTTACTTACAGCCGCGCTCGTATGCTTAACCGATTTTGAATAACTTTGTTACTGAAATGTATAACTTGCATCTCCGGAGACGTTCATAGGAGGCTTTCTATCCCGGAAAATGAAAGAATTTCTATAGGTAGGATCTAAAAACTTAAATCTGTAGGCATCACCTAGTTAAAGTTTGTCTGGTGGAGATTGCTCTGTCAGCAACAAGGCCGTCTTAGCACACGTAGTTTTAAGATATATGTATTTATTTCATGTGTGCAGTAAAGTCTATCTATTCAGATAAGTTCTATTTAACTATCTAGTTAATCTAAGTAACTACTTACTCAAAATTCAAATGACGTGATAGGGCAGCATTTAATACAATGGTAGCTATTTGTAATGCGAAGAGTCTAATTAGCCGTACGTAGTGAAAATAATACACAATACAACAGAATGTGTTGTTTCACAAGGTGACAATATAGAACAGTGACAAATATTTATATCCACGGAACCATAGCGTAGGTCGTAGGATGTCCGATGCACCGCCACCGCTACTAAACTTGGACCATTGCCCAGAGAAAATTCATTGACAAAATTATTTGTAATACTGAAACGTTTTCTAATTAGGTATATAACTAGATGATGACTGCGACTTCGCGTGAATTGAGGTTTTTTGATTTACGTGGGAAGTCTATTTTTCTAGGTAAAAATGTAGCCCTATGTGTAAATTCAGGTCATTAGAAACCACAGAACAGATTTTGATGAAATTGGTACAAGGATAGTTTGTATCCCGGGGAAGGACATCCCCGAAAATTATATTCTTTTCCCCATATACTTTTTGTCTCGGAAATCAAGTGGTTCAAAAAACAAATCCACGCGGGCGAAGTCGCGGGAATCATCTAGTTTCTAATAAAACTGAATAACTTTCTTTAAAATATACTATAGATGACATCAGGTTTTACGCACGCGCCTTAGCAATTCTATAAGTACCTTATCGGAATTCTATGGGCCTTCACATTGGCCTTAGATTACTCACACAAACCCAAGGTCATGCTAAGTTAACTACCTAATACAAATAAATATCCATGTCAATTTTTTATAATTAAGTATAAGCTGTTGTTTACGAGCTACGACAAGCAAAAAAACTCAAATCACGACAAACATAGGTATTATACCAAGCCAAGACGTAATTAAACCAACGTATGAGTAATACAATCGTTTGGTCCGCAAAAAATAATGATTCGATTAGGTATTTTCATGTCATACGTCTTACATAAGACCGTGAGGTCAGCGCGTGGGAGTCGCAATTGACTTATTACAATTAACTTCACGCCATCACCTGACATGTGACTCGTCAATTGTGTGGTGAAATCTTTGGGATACCGTCGCGGGGTTATTGGGTCGATTCTATTACGGTCATCACTGTTATTGTCATCATGACCTAACTGCTGCACTCAAAGAAGCTCAATCATTAGTTTAGGAACTCCATAGATTTTGAACTGAATTCTATAGCCCGTTGACCTAGGTGAGCGATAGAAGCGATGCGACACGATACGACACCATAGAAAATGGGAAACTTCTCTACGCGACAACGTAGGCCAGTTACTGTTTGATGTGGAAATGTAGCGCACACTCAGTGGCGTGCAGTTCATAGACGCATAAAAGCACCCCATACCCCACCTTCAAACCCTGCGCACGCCACTGCCGGCACCACCACCACCACTACAGCCTATTAACGTCCCACTGCTGGGCACAGGCCTCCACTCTCGTAGGAGAGAGGGAATTAGAGCTTAGACCCACCACGCTGCTCCAATGCGGGCTTTAACGACTATTATCATGTTAGTGATAATAACCGGGACCGACGGCTTAACGTGCTCTCCGAGGCACGGGGGTGAAACACCGCCAACTTCCAACTCCGGGCTGGCACTGAGAATTTCTTAATTGAAAAACCCAATACCTAACAATTTTTTGCCCGACCGGGAATCGAACCCAGGACCTCGTGATCCGCAGTCGACTATGCTAACCGCTAGACCAACGAGCCAGGCAACTGCCGGCACACTCACATTAAATATTATGATTATTGGCAATTTAGTATGTCCAATATTTTTTCGTCAAATTCGCTAGTCAATGTTTGACCATAACATCATGTTTACTTACCTAATTAACTTTGATTAATTAACAAGCATTAGAAAACTAAGCAGCCATCAATAATATTAAGACGTAGACAAATAGGTGTATTAACCTCAATCAATCGCGGGATTCCGGTGAACTAATGACTTAACAACATTCAGCATTATTTACTTTAGTATCAGCAAATTCTTAGAAATAAGCTAATAAGATATAGAGACCCTATTTCAGAAATTCTAAACCGCATGTTCGATGCTTACGTAGAGTTAAAGACCTGAAGAGTGACATACCTAGGCTATTTCTTTTTATCCCGGGAACAGCTATTTCGTAGAATAGTTTTTACCTTAATTACCGTGAACGAAGTCACGGGCATCAATTAATATATAAAAAATAGATAATATAGTACCTATTTCGCAAAACAAGATTTGTAGAGCGACGTGCGCACTAAAAGTGTAAAGGCAAGTGTATGATAAATGATTTATTTATTTCACTTAGCACAACTTGTGTCACTTATTATACGTCAAGACTCTACCACCGGTTCGGAAAGGTGATTCTACGGAGAAGAGAATGGAATGAAACAAGACATCCTAGCTACAAGTCGTCGTCTCAAGCGATAGACTAAAGCATATAATATAGTCCTAAGTCGCAAATGTGTGCAACCTCATGCTTTTTCTAATGCAAAGGTCTTTTCAATACAAGTATGTAGGTACATATTTATATTGTATGTGTATTATATGTATTATTGTACATATTTATATGTACGACGCAATTGCTTATTGCACGTAAGTGTTGCTGCCGTGTTCGTTTTTATGCATCAGATCTAAGAATAGATCACTCTTAGTACCTATACTTACATATTTTATTTCTATTAATATTTTCAAATCATGCAGGCCAATGATTGAGCGCTTTTAAAAGCATATCAAAGAAATCGTGTGCACATAAGTAAATCTATAAATAGTCGGTTTTCTTTGAAATGATTATCGGGTTGTAAATCCAGGATTGTCAAGAAAGTGACGGCTTCTCAACGCGATTTTATGTGTATCTTTTGCAGACAACAATAAAGATTTTTATAATGTGTGCAAGTATAGAATAGGACCGAATTTCCGCTATACTATGAAATATCAAAATATATTTCAAGCGTTAGCTGGAAATATTTTCAATCAATTTCAATTAGCAGCTTTGTATTTACGTAGAATTAGTTATAATACAATCTAAATAGGAATAGCGTACAGCGAAGTATTTTCCTTACAAATAAAAAATATTGACACAAAAATTTTACTTTTCTATTCTTCATTTGAAAACGCCTAACGAAATAAAATCTAGAGTGTATGTAGGTAAAGATATTTTTTACTAGGTCTTCTTATATTATGCCCGCCCGACTTCAACATTGTGTTTGGAAATCAAAATTATTTTTTACTTTACAGTGGCTTTGTCATAGTAGTGATTACGTTATAATTATAGGATAGAAGCAGGCATTACTTTGCGGAAGTCCATTACAATGAAAAAGTTCGCTATAATCCGCCACAGAAGGCAAATCTATGTGGTACAGTGCGTTTCTCGAACCTGATGCCCGCGACATTCACCACACCTTATACCGGAGCATCTTCTGAAGATGCCACTGTACCACATTGATTTGCCTTCTGTGGCGGATTATAGCGAATTAAACGTCTAGTTTTTTCATTACCTACGTTATAATTATTTCTACTAAGGTATTATTATAGGCTCTGATTTATATATGTCACCGTAAGATTGTAAAAACCGTTAGATTGTAAATCTAACTAGACATATTTTAAACTGTCGACAGATTGTGAACCGTTGAATGTTCTGAGGGTCAATTTTATATCAAAATTATGTCGAACCCTAGTTAGTAGTTTTATCAGGTTAATATACCTAACAGATAACAATCTACCGAAAAATAATTCGTTAAATTGTAATCTGTCGAAAGTTTACAATATCGCTAGTTAGATTACTAACGGTTTTTACAATCTTACGGTGACGTATACAAGTATTTTCTTTTCTATTGCTGCTAATAAAAAAAACACTCCACAAGTAACTGTGCCTATTAAAATGCACCACAAACAAGCAAGGCCTCATCAGGTGACCTCACAGGCAGATGATGTCAACACGGCACTCCTACTAGCAGCGAATAGCTGCCCACATAGCACTGCTGTCTGCTACCCACTTACCCCTAATACATGAGCTCAGGTCATTTTTACAACAATCCATTTCCAACTACTTAAACTGATTTTAGCTATCGTTACAGAGGCCCAATTCAGGCCCGTATTACTCGCACTGTTTCAGTTATACTTTTCGACATGCAGGCATCTATATGACATCCTTAAATAGATCGAATTACACTCGTAGGTTTGACATACGTTTACGATTATTTTCTTACACAATCGGGCAGATAAACGGGTTTGCCCCAAAAATGCGTGAAAATACGCCGACTTCTATCCTTGCCTACCTACTACTATAAATGTCAAAGTCTGCCCGTCTATCTGCATGTCCGCTACGTTTTCACGGTCCAACTGTTTAATTGATTTTGATGAACACTGCTAGAAAGAAACCCTGGGAAGGGTATAAACATAAAATCATTATACCGGAATATTGAATAGTTGGAGTGATTTGTTTGATTCATAGATGATTCTTTCAGTGTTGCCATAAACTATTTTTCAATTTAATTACCTTATTACATTCCATTGTAAACTGATTTAATGAACAGACTTTAGTATTCGAAGAGTTGGATTGTTTCTCACATTAGCTAGATTCATTGATGATTCTTTCACAGTGTTGCTATAAACTATTTTTCAATTTTATCACCTCGTTTTTTCTCTCATGTAAACTGACTTAGTTAATGAAGAGACTCTAGTATTTAAATGTGTCATGAGCTAAACGGTTAGCCTTACAAAAGCTTACAACATTCTTCTAATATTTCAAACCGATGTCAAACAGAAGCCCGCCAAGTGGCCGGCGCTTAGCAGACAATAATTAAGCACTGATTTGTATTATACTTGTTATTCTAAGATAATATGTCAACACGGGTTAATGGAAAATAATTAACGTTGTAGAATACAAATTAATGGTTAACATGATGGAACCTTGGACATAAACATAGGTGTACGTCTTCTCCGTCTTAAATAATAATCAAATGGCGTAGCTCTATCGCACGATATATGATTAAATGATTTATTTGTTGTTGTACTGTTGTACTGAGAAGACAGTATAATTATCTAAAACAGATCCCAAATCCTCACCCATTTGCTGGTTAAGTATAATAATTGATAACGTAAAACGAACATACCGCGAATGGTAAATTAATTAAAGTTACACGAACCTATGGGAGCCGATGGATTCAAGATGACACAGGAAGGATGCGCTCCTTCTTCTGCCCTGATCCTTGCAAGAGATGAAGAGAAGCGTTCCCATGTCTGGGAATGAACGACAAATTTTCTACTAACATCCTATTAAAATCATCAATCTCTTAGTTTTCGAGAGGAAATTCCATTATAGATACACACCGGCCGCCTATAGACTAGAAAAACCTCAAGAAGTTCAACCGCGCGCTGGCGAAAGTGGACCAGCAACTACTTCCATCTCCGTCAGAAGGTAACTGCAGAAGTAGACATACTGGGGTACCTACAGAATATCTCTAAACATCGTAACACTGACAAACTTATATGTGCGTGTGGCGAAATTGGGAACTTTTTTATTAGACAGTGGTGCCTCCTCTACACGCACAATTATGTTTGCTAAGCTGTATAAGCGTGTAGGATCACCACAGAACCAATTTGACCGTACAGTGATTGACGGACAGTAAAAAGTATTTTCTTCTAGTACTAACACAATAAATACGAGAATAATCATACGTGATAGATGAACGACTTGAATGGCATTCATAGTGAGTTCGCGTTTAATTAATGTATCCTTTAACCCAAATAGCACCACAACGCCAGTCTCCTTGGTTTTATTTCAGCGAATTATCATCCCGTACAATAGTTACTTTATCACTATTGACTGTTAGACTCACACAATTATGATAATTAATGACCTTCATTAATCATTGTTTGTATTTAGGTATTTTTAATTTTCAGGCGTAAAGATGTGCCCTACTAGTTATGTGGAACTTCCTCGTAAAACCTAGGATGCTTTTTCTTACAACTTTGGTTTGCTCGCGCTTTGATCTATGAATTTACATGGGTCGTCACAACTTCGAAAAATTTAAATTACTTAAGTACATCATCATCATTCATTTTCATGGTCTATAGAATCTCTATCCAATGATATTATTGGATAGAGTTCTTTAAACCTTTTATTCTCTAAGTATGTTGGGATGAATATGGACTGTATATTTGGAGAAAAATAAATTATTATCAGCTTTCAACGGCAATTTCTTCTAAATTGCTGCGTATTATTTTCTCTAATTTCAAAATTATTAATTCATCAAATATTCATATTGGGTGCAAACTAAATATTAAAAGCAACGCTTTAATGGATTCAACACGCATTGTATCCAAGTTCATGATTTATTCAAATTATATTGAGGGCAATTTTTGTAACGATTGTCATCTGACCTCGACCATCCAAGGGTTAAATCATTTTAGGTTCAAATTATTGACTCACACGAGCAATCAAATGTACTAGTTATTTACCGGTTGATTGTATAGGTATTTTCCGTGGTTATAGATATATTTTTTGTTCATGCAGTCATCTTGAAGTCAGATGACCGACTACTTAAAAAAAATTTGTTAATAATCAGGTACTAAATATTTAAACAAAGGTACTAATTAGTACTAAACTAGCTGATGCCCGCGACTACGTCCGCGTGGATTGAGGTTTTTTGGTTCCCGCCGGAACTCCTTAGTTTTCCGGGATAAAAATGTGTTATTCCATACATCCATTCATACATCCATCCACACATCCATCCATCCAAACTTTCGCATTAATAATATTAGTAAGAAGATAAGATAGGTACAAAATATGCTGGTGTACGCTGATCTATTACTTTGGGCAGTGCACACGTAATATGTGCATTTGCACATTTCATTGTATGAGTTGTACTAAACAAATTCAAAAGTGGCATTAAACTAATTTCATCGAAAGAATTGCATGGAGTTTTGTGATTAAATTAGTTTAATCGACACTGAAATTTTTTAAATTGTTTAGTGCAACTCAGCGTTAGATGGCCAAACAACTAACTGTTACTCTTATTTCCTATCGTAAAGGTAACTTCAGTACCTAGGTACTTCTACTAACGTTAGTAGGAAATGTCTCCTGTGTTCTTTACTTTTGTAGTAGCTGATGCCCGCGAGGAATTTAAACAAAAGTTTTTTTTTAAATTCCTGCGGGAACACCTTAATTTTTCGGGATAAAAAGTAGGCTATATCACTCTCCACGTCCTCAAACTCCACGTCCACGTACCCATGCCAAAAATCACGTCGATCCGTTGTTCCGTTGCGGCGTGATTGAAGGACAAACCAACAAACAATAACACTCGCGTTTACAATATTAGTATGGCGTGCATTCAATACTCACAAAAGAAGTAAAAAGTGCATGAGAATATGCATCATCAAAATCAAATGTTGGAACGAGATAAGGTCACAAAAATAAATTTTAGAATACGTTTATTTGTCTCTCATGATTGCCAATTAACATTATATTACAAACCCTGATATATGTTAATGGAAGACTTCCAACGACTAATGCAAATATATACAGTACTGTCATAACATTGTGTATGTAACACTGTTCTTCAAACGAGAAGACGGCTTGTCTTTACATTCATAAAGAACTAGCTGATTTCTGCGACTTCGTCCGCGTGGAATGATGTTTTTCGGTTCCCGGGAAAACTCTTTAATTTTCCGTGATTAAAAGTAGCCTATGTGTTATTCCAGACTATCTCTGTGCCAAATTTCATCCAGATCCGTTCAGCAGTTCTGGCATGATTGAGTAACAAAAATCCATCCATCCATCCAAACATCCATCCATCCATCCTTTCGCATTTATAATATTAGTATAGATATAGATTAACAACCATGATAAAGTAGTGCGCATTAATTAGGATTCCGTACCAAAATGGTAAAATGGAACCCTTATGGTGCGACTTTCTCCGTCTGTCTGTCCGTCTGTCCGTCCGTCACACTCGATTATTTCAGTAACTACCGAAGCTATCGACATGAAATTTGGAATAGTTGTGTATATTAGTGGCCCAAAGACACTGGAATTAAAAAAAATTGGAAATTATTTTTGTTCTTATTTAAAAAGGGGGGAAAATCGGAGGGTTGAAATTTAAAAGTGAGATAACTGTACTGTGTGTGTCATGATAGTTTTTGATTTATCGGGGAAAAAGTCTAAAAAAATAAAGCCCCCCCCCCCCTTATCTCCGGAGTTTACCAATCGAAAAATCTGAAATAATTATGGTCAATAGGAATTTATGTATATTTTACAGGAAAGCTATAGCCAATGCTCTAACTAGCATAGTTTTTTTTTATATTAACAGTAAACCTCTACAAACAAAGTTAGTTTTGCGGTTCATTAACAAAGGTAATTATTACCGTTTTACATCTTTGGTCGTTACAGTTCTTCTATGTACTCGTCGTCAAATAAACATATTGGTTTTTGCCTGATTGTTTTGCTTCAGTACCTACTTCTTGAGTACGGAACCCTCGGTGCGCGAGTCCGACTCGCATTTGGCCGGTTTTTTAATATGAATCAAACATTCAATTCAAAAATCTACTTTTTACAGGTTACCACTACAAGTTAGCATTTGACTACGATCTTACCTGATGGTAAGTGATGATGAAGTCTAAGATGGGATATCGGGCTAATCTGGGGTACGACAGTACCCCAGATTAGTTCAGATTTAAATGAGACCTTTAAAAACATCAATATAGGCATATTATGTACCTACTTATTTTAAGTTAACTCCGTTATTTAGTAAGTTTAGGCGTATCGTGAGGTGCCTAGTGAAGAAAAGAAGTATCGAAACTAATAAATCCAATTGGAGCACAAGTGTGCAAAGTCGCAAGCAGCCGCTAGTAAATTACTAACCAACGATCTATGTGCTAGGAAAATAGCGTAATGTACACTAAATATTTACACCATAAAACGCAGATGGCAGGTTGATTGACGTGCGCAGTGATTGCCTTTGTCACCAGCTACACCGCACAAGATCCTATCAACATCTAATTGCCCTTGAATGCTATGAATTGTAAGCCACCGTGACGCTTAGCAGGGTACCAACATAATAATATAACAATTTATTTTGTTTGACAACATACAATATTTAAAATTTGTAATTAAACCATAAAAATTGGACAGACTATAAACAAGCGAGTCACTAGATGCCTCTCTCCGCTGTCAACACAACTGACTAACTCTAAAGCAAATCGTAATCAATGACAGCTTAAAACGTATTACTCGAACTGTTTAAGGAGTTCAATCATGCTTTTTGACGTGCAGGCATCTATGAACTCCTTAAACAGGTCGAATTATCCGTTTGACAAACGATTACGATTACGATTTCCTTACACAATCGTGGGGCAGGTTCAGACTCCAGAGTATAGAAGACTTATGAGTTCGTATGAGAACTATTTATTATCTAACTAGATGATGCCCGCGACTTCGTCCGCGTAGATTAAGATTTTTTTGATTCCCGCGGGAACTCTTTAATTTTCCGGAATAAAAAGTAGCCTATGTCATTTCCCTGGATACAAACTATACCTATACCAAATGTCATCAAAATCAGTGGAAGAGATAGTTTTTTATGATAAACTCTTCTCAAGATAAAACATCGTCAAATCTTGGTCTTTGACTGACTTAACTGAGAAATTAGTAGAGACAAGAAAAATACTAATTAAAATTTAGATGAAAGCCACCCGTGGCGTTTTCCAACAGAACATTTATTTTAGTTTAGTCATCTTACAAAAAAAAAGACATTTCTTTTTCAGTAACATGACAAAACAGTGGTGACAATTTAAACTCCTCCTAAAATTATGTGTTGAGTGACTGATTGAGTAACCTGTAACACACATATTAAAATAAACATGAAATTTGTAAACGCATCTTACATTGTAATTTGTATGGGTGTACCAGGAATCTATAAACTCTATTCTTACTTGTTGCGTATTCTTAGATTGACTTGTAATTTAATGAGTATACTTTCGAATTAAGTATTCTAAAGTGCTTATTCCGTTTATTCAGTGCAAGTAGAGTCTTGGGGATTATCGTATAGGCTTTAGAATGAAGCATGCTTGTGTACGTATATTTTTTTAAACAATCTTAAGGCTTTTAGGAAATGTAATGAATTAATTATACAGGCATTAGGTAATACAAATAAGAGCCATGCTATCAAATGCAGAGTCAAGTCAAAATAAGAGTTCACCACTATAGTCTACTTTAATTTAATATTTATCTATCAAATTGAGGAAGTTGACCATCCAATAAAATCTTAAACACAAGACGCTGTCCTTCAAACTGTTTACTGAATATTTTAGGCAACTAAGTTCCAATGAGGCGAACAAATATGGTTAGAGTAGGTAGTATTGAAAATGGTATGCTGAGGTCATTTAGTCTTTAGGTAGCAGTCGCAGCAGCATATATTATACAAATAGAATTTTACTACTTTTTATAGTGCCATGCAGATATTAGCTTGCGTAATGGGATAATAAATAGGGTGTTACGGGGAAAATGGACGGCTTCGTTGTTCAGTCGTGGTCGTTTTCGAATGAAAAACGAAGTCTTTCATTCGAAAACGAAAAGGGTTGATTTAAGGAACCAGATTCTTTATAATCAAGACGAGGTTCTCCCAAGAATTAATGTGAAGTCAGCTTATACAGCTGAACATCCCATCACTGAATTATAATGTACTAATAAATAATTCAATAGCAAAGATAAATATACAAAACTTTGAACAATCATCGCGGAGTAGATACTAAAAACCAAGACTGTGAAAATGACAAAAAAGAAGCCAAGCATTGGCAAATTAAACATCAGACCAACTATAAACGAGAACAAAAACCAAATTTACAAAAACCAGAGCTACAACATAGTAGTAACTAGTAACAATATTTACACCATTTGTTACACCTTCGCCAAAAAATTACGTCCATTAACGAAATAGTCCACTCGTGACGTAAAATCAGTACACTGAATTATGTTACGGGCCAAGGCCGCAGGGTGTGTTAAGTTGAAACTACCCGGGGCTGAGTATTTTTACACAAACCCTTTGGGTAGGCCACCAGTCTCAAATACGATTTAATATGAAATTGACGGCTTAGGTGTAACCGTTGACCTTTTTCCTTCCTATAACTTCTATGGGTGTTAGGACTGTAATGTAAAAGGTTAGGTTATGCCTCCGAAAAGCTCGCGACTTCTGCGTGGGGAACAAAACTCGCTACTTTTGGAAGACACACGGCAGAAGTGAAACTTCAGAAAAGCAGCCTACGAGAGAATGAGATAAATATAACTTGTATTCTATGTCATTCTCTCGCAGGCTAAATCCTATTATGAATATGCTGGTCTCTTTTTAGTGTCCGTTTTTCGTTTCATCGAATTTTCAAATCACAACGATTCTAAAGAAGTTTCACTTCAAAAACTATTTTATACATCCCTACCTACCCTAACCTATCTGTGTCCTATGTTGAAATTCGACCTAGACAGTGTTCAATTCACCTACCTTGCAGAATATGGCCGTAACCCACACGATTACCTCACACTGCCTATTTGTTTGTAGATAAAGCCCAATTTTCAGGATCTCTAACTCCATCGCGTTAATGACTCTGTTTACACATACAATAATCTCATTGTACAAGTATGTGTGTAGCTCTGTGTGATCTCATACCCGTAACGTGAATGCAAATTGACTTAAACTCAACATCCTCACTTTATATCTATACAGTGATGTTAAAAGAAACTGCATATACAGAAGATGACTATTTATTTACAAATTCTATAGAAAAATCTTAAAACGAGGCTTCAAACAAGGCCGATTGTAATTAATTAAAATAATTGACGCACAATAACTCCACAATGCATATAACTTTAATATATAAGGTTTTCATCCTTTCTCCCTTTGAAAGTAATATTAAGAACTATCGAGAAAATGGAATGTCAACAAGAATATTAAATATTATGATTGAGGAGTTGGAACACGAAGGTGAATGGTAGTCTGTAATTAATAAATAGACAAAATATCAGGCTTATCCTTAGTCCTCGCGGTATAGATGGCCGCCAGTATGAGGATGAAGGAATTCAACCATTAATATTGATAGTGTTGAAAATTCAAGGTCTACAATTGGCTACTTGACAGCTGTAACTATAAAATATGAAATATGTTAGATTTGGTAGCTTGTGGGTTAACAATAATTATACAATATGTATTTTGCATTAAAATAAATTGTAAATATTTTATTTTTGCAAAACAAATTTGAGATTTTTTATCTGTGGATTACAAGAAGCGAAACGCGGGCGGTCATGATAGAGCCCCGTGTGACGTCACATTTCAAAAAAAAACGTCGTGTGTACTAACGTTTGCGTATTGTTGAGAAAATAACAGCAATATATTTCGATTTGTGATTGTGAGCGGTTAAATGAAATGGGGTTATGCTTTACAGCTGATAGTACAAATCTGCCTAAAGTCGATTCATTTATGGTTGCAAATTTATTTGCGTGTAAACTTTTGCACTGCCGAGTTTCGTAATGTATTAAAACTTCGATGTAAGTACCTACTGAAATAAACAAAGTAATACTTACTTAGTAGTTAGGTCTCGTGTTTAAGAAAGTGCTGCTGTAAAGTGACAGAAATATAATTTATTTTGATTTTATGTCATGTTTTATGAAGAAAATGTCAGGTTAGGTTTAATTCATTTTTGCTAGATCAGAGTTTTAAGTTGATTTCTTCATAACACTAACATCAAAGTGGTCTTCACAAAGTAATACCGCAGATATTTATCCGATTTAAATTCCGGATCTCGGCAGATTAACTCTAACCTTTATCTATTCCGTGACTCTAACCACTGCTTTCGACGTTTAAATTATGACATAGGTAATATAGTATATAGGAATGTGTTTATACAATTTGTCAGGATATTAATTACTTTATTTCTACACAAGTCTTGTAGCTTGTAATTTCCACAATTGCATTAAAAAAGCTGTAAACTTTCACTTAAAATTAAATAAAACTTGGAGCGTCGTATAGTTAACTTTGTTTTATTTTGAGCTATGACGTCACAGCTAGCAAATGTCACGTGACCGGCTGTTTTCGTGCGAATTTAAAATTAATGTATTAAAAATGTATTTTTTTCTAATAAATAACGCTTTTTTTGAGAAAAAATTAATTGTAAGAGGTATAAAATGAACCGACGTACATTTTTAAGTATTTTTCCGAAAACTTTCAAATAGCCAATTAGTTGTACAATAAGTGGAAGTATGTGAACCATCCATCGCAAGAACTGAAGCTTAGTTGAAGCTTGAAGAATAGTTTCGGATGCCATATTAGGTCACGGAAGTTAAGGCATACCCAGGTTATAAATGATCATATGTTTTGCTCAGCATGGCAGGTTCACGGTCACCCATGTGTATCATACATAGGTAACGATGATGCAAACCGAAACATTTGAACAACCTTGACTCGCCTGCCGCTGAATTACGCGCATTGTTAGACGGCAATTTACATTTTCCTACGCTTCTTATTTACCCCAATTGACTCCATTGAGGGATACTATTTCAGCGCTAGACCAAGGTCCTTGCATTATGAAAATTTATTCTATTCTTACCTATACTAATAACATAAATTTACATGTCCACTTTACACATATTACCCTTTAGGACCTGCCCAAATTGCATAAGCTGTCATGCATCAAGCAGTGGGCCCATAGGTCAAAGAGGTTAATTAATATAGTTTAATATCTTTGCTGTAGCCCGTAAGTAGGTAGCAGAACAGAGGAAGACCAGGAAAACGGTGTAGGGATGTAAGGCAAATCATTTTGATGAGCATAAAAAGCTTAATATTTTTTCATGTTTAAAAAATATTGATACGCGGTCAACGGTGTATTCCCAGCGTGGTCATTACGCAACCGAGCTGAGTTTTATTTGGGACATAAACATGGGATGTAGGTCGCCGTTGCTGAGAACTGACGCAGAACTGTTTTTGCAGACCACCATTAAAATGTATATCAGAATTCCATCCGATTCTAACGTAAACTGAACTAGATTGACAGACCTGAAAGGAATGCCATTCGTTTGAGCAGATGTATCATTCTACTGTCGCGTGACAGAATGCGGCTGATCATAAAACAACATTAGGTAATATTAATAATCTTCTTTATGCAATAAAAGGAGAAAATAACTGGACGAAATGTCAACGTACAGCTCTAACTAACTATGTGGATTCTCACACACCCCCACTAAGGAAGGATTTTGAAGAATTAAAAGGAAATAATTAGTCACTTAATTACGAGTTATTGAGATTGGATCTTTGAGGTAGACCGACAAAGTGCTCTTATAACATGCATTATGTTGTATGTATGCAGACCCTAAACCACTACAGCACTAATATTGACATTCACCTACCATTGACATTGACTCGTTACCTAAGTTCCTTGATAATATGAGAACATGAAGCTTACCATATCTATTAGGTATGTAGTAAGTATAATTAGTTACCTTAGTATTATCCCTCATTTTTAGTTTTATTCCCGTATCATGTGGTTTTTTCATTTAAATTTTTTTTTAGCTTGGTAACGAATTTAATTTATAATGTTGTGTTTACTTTTAAGTGGGTACTACATTTAATTTTATTTTATAGGAAAAGTTTACCTTTGAATGTTTTAATGTAACTGTCCGTTAGTAGACCTAATAAATAAAAATAAAAATTATGCCTGCTGATAATGAGAAAGAAAATGAACATCCTCATAGAACTCGACACGTAAACTTGTCATCGATAATACTTTAACATTTCTTAATGGAAACTGGAATATGGCAGGTAATAATAAACAAAACAGATGTCTAGTCGATTGTTTTGTCTTTGATATTAACATCCATCAAATTTTATTTAACCATTGTCACAATTTTAGTATTTATGTTTACGACTCACGTGTACATTAATAGTTTCTACTACTTTATTAAATGAAATGTTACATGTTCTTTTTCGAAGGCAATTTTGAAAGATTTATACTAAACTAGCCGAGGCCCGCGACTCCGTCCTCATGGTTTAAATTTTTTTTATTCCCGCGGGAACTCCTTTATTTTCCGGGATAAAAAGTACAAGTTCCTATGTCGCTCTCCAGGTCCTCAACTATACCCATGCCAAAAATCACGTCGATCCATTGCTCCGTTGTGGCGCGATTGAAGGACAAACCAACAAACAAACACACTTTCGCATTTATAATATTAGTAGGTAGGTATGACTAGATGATGCCCGCGACTTCGTCACGCATGGATAATGGTTTGTGATTCCCGTGGGAGCTTTTTATTTTTCCGGGAATAAAAGTAGCCAATTTGTTATTTAATGGCATATGGTATGTATAATACAAATTTCAGCCAAATCGGTTTAGCCGTTGCGTAGTAACAGATATCCTTTACAAGCTTACAAACATCCAAACTTTTACATTTATAATACATACTAGTGTTTCGCCCTGTGCGCGAGCTGCTAAAGCAGCTCACGGGTTGTGGTTTGACTTACAAGTAGTACAGACTTGTAGTCACTTCAATATTGGCCATATAATATTTTCTATGGAAAAATAAATTCCGCCATCTTGAATTTTTTTTCTGTTCATCAAGTAGACCTTTAGGTCCTGATCATCTTTTGCCAAGAAACCACTCTTCCATCTTTTATACTTTCTGAGATAGACACCAAACAAATTTGTATGGCAGCCATCTTAAATCCGCCATTTTGAATTTTTTTTTTTGCTCTTTGTCAATTGGATGAAGTTCCGAGTGACATTAGTTCGAGGACCCACCACCTATCTTCAATACCTTGGCCGTGCCCTTTACCCGTCTCCGAAATCTTCAATTATCAGCTGTCTCCATATTTTTGTTAAAGTTATATTTCCTGATTTCTACATGAAGCCATCAGTGAAAAAAAAAATTTCATACAAAATTTTACAGGAGGACATTTTTAGGGAAAATCTCGAAAACTACCCATAATGTGGCAACACTGTTTAGATATCTCGATACTGCCGGTCGAGTTACACACTCGATCCATACATGTCAACTTTCCCAAATGTTGCCAACTGCCTCAAAATCATGATCGAAATTTTCAAAAACACAAAAATAATACAAAATGGCCGCCACCTCGTTTCACAGAAACATTTGACATAGTTTCATAATTTTCCCGTGAACTACAGGATATACCGCTCCTGATGACGTTTCAATTTTTTATCTCGCTTGCACCCAGCCGAAATGATTGCTCCTGAAAAAAGACCCTGTCGAAAATCACTTTTACTTTGATAAATTCCAGTGTTGCCAGATCTCGGCGACGAAAATACCCAAATGTCATTGGTACAAGTGGGACACGTAGTCGCTCATACTCGAATTTCGTAAAAAATACGTATTTAGATTTTTTAATTTTTAGGGTAAATCTTAAAAATTTCCCGAGAAATGGGGTAAAATTTTTCCCCAATCCATTCTTCGAGTCGGTTCACACAATCGCCTCGTACAAGTCGAAACGCTCCTACGTTGCCGACTGTGAGAAAAATGAATTTTAAAATTGCGTTTTTTCGTACCTCAGACCGAACGGCCGCCGCGACAGCCGCCATCTTGAATTTTTAAAAACCACTCCCGTTCTGACAAAATACAGGATAGTTGTAGGCGAAAAGAGAAAAAAATATTACGCTCGACCACGCCGTTTCGGATCTGTGGCACCGCGGTTCGGGGTCGAAAAATAAAAAATTTCAAAACACTACAGCTCGGCCGCCATCTTGTTTTTTCAATTTTTTCCACTTTTTCTATGAATCGTTTCCTAGTTTCTTCAATAGTTGCGAGTTTAAACGAAATCGGTTGGAAAACAAAAGAGTTGCAAGAATCACGTCGGCCGCCATCTTGTTTTTCCGAAATGTCATAATTTTTCCCTACTCGACTCCCGCACCCGAACACATCTCCCGTACATCATAGTATCGTTTTCTGTCTCTTTCTAGGAGAACAATTATGTCAATGAGTGAGTCAGTCAGTCAGTGAGTGGTAATTGAGCTATATATAGTATAACTAGTGTTTCGCCCTGTGCGCGAGCTGCTAAAGCAGCTCACGGGTTGTGGTATGACTTACAAGTAGTACAGACATTTATTATGATTATAGCAAAATTATTAATAATGGCGTTGATTTTTTAAAACTTTGGTATGAGTTTCCTGTTTTGTGATCAGAGGGAGCCCTGAATATCGATTTTGAACGAAATCGGTGCATTAACAAAAAATTTCAAAATGGCGCTGATTTTTTAAAACTTTGGTAACAGTTTCCTGTATTGAAATCCCAGGGAGCCCTAAATATCGATTTTGAACGAAATCGGTCAATTAATAAAGAATTTCAAAATGGCGCTGATTTTTTAAAATTTTGGTATCAGTTTCCTGTTTTGTTACCCCAGGGAGTCCTAAATATCGATTTTGAACGAAATCGGTCAATTAACAAAGAATTTCAAAATGGCGCTGATTTTTTTAAATTTCAGTACCAGTTTCCTGTTTTGTAATCGCAGGGAGCCCCGTCGTGGGTAAAACGAAACCGTATCAAAATCTTGCATAGTTCTACACAGTCTTGTAGTATTCTTCAATATTGGCCATATATTTTCTATGGAAAAATAAATTCCGCCATCTTGAATTTTTTTCCTGTTCATCAAGAAGACCTTCCGGTCCTGATCATCTCTTGCCAAGAAACCACACTTCCATCTCTTATACTCTCCGAGATAGACACTGAAGAAATTTGTATGGCGGCCATCTTGAATCAACCATTTTGGAGTTTTTTTTAATTTCATCGCCAATTGGATGAGGTTCCGAGTGACATTTGTTTGAGGACCACCCACCTATCTTCAATACCTTGGCCGTGACCTTTACCCGTCTCCGAAATCCTCAATCATCAGCTGTCTCCATATTTTTTTAAAGTTATATTTTCTGACTTCTATACGAAGTCATCAGTGAAAAAAAATTTTCATACAAAATTTTACAGGAGGACGTTTTTGGGAAAAATCTCGAAAACTACCCCAAATGTGGCAACACTGTTTAGATATCTTGATACTGCCGGTCGAGCTACACAATCGATCCATACATGTCAACTTTCCCAAATGTTGCCAACTGCCTCAAAATCGTGATCGAAATTTTCAAAAACACAAAAAGAATACAAAATGGCCGCCGCGTCGTTTTACAAAAATATTTTACATAGTTTCATAATTTTCCCGTGAACTACAGAATATACCGCTTCTGATGACGCTTCAATTTTTCATCTCGCTCGCACCCAGCCGAAATGATTGCTCCTGAAAAAAGACCATGTCGAAAATCACTTTTACTTTGATAAATTCCAGTGTTGCCAGACCTCGGCGACGAAAATACCCAAATGTCATTCGTACAAGTGAGACTCGTGGTCGCTCATACTCGAACTTTGCAAAAAATACGTATTTCGATTTTTTTATTTTTGGGGTAAATCTTAAAAATTTCCCTAGAAATGGGGTAATTTTTTTTCCCCAATCCATTCTTCGAGTCGGTACACACAATCGCCCCTTAGAAGTGGAAACGCTCCGACGTTGCCAACTGTGAGAAAAATGAATTTTAAAATTGCGTTTTTTCGTACCTCAGACCGAACGGCCGCCGCGACAGCCGCCATCTTGAATTTTCAAAAACCACTCCCGTTCTCTTAAAATACAGGATAGTTGTAGGCGAAAAGAGAAAAAAATATTATGCTCGACCACGCCGTTTCGGATCTGTGGCGCCGCGGTTCGGGGTCGAAAAATCAAAAATTTCAAAACACTACAGCTCGGCCGCCATCTTGTTTTTCCAATTTTTTCCACCTTTTCTATTGACCGTTTACTAATTTCTTCAATAATTGCGAGTTTAAACAAAATCGGTTGGAAAACAAGAGAGCTGCAAGAATCACGTCGGCCGCCATCTTGTTTTTCCGAAATGTCATAATTTTTCCCTACTCGACTCCCGCACCCGAACACATCTCCCGTACATCATTGTATCATTTTCTGTCTCTTTCTAGGAGAACAATTATGTCAATGAGTCAGTGAGTCAGTGAGTGGTAATTGAGCTATATATAGTATAATAATAATAATTGGTGTGGAAGTAGGAAAGTAGGAATAGGATTGCATGACTTTTTGTCAATGATATTGGCATGTTCCTACTGCTTTTTGGGTTTCTGTTCTGAGGCAATACTGCCAACGCTTGAAGCCACATTGTTTCATTATTGTTGACTTTCGTGCTATAGAATTATAATCCTTATTTTAGGAACGTCAAGGTACGTGACATCAAACTGACATTTTGAGTAATATTGCTTATGTATTGCTTTAAGCGTTGGCAGTGTGGCCCCTGTAAAATTTAAATACACATTTACTAGCTATTTCTAATGCTGTCCAAGTTCAAGTTTAGGTTTTCCTATTTTATTTCAGAATTAGTGAGTACCCAAACGTGGATGCTTATCGCAATATTTTTATATTTGCCTATAGTTATTTCTAAAACCATCATTCATAATAACAACAGCTGTTTAGTATTCAAAATCATAACAACAAAAGAGTTTCCGAAGAATTGAGCGATTGTTAAAACATTTTCTATATTGTTTCGCGCTCGTTGGTAGTGAAAAAGAGACAATTGAGCATCACCATTGTTGACAAACTACAGTTACGCGTAATTGCTGTTATATCATTTCCGATTGCATTTTTGTGTTCCCATAAAGTCTAGTCGGCTACCTTTTCACGGCTACACTATTGAACCGACTTTGATGAATATTTTCTTTGAAACATTTTGCACCATTGAGCTGAATTCTTTTCATCCTAGAAAATTAAATAAAATGAAAGAGGAATTTCGAATTTCAAGTAGGATGAAATTCTTAATGAGGGATAAAAAAGAATTAAATAAAATGGCGATGAAGCCGCGGGCATAAAAGAGGAAACTGACTGACTAACTTATAAACGTATAGTCCAAAAACTTATCTGGATTCATGTACAAAATTGCCACAAAATTGGAACTAATTATTATGTCTGTTTAGTTTTTGTTTATACTTATTTTATTTTTCATAGATATACTAACGACGCTGTCACCGGGACAGTTAAATTTGTCGGGCTATACCTACCGATTAAACCTCTGCCTCTCTAGAAACTAGTATGTAGCCTAAGATCTCCCTACAATTAAGTTCCCTACTAGAGAAGGTTTTCAAACCCAAGCGACGCCGGTCTACAATACTTGAAATAACTCGTACCATCATCTGGTGACTTGAAGCATTGTAAACACGACACTTTCTTCTTCTTTTTCAATTTCCCCTCATCCTTCTTCTGTTTCAAATCAAGATCCTTTTTGACATCCTTTGCTTTGTTTTTCTTGTTCTGATTTTTCACCACACCCATTTTGTCATAACACGGAAAGTGCGCGTAAGTTTAAGTCAACTTCTAGGTCTGGAACCCAGAGCCGTAAGCAAATTTATAAAAAAAAAATGTCAACTGTTTTTATTTTCGCGGGCAACGCGCACTGCAGATGTACGTTCGGAAACTAGCGCGGGACTAGCAACGCTAACTGCATTCGCGTACGAGCTAAGAGGCACTGGCACTACTCACAACTGGCGTGCCACAATGAGGCTCGCTAATGGACTCGCTTCGTCTACGAGGCGCGGCGTTGAGCGTGAGCTCACTCGTCCGCCAAATCGGGAAGCCAGTTCGGGAATCAAGGCCAATACATGGATTAATATTCCGTCTGCGGCCACTTCCTAAACTGTATGACTTGGTAACTTCTCCTAATTATTATTTCGGGAAGGTCCTCTAATGTGAAATTACGTACACAGTTATATGAATAGTGTCGGTAGACTGCGTGACTATTGTGCATAACACGGACCATCAGCTATCTACCTTGGGCACTACGGTACCGATATTAAAATATATTAATTACCCTCTTTGACCTATGGACCCATGTTACGGCTTGAAGCATAACTTACCTACTTAATGTTAAAATCTTGAAGAAGAATGAAGAAGATAAACAAAACACCAAAAAAATAAAATACTAACTTGAAAAAAAAGTGAAATGTGAAAGATATAAAAATGATAACTATAACATATTAACAACAACAGAAGGGTTCGACTACCCAAGCGCTATCTTATGAGCATGAGGCCTGAAGTTCGATTCCCGGTAGGGTCAATTTGGGAATTTATAGTATCCAAATTATTTCTGATCTAGTGGGAGGCTTTGGCCGTGTCACTTGTCAGTCAACGATTAACTTGTAGGCAATAGATTTATAAATAATATTTCCAAAAAACCGACTTCCAACGCCACTGTAAAGTAAAAAATAATTTTGATTTCTACCCACTATGTTATCCGTGTTATACTCGCCCGACTTCAACGTAGTGGGTAGAAATCAAAATCATTTTTTACTTTACAGTGGCGTTGGAAGTCGGTTTTTGGAAATAATTTTTATTTTTAACTTTTTAGTGTCAGGATTGAGGATTTGGAGTCGGAATTTTTATGGGACCACCTCGAGAGCTTCCTCTAACGACTGAAAAAAAACTCAAATCAGAAACCACGGAGATATGCACCGACAAACATTTTAAAAAAAAATACGCGCCGAATTGAGAACCTCCTCCTTTTTTGGTAGTCGGTTAAAAAACAACTCAAAGGCTTATATAAGGTGTGCGGTCTTCGGGATATCTGATGACAAGAAGTAATTATATCGACAAACAGATACAAAACATGCCATGTAAACAAGCTATCATGTTCATTTATAATTATGTCGTTAACCGCAATCATTTGTAATTGTTTCAAAAGTAATGCTGATCTAATTCTTTACGTAAAGAAATCATTTCAGATCAGTAAGTCAACCTTTTCATTAGCATGTTTGTTTTGTATTTAACTTCGATTACGATGAGTCATGTTTAAATAGGAAATAACTAGAAACTGCGACTTTGCAAGGAGATACATTTTTTAAACCCGTAGGAAGTCCTTCCGCCAATCCGCATTAGAGCAGCGTGGTGGGTCTAAGCTCTGATTACCTCTCTCTTATGAGAGTGGAGGCCTGCGCCCGGCAGTGGGACGTTAATGGCTGTAGTGGAAGTGCTTGATTTTTCGAAAAAACTGACCTATGGGATGTAACATATCAATGTACCAAATTTTATCAAGCGAATGGGCAGTGAAAAGATATCAGAGTAACAGACGGACAGACACACTTTCGTATTTACACCGATTAAAAGTAACTAAGATTTAAAGATTTAAAACGCAATAAATGCATAGGTTAGTTGAATACAATCGGAAGGAAACAGCGATAGGATCGCAAACGCAATCACATCACAGCCATTACTAGCACCGGGTCACGCGGTGTGAATGCTAAGCGTAGCAAAACGCACGAAACCAACGTTGCTATTTGTAAAGCACATTAACGAGTTTACAATCAAAGGTTTATTTTTATATTCGAACTGCGCAACGATGAAATCACTTTGTTAGATGGTGATGATAAAAAGGCCGAGTTTTTCGTTCTCTTTGTTGCCGAGCAAGAAATGTCAATGAAATGAAATGTGATGAAAAAGTCCCACCAAGAAAGCACTCCTAAAGTAATTTATTTTCTGAAATTTTTGAAACATCACCTCTAAACTACGTATGACAACGGTCTTGGATCTTAACTTAATAGTTAATAAAGTTGTAAACATCTTAGTTGAGATCGCAGTCAAGGGCTAACTTTAAACCGATAAAGAAACTGATGTAGGTAACTTGCATATTAGCGAATAAAATCTTAATCTTTAACCAGGCACAGGTAGATCTGTCTACTTTGCCCAGTAAAAAAATTCGTTCCAAGTTAGTGCCGAGTTTTGTACATTGTATGAATTGCTGAAAAATAAAAACTATAGCTCGCTTCGTACACCATAAACTTGGCAAGACCACACAAGTCTTTTATTGTCATCTTAAAGATTAATTTTATCATTCATTCGAAAAATACAAAATTTTGTCTGTTTTAAATCTTCCTGTTAGTCTGTTGGTTTTATATGCAGAACCACGATCTTGATAGGCATATGGGATCAAAACTTAAATTATGAAAAGACTTCTAGTCCGTGCACTTTCTTTAGAGATGCGTTTTTATTGGCATAGTTGATTTTGTTCACGATTGGAAGTAAAAGTTCTGAATAAAGATAAGAATAGTAGCTCCTTTATATTGTATAATATTGTTGATACTGTGGCAAAACCAGAACACCCCGCGGTTGAAATAGCGGGGAACCATCTTTCTTATTTCGCAACGCGGTTCAAAGATATGTACCTAGTACCTACTAATATGTATTTTACACGGATTGTGCCGAAGTTTTGATAGCGCACAAGGCACCCTAATAGCTCAAGGCCGACTCAATACCTACCCATACCTATTGTAGAGGGTCGTTCATATAGGAGTCAAGGAAAATCGTGACTGGTCACAATTCCCCCTGCTAATTCTACGAGTAGGCATAATTTTCCTATATTTACGTAGAACGCTTTTTATTGGTGTCAATTTATTTATAGGATTTATAATAGACAATTATATATTTGTTATATTTTGACTATGTCACTGGTGGAGGGTGGAGCCATGTGGCCTTAGAGGAGAGGAGAATAGAGGAGCCAAGTTCAACTCCTTGCAAGGATTTGAGAATTCTCTGGATGGATTGAATTTCTCAATTGACTTAAGTCTGATCTGATAAGAGGCTTCGGCATTGGCTACTTACCACACCAGTGATACCACCCAAACGACAAAGCCGTGATGAAGTAAGTTTTACCGCGTAGATACCAATTTGGGGCATGGATGGGTAATCTACACCCCTTTCAGGTTAGCCGTCTTAAATCTTAGAATCATCACGATTCACATACAAAGGGAAAAATATAGTGTTTCAAAATACGTAAAATAAAAAGTATTGTTCTAGCAATTGCCTTTTTATACACAAAACAGGCGTAATATGGGAGCCATTATTACAAATTATAGCCAGTCATCCCCGTATATTTTATTAGGTACTTTTACTTTGTACTCTAATCTTATTCAGAATCGGTGCCAGCTTTTAGGTTTCCTCGGTCATAAATATCATATTATCGGTTATAAATAGCTCGTACTACACGCACCTAGTAATACAACCTTGCTAGTACATAACGGTATATTGTTTGTAAACAACTGATGGCTATATGGGTCGAGGGGGATACGGAAAACGTGGTTATTTTTAAAAGTCAGCAGTTTCATCGATAAAAAGGTTTGTTTGATTGCATTTCAACAGGTTTTTTTAGAATTAAGATTATCTGCGCATAATATGGAATACCACCACGATAAAATACTAGGATCATCATTCATCATACCTATACCTACTAATAATGTGAAAGTGTGTTTATTTGTTGGTTTGTCCTTCAATCACGCCGCAACGGATCAAGGGATTGACGTGACTTTTGGCATGGGTATATTTGGTAATCTGAGTGACGTACCTAGGCTACTTTTTATCTTTTATAAATTAAGGAGTTCCCACGGGGAAAAATCTTAAACCACGCGGACGAAGTCGCAGGCATCAGCTAGTGTCCTTATAAAATGAAAGGTCTATAAATTAAAGACGTTTAGAGACTGTAGAAACGAACTGTGGTTGTTCTTACAGTTGCAAGATTATACCTTACCACGATAGTTATAGCCTGCAGCTTGTTAACTAACTTGAATGCACCTTTGAGTTTAAATGAAAAATCTTTCCTAAAATTCTTCCATCCTATTTACAATGTACCACCACGGTCCACGGTGTCAAGCCTCTATGCAGTTATTAACGGACGTTTAAGTCAATCTATACGCGAATTAGTCATGGCTGATTTGACTTCAGTACGTTATATTTCAATGTGGAGGCAATAAATAGTCAGTAGGTATTCGTTAGTCCAAGTGCATGCCAATCATACTAACTTTATTACAGGGCAGCCTAGTTGGATGTGGTGCAAAGCAACCTCAATGATCTCAACCAAACTGATTTATTTATGTCACCGTAAAATTGTAAAAACCGTTAGATTGTAATCTAACGGTTTTTATCTCGATAGATTGTAAACTGACGCATTACACAATTTAACGCATTATTTTTCGGTAAATTGTAATCTATTACGTAGGTATACCCGATAGAACCCAAGTGAATATTTATGTCAAACCCTAACCAAACCTATAGATCGCGCGCGAGTTGAATTCAGAGTAAATTTATGGTGACACATACATTTACCCTGCATTCAACTCGCGCGCGAACTGTACAAGAAAGAGACAAGAAAACGTAAATACAATAAATATTTCAAAAATTAATACTCAGACAATTAAACGGTTCACAATATTTCGACAGTTTACAATCTCGCGAGATAGAAACCGTTAGATTATAAAACTAACGGTTTTTACAATTTTAAGGTGACATGGAGGCTTTTAAATTGACATAATTTGTAATAACAGCGGTGATAGCCATAAGGGTTCGAGTCTGGGCACGGAATTCTAATTTTTCGGCTTTATAAGCGTTTTAAGCAATTAAATATCATCGTGACTGATCACGATATTTTACTAGCGAGTTCTCAATAGTTTTCTTAAAGGTATGTGAAATCTGCTAACTGACTGACTAGCGTGGAATGGAGGACTATAACCTAATTCCCTCTCATTCTGATCGAGGATGATGATGAATGGATAGCATCAGACCACAAACTAAAACTTGGAAATGCCAATGCTTCGCACCATCATATTATCTACAGAGGTCATTAAAAATTTCAAAGTGTTCAGGAAAAACTTTTTTCGATAAACTCTGTTTTCGATCGTATAATTTTTAAATATAGCAGAACATGCTTTATTTTTCTATAGCTAACGCCACCTAGTGAGAAGTGGCGTAACTGTTTTCCGTTAGTTCATAGCGCGCCACAAAGATGGAGCTGCGATAAATCACCTGCCAAAACGTGGCGCCGTTTACGAATTTGCTAAAGATGGAATTCCTTCCAAAGCAGAACCATACCATTCTGATTAACTTAAATACAAATGAAAATGAAAAATATTTATCTCATTTAGCAACATTTGAGGCAAAGTAACATAAGCAGCTATATGCAAAGCCGATTGTTTGCTGGATGCAACTTCGTCATCTAAAAATTCGTCACTTATATGATAACAAAAAATGATAATTCATTTTTACTAAGCTCAATTAAAAGAGATTTATGATGTTGAACAAATACCGACGCAGATGTTAAATAGCCAGGCGATGGCGGCTCGTGGGCATAATTTAGTCCAAGTAGGTTGTAAATGCAGGCCCTTGTAAATATCCCCGACAGCGTAATGTCCTAGATGTACACATAATCCGTCAGCTCTGCATTCTATGTCAGGGGTATCGAGAACCGAGATGATCTCATAATAGAAACTTACCCAAGCCGTAAAGCCTTTTTAAAGGATATTCTCCTGTACCACCACAGTCTTATCTGACCCGGTGACAGTAGGGCTGATTCTGTATAACATAATCTCTAAACTAAACTAAAATAGCAGCTTTAAATCTAGTTCTGTCCCTTTCTTTAGAAAGTATTATGAAAGGGTTGTAAGTTTAGTTCAGAGATTGTACACTACAGAATCAGCCCCAGTGTCGCTTTTATCTATTAAAAATAAAAATTTAAACTAAGCAGTCATAAAAATTAGTACCAATTTGGGCCAGATAACGTGCTGGGACTATACATAGACTCGTGGGCATAATTTAGTCCAAGTAGGTTGTAAATGCAGGCCCTTGTAAATATCCCCGACAGCGTAATGTCCTAGATGTACACATAATCCGTCAGCTCTGCATTCTATGTCAGGGGTATCGAGAACCGAGATGATCTCATAATAGAAACTTACCCAAGCCGTAAAGCCTTTTTAAAGGATATTCTCCTGTACCACCACAGTCTTATCTGACCCGGTGACAGTAGGGCTGATTCTGTATAACATAATCTCTAAACTAAACTAAAATAGCAGCTTTAAATCTAGTTCTGTCCCTTTCTTTAGAAAGTATTATGAAAGGGTTCTAAGTTTAGTTCAGAGATTGTACACTACAGAATCAGCCCCAGTGTCGCTTTTATCTATTAAAAATAAAAATTTAAACTAAGCAGTCATAAAAATTAGTACCAATTTGGGCCAGATAACGTGCTGGGACTATACATAGACTACTGACTAGAAATCCAAAAGGTATTGTAAAAACACATTCGCTATCAGAAAGGATTCTGGATATTGATGGATTTAGAAAATATGGAATAAATCCAGACGCTGGACGCTATTTATGAGATCGATAAATCAGCGAATGAAACAAGGAATGTAAACTATCTGAATACTAAAATGAAGTAAATTTGCAAAGTAGTAGGTGGACAGCTAACAAACAAACAGAGGCTCTCTGGTTCCATAGGCTACCGAGGCGACTCGAGCCCCCCAGCTCGTCGATTCGCGTTGGCGACGTTGATGTGCAGGTAGGAAAGCACTTAAAATACCTGGGTCTTACCTTGGACGGGCGATGGGGATTCGAGGAACATGTTGAGCGCCTACTCCCCAGGATACAAAAAGTTGCTGGTGCAATGCACGGCCTACTGCCCAACCTCGGGGGGCCACAGGAAGGCGTTCGTCGACTGTACGCCGGGGTTATTCGGTCGATAGCCCTTTACGGGGCACCGGTATGGTCAAATCGGCTCTGTGGTGTTCAGCGTCTCAGAGCTAAGCTTAATAGCGTGCAGCGCAAGGTAGCTATCAGGGTCGCAAGAGGATATCGCACGATATCGTTTGAGGCGGCTACTGTCCTGGCTCGCTTTCCGCCTCTTGACATCCTGGCGGATATGGACGCGAAGGTATATACCCAGAACCGTGCGGTTTGCCAAAGCAGTGCTGATGGTCGAGATGGCGGGACATTGCGACGGCAAGCGTACCAACAGGCCCTTGTAAATTGGCGTATGCGTTTGGAAGGGGAAAGAAACGCACGCCAACGCACTGTTGGTGCTATCCTGCCAAACTTTGAAGCCTGGCTGGGAAGAAAGCATGGCAGCGTTACCTTCAGATTGACACAGGTACTTACCGGGCATGGTTGCTTCGGTGAGTACCTGTGCCGGATCGGTCGCGAAGCAACACCACGGTGCCACCATTGTGAGAACGACCTTGACTCCGCACAGCACACGCTTGAAGAGTGTCCCGCCTGGGAACCCGAGCGTCGAGTTTTGGTCAGCTACGTAGGGAGCGATCTTTCGCCGCCTGCTGTCATATCGGCAATGCTGGCGGCGAATGAAGCATGGAGGGCCGTGGTCTCTTTTTGTGACGCTGTCATGCTCAAAAAGGAGAATGCTGAGCGGGAACGAGAACGTTCCAATCCGACTCGGAGACGGAGGCAGCAGGGCGACACCGACCGACGCCCTGATCAAAACGTACAAAGGGACCTCGAAGTCGCGAGTGGCTGAAAGTGGGGCTTTGGCCGCTCATTGTCCATGCGACTCATATTGTCATTATCATGATTGATACATGACATCAGGGAGTACATCACCCAGAACGAGCCCAATGGGCATCGCGCAAGGGAGTCTCCGGCGTATGTTCTTTTAGAGTTCCCGGAGATTCCCCATATGCGCAGAGGATGGCCACCGAGGGGGTTTTAGTGGGTAAAAATCCCACATCACCTGCACTCTCCCCCAAGAGATCGGGTATCTTCGGAAGATTTAGGTGGACAGCTAAATTGTAGGCTTAGGTCATAACCTTATAAGTTATTCGTTGTTTCGTTACTTTAACACCATGTTTTGTGGTGTCTATGCCTGGAGATATCCTTAATGCCTACTAAAGTATTGAACTAGGCACGTTCGTATTTGTTGTGTAGTTTTCCTTGTTTTACTTTTATCTAATTACGGTTATGATTATTTTCAACAGTAAAATAAAAATCATGTTAGCTAGGACGAAGTAAACAAACAAATGTATCCTGTAAAGTTGTAAGAACTTACCAAGAAGTATCAATTATTCTGTCATCACGGTATCAGTATTAAATTATAAACGATTTGATATCAAAAGATTTTTGTCACTTTGTCCGGCGCTTGCTAAAAAAGTTCTGGGTAAGGTAGAAACAAACACAAACTGATTTGACTAGACTAGACTATTTTCCGAACCGGAGAGTCAAAACATGTCATAACATATGAGACACCATAGAAAAAATAAATAATTTACCTATTCCGTGTGAGACACCTGTAGGTATAAATAAATTGAGTTTATTGAGTTTAGACTAGCCGAAGCCTTTGATCGGGGCTTGTGTGAAAAAGTTTCATCTGCCCCGTTAAGCAACTACGCCGAGGCTATATTATTATTATATTCAAACTTTTTATTACTAAATTGGGTCTTAGAGGATCTAAAAAACATTGAAGTTGCAGGCTCCACTAAGAATAGTGGTGGATTGTGTGAAATTTCAGTGATCCACTGGTGGAGCCAGACGGTGGATCCTAATAAAGTTGAAGTGTTATAGGATCCACCCAGACCATTGGTGGATCCTAGTGGACACCAGAGTCCTATTCAATCCACTGGTGGATCCAAAAAGTGGAGCCAAGTGGATTGAGGGTAACTATGTACTGGCAAAGGTACTAAAAAAATTCTACATCAATGACTGGCAATAAATATATTATTTTAATTTTTTTTAATCACTGCAAAACCTGTATCTTGTAGCATCCTAGTTGTCTCAATTTCTGTGATTGGTTGAATTTATGGAATTCTTGCTGGGAAATTAAATTTTGGGCAATAGGGAAAGACTGATAAACAATCGGAGGCGCTTGCGATCGTTACACTGTAGCTCTTGTAGTATCTTTTTTTTTCACGAAAAAAATACCCCTGAAGAATACGACGCTACGAGCTTGAATTATTATTGTCCATATGAATGTCCATATGTACTTGTGCTTGGAATAAAAAAAAACATAATTACATAAACGTACATTCTAATACTATAAATAGATACTATAAACAGATAAAAATTACACATTTATAATATGTAAGATATATTTAAATATAATCTAATATTGGGGGATGCCCCGACGCTCACGTCCGCAGGAGCTACCTTCTACCTCCCTGCACGTGTCCCCTGGGTGGTGCTAAGCGAGCGTCGAACTTGCAGGCGAAATAAGCGTTCTTTTTATAAAAACGCTTATTATGTACCAAACGCCATACGATTAAATAAATAAAATTTAAATATAATACATATTATATACATAAATATTAAATTACATATAACTAATTTAAAATACCTAAACACAAATAATAATAAGAATAAGTTTACAGCGATAGATAACGCTTTATGACACGACTTTTAAAGGCCCCTAGATATTTTGCTCGTCTGATATGAGCTGGGAGTGCGTTCCACAATAAGGAAAGTAAAGAAATTTAAGGTGAACGAGTCTGCGTATCCCTCGGCGTTACGTTTGGCGATTTTAAGTCTAGTTTATTGTCACTGGCAGATGGCAAGGTGTGCTAGTTTGGGAAGGAGGTAAGGAACCTGTAGCAGGTAAATTGTAAGCCTGTAAGGAGCATGTAGTGTTGTTACCAATTAGGTTGGAATACTAGTTCAATGAGGTTGGTATTTGTCTTGATTAATTCCATTAGCAGTAGTGATCGATGGGGTCATCGGCAATTAAAGAATGTAGGTAAGTAATTATTGCAATCAACAATAGATAGCTAGTAGCTACGTCGGTGGTCGCGAAAGATTAATGACAGTTCCAATTAAAGAAAACTTCTACTTAGGTGCATTTACCTATATTTTGTTTTGATAAAACTGTAGGTATATATTTTAATTACAAAAATTTTTCAGAAGAGAAGAGTTTCATTTGAGCAAAAAGACAATTCTTGCTTAAAAATCTGAAGATAGAAATTAAACCTACTGGTCATTTATTTCCTAAACCCTTGTAATACCTATTCTGTGCCCGAACTACGTAAAAAAATTCTACGTAATGGTTCAAAATTCAAATGTTTTTTTATATAAATAAACCTTTAAAAGTGCTTTTTAATCGTCGAGTGAATCTACCTCTAGTTCCGAATGCCATTCCTACCGAGAAGAAGCAAGTGTTCGCTAAACTTATCTGAACCGGTAGCGAAAATTTGAACGAATTTTTATGTTTTTTTTTTTTTTTTTTTTTCATATTTACTAGTGACGACGCTGGCGCCGGGTCAACCAAGTTTGTCTGACTATACAGGCGTTTCGAATAAGTCCCCTGCCATACTGGTCAGCCCGCTACATCTTAGACTGATCAGTGATCACTTACCATCAGGTGAGATCGTAGTCAAGGGCTAACTTGTGGTTTATAAAAAAAATGTTATAATAATGCATGCATATAATAAAGTATGTGTTACAACACAAAAACTTTTAATAATGACCTCTTCGATTATTAGTGGTATGTTACATTAAAAACAGCTTAACCTTAAAAACATGACTCATACACAACACGAAATATAAAATACACTTCCTCATGAGGGCATAAAGATTACATCATCACAATAATTGACGAATCAGAACGATTTACTACTAGGTACAATAAAATCCATACTTCCATACTAATATTATAAATGCGAAAGTGTGTCTGTCTGTCTGTCTGTCTGTCTGTCTGTCTGTCTGCTACGCTTTCACGGCCCACCTGTTGAACCGATTTTGATGAAATTTGGTACAGGGGTAGATGGTATCCCGGGGAAGGACATAGGCTACTTTTTATCCCGGAAAAATAAAGAGTTCCCGCGGGAATAAAAAAAAACTGTCTCTTCACCCGATTTTGATAAAATTTGGTACAGGGGTAGATGGTTTCCCGGGGAAGGACATAGGCTACTTTTTATCCCGGAAAATTAAAGAGTTCCCGCGGGAATCAAAAATCTTAATCCACGCGGACGAAGTCGCGGGAATCATCTAGTTATATATATTTAGCAGCTATGGACCATTAGCGTTTTGAACTGAAGGCTAAATGCCCACTTAAGTAAGGCTGAATTATAGATACCAATTAGCCTAGCTTAAAGCTTTATAGTTCTTTTATAGTGGATAATGATATGATGATAATGACGATGATTTAAAATAATATTTGGATTTTAAAAGTCGCGTGGGAACCCTAGCCTGTCCGACTCTAGAATGAAATGTATCCGACTGAAACTGTAGGTACACATTTACGCATTTATAATATCACTTTAATTGCCAGTTGGTGGTTAACAGCAATAGAAGCATATTGGGTATGTTGTGTTGCGGTCTTGCAGAATGTTGTCTTTTTTTCACTTGACAACCTACGAGTATATCGCAGCGTTTAGAGGAGTGGATACTGATCCACTCCTCTAAACGCTGCTCGATGAGAATAGATGAACTACAAATATTTTACAATTTATGGTGTCTTTCTTTATGATCCAGAATATGATTCATGAACAATTTTTGATCTGTAGACATATTTATATTTCTTGCCTTCTTCTGAAGCAATTTTTGCAATAGCAGAAGCCATGATTTTAGGTCGTGTTAATATTTTTTCTATTAACCAAAAGATCTAATAATATCATAATTCATAATATGGTAGAAATTTACAGGAAAATAACACGTCATGAGTTTAGTAAACTCTATACATATCGTTCAATCAGCACGTAGGTATATCACGAACCATAATATGTGGTCAGTGGAATTTGATACCAATAAGTAAGTATAGTACCATACATATACCACACAGTCGAGAACGCGAAAAGGAAATGCGGTGAAACTGATGCAGGATCTGAAATCGATCTGTCGTCTCATGTTATACGAACGTGTAAGGCCGGCCATACACGGACAGCTTGAAGGAGTCAATGGTTGACTGCTTCAAGCTGCCACTGACTAGCGAACTAGTCTTCTACGTACATGAAACCGCTCGAGCAGTTCCGACTGCTTCGGGCGGTTGGCAGCAGTTATCAATGCTAGCTACAAGCTGTTGTCTATGACTGCAAGAGCGGTCCGTGTATGTTGATCACTGGCTAACTGCTCGAGTAGTCCGTGTATGGCCGGCCTAACGTCTAATGTTTGCTTATTTTGGAAACTTGAAATAACTGGCTAATAATATCCCATGAATTATCGAGCCGCACTCTTAGGTGAGGGCATTGCGCTATATGCCGAAACAAAATTCATTGAAAATGATGCGGGCAAAATGGTGATTCAACATACATACTCCAAAAAAATCGACACTTTCCATGGAAAATGGGCCACATAGCTGCATCAACAATTTATGCAGACATTGATGACATTTCCAAAGGTTCACGAGGTTTATCTTTATCCAAATATTAAATAAGCAGTTACCCAATTCTGTGTTTAAATCCATTTAGTTCTCCATTTTCGACACAATTGCAATGTAGCCGCTACTTCGTGAAACTTCAATGAGTTTAAGTCAAACTTTCATAATAGGCAATCAATCTCCCCTTCGGGCTGGGAGCTTCAACATATAGCTTTTTGATATTCCAGCAGACTACGATGGCACTTATATACGTTTAGGTACGCCTCCATTTTCAGACCCACTGATCCTTCGCATTGATTGATCGACATGCATTTCGATTTTCGACTGATGGGTAAGTGCATGAAGCGACTTTCATTTGATTTGAAGAGGCTTTCACAAGACTTTTTCCTTGGTGCTAGGTAAAGGCAACGACCCTCTAGGTATACCTATTGCTACAATGCGGATAACGTTGTTCTCAGAACTTATTTATAGTTCAACAAGTTGAGTGTAATAAAAAAAAACGAGCAATTACCCCTAACAAGTTAGCCCGCTACCATCTTAGACTGCATCATCGCTTATCATCAGGCGAGATCGCAGTCAAGGGCTAACTTGTAGTGGAATAAAAAAAAGTTGTAAATAGAGATCCAAGAAGCTTAGTCTACAGATTATCCCTAGAAATTCACAGATAAATAATTGACTTTACAAGCAAATTGCAAAAGACCACTTTCTATTTAAGTTGAGAGTTCATAAAAAGGTCGAAGTTTAAAAGCAGGTTTATTTAAAACGATAGTCAAGAAGAAAATAAGCTGTAACCATTAGCGGTGTACCGTAAATTGATTAAAAGCGGTACCGGCGGTCCACATGACGTCACACTAAAGGTGCGTTTCCTCTGAACAGGTGACCATCGGGGACCAGATGAGACGGGCAGGATTAAATTTATCAATCGATCAAAGACCAATATCCATACTAATATTATAAATGCGAAAGTGTGCTATCTGTCTGTCTGTCTGTCTGCTAGTCTTTCACGGCCAACCTATTCAACCGATTTTGATAAAATTTGGTAAAGGGATAGGTTGTATACTTTTTATCCCGGAAAATTAAAATTAAGGAATTCCCGCTGGAATCGAAAAAACTTAGTCCACGCGGGCGAAGTCGCGGTCATCAGCTAGTCTTAAATAAAACCTATTAAAATACCTATATCGACTCCCCAGGTATCGCTAGTTTGACAAAGCGAGCAAAGACCTAGAAAGCATTCTAGAATAGATTAGCATAACTACGCTTTTAATAATTTGATGGAACGACAATATAACATGGCTAAGCGTTATGGTATGCATATGGTAAACCGTTGTTATTCCGCCAGCTTCTACCGCGTACCGCGTGTTGCTACTGAGACTTACTTGAAAGCGTCTTGATACAACCGATAGGGCCTAATACCGTATCTGTAGTCGAATAGTGATAGGCAACGCAAGAAAACCGTTTTACTCCCGCTGTGAACTTATCCGCCTCACTCTGCTCGATTAAAAAATCGGTTTTCAATATAGCGCGAATTTTTTCTTCTATGTATGAATACACATTAACACAGCTCCGGTTCTTACCTCTCTGCACGACGTCGTCTTAGTGAAAATGTACCTTCTGTGCACGTAATGCGTCGGCTCTGTTTTAATTAAGCCATTTAGCAAATGACCGCACGTAGAGATTACGAGGAAATGTAACGCTAATCCAACCTAATTTCCACCTCTACCTTCTATTTTATGAACGTAATAGATATTCTATAATTCGGAGTTTTACAAGAAAGAAAAGTATAAGGTGTGCCGTGTGACCTAGAAATTGAATTTTCGTAAAAATGCTAATGGCGCTTGACTTCGGCCTAACCTGCTCCGGTCCAGGGTCCGGAATCTCCAATTATCAGAGTAATGTGCATTTTGGAAGTGAAGGAAAATACCCTGAGGAAACATGCATGCCTGAGCTCTTCATTATGTTCTCAAAAGGTGCGTGAGATCTTCTATTAACCCTTACTTGGCCGCGCGGTGAAAAGTCCAAACCCTTCACATAGCTTGTCGGTGATGGTGATGGTTTGAAATAACGGTGTTGGTGAACGGCGTCTACACGTTGCCCGGCACTCGCCGAAAGCGTCCGGCCAACGTTAACTGGAGAGAAAGATTCGCTGACAGTAATGTAGATACCTAATGAGCTGTTGCTTTGGATGTAAGGTATAACTAGTAGAGTAAGTGGTTTTTGATTACGTGTTGCTAAATTACTTACTATGCAAAATGCTAGGTCAGAGGACATGGTTATTTATATAAACACGATTTGAGTCAGCGTTACTAGGTATCTGTTAGAAACTAGCAACCTACATACAACAAAACAGGTTCCTGTATCGAGAGATAACATACGCACGTCCATCGAACCAATCTGCGCAATCTATCACACAACAATGTAATTTATTACTTAGGTATTACGGGGGATAATCGCTTGTATGGTTAAGCATGTTTAGCGTTGTTGTAACTGAATAAAATCACGCGTAAAAGAGTGAGGTCGGTTCTCTTAAAGCTCGTGCATACCACCGCGGAGCGAACCGAGACGAATTGCAAGAAATCCGTCGGTAATCGTTTTCATACAATCTATATGGTGAGTACATCATTGTAAAACAATGTGGCCTATTGTTGCTTCTGCAGCGAATTGCAAGAAAACCAGCTACCGTTTATTTCAAGGCCCTTATGTACAGGCAGAAACATCCTATTATCATCGTGGTAAAGGACTCGAATAAGCTTTCCTTGGACTTCTTTAATTAATTATCCAGTACAAGACACAAGGAAGAAGGGGCGTGTGGCAGACCGGCATGCAGTGTCAAAAGTTCAAGTTGCTGATAATATGATCGTCAACCTTCGATAGAAGAGGCATCATGGGAGTAGAAGACAGTCTTACCTAAGTCCTAACATTGATTAGCAAGTTTGTAAATCTATCAGTAGGTAGGTATATTTTTTTTGCATGATCAGTTCCAGTTGATCACATTTTATTCTTGGATAGATTCGGGCTAGCAGACCTTCATTTGTATGGAAAACATTACAGGACAGATGTAGAGTTGCGACTTGCGACCCTAACTAATCATAAGGCTCGGCGCAAAAGAGCCACATACCACATTTACACGCGTCCTGACTCCTGCCTCCTGAGGCGTAACGAGTATTAGAAACAAGGACGCAACTGACACCGGGTATTAGACCTCTGACTGATACCTGCATCGCTTTCCCACCGCAAGTGGTATGAAGTATGAAAATGTAGTGTGGAACGTGCGTAGCGTTAGTATTGGAGCAGACAGCAGTCTCCAACTAACGCTACGCACGCTCCACACTGCTTACTATTCCAGTTGGTACGAGTGTGTACATAATAACTTCAGTTTAGAATAAATTTGCTGTCTCAAATCGCAACGGAACGCAGTGATAGATTTGGATGAAGAGTAGGAAATTCAAAAGGCCACATCTTTCCGAAGTGATTTACTCACAATAAATCTACGGTTTCTTGCTACCCAATCTTGGACGCAATGTAGAGTCGAATGCTACCAGTTATCATTGAAACCTTATCTATACGTTACGGAGACGGTGTCATATCCGTCTCTAGGAATCCACACCATCTTAATTTTTTACAGAATAATCAAGCCTTCGACGCTACACCTTTGCAAGGGAACACTACACTTCTATTTTTACCCGACTGCGGAACGCAGAGGGTAAAAATAGAAGTGTAGTATCATTGTGTGATATTCCTTTTGGTGTATTTTGATTGGCGAGTGGCTCGTCTGCGCAGGCCCTAACACACTTTGCATTCAGAATCATCGCCATCGAATATTAAATAGGACTTATATGTTAAGGTCACACAATATTTTGGCACACGCTTTGCATGAATACTTGATGAATACACATTAGTGGTTCCTATTGTAAGCGCGTTTATGACTTCACCAAGTGTGTGTCAGACGTTGTATGACTTATTGATACCTACTTTGTTTGCGGTTGTTTTAATTTATACTTACAGTTTTAAAGTTGTTCTCACTAATTATTGTGACTGTTTATTTGTTTGTGTGCGCACGACACAAAGCTTATTAGTGGAAAATGTTCGTAGTCCATAGACTCAAATCACGCACTCTTTTTTTTCAAATGTGCATAGGCGGACTCACATTGGAATCAATTTTATCCAAACGAAGACAATTTCCATCACGAGTGTATAGTCCATCAAACTTATACTGACCGGTGGCCAAAATTGGAAGTAACTTTTATGCCTGTTAAGTTTTTTTTTAAATTTCATATCTACTATCGACGCTGTCACCGAGTCAGATATGTTTGGGGGACTATTTATATACCATAAGATTTATTACATACGTTACCAAAATTTTTAAGTGTATAAACTCGGCAGTAAATGGTGTCTAGCGATAAAGCGTGAAAGCAAATCCCTATACAAATAGTATAAAACAAAGTCTGTGTATCTGTTCTTAGCTTAGTATCATACTAATATTATAAATGCGAAAGTGTGTTTGATTGTTGCTTTGTGGGTTTGTCCTTCAATCACGTTGCAAGAGAGCAATGGATCGACGTGATTTTTTGCATGGGCATAGTTTAAAGACCTGGAGAGTGACATAGGCTACTTTTTATCCCCACGGGAATAAAAAAACTTAAAAAAACTGACGAAGTCACGGACTTATACCCGTGACTTGCTAGTTCTTAATAATTTGCCAAACATTCTGATCCCGATGTACACATTTTCCGTACTAAGTAATTCTAGGGAGCATTTTTCTCGAAAAGGCATTTTTTGTATTTAGCAGGTACTTATACAGAATTCTTTTGGTACCCTAGAGAGGGAAAGAGGAAGGGGCGACAAAATAAGAGATGGCAAGACGAAATCGAGGCTATAGCAGGAAGAACATGGACGAGACGAGCAACTAATAGGAGTCATTGGAAAGGATTGGAGGAGGCTTTTGCCAAAGGGCACACGGACTAGCAAATATTAGGAATAGAATAATAATAATTACTGTCCAAAAAATATTTTATTGTCCGATACAGGCTTATAAATAAATAAATAAATAAATAAATATACAGAATTCTTAACTCTGTTTTAATGTTATCAATGTCTGTATATTGAAGCAAGAATACTCGTGGTATTTGTGATAACATTGACATTTTGCTTCTTTTTTGAGACGACCTTAAACACGACTCACGAGGTCACTGGCTCTTGATATTTTCGTGTAATGATATAATTGATAACTGCTCGCTATTTATCAGTTGACACACGTATAAAAGTTTTATTGAAGATTTAAATAAAACACTTTAAAATTAACTGACATAATGCTGAGTTATTCGTTCATCCTGAACCGGTTGCGAAGGTACCTATGTTATGACGGAATTCGCTCAGTATAAAAACTTTTAGATATCGATTCAGAAGAATAATAAAGAGGCTTAAGTCAAATATGCCGAAAGCTAGGAAGCATTTTTAGGATATTTGACTATGGCCTATTTATATCTTACTCCTGTAAGAACCTAGGTCTTGCTTCTGAGAGCATGCAAACAATGATAGGTAAAAGTTAAAATCCTCTTCTCATGAGATTCGATATCATACCTACTCGCGATCGATCATATTTTATGCAGGATTTGTGAACACTTCGCCTTAAATATATCATTGCAACTTGAAAGATTTATCATTATACCTATTATGATTATAGTTAATCGTCATGTAGATAGCTTTTGCCCGCAGCTTCGCTCACGTTAAGTTCAATTTTCATAAAAAATTTAAACCCCTATCTTTACCACTTTAGGGGTTGAATTTTCGCAAATCCTTTCTTAGCGGATGTCTATTGTCTACGTCATGATAGCTGTCTGTAATGGCAAATTACAGCCCGATCCGTCCAGTGGTTTGAGCTTTGCGTTGATAGATCAGTCAGTCAGGCAGTCAGTCAGGCAGTCAGTCACCTTTTCCTTTTATATTTAGATGAAATCAGTAACGAAGAATATGGCTCAGAAGACGAAAAACACGTAACAACTAACAGCAGAAACGTTACAGGGAGAAAATATAGTAAAAGTAGTATTAAAAGATAACTTATTTTCAAAGTCAAGAGCCGTATAGAGTAAACAGCTCAGTGAGTAAATCAATTACTTAGACGCCTGCCCACACGTATTATTAAATTATGTTTGCATGTTTTCAAATGGCCATGCAGGCTTCACTATTTTGCTTACTATAGAGATGTGCCGGCCGGTTTTACGTCGTCATTCCGTTAGTGAAGACCCAACGAACCAGCAAAGCTTTTTCTAGAATTTTATTGAATACAATATTATTGTGATTAAAATTGGAGCTGTAAGTGACTCTTTAGTCTTTACCGAATCTTTTACTGATTTGAGTTCATACAAAAGAACTTTTGTGCATACTCTAGATATCCTATCATTTAACCAATGCATTTAACGGAAAGAAGTGTGCCATGAAGCTGGCAAACTAAATACGTCAATGATTCAGGCTATAAGCAAAAGTGAGTTACAGCTCACAAGAATTTTGTTTGTTCAATTGTCAATACGTACAAAAAGATAATTGGACTCTATATAGTCTAAATGGGAAAGAATAAAGTCTATGAAGTAAGAAATTATGTTATTATTTTGTTCAAAGGTAGACCCACAGAGATCTTCATTGAGAATGAATCAGAAACGCGTCAATAGCGAAAATAGCCTTCATTTGCCGTTTATACGGAGAGCAAAACTTAAATGCCGCCAATAATACATTTTGGCGGCTCGCCGAGGCCGTTTACACTCAAAGTATGAAAAAAAACTTACGAACAATTTAAGTCCAACAACAACTAACCTGAACGAAAATGTTCGAACGAAGTTTTCCGTGTATGTGTACAAGTTTTCCACAAAGCACTGTTTGTATCACTGATGGAACAAAGAGACCATTTACCGAATCACAGTTACACCAGTTACATCACCTTTCGCAGAAATTATCGAGTTTACAACACTTTGAAACAATTAGCGTTCGAGTTCAAATCGTAAGAGGAATTCGCAAATTAGTTACACTGGTTAACACTCCGGAACTTTTCGCTGTAACTTTTTTTTAATATCTATTTATTATTTTAGGTATATTTGTTGGTGATTTATGGTTAATAATATTGGTTAATTGAGTACGGCCGCCGTGATAAGCGCTAAGAGGTCGCGAGTCGACTGCCCGACGCTGTATCATTCAAGCGGACTTCTCACGTGCGTATGCATGCAAAACTTTTACATAGAGCTCGAAATTCTATTAGAATACTAATACGTAAAACTGTGCTACGGTGCTAGTCATGTTTTGATGAATAGCGACACGTGCGTAGAAGGTTGTCGCCTTTTTACGATGTTTTTGGGTGGAATCGTATTAATATGAGGAGGAGATGCTCGACTGCGTTATAAGTAAGAGTAATGTAATACATTACTGGAATCCATACTAATTATAAATACGAAAGTGTGTCTGTCTGTCTGCTATGCTTTCACGGCTCAACCGTTCAACCGATTTGGATTAAATTTGGTACCTATAGGGATAGATTGGTATTCCGGGGAAGCACAAAGGCTACTGTTTATCCCGGAATATCAAGGAGTTCCCGCGGGAATTTAAAAATCTTAATCCACGCGGTCGAAGTCGCGGGCATCATCTCGTTATTTATAAAAGGGTCTAGTCTAGTTAAAATACTTATAAATCCAGCCTATCTAAATGGAATAGTCGCATCCGCCCAAGTCCAGCGCTGATACTATGAGAACCACGCCATTATATTATTACTAGCTGAGGCCGACGACTTCGTCGATTGAGGGTGAGGTGGGTTGAGGTATTTTTGTTTCCGGGATAAAAAGTGTTAAGGACTATAATATGATCCATCTCTGTGCCAAATTTCATCCAGCCGTGATTGAGTAACCAACATGCATCCATCCAAACATTCGCATTTATAATATTATTATAGGTACTATAGCGAATGCTACTTCGTCTGCGTGGTTTGAGGTTTTTTGGTTCCCGCGGAACTCTTTAATTTTCCGGGCTAAAAAGTAGCCTATGTGCTATTCCAGACTATAATCTATCTCTGTGCCACATTTCAGCCAGATCCGTTCGGCCGTTGGCGCGTGATTGAGTAACAAACATCCATACATCCATCCATCCATCCATACATCCATCCAAACTTCCACATTTATAATATTATTATATTATATTATATTATTATTATGAAATCACAATCATGTCTAAGTATAGGCCAAGTTATTAAATGTCTACAATTTTTTGTCGATTTTAGCAGAGTCGGTCTTGGACTGGTAGAACAAGTTTTAAGCTACACACTGACAAGTTTATAACGTGCGTGTTGATCCTAAGATGTTGAATTGTTAACAGATTCTGGGCCACCAGACGCACAGATAAGTTTGCAAAGCAGTATTATTATTATTATTGAATGTCAACAAGAAAAATCCTTATCTTTTAAATCAAAAACTACCAAGGCCAAAGTGTAAAATTATTATGCCGTGTTACGGGATTACGAGAGATATGATTAGGGCATATCGGCGAACACCGGATGATAAGATATTAACTATTAAGTAATAACTGGCAGATTAAAGAACAAATTAGAAACAGTATAAAATGTGCCTACAAACGAAATCGCTTTTCGTAAATGACCAAGATGTGTTTTAAAAGCCAACAATTTCAAACAATAGAGAATTTCAAGATATTGAAAAGCGACTTTCAAACAGAGGTCAAGATTCAAGATTCAAGTCATTTATTCAATATAGGTACACTGAAGGTACACTTATTGTAGTCTAAAAATTACTTACTTAAAAAGCATGATGGTGATAATGGGTAACGGTATCTTAAAACTAAAGCTACGAGGGTTCCAAACGCGCCCTGGTCTGAGAAGAGCCCACAACAAACTCAGCCGGGTCACTAAATTGGTGGAAGGTACTTAAAAAAAAAAGATGCTACCTAAGGTACCTAAGTGTCCAAAGGTAGGTGTAATTTTCACGACTTATTTTGTAACGTAATTTGGAATGCAATCAATAAATGAATTTGACCGTGCTTGGCTAGAAGGTGCCTACTGCCTACTGACTTTTTTACACCAATAATTTTTTTCCACTTCTATCTTTCCCCGTCTCTACGTGCTCCTGAAAAAGAAGAAGGTATAAAACAACAAAATTACGTGTTGCCTAATGTACCTATGTCCAAGAATAGGCATAATTTATAACGACTTATTTTGTAACGTAATTTGCAAATGCAATCAATAAATGAATTTGATCGTGCTTGGCTTGAAAGTGCCTACTGAATTTTTTATATCAATTAATTTTTGCCACTTCTATCTTTCCCCGTTTCTACGCGCTCCCGAGAAAGAAATATAAAACAACGAAATTACGGGTTGATCCGCTAAATTCAGCGCCGATGACGTAAGCCCCGCCTCACCTATACTCGGTTGGCTCGTAAGCCTTTATTTATAAACGATAAACACACGTGCGTCCAAATATTTCCGAAACTGAGCCATTGTTGCGGACTTCGATTCACAAAATTTGAACTTGGTTCCATTTTCCAACCATTACTTTTCAGACCTTCACTATAATTATCACAAGTAGCAAGTTCTTCCGTTAGTGAGAGCGAATCAAACGTGGTTTGTGCGAGGATAAAATTGTTCCAATGGTGATGGAGAAACGGATTGAACACTAACTCAAACTCAAAGTTTATTCGAAGTCCTTAATTTTCCGGGATAAGTAGCCTATGCCCTACCCTGGGAACATAACAAAATTCCATCAAAATCGGTTGAAAGACTTCTTTTATTATCATAGAATTCCGCAAAGTAACGCCTGCTCTATCACATATTTGAAAAAGAGAGCCGTTAAAGTGTAGCAGATAGACAGATAGCTGATAGACAGACACACTATTGCATTATATATCCTGTTTATACCTAATAATATTAGTAGGTATAGACAGGATGTAATCATACTAATGGGGGATGCCCCGTCGCTGGGGGATACCCCGTCGCTCACGTCCGCAGGAGCTACCTTCTACCTCCCTGCACGTGTACCCTGGGTGGTGCTAAACGAGCGACGAACTTGCAGGCGAAATAAGCGTTCTTTTTATAAAAACGCTTATTACCAAACGCCATACGATTAAATAAATCATACTAATATTATAAATGCGAAAGTGTGTTTGTTTGTTGGTTTGTCCTTCAATCAGGCCGCAACGGAGCAACGAATTGACGTGATTTTTGGTATGGGTATAGTTGAGGACCTGGAGAGTGACATAGGATACTTTTATCCCGGCAAATTAAAGAGTTCCCGCGGAAATAACAAAAAACTTAAACCACGCGGACGAAGTCGCGGGTATCAGCTAGTATACTTTTGTTGGTTATTTAAAAGTCTTGATTTCACTCTACCATCATCAGTTCGGAGATTATGATTCTACTTCAAGGTAATAATATTTTTTTTTACTGATTCGTAAAATATAATTTTCCAACCATTCCATTATGGTTGTGTTGTGACTTGTGACCTTCAGTATGCTATCGCATCAAATTCTTCCGGCGCGGCGGTAACGTGAGAACGGACTTTATGCGCGATTCGTTCATGATATGCATAATCATGGAACTTTATAGGTTTCTGCTTGACTACAAGTGCACTTGTAAGTTGTAACTTAAGTAATTCTTCCACCAGGAAAACGAATACAGGATGTAGGTGTGGTGTAAAACTAGTCTTATGCGTTTTTACAAGGCATTTCTAAAAATTCAAATTCCATTCCATTCCAATATCCATACTAATATTATAAATGCAAAAGTGTGTTTTTCTGTCAGTCTGCTGAAGTTCGCGCGGGAATAAAAAACTTACAATCCACGTCGACGAAGTCGCGGGCATCATCTAGTTTCAAATACCAATCTGACACTAGTTGCGTTACGGTCTACTAATCCTGTAGCCCTATTCCAAAAAAAGCTGTATCAATCATCTATCTAATTTATTGTGATTATCTAAATTTATGGCACTCTGACTGCGCCAGTGGATTATGACCAATAATGAATAGATTGTTAGCCAACCAATCACCTGAATAAGGGCCCTGAATCATAGCAATGTGACAAAAATTAAAAAAAGAAGTCATTCATCATACCTTATCAAACAGATGGCTCCCTTAAGCGTCATACCATGTAGTACCGTCTTATACAAGTAACGGACGTAACTATGTAACTTTAACCAGTTAGTCGTGTACAGCTTAGCACATTTTCTCCTACATATAAAGATAGAACCAGGCTCAAAGTTGTCACGTATCTATTTTTACAATAAACGCTTGACTAGCTTCCCTCGATTAAAATATTCTATTATAGTCTCTAGTCTCTACGTAGAGATTAGAGACCTCTTTAGCGACAGAAAACGTTTTAACTTATTAAAGATATGTGGTGTGCGTGTGACAACATAACAATGAAGTGTGAGATTTTATTGTAGGTAAATATAATGCTGTCCCTTGGCTACACACGTCTTGGTCTGCATACAATTCTTTATTGACTGTACTTATTTGATAGTTGAGCACGAGGACATAGTATGCAGTAAGAAATCTAAACTCTAAGCTCGCTGCGAACACCAGAGAAAAACAATTGAAGCAGAACGACCCAAACAAATAAAATAATATATTTCGTACGCGTTTCTTTTCAAATAATTTTTCAAAACTAATATAATAGTAGTTTATACACCAAGGGGATAAAGCACTGTTTTATGTCACGGGCGCTATATTGAATCCTGAACGTAACGAAGGACTCCAAATTTAACTCCCGAGCGCAGCGAGGGTGTTATAAGTTAATTCCCGACCAAAGGGAGGGAATTAAGATTGAGTCCTGAGTGCAGTGAGGGATTCAAGCGCCCAAGAAAAAAACTGCTTTATCCCGGTGGTGTATACTCTACTTTATACTTCTACCATAACAGTAAAACAAACTGTAACGGTTAGATATTTATTGCAAATCATAGTAAGTAGGATACATAGGTCTAGTAAATAATAAAAAGAAAATACAAATTAAAAGTGAATGTTCACGTTCGATAGAGTCACATTTGTCCATTTGTCATTTTGCTTTTCATGCTGCCAGTGTTTATGCAGGTACACATACTCATTGGTTTAAAAACTTTTATGTCAAATGGTACGATCGTTGTCAATGGTCGACCAGTCTGGAGCCTAGACTCTGTTGTGCATATTTACAGTATGGGGTTGGTCAACTAGTTGGGCGATCGATCGACTAGATTACGGCCCTAGGGCATGAAGACTGACTTTAGACCCGCAAAAGTATGATTAAAACAGTAGTAAAGGTATGGTAGAAGTATAAAAATATTTGTTTATTAAGCTGGGCCTTGGAGCAATATTTTAAATTCGCGACTGAATTCGAAACCACGAAGTTTTCAAGACTCGGTTGAGATTCCAACAGTTCGTAGAAGAGTATCCTAACTCCTAACTTTATAAGAACATGTATTATAGGTATGAAGGTGTATTATACTTACTACACCAGTTACAACAATGGGAAGCACTCAATGATAATTCCCGGTGGACGGAGGACTGAGGAATGGATCACAAAGTACTTAATTGAGCTATATAGATAGACTACTGTTGATTGGATAGGGAAGGCACTTAAATAGAACAAACTCTATTCTTGTTTCAATAGTGTCTCTACTCTCTTGTAAACGAAAAAGACCTGCGTTAAAATCTCGGCGCTAAGTCGGCTTTAAGATGGAGGTGAAAGAAAAAGTAGAGCTTTATGTTTTCCAAAAATAAACTATAGACATTAATTGGAATGAACAATTCAATACCGCAGATGATTTAATTTTATTTTATTTTTATCGGATCTACCAACAGAATTACATGTTACACAAGTATAAAATTACGATGAGCGAAGATATAGTGTCTTCGATGTTTGTTTGCAGCGTCTCTAAATACTTAAAGCGTGAAACCTCGAATTGTATCCGTAAACAATTTGATTTTAGATAAAAAATCCTTCTTTATCAAATTCACAAAGAATTGAATATTGTTTAACAAAAACATTCAACACAGTTGGTAAGCCAGGCGTAGTTCGTGACAGAATCAACCTCGGTCGCTCTTGGCACTATGCCATTGTTTCTCGATGAAAACACGAGAGACGAGAAAACTATACCTAATTACGCTACTACAATATGAAAAGTGAAAAGACCCGTAACAAACACGACTAGAATTTTAATGAAGTTTTCTTCGAACCATTTAATATTATAGTAGCAAGCTTACAGAAGATAGCTGCGGTTCCTTGTCTCGTAACCTCGTTTCGGGAGAATGAACCCCATATTATCCGCCCCTTCCAGGATATTATTCTTATTCCACCATGAAAATATAGTCTTCAGACACAGAAATGTTCTAGTTTTGTAAGAAATGGTCCATATTGAATCGTTTACTAAACAGAAGTAAAAAAAAATGCTTTCCTCGTGATGAGTGCTATTATTTAGTTAACCATGCACTAAATTCAATGTGGACATATTCATTGCTCAACAAAGGAAGCAAGTAACACGAACAATAAACGAAGATTTGTTAATAACACAAAACCTGATACCAGACATCATTTCTTTCAAAAGTGCTCTGGAATATGTTGTCTTTAAAATAACAGCAAAATACGCCAATATCCAGACAAACTGGTTACGTTCGAGACAAAAACAGTGTACAAATAAAAACAACCACAACTATAAACAGAACATAGATTATTATAGATGATTTTGAAATTGTATTGAATGAAGTAGGTAATTAAGATTCATAACGTGCTCTAGGTATTTATGCAATTAGATTCTTATGAATAGAACGGATCGTTACTCGGCGCTACGAGTACCTAAGTACTAATAATAGGTCTAATAATAAAGCGCGAAGGGGACGAGATGGAACACAATACCCACTGAACGATTAAATGTATGTATGTTATGTACACAGGTGTTGATGGAATGCTAATTATGTACGCATAAATGTAAAATGAGAACTTGTATAGTAATTACTGAATACTTGTAGTTAAGAAGTATGTTAAAAACAGTAGAGACAATGCCAATGCTGAGATCTAGAGAGCGTACTTTGACTTTGCTCAGGCTTTACTTAGAACTAAACCGAGATGGAATTATGTGCGTATCATATCTGTCTCATTTTAATACTTTCATACTCATACTAGAGCAAACTTTGACTTAGCTCTAACTTAGAGCTAAGTCAAAGTATGCTCTATAGATCTCACACTAAGATGTTAAAACGTATGTAACGTAAGATGTAAAAATGTATGTACTTTATCATGTATGCACTACTTATTTTTTTATTATAAATGCCTTCACCAAAGGTTGTCTGTAAGAGATTGCTTTAGCAATAAGACCGCCTTTGCACATTTCTATGTAGTTTTACTATCCTGCTTCTAAACTGTATACTCTATATTTTGTGTGTGCAATAAAGATATATAAATAAATAAACAATTAAAAATATCGGTGTCGGTCGAAATATCTATCGGCTGTTTAAGGAGATCGCCAATTTTGCAAATGAAATTGGAAATCTGTAACACATTACAAAATTAATGGAGCAGCTAATATTTCGTTGTCGTGGCTTATTACCCGTATGATAAAGGCTTCTAACCGTACACGACGGGGCACTCTAAAAACAGTCTAAGCCTGACCTGAAATAGAGACCTGAATTTAGGCTAAATAAATTTTGTTTGGGGATCAAACACTTTCGAGAGATTGAATCACTTTCCCAAATTCTATTAATGGTATGGAAAATTCTAAATACCTCCTCCACGCATTTGCAAGAAATTCATAAAGTTTTTAATAGGTATTTAGGGTTTGGATAGGTTATACCTAAATGAAACTGCGAATGCTCACGACAAACCGTTAAACCACTTTTTTAAACTATAAAGGAAGTGAACTAATATAAGATACAATTAGGTATATGACCTGCGGTCTCTCCGGTTTAATTCGATGGATGGATGAAGATCTGCCCGAAGGCTAATCGGAGAGATCTTCAACCATCCACGAATGGACAAGCATTAATACAGCTTAGGGCCCTGTGTAGCGTAAAAGAGGGTTTTTAGAAGCATGTATCCATCAAACGGTGACATAATGTATGCTTGTAAATATAATTTGCTGTTTTCAAGACCTTTATGCAGGCATCGACGCTTCCCAAAAAATAATTAAAAAAAAAATCTCTGCATTGAAATTTATTTTAAACATACGTCTCTTAATTTACCTTTTAAAGCAATTTTTCTCCTTATTGAAACTAATAATTTGCTCTAGAAATATAAGATAAAATTTACATTTCTAAATTATCGGATGTAAACATTGTCGGATGAATTTGTATTGAACAGTAAATATTTATTTTTTTACAAATGATTTCTTGCATTTTTTGCGTCATGCGCTTGCTCGATTTCACCCCCGCGCGCCTGTATTTTGATCTCGTGAGCTCACAGCGCCTTATGAATACTGGCAGCTTCTCATGTTGGAAAACAAGATTCTGTCTGTAATTCCAGCGAAACCAGGGATCACTTTTACGCAATCGGTTTACACATCCTGATTAGAAGCGGATAGATACAAACGTATTACATTTCACTTTCTATTATATTGCACAGCCCAAATACGCGTTAACTTATTTATATCATGTAATAACTATGTAGGGCGTGAAATGATTGGCATATAGCAAGATGTAAATGATAACTCAGAGGGATCGGAGGTCACGATCGCTAATTCGTAATTGGGTTATCGTTATCATTCGCTTCAATGAAACATTTCGATGTTTAGTAACCATGTGTCCATTTTGTGAAGTAAAATATTATGGATCTTTTTATGCAAAATAATAAGCAATAAAGAACTGCCTTCAGTCCCAAATACAGAAAAAGATTTTTTTTTATATGTATAGCGAGCAAACGAGCAGGCGGGTCACCTGATGGTAAGTGATAGAGAATATTTTAATACCGTGTCCCGAGACTTAATATTCGAGGCGTATAGACAGCAAGTGGATTTTGAAAATGCCCTATCACGAGATCACAACGAAAAAAAAGAAAAAGAAAATAACACAGTTAAAGAAATCATAATCTGTGAATGCACAAAAACACAAATAATGTACAAGCCTGCTATAAAAATACTCTACGATGTACTGAGAATTTAACCTATGTCAGCATATCATACTAAACTCTTCATATAACTTTACTACACGCAGAGTAGCGTATGATTAAAAAGTCACCGGGATGGAAAATATAGGCGACGCCACAATTCATATCCCTCTGAAGTGTAATTAACCTACAAGTACAACAGTATATAAATAAATAATACTTGGTCTACTTCCAAATTAATTAAAGCTAAACAAAACTAAGCTACCCTACTTAGCTTAGTTTTGTTTAGCTTTTGTTTGAACTTGTATTTGAATAAAGAAAATTTGAGTGTGTCAAGCTCCGACGCACAATTGGAGTTTAAACTCTTTACGAACGATTATAAAATATATAGTCATGGAAAAATAAACAAGTGTTACCATGGAAACATAAAGTCATCACGTAACGGAGAAAGTTTCATTTTACTCCCCATAAATATATTATGCAAATCGATTCTAATGGAGGTAAACTCTAAAAAGTTTTTTAAGCGGTCATTTATCCATACTTTCTACAACGACCACATCATCACTCACCATCATCTAGATTCTAGACAAATAAGCTGGTATCTGGACTAATAAAGTCTTCTTTAGAATCCATTAAACGCAGCTGAGACGCCTTTTACTCCCTCCGAATGCTATGCAAACGGTATTCTAAATCTACTTGACTGTATGACTGTAATTGGTGGTTAATTAAAAATATTCATACTCACAAGAAAGCTGCGCAGGCGACTTCACAAAGTTAAGCACCCCACAGTTATGCCACACCAACACAATAAATTCGACACTTTTTTATTCACAATTCGCGTAGAAGATGTTCACAGAACGGCGCTAAGAACGCATCTGCATCTAGTTGTGCATCTCAAGGAATAGATTAGATAATGAGTAGTCGATCGGAGATGCATGGAAATGCGACTGGCGCTGATGTAGGCAGAACTAGAATAACCACAAGTCCGAGGAAATTAAAAAACGGGCAGAAAACAAAAGAAGAAATTACTTCGTATCAACCAATAATTACGTGCACTGCTGGAAACTGGTCTCTTGTAAGGATCAGCACAGCTCCTAGCATCTCGTTTGAGTCACATAAGGGGGATATCTTACAACTTCCTTCGCAATTCTCCGGTTCCTTCGCGATTTGGGCACATTGAGAAGCCAACATTTATCGGCTCTTTGAGCAATGTGTAATGTACCCTCCATTGGCACAGCGACGGATGTTCACTGGGGCCAATTCTGTATTATCACAATATCTAAACTAAAATGACAGCTTTAAACTAAGTTCTGTCCCTTTCCGCAGGGAGTACTATGAAAGTGTTAGCAATATTTTTTAATGCTGTCATTTTAGTTTAGTTTAGAGATTGTGCAAAACAGAATTGTTCATATAATAATGGAGGAAAAAATAAGATCGACGATACATTAAATAATATTTTAGTGTATTAATTGCTTATTTCTGTCCCTAAAATACAAGATTTAACTTTTTGAAGTAAAATTGTAATAAACTATTACTATTATTGTAGTGGACTGTATGGTATGGTTACCCTTCCCAATTTAAATGATTGAAAAGAACAATTTGTAGTCAATTTACCGAGTATCTAACTAACATATGGTGTTTACAATAGGCAATACGCATGCATTATGCATCATACTATTGTGGGTATGGGCTACGATATGGTGATGGGCTAAAAATGATTTGCCTACAATACATACTGGATAAGCAGGTTACGTTCGCTTCGTTATTTTGATTGAGCACAGACTATCAATGACTTGAAAAGTGTGTCAAAGTTGAATGTATTGTTTTTATTATATTATTTCTATGAATTAAACATTGTTTGATATACGGTACACCGCCTACAGTGCACTAAGAACATAATTGAGTTTTTTTTCTAAATGAAATGCTACATAAGTAAGACCTGCATTATTAATTTGAATATGATTTGCACATTGTTTCCTTGTTTTTACAGAGGTTGTAATCCCTTCAGCTTTTTTTAAAGGCAGTTAAAAATTATTCAGTGCGTTATCATCCAAATGTAGGGAAATAATCCCTTCCAGAATTTTTAAAGAACCCAACAAAAATCCACTAAAAGACTCCTAAATAACTTGATTACGTCTCGGAATTAAGACAAAATTAAGGCCTTTCCACAAAAGACTGAATACAAATCGAGAACATCTATTACTTATTTGGAAATTTCCACTACGTTAAGTTTTAATCTAAGAAAAACCAGTCGCCACTGTCAACATTTAAACTCCTTCAAGTTTTTAGGTTTGACTCGGCTATAATTATTTTATTTGCACCAGAACGAGATGTTTATTTATATCGCCAATATATCGACCAAGTGTCCAGTATATTTTATTAGAATTACAAATCAGCGCCAAGTGGCAAATCCGGCCGCCTTCATTGCTACATCTTACGTAATAGCGAGAGATAAAATAAAAAGTCATATACGAGTATATCAGTGGGAAATGCTTATTGACACCCATAACATGGTGTTGAAAGTTGTCGAGCATCTGTACTAATTTGAAGGGTTAGTTAATTTGTAGTAATTTTAATTCTAAAGGGTCTAAAGGGCAATTTTATTATTTAGAGATAATATGTCAAAGTTTTTGAGCGAAAGATCGTTGGCGCTTATGGTCCGGCCCGCCTCAAAAAAAAATTGTGCCTCAAAAAACAAATTGTGTTTGTGTAAAATTTTAAAACAAAAAGGCACTTGCATCTATTTTGACACTTAGATTGTATTTTCGGAGAAATATATTTTTAATTTTTTGGCACCAGACCCTTTAGACTTACAACCCTTCATTTGGTTGCAAATTTTTCACAAGTACATGTCTTGTAAGTACCTTATTGTTTACAAACTAGTACCCGTGACTACCTACTTAGGCACGTGACTAACGAGTAGAATTTTGAGATGTAATTCCAGTCTTCGATTAAGTTCTAGTCCGCCACGTTGGTCAAAAGCAAATTGGCAGGTTTCACACATCTTTGACAATATTATGGAGAACTCTCAAGAAATCAGAATTTCTCATTCGCACATTTTGTTTGATGTGTTCTGTTCTGAAATTTTTATTTGAGCCCTAAAAAATATATAAGTACCTATGACATCCCGAATTGGAGTGAGAATTCGTATTTTTTAACGTTGTAACATCTAATAATGTCTGCAATACTACACCTAACCAGTTAGCCTCTGTTACAAGTCGACACTGCTTCATAGCGATTATAATAACAAGAACGAACAATAATACTATTTACATTTATGATATGTTCGTTAAATTCATTATTACTGTAACTCACTCAAGTTTCATCATTACCTAACTTAACACAAGTTACAATTTAAGCCTTTTGGTAAAGGATTAAGGTCGACAATTGTTCGTCTTGTGTACTTCGAGGATTCATGTGGGGCCTTTATTTTCTAGTTGGCAATTGTCCAGTTTTCGATTTATGCACGGTTGGCGGATATCATTAAATATAGCGGTGCGCGGATTTAGATCAAAGTTTGCGCACACCTAGTTGTTGTTTTTCAAGATTAGGGTCAGCACAGATAGGAGGTAAAGCTAAAGGCCAATCACTGTATTCAGGAAACAACCGTTTCGGTGAAGATACAGCGAGCGCGTGATTCCAATGATGGTATACAATTGAATGATTTCACAATGTAAATGCCACTTTAGCTACTTCTGAATACTTTTAAAGCAAGAAAAAATGAACCTAAGTGCGCAGCGACTTTAGCACGCCGTAATCGTGAATCTTTAGGAAACTTATTGAATTGAAGTCAAGCAAGCATATAAACACAGGCTTTCAAAAATAAAAGTTAATAAACCTCAATTTCAGTAGTTACAAAAGAAATGTTGATTTTTAAATCAATAAAAACCGAAAAAATACACGTATACCTACACAGAGAAACATGTATACATTTGCCATATTTATGGAATTGGACATTTCGCCGACACTCCTTCCGTCTCTAAAAGAACTTGGAATGGTAATTGTGGTGATATTCATATATCTTCTTGAATGTTGCTTTTCCTTTGTATAACATTTATGACTCGGGGACTTTTCGGATTCGTATGTTGATGGGAAAAAATCTCTCTACTCAAATACGCAGTGTTTTAGCCAAAGTGAAATCGAAAACCCGCAGAATTTCTATTGACGTTTTAGACGCGTATGCAAAACTTGTTTGAATTCCAAAACCATAAACGACGTGGGAGCGTGATTTAGAATGAGGTTTACTTTCAACGCTAAAATTTTAATTAAGGGTATTGGGCTCTCCTTAAATATTGCTTCTCAGATCTTGGATTTTAGCGATTTGCGGGTCAGTATTCAGATTTCGATTAAAACTACTAAGTATCGTACCCATGCTATATAATATTATAAATAGGAAAGTGTGTCTGTCTGTGTACTACGCTTTTACGGCCCAACCGTTCAACCGATTTCGATGAAATTTGGTTGTATCTCGGGGAAGGACAAAGGCTACTTTTTATTCCGGAAAATTAAGGAGTTTCCGCGGGAATTACAAAATCTTAATCCACGCAGACGAAGTCGCGGGTATCAGCTAGTTCGTAATAAATGAATATGAATGAATGAATATGAATTATATGATATGTTCGTTTTATATGTATGTATTAATGTATTAATAATAATAATAATAACAAAAAAATGATGTCCTTCGTCATATACACGAGCTTTACAAACTTATACTCGGATGACAAAAGTTTCAGACTCACTGAGTCTGAGTTTCAGACTGGCCCGAAATTGCTGTTTAGTTAATTTTTTAGTCCAAAGACCTTAAAATTGAGATTAATACTAGAAAAGCATCAGCATCAGTGTTATTAAACATCAGCAGGCTGAAATAATTTGCACAAGTAAAATTAACCTAAAATAAGTTTGGGGATAAAAGCGACCGTGTACTCTTTCTTGCTCAAACCTATAATAAAAATAATAGGCGGCCTATCTCCAGAGAGATTAGCGCACACAGGTGCACTTTCTGTATGTTCGTTTAACTTTTTGCCATTCATACTCTCATTTGCATACTCGTAGTCCAACCAACTTATCCGGCCCGGTGGACAAAATTGGAACTAACCTTTATGCCTGTTCAGTTTATGTGTTTAAAAGCTGATGCCCGCGACTTCATCCGCGTGGAATAAGTTTTTTTAATTCCCACGGGAACTACTTAATTTTCCGGGATAAAAATGTCATGTCACTCTCCAGGTCCTCAGCTATACCCATGCAAAAAATCACGTCGATCCGTTGCTCCGTTGCGACGTGATTGAAGGACAAACCAACAAACAAACACATTTTATTGGAACGAAGTTCCTTATGGGACGATGCGGAGGAGAACCCTGGCCGGCAAAAAACGCCCGTAAAGAAAATGAGTAAGATTTTTTATATTAAGATAAAAGGTCTTAAATATAAATATATTACATTCGAAATTAAACTTAAATGCCTTAGTGTTAAGGTTTATATTTTTTTTTATTAAGAACTTAAAATTAATATTTATGTAATAAGGAACTTCGTTCCTATGTGTTGTCCCACGACACCATACTTTTTTTTTCATATATCCTACTAGCGACGCTGCCACCGGGTCAGATAAGTTTGTGGGACTATAGCACCTAAATAAAACTGGGACACTTACCGTTGTCACCCACAGCCTGGCTTAGTGTGTTTTCAGTCAGCGGTCTCAGAGCTTCCACGGCGCTGATATAGCCCAAGCGGTCCGCTATAGCACACGCCGTTTGGCCGTTCTGTTGAAATAAGTATCACATTCAACCCTAATAGTCCTCCATTTAAAAAAATTAGCGGTTATGTTAGATTTTTGGTTTCAATGAATTCCCAGAAAACTGGAATATATCGCTTTGGACGTCTCAACTCTCAAATAAGCAAAGACTTAGTATATTAATTACTTTCCAATTAAGAGTAACATAAGATTGCGACGGTTTCTCTGAGCTCTGAGGGTTTGCTACCATCACTTAAGGCAGTATTGTTTCAAAATTTCAGTAAAAACTAAATTAAAATCCTTCATAATTAATTAAGAATTCAAAAAATGAATTATTTTTTTTTTTTTTATTTTTTTTATTGTGAGATAGGCTTGCGCTTGACGACAATCATGCTTAGTGCAAAGCAATGATGAGGTCTAGGTTGGAACGCGCTTGCCTAGAAGATGCCTATTCACTCTTGCCTTGAAGGTACCTAAGTTATACGTGGCAGGAAACACGTGCGCTGGGACGTGCGCTGGGTAGGGTGTTCCACACCCTAGCGGTTCGGATCAGAAACGTCGAGCAAAAACGTTATAATAATTATTATTAACGACTAGCAAGTATGTGAATAATTTAATTAAACATTAATTAATTAATGAATCATTAGACTTACGGCTGACAGCGCGTTGGGATCAGCATTGCTCTTGAGCAGCAGTTGTATGATAAGCGTGTGACCTTGCTGGGCCGCCTGATGGAGTGGAGTGAATCTGATTCAAAAACAAAATGCCTTAATACACTCCGACGCACTTATTTGTGCGTGCTGAAATTACAAACCTTAAAATGTTAATTTTTCGACAGTGGCGCCTTCGGACACGCACAGAGCCTGGTTTAAAAGGGGCCTCATAGTTGGTCTTAGATAACCACGGAACATGATCGACTTGTGTCCAGTACAATCGAAAGACTTATGGTCACTGGTAAGATCGGAGAAAAGAGGCCCCGCGGACGTAGCCCCAGACGTTGGTCAAACTACAATACAGGAAGCAGTCGACACGCCGATCTGTGAGGTAATCTATGTGGCGGGAAACAGTGCGAAATGGAAGAACATCGTGACAAGAGTGTTAACAAAGGGGTGTCACGATCCTCAAAGTTGAGGGAACGGCGCATGAAGAAGAAATAAAGCCTCGGCATAACAAATGCTGCTGGGCTACTACCATCGCTTAAAGCAGTATTATTTCAAAATGACAGTTTCATGTCACGTACCTTGACGTCCCTTATCCTTTGTGCTGCCTAAACGTTAAAAAAAAGGTCTTAGTAAGCTGCCATTAGGTCACGTGACCTAGGCGTAATTTGATCTGATCACGCCTACGGTGCAATTTGATGTATTTTTTCACTTTCCTTGATGTGCTATGAACTGCCTGCTTTATATATCGAAACTTAGATAACTAATTTATGTTATTTACTACTTTATTTACTGAAAATAGTCTTCTATTACATAATTTTGCGAGATTATAAAGTAAACAAATTTGAAAAAGAACAACACTTCCGGTTACCGGAAGTGTCGATTTGATTGATGGAATTTTCGAAAATTATGCGAAGTTTATTTATTTAATTTGTTTTAACAGCTTCTAAATTTAGTAAATAACAATTAAACATAACATTTAAATAAATTTCGTTTGTTACTTTTGTTAAAAATAACAGATTTCTCCGATACTGGCCGCCATATACCGCGTTCCATGGCGGGCGTAGCGCGCGAACTGATTTTGTATTTCAAATATGACCTTCAAAGTGACATGCAAAGTTTGAATGAATGATTGTCTTTGGTTATTTAATTCCTTAAGATTCATGTTCAAAGAAGTTTATACTCTATATTCACGAGAATAAATCTTAAATCGCATAAAAATGCGACCGACACAGGGTCGATTGTCGGTCGGCTAGATCTGACCCAAAGCAGTACGTACTACCTATCGACAGAGCTATCCCAAGGCACTCCAAAGGTTAAATAAGGATTGTAATTTTAAAACGCGAACATCAACAATATTAAGGCGCTGTGAGCTCACGAGATCAAAATACAGGCGCGCGGGGCTAAAATCAAGCAAGCGCATGTCGCAAAAAATGCAAGAAATCATTTGTAAAAAGATAAATATTTACTGTTCAATACCAATTATTCCGACAATGTGTTTGATTTAGAAATGTAAATTTTATCTTATATTTTGTAGAGCAAATTATTAGTTTCAATAAGGAGAAAAATTGCTTTAAAAGGTAAATTAAGAGGTATGTTTAAAATAAATTTCAATGCAGAGATTTTTTTGAATTGTGTTTTGAGATGCGTCAATAGCTGCTTAAAGTTCTTGAAAACAGCAAATTATTTTACAAGCATACATTATGTCACCGTTTGATAGATACACTGCTTTTAAAAACCTCCTTTCACGCTACACAGGGCCTTAAAAGAAAATTGCTTTAAGCGATGGTAGTAACCCCCCCCCCCCCCCCTGTACGGACGGATGCTTTTGTCCTTGAATTGAATACATACCCGTGTGCCGCTTTAGCGGTGACGTCAGCGCCGGCCTCGAGCAGTGTCCTGGCGGCGGCGTGGTGTCCGTGGTGCGCGGCCGCGTGCAGGGGCGTGTAGCCGTCGCGGGTGCGCGCGCCGCATCTGCCGCCCGCGCCCAGCAACGCTTTGAGAACCGCTGTCCGGCCTTCCGCTGCCGCCAGGTGTACTGGGGTGAGACCTGGATGACGATACGAATTATTATTATTAAACTCTTTATTTGTACCACACATAACAAAAGTAAATCACAGAAAACATAAAATAAAACAAAGAAGTACAAAGGGCGGGCCTTATTACTAAGTAGCAATTTCTTCCAGGCAACCTTACGAACGAATTTGAGGTGAACGACTCAAAAAGTTACGCATCGGTGGTGAAATCAGCAAAACACATCTGAATAACAGTTTTCAACGCAGTGGCGTGCACAGGGCTTGGAATCGCATTGTTGCATTGGGTTGGCATTAGTTAGTCTGAATGCCAAATTACTGACTGTTATAATGAAAAACGAGCATTGACATAGTTATTTCAATTTGCAAATAAATGTATTCTATTCTATTCAATTTGGGTAAGCAGTGCTTTTATGCCTCTATGAACTGCACGCCATTGTTTCAACGGGAATGAAACAACTAGAACTTTAATTCGCTATAATCCGCCACAGTAGGTAAATCTATGTGGTACAGTGTGTATCTTGCACTTGTAGCTTGCGATATTCACCACACCACATAAATCCTCCAAACTATTCTCAACGTACGTATCACTCCGACACCGGAGCATCTTCAGGAGATGTTGACTCGACAATGCACGATTGTAAATCGTTACAATCAGTTATAGTAGTTATTTTTGCCATTGTGCAATGACGAGTCAACATCTGAAGATGCTCTGGTGTCGGAGTTAGCTAGTTAGTTTAGCATATATGTTTGAGTAGAATTTCTGAAAATACTAACTTACGTTTCTCTTCTTACTATTAAAGAGGACAATAATAATGTATTACCATTATTAGCAGGCACGTTGACGTCAGCTCCTCGTTCGATCAACATTTCCACGCAATCTTCATGACCCTCCTGAGCTGCCATGTGTAGTGGGGTGAAACCGGCTTTTGACTTTACACCCGGGTCCGCATCTGATGAACAATAACCAAAAAAACATAAACAGAAAAACGCCGTGAAAATTCAGCTGTATTTGAAAAACTAAATTGAAGGTCCTTGAACTTGTCCATTCTTTATTCTATTTAGCTAGGGATTAGCGCTGGCATGAAATCAAGAAAGCATTTACAGAAAACCAGTTTGGTAGAAAACCGGGAGCAAAACATTGATACAACACAAAAAATAAGAATTTGTGATAAAACCGCGTCGGAAGAAAAAATTAGCCCAATGGTTGAGCGGTTCAAGCTAAATTTGGGTAGGTACATAATACTTGAATTAGATCGCTTTATTTCGACAACCCCTCAAAAGCATTTTGGTCGTCTCTAAAACGTTGAATAAAAGGACGACAAGTAAGTTAAAAATGTATTTACAATTTAAAGCTAGCTCACAATAAACTACACGAACGAAGTTGACCACAGAGCATATCGGGTCACATACAGTTTTTTAGATATTTAAAAGGGGGGTTTAAAAAATGTTTTACATACCATGTTCCAATAACGCGAAGGCGATATCGGGATGATTGTGCCGGCATGCGATGTGAAGTGCCGAATGCCCGTTCTTCGCCAAGGAATGTGGGGAGGCACCTGTACAGAACACGCTCTAGCTTATTACACACTAGCGGAATATACTCACACAAAAAAAAATTGCAGGATGTGAGATAATTGTACGTGTAGTGCTGAATAGATTGATTGGAGTTAACTATATGAGAATAAGCTTATAAACAAATATGGTTGTATGAGCCTGGTTTTGGAAATATCAAACTTAAATTTCCCAGGACCAAGCCCACAATATTTGTTATGATTTTGGTGCCGGTTTAGGGGGCATACTACCATCGCTTAAAGCCGTATTGTTTTAATACTGTTGATGATCGTGTTTTAGAATTATAATCCTTATTTAGGGACGTCAAGATACATGAAATAAAACTGTAATATTTTGAAATAATACTACTTTAAGCGATGGTAGTACCAAAAATCTAATTTAGGGAAAACATAAATACAGAAAAACACCAAAAAATCGTACGTGATCACGGTGTGATGCAACTCTTTCCCAGCATATTTGGTAAAGCTCAACTCGCTAAAATAAGTCCTATAATATAATACCTGCGGTCCCCGTTATTTTCTGCTAGGTTGAAATGCGTCATGTTTCTACTTCTTTGGGAGCTTCTATGCCAACTAGACTACCAAAAACTTGTCTTACCGTTGTCCAAAAGCAGTAAAGCGATGTCCGGATGTCCATAATACGTGGCCATGTGTAAGGGTGTTATGTGGCTCTTTCAACACCTGTCTCCATACTTTAAAGGCAAACTATCCTGCTAGGTGGAGAGATTTTTCGGGTTTCTACTTCTTTGAGAGCTTCTATGCAAACTAGAGTATCAAGAACTTGTCTTACCTTTATCCAAAAGCAGTAAAGCGATGTCCGAATGTCCATAATACGTGGCCATGTGTAAGGGTGTTATGTGGCTCTTTCAACACCTTTGTCTCCATACTTTGCAGACTATGCTGCTAGGTAGAGGGCTTTTTCGGGAGTCTACTTCTTTGGGAGCTTCCATGTAAACCAGATTATCAAAAACTTGTCTTACCTTTGTCCAAAAGCAGTAAAGCGATGTCCGGATGTCCATAATACGTGGCCATGTGTAAGGGGGTTATGTGGCTCTTGCCAGGGGCATCTGGCTGAGCCCCCCTCGCTAAGAGTAGTCTTGCAACACCTATGTCTCCATACTTTGCTGCTAGGTGTAAAGGCGTAAAGCCTTTTCGTGTTTCTGCTTCTATGGGAGCGTTGTGATCAAGCAGGATTGATGCTACTTCTTCTTTGCCTGATTGGGATAAGTTTTAATGAGCATAATTAAAATTATAGAACAAGCTTTATTATTAGAGGAAGTTCCTGACGAGTTTTGAGAGACGGATATCTCAAATTTCTAAGAAATTAATGCGGGATCGTCACAACACTTACTTTTTACGCAACAAACAAAATTTGTGCAGATGCCCAAAATCTGAAATCTTTGATTAGCAAATAAGTAAGCCGTAATCATTATTGAAGAAATCCTATCCATAATTTTACATGAGAAGTGAACTGATGCATTCGTGAATACATGATATTCTATAGGATAATTGCTCAGATCACAAGGGCAGCAGCAATTTACAAAAGCGAATACATTTTGATCGTAAACGTCCAAACATTCATCATACTAAACCTTCCACTGACCTTCCTTAGCAGCGATGTGTAAAGGTGTGTATCTGTCTTTAGTAGTAGCGGCGACTTGGGCCCCGTGCTGCAACAGTAACGCCGCGATATCCCCGTGGCCGAGTCGCGCCGCTACGTGAAGAGGGGTCTGTTCCTCTCGAGCTCGAGCTTCCACCTGGAAGAAATCCAGTATATTTTCATACATCCACGGCTATTTTGCTCGTGATTTTCATAATTTGTGGCCTTTACAAATCCATACTAATATTATAATTACGAAAGTGTGTCTGTCTGTCTGTCTGCTACGCTTTCACGGCCCATCTGTTTAATCGATTTTGATGAAATTTGGTATAGGGATAGGTTGTATCTCGGGGAAGGACATAGGCTACTTTTGATCCCGGAAAATTTAAGAGTTCCCGCGGGAATCAAAAAACATTAATCCACGCGGACGAAGTCGCGGGCATCATCTAGTATTATAAATGCGAAAGAGTGTCTGTCTGTCTGCTACGCTTTCACGGCCCAAATACTCAACCGATTTTCATGAAATTTGGTATAGAGATAGCTTACATCCCGGGGAAGGACATAGGCTACTTTTATCCAGGAAAATCGAAGAGTTCCCGCGGGAATGTAACCCATGAACGACGCCACTTGTAGCGGTGTCAACCCTATCATCTTATCCCGCTCACCTTGGCATTATTCCTCAGCAACACCCGCACTAGATCGGTCTGGTGCGCCCTCGCTGCCAGGTGTAGGGGTGTCTCTCCCCGCGCTGTAGCAGCGTCGGCGTCTGCACCCGCGCCCACTAGCACCAGCGCGATATTCATGCAACCCATGAAAGACGCCACGTGTAGCGGTGTTAACCCTGATTCTGTTGTTGCCGATTTACCTGAAAGGGGAACAATAAAATGAAATAGTGCCAGCTAATGATAGCAGATGGCAATACTAAGCCTTTTACTCGTAAGGTAGTTTGATATGACTGTCAAAGCCAAAGCAATAGCGTCTTAGGTAAATATTTTATAGACGTCTCCCTTCACGCTTACTGATCCATATCAAAATGTAATTGGACAGACAGTCGCACCATAAAGGTTGCTAACCTACCTTTTAGGTACGCAACCCTAATATAATGCTATCCAGACTCTAAGGCCTAATGGGTACTTTAAATTTGGACCGATCGGGACGTATATTGCGTTTTAAATTTGAACATAGTACTCCCCTACTTTTAGTAGAGTGGAAATACTCGGGAAAGCATATTACGTAATATATAATCATGAGAGTCATTCGAAATGATTCAAATATTGATAAGGTTGAATACTTACTTGCACCATACTTGAGCAATAGCTCCACAACTTTGAGCCGGTTCTTCTTACACGCGATGTGTAGCGGCGTGAAACCGTTCAGCGCGCGCGCGTTCGCGTCTGCGTTTCTGTCCAGAAGTAGTTTTGCTACCTGTAACAATGGAGATATTTCTTAATGTATTTTAGTTCTGAAGCCACTTAATTCTTAATTTATTTTTTAAATAAATCTAGTTAGGAATTATGCCCGGTATTCTTCTAGAATTAAATAATTTCTCGATGACATGGCACTTTCAAAAAAAAATTCTTTTCAAGTTTGCATTCTGTTAAGTCTGGGATGACATGCTTCCACCAATCCAAATGCTGAAATCACTTCACTTCACTTCTTATGTGAATGGCTTTACTCGTGCACTAGGCACAAATATTTTGCCAATGTCGCGTTGAAGGAGAGTACACACTACTGGAGAAACCGGTGAACTTGTCTCGCATTTGCTAGCGTTCAGCCTGAGTTAGTATTAGTTCTACAACAACACAAATATAAATTATTAAATATATTACTTATTTAATATCATTATTATTTATACATAATATTATTACTTACTAATATTAATAAACACATAAAAGTAGTTATTATATTAAAAATAAGTTTCCAACACAGTATATTAAATATATACTGTGCAGGCAAGGTGAACTAGATCAAACTCTTTGCAAGAGACAATTAAACTTTAATTTTGTTGTAATCTATAAATTTGCCTAAAAATTTAGCGAAGGGACCAAAAACAAGAGATAGTAAAGTTTTAATGTTAGTAGGACGAGGGAAGTTAGGGGGAAGGCAATCATGCATAGATATGTGAAGCTTAGGACAGTTAAAAAATATATGGTCCGGGGAGCCCTCATCGAGCCCACATTCGCAGATAGAGTTATCCCTGATCCTTAGCTTAGCCAAATGTACTGGAGTACAAGAATGACCCAATCTCAGTCGACAAATTACTGAAATAATCTTGCGATCAAGATTTCTATGGCGGACAAACCAAGGTTGGAAGGGAACCGTTTCCTGTATGTCCCCATAGTGCTTACCTTTCAATAATTTTGAAGTAGCCCACCTTTTATTCCATGATCAACGACCTCAATTGAACGGCCTCGACGGGCCCTGTCAAACAAAGAATGTGGGCGTGTTTTTGCAACGCCATCAACGCTATCTAGTCTGAAAAGCGGGAACTTGCTTGCAACATCTTGAATGAAAGCTTGAAAACGTATGACTCGGTCATAGATAATAGAATGATTGGAATCTGGAAAATTCAAGTCTGGAATGATTTACCTCCCCGGACCCAATAGCTGAAGAACATAACAAAACGGCGTAAATACGGCACCGATTAGGTAGTCGGACGTTGGTCATCTCCACGTTTTCACCTTGTCCACCTTGTTTTACCTTTCTCACCTTAACGTGTCCGCAATGCGCCGCGACGTGCAGCGCCGTGAGGTAGTCGACGGTGACGTCATCGATGGGCGCGCCCTCAGACAGCAGCACCTTGGCCGTCTCCACGTGTTCGCCTTGCACGGACATGTGGAGAGGGGTAAGACCGTTCTGAAACGAAATAATGCCACATTAAATTAAAATGACTTTTCATCCCGAGTACTCATAAGGCTTCATTATCCTAAAAATGTTTTAGTTTTCTTATTTGAAGTGGCTTAAATTTTTTGAATTCGACCACTGCTAAAATATTGTTTTTCTACGAGATATCAACCGTTTGGCGAAGTCACACTTCAAATACTTTACTGTACTAAAGAATTATTAATTATTCTATTCATAAAAAAACATATTTAAAAATCATTTAGTGTTGTAGATGGAGATCTGAGCCTTAAGGCAGCTTTTACCTTGGTCTTGCTGGTTATAGGCGCCCCGTGTTGTAGAAGCCGCGACACGACGTTGCTGTGACCGGACCGCGCCGCGCAATGTAAGGGCGTCAAACCGTCGCGCGTCATCGCTGCTATATTTGCACCTGAAATATAATAAATAATTCATGGTTACTAAAACTAATGATGGTCGAAACAAGACGTATCATAAGAGACACCTATATATCCTACATGAAATATCTTCTTCTATCTATATGTATAAAAATCAATTGCTGTTCGTTTGTCTCGCTAAAACTCGAGAACGGCTGGGCCGATTTAGCTGATTTTGGTTTTGAAATGTTTGTCTTCATAAATTCCAGTCCAGTTATAGTCCAGGGAAGGTTTAAACGGTGAGAAAATATGGAAAAATAAGTTAGTTACGTCGCGCCGACGAAGTCGCGAGCATCAGCTAGTACATAATGTATATAATAATTGAGTAATGGTACCAAAAATTGTCGCTGCTGGAACCTCGATGTTGCAATTTATCTGTGTACAATTATTAAAACAACGGAAGATCCTCTCAAAGAAGCATCTAAAAGGCATTTATTTAAAGGCAAAAGCCAAATTGAGCTGAATAAGTATCATATACAGTGACTTGTCTCTGGATAGAGAAAATATCTGTCCCAGAATCCTTCATATCTGCTGTCTTATTGACAGAAGGAGTTAATCCTAATCTTGATTATGTCTTTTGCTTGTATTGGTTCTGGTTTTGGAGTTGGGCGATACTCACCGTTTTTGACCAACAAATCGACCTGCCCCCACTTGCTAATGCTGGCTACGTGTAGGGGCGTGATATTGTGCTTTGCGGCTCGACCGGAGTCCGCGCCCGCTTGCAGCAAAGCCTTGGCCACCACTACGAGTGAGCTACTCACCGTTTTCGACCAACAAGTTAACCATAGAAAGCTGCCCCCACTTTCTGGCTACGTGTAGGGGCGTGATATTGTACTTGGCGGCCTGCCCGGGGTCCGCGCCCGCTTGCAGCAAAGCCTTGGCCACTCCCACGTTCCCATAGTGAACTTCAATGTGGGGAAGTGAGATAGTTACTCACCGTTTTCGACCAACAAGTCGACCATAGAAAGCTGGCCCCACTTGCTGGCTACGTGTAGGGGCGTGATATTGTGCTTGGCGGCCCGTCCGGGGTCCGCGCCCGCTTGCAGCAAAGCCTTGGCCACTCCCACGTTCCCATAGTGCGCTGCAATGTGGAGCGGAGTGAAGCCTGACTTTGAACATGCATCCGGATTGTGTTCGTTCTGAAAATTAGGACAAAATAAAATGCTTCACCACCATTATCATCATCAACTGAATTCAAATAACATTAAGATATGCCATATATGGTCACCTGTATTCATGAACACTTTTTGATTTTAATTAGCCTTCCTTAGATGTGGACCTTTGCCTTATTTCTTACAATTTTAAAAAACACCTTTGAACAAAGACATTTTCGAGATCTATTCTAATATCTATTCCCATCCGCAGCAGACTGAATTTTTCATATGATATAAATATTTAGATTATCTTGCGGCTCAAGTAACATCGATGTTGAATTGGTTTGCTCAAAGTGAATGGCAAGGTAAAATTATCAATTTATTTACTACCATTTTTGGAAACACCTTATCCTTTATGTTGATTTTAACGTATATCAAAAGCACTTACTTCGAGTAAAAGCGTAGCAGCTTTAACGTCGTTCTTCTTAGCGGCAATGTGCAGCGCCGGCAACCGCACCTTGCCTCGTGTGTCTGATTCCAACAGTTCTGCCACAACTCTGTCGTGACCCTGTTGCATTGCTACCGCTAGGGGTGTGAAGCCATCCTGCAAACATGTCATTTCTTTATATTTTAACCTTTTGCAAGAGGAATGAAAGTGGAGACCCTGATAAGATTAAAAAGTGATTGGCCATGATATATTTCTTTAAACCATAGACCGTATACGTGTACAAATTCGTGTACCTAGGTTTCATTTTTAATTAAAAAAACGCACTTTTATGAATTCCTTTCTTAGCATGAAGGGGTAAATATACACATGTAATCCTAATGGGTTACTAAGCGGCATTCATACTTTACGTGGTAGGACATTGCAATGCATGCCGGGTACAGCTAGTAAGATTATAAAATCAAAGATCCTGTACAGATAAAGACATCAATAGCCTAGATATTCACTTCAGTGGCTAGGGTCTGGCTGGCGCCTGCTGCCAGCAGCATTTTGACGCATCCCGCGTGGTTTTCCTGTGCGGCCATGTATAACGGGGTAAATCCAGCTGCGGATTGTGCGTCCGCCTTCGCGCCCGCGCCGAGTAGCGCCCGCGCTACCGACTCCTGGCCCGCGAGACATGCTATGTGCAGTGCTGTGTTTCCTGGAGAACAAAAGTCAGCAAATTCATTTGATATTTTTTACAGATATTTACAATTTGCCAAGCAAATCTATAGACTAAGAGATTGCTGTACTTTTGGTATCTATCGCTTGGGAGGTTGATTCAGTATTTGGTGGGTGTAGGCCTCTGTAGCGCGATTGGGCAATGCAACATTTGCCCAGCCGCATGCGGGCAGACCGTCACTATTCTCACCAGAGCAGAGCCCTACACCCAAAAGTACGGCCATCGCCTATAATATTAGCCCGTGGAATGTGCATTCGTTTCATACTTCACGGGCCACTGCTATGATTTGTTAAACCAGTACAACCTGGGCAGCACGTACTGTTGCCTATTATGGTTGTGCGAGACAAAGCCGAGGATATTATATACACACGTAAGCATATTTGATCCTGTCGAGTATGCAAACGATCTCACGGGTTTGAGCAATTTTGGCAGATCGAACAGATCAGCATTCACTTTATTTTTAATTTATAGACTAGCGCTTGGCTGCAATCAGACTTGCTGGTGATGCATATGCCTATGCCTTCACTTCTAGCATTCAGAGCAATATTATTGGTAGAACACATTATATCATTAATTATCTAAGCTCTCATGTCTGTTTGTAACTGACAACTACGAAGTAGGTATTCTGTAACAAACTCGATGATTGACTAGTTTGAAATAGATCCAAAAAGCAGTTGGACATGATATTAATCATCATTTCGCACGACACGACGCCTCTTCCATCCTCCTATCATCCTATAAGTAGGTGATATATGACAATCAGCTCAGCAAGTCTCCGTAAAAGGACAGGCTTTGATGTAGTAGTTAAAATTAGGGTTGTAACGGAACCTCGCCTCCGCCTCCGTAAGTGCGGAACTTACGCAAGAAATCGTACCTATTCGCCCCCGCCATTTTTTTTCCGGAGTTGTAACGGAGGTTTATTTACGTTGACTTACAATGCGAGAGGTACGAATCGAAGCAGGTGACGTTAGTTAGTACACCATTACAACAAGCAAAAAGGGCACTGTCTAGACTAGAAGAATCCTCAAAAAAATCAAATGTGGGATTCATCGCATCCTAAATCTCAGAAAATCTACCTCCGCCTCCGCCTCCGCTAACCTCCGCATCCGCGGAGGCAAAGCCGATTCACCTCCGCATCCACCTCTGCTTCCGCTAAGAACGCCTCCGTTGCAACCCTAGTTAAAATTACCTTTTTTTGTGGCTGCGTCAACGACAGCGCCGCGCTTCAATAGTTCTTCTACAACCGCAATGTGACCATCTTTGGCGGCTAAATGTAATGCATTGAGTCCGTTCTGTAAACAAGAAATAAAAAGTTTTTTAATAATGGACATTTTCCTGAATTGGCCAGGCTTGTGTATGAGAATGGAGTGACCTTGGTCACGGCAATTTACTACTCTACCGTTGACTCTACCCGCTACCGCCTTACAAATATATCGTAGAAGTCAATGACCTGTTGCTTGGTACTTAGACTTCCTAAGAAAGGGCAAATATTTTATTGTAGAACTTCATGAACACTTTCAATTTAAATATAGAAGTTTCAAGTCATTTTTGAGCCACTAAATTTATTGGTCCATGCAGTTGGAGCAAAGTGCACCAACTACATTTTTAATCAAGATCTAAAGAAGTCCTGTTCTTGACTCCAATTATACCCGATAAAAGTAAATATACATAATAAAGATGGAAAGTGTTTGCCTATAAAAAAAATAGGAAAGGTATTATATATATGCATCTTACTCACTACATCAGTTAACACAACATGAAAAATCTGCCACTAAGCAGTTTCGATGAGTAAACGATGTTCTTTGGTTAGAGTTTAGAGCTTATAAGGGGTGTTTTGGGGGTCTTAAATCAATTAATCACTGTCCTATCTTTGGGACAAACTGTGCTCGGTTCTAAGCGAAGTTCCGTCACAAAGACAGGTACTTTGCTGGTTTATGACACGCAAGTCATGACACTTGTAAAAATATCCTCTCCATTAGGCACTGGACCGGAACATATCAGTTCCACTGAAGGTCGCTAGCAATAATTGTAGCAACTTGTAATGTGGGAGCATAGATTAATAGGACTGGATGGACAACATTATTATACTTTTACTTATTATATCTCTCAAACATGATAATATTTTAACTGGTTGTATAAGATCTGGTAGCAAATTATCCACGTTTGGTCGTGATGGATGATATCTGCTGGCTATATATTGCAAAAGAAATGACTTTTTTGAAGATAAACAAGGCAGCCGTCTCTATACTACATCAATGATTGTTGTGCCCCACCGGGGTTCCAATATTGCAGTACGAACTATATCTATTGACATATTAGAACAATATTATTAAATTGGAATGCGAAATAAATGAATATGGATATTCTAGATAAAGCTGAAAGGATTAAGTCAAGACATCGCTCTAGAAGACAATAAACGTCCGAATAAAACAGTTCTGGTGTTTCTTGGTAGATAACAAACACACTTTTAACAATTCCATCTATCTTTTCACTTGTCTGTGCATAAAATACGAGTACATTATAAAATCAATTTACAGTTCGTAATTTCACACATTAGATTCATCACGGGTACACGCAAAAACTTGATTCGGACTATATGAAATTAATCAAGACTTTTTGTGTGGTCCGGATCTCTTCACCGTAGACTAATTTGATCATTACAGGTGGAAATTATTTGGAAGGGAATTAATAGCTGGCTATTTATAACCAAAAGCGCTTTTCTACAAAACACCTCGCGTGGTAAATAATGGGACACTGACCTTTCTAATAATTGTTTAATTCAATGTTTAAGTAGTACGGTGCTGCTTCGTGGTCTCATACATCAACCATAGCGACTGAATTTCTTAGAAGTCATTACATTACTGACTTACATTACTAAGACACAATTAGTAATTTTCTTATAATTCAGCTGGTTCTTTCAAATTTTGTCAGAAGATAGCAAAGAAAATGCATGAAAATGTAACATATTATGCTACGTAGTTACCCTAAAATAAAGGACCCATTTTTTATACCCTGGAAGATTGCTTATTCTAGCAGAATAAGCAATCTTCCAGGGTATACTCATCCATCATACATAACATAACTTTTTGCCATATTTTTAACAACTCCCAGTTGTTACTTGGTCTCAACAGTAAGGCCTATTGCGCATTATAAGAAAATGTCTAGTGTCTTTTGTTTTGAGTAATCTATCTATCTATCTATCTATCTATCTATCATCTATCTATATATATAAAAATGAAACCCGTTTTCCTTGGTCACGGCATCACGCGTGAATGGCTGGACCGATTTCACTAATTCTTTTTTTGTTGTATTTGTTATTATTAGGAGAAGGTTCTTACGGAAAAAAATATTAAGAAAATCTCTCAGAAATATTGAAAAATATACATTTAATTTTGCATACTAAGGCGGTACGAAGTTCGCCGGGTCAGCTAGTGTCTTATTAAATTATCAGCGTATCTGACCTGACACAAAAAAATATCAATTGCTGTTCGTTTGTCTCGCTAAAACTCAGAAACAGCTTGACCGATTTAGATGAAATTTTTTGTGCGGGTTTTAGTGGGTCCAGGGAAGGTTTAAACGGTGAGAAAATATGGAAAAATTAGTTAGTTACAAGTAGGTACGACGCGCTGACGAAGTCGCGGGCATCAGCTAGTCTTCTAATAAATGTATGGTCTCATACATCAACCATAGCGACTGAATTTCTTAGAAGTCATTACATTACTCCTAAGACACAATTAGTAATTTTCTTATAATGCGCAATAGGCCTAATAAGGTGACGAATTTTCAATTAAGTATGTGGTCTCAACTATGGCTTTAGCTATTCTGACACAATCCCGAGTCACGATGTATCGAATACCCCTAAATTTTAATTGAGATAAATAGCGAAAGAAGTTGTTAAATATATAAGTACAGGTATATACGAAAAAAAATTTTTTTTTGGCCACGATGTGCAAAGGGCATTTGACTCAACTAAAGTTATATTTAATCGTAGACTAAAATCCTTTAATCCACACTCAAACACAATAAACCGGCGGATACAACACAATGTTAATTGTGTTGCTCATCGCATGTGCGATTTTGATACGACGTATACACAAAACATAACCGTGACATAGTTACAGGTTTGCTATGCAGGAAGATACGGATCTACGTACACGTGTATGTGACACTGAATGCCTGATTTACTGAACAAGCGCGGACGCAGTTTATTATCCAATTCCAATGGAAATTGTAATAGTGCAATAGTTAGATGTAAACATACCTAGTGCGCACAATAATTTATTTTGCTTTTTCAACGCCCTATCACTTTAGACTAGTCATAAATATAGAGATGTCAGGGATTCGGGGAGTCAGGGGGGTTACTACCATCTCTTAAAATTCTATAGCAGTAGCAGTAGCAGTAGCAGTATTACTTCAAAATTACAGTTTTGTGGTATGATATGGTATAATATCGGTTCGTCGAACCGATAGACGTTGGGGTCCTAAAGACCTCGAATCGCATCGGGAAGCGCAGCGTTTAACGACCTACTAGGTGGTGGTGACCTCAAGCGTGCAGCTGGGAGACGGTGGAAACAAGCGGCACAAGATCGTGCTCTGTGGCGATCTATGCAGAAGATCTTCGTCCGGCAGTGGACGTCTAGATAGGTTGAGACGACGACGACGACGACTTAGACGTCCCTAAAATAAGGATTATAATTCTAAAACACGAACTACGACAATATTAAAACAATAGGTATTTAAGCGATGGTAGTATGCATCCAGGATGTTGCACCCTTATAATATCTTCGTTACACGCCACCGATAACAGATAGCTTCCTTGATGGGGTTGTAAGGAATTCCTGTGGTGATATCATGATGTGGTGCAAACTGCCAGCATTACATAACTGTGACAAAGTTGAAATTTGCAAATGCAGAACATTTTTCTGTGAAACAGGATGTCTGAAATGTCGGTTTTTATTTTACCTATCTTTAGTATCCAATGGAAATAAGTAAAATACGTGCATAAAATAAAAACTTTATGTTTCGACTACTTATCATACGAGCACTAGCTAGCTAGGTATTTAATAACGCACCCTGCAGCACCTCATTTATTATGTGGGCCGTTTCAAGCTACTAGTCAGGTTAACCTAATAAGTTTAGCGCCGGATGCAATATTCCCAATGTCATATTTCTGCAATATTGCAAATATCCATTTCTATTTCGAATGCAATCCTCAAGTAGGTACCTAGCTAGCCACCATAAGTACTCTCACTCATCCTATAGAGTTATAGACTGGCAGCTAGCAGTCGATGCGAATACCAAGTGGAACCGGGTCACCCATTTACTCGGTCTAGCCTCTTGGGACCGAGTCTCTCTGGGGGCATACTATGCATCGCTTAAAGCCGTATTGTTTTAATATTGTTGACGTTCGTGTTTTAGAATTATAATACTTATTTTAGGGACGTCAAGGTACGTGACATTAAACTGTCATTTAAAAACAATACTGCTTGAAGCAATGGTAGTAAGCCCCCTGAACTTATTATTCGCATAAGTGCGACTATTGAAACGTACAGGTACTTCCTTCTATTATTGTATGCCTGCTAGTAATTATATCTATTAGTGTTAAATATGGGAAGGCAATTGTTATAAATAATATTTCATCGAGTTTTTATGTTTCATAGTCTATAATAATTGTTATAGAGAGTTTATACGTTACGATACTATACACACAGTGTTACAAGATGATTTCTATAAGTGAGCCTACACATCTTTTACTAGGTGAATTTTCGTCTCACTTTTCAATCTCAATATACCCTGAAGTCAGTGGCGTGCACAGTATTCGGAACCCGGGTAAGCATTGGTTACGTATAGATACCTACTTTCAGGCACGGAATGATGAAAATTATGCATTGAACTTTTGTAACTCGGGCAAGCAGTACCTTTATGCCTCTATGTCGTACTGTCGCCACTGCCTGAAGTATATACCCTTAGTTATAACTGCTAAATCTCAAGTAGGTATATAATATATATACTACAGGTATATATGTATACTACTATATGTGCTATCACAGATATATCTTTAAAATTTAAATCTAGCACAGTTATAGTATATAGAAGCAGACGAAATTATGAGGTTCCTTGTATTACTACGGAACCATATAAAATACTCAGCGGACGTATGAACAGTCATATGAACTTACCGAATTACATGTGTTGATGTCTTTGACAGCTCCGGAGTCGAGTAGATCGACGACTGTGTCGAGTTGGCCGCCGCGCGCCGCGCGTAGGAATGCTGTGTTGGGGTCTATCTGTGAACAAGGAGACCATACTTAGCATTGTTTTGTTTCATATGGTAGGATACCGCGTAGACGCTGATAAGAAGCATGGGTTTAATATAACCGTCATTTTTTTTTTAATCCACTACGAGCTAGCCCTTGACTGCGATCTCACCTGATGGTATAAGTGATGATGCAGTCTAAAATGGTAGCGGGCTAACCTGTTAGGGGCATACCTATACCAGCCCCCCGATTGTGTAAGAAAATCGTAATCGTAATCGTTTATCAAATGCATAATTCGACTTTATCGAATGCATAGATGTCTGCACGTCAAAAAGCATGTATGAACTCCATTGAAATAGAATGAGTATACTAAAATTCTACATCAATGATGAACTCCATAAACAGTTCGAGTAATAAGTTTTAAGCTATCAAATGATAACGAGACAATTGGGCCTCCGATATGAATATGGAGGAATGACGAGACGGGGGAGTAAAGGAGAAAGCATGAAACTGACTGACTGACACATAAAGGTAAAGCTTAAATCAGTGTGTCCAGTAACATGAAAGTTTTATTTACAAACGAATAAAACATTTCGAAATTCTACTACTTTCTCGTTTCTATCGATGCTCGATTCGCAGCGAAGTTGGGGCGGTTCTATCTATTACTAGTTATCTGTATGTTTTTTTAAAAATATATATATAGCGAGCAAACGAGCAGGCGGGTCACCTGATGTTAAGTGATTACCGCCGCCCATGAACATTTGCAGCACCAGAGGAACCGCCGCAATGCGTTGCCGGCTTCTAAGATATTTGTGTATGCGCCCTAAGTCGTGACTCCTTTATATCCTGCATTAAGGCGCTGTGAGCTCACGAGATGAAAAACACGGGCGCGCGGGGGTGAAATCGAGCAAGCGCATGTCGCAAAAAATGCATGAAATAATTTGTAAAAAAAATAATATTTACTTTTCAATACAAATGAATCCGACAATGTGTTTGATTTAGAAATATGAATTTTATCTTATATTTCTAAAGCTAATTATTTGTTTTAATAAGGAGAAAAATTGCTTAAAAAGGTAAATTAAGAGGTATGTTTAAAATAAATTTCAATGCAGAGATTTTTTTAAATTGTGTTTTGAGATGCGTCAATGGCTGCTCAAAGGGCTTGAAAACAGCACATTATTTTTACAAGCATACATTATACTGTCACCGTTTGATGGATACACTGCTTTTAAAAACCCCCTTTTACGCTACACAGGGCCTAAGTACTATAAATAGTCATCATCACAACTACCTATTAGCACCCTTCCTCATTGATGCGCCCACAATATTGACTATGATTCACAAGGTTCCTCAATAAAATTGATTTATGCGTCAATTAAACAATTTAACAGTAGGAGCACGATAGTTTTCTACGAACGTGGTGGAATTTCAACAAATAACTGCGTATGATTTATCGTGTGACTGCCGCACTATTATCGATACATTTTCGATGTTAGTAAGAGTTGCGTTGTGCATATAAATTAATTGATCGATTAGCGATGCATCATTTGGTACACACATTCCTAGTGGCTACAGTTTTCTCGTATTGCTTTTTGTGCATGTTATCAAGTTGGATATTATGTTACAGTTAAATAAGGTTTTGTTTTCGGAATTCCCACGCATACATTTCACACAGAGTTGTTCCGCGATATTAGAGCAGTTAAAAACATTTCGGCTGAATGTAACGATAAAAATTCGGATATAAAAACATTATTTTCGACATCCATATATAATAATAAAAGTATTTGTTTGTTGGTTTGTCCTGAATCCAGCTGCGAAGCAACGGATCAACAATATGGTTTTTTTTCACCTGAATCGTACTAAATAGGTAAGAGAACTTGAATAAACTACCACAATGATACTTATCTTCCTAAGTGGGTAAGTATTATTCAGTAGATAATCAGAGAAAATAATCCAAAGGGCATCTCATAGCAAAACGACAAAGGAAAACACCACGCCAAGAGATAAACAGTTAGCAATTTAAGCCGGAGTCAATCGATTTCCTCCATAATAACCAGGTCGGCGCCACAACTAAGGCTTACTTCAAATTACCAAGTCGTACTGCCAAACACTACTTATTTGAAAATGTAAAAAGGTAAATTATAGTTCTAGTATATTTCTCATAGTTGTAATACTAAGGTATTGCAACTATGAGAAATTAGGCCTTATTATGCTCAATCCAAGAATCACATACCTAATTAAAACAAGCTGTAAGTATTAATAAAAAAACTGTAACCCGGCTACGGAAAAAAGAGGGTCGCCCCACTTTTATGGATCTTCGTCATATCGATTTTTGAAGTGAAAACTTTTTTAGCCGCGTTTCATCAAAATCGGCTCAGTAGTTTAGACGCTACAGTGGAACATACATAAATACAGACAGGTCTCAGGCACGCAGGTTTCCTAGCGATGTTTTCCGCCAGCGTTAAATCAAGTTTAATATAAATTTGAAAAGTTTCGGGTGCGTGTCCGGGGATCAATTGAACCCCAAATAAGAGATTATCGCAGTATGTTCATTGTTCATACTGCGGTTAAAAGTTAAAACCAATTTACCACCATAAAACACCCAACATTTATATCCAAAAATAAACCATGCAGCTTAGCTGCTGCATCACGCCGATGAGTTTTCCAGTAAAAATCCAAGCACAGTCGGACAAATACCGACCAAAATGATCATAGTGGTAAAGCCGCTTCCACATTCATATTATAAAAAATTGGTCACTTATTTTACACATAATAACACTTCAGATCTACAATTTGATTCCATAAAATTGTAGAGTATAAACACACGTAGTATACGATGAATCATATAAATCATATAGGGGGTATGATAGGAACCAACCACGAGAGTGATGGAGTAGACACGTCGTTCTAGTGGTAGGATACGCGCACCGCACCACACCGCCATTGCGGCACTGGTGGAAATGCGCCGGCGCACGTCACGCCCCAGCGACCAGCGTCGACAACAATGCTATGGGTCTATGATCGTGTACTAGGATTTGTTCTATAGCGAAGGGCTTAAACATAGCCCAATAAACAAATTAAGCACTAAATCTGAAACGTAGTTCTGTAAAGTATCTGTGATCATAAGTAATGCTTTTGAAGTTTTGAGGCTCTATTCTTATTCTTAACTATTATTTCTTAACTTTACGAAAAAGGGACTGAAAAATGTCATGCTCTCATAATTTTTACTTTATAAAATTAATACTTGACAAAGTTACTCTCAGAGACCCCTTTTCCATGTTCTATAGCAATATTATGTTTATCCATTTTCAGAATATTAGTTTAACGCACATATCAAAGACGTTGAGGGTCTTTGCACTAAACTTTAAATTATTTTATGGTTTGTTTTCACATAGTTTAATAGTCTATTAAATTGAAGGCAGAGTTACATGATACAAACTGAATTATTTAAAAAAGATTGATAGAAATCGAATTGAGAACCTCCTCGGATAAAAATACGCGGCATTTGGTTGAGATCAACAGTATTATTCCGTCATAACATTTTCGATTGGATTAGGAAATAGTCTTCGATATGACATCTTATTACTTCAAAAGTGGCTCTTTCTCAAATTCTAAGGCACATTACAGTAAATTGAAAGAACCATGGTATGTACAAAAAAAGCAGGTAATGAGTATCATTATTGAGATAATAATGTTCGCCGCTAGAAAGTGCATCGGACGAGGCAAATTGTGAAGTACAGGCTCATTGGAATGAAGAAGGTTCTTACTGGGAAAATAGCCTATAAAATTTGCAGGCTGCTCTTACAAGAACTTTCAAATCCAATTCTGCCAGGGATTCTCTTCGAATCTCCTTTTGCTTCGTAGTCATCATGGTTGAGGGCGTGGCCTATTTCATTCATAACACGGAGTTGGGGGTGTTCTTGGGATTACAATGCGAGTCTTAATGACTCACCTCATGGTGTGAATCATTAAGGTGGTGATCATGAGGTTTAATGGTTAATGGTTTCCAGAGTCCTGTATAAAAATTGTCAAAGGCACAGCGAGATTTCGACTCTTTGTTTACCATATCGGATTTTAGTAATGCATTAACCAGGACCAAAGGCTTAATTTGCTTTTAAGCAGGTTTGAGGCACTCAGGAAAGGATAAGACCAAATTCCTACCTCCAAAAGAAATTCACACTTAGTAAGCAACTTGAGTCAACGTTGCATAACCAGCACAAGCGACGAATATGCGCCACCTCAACTAGGTCATAATATCATGAAGCCAACCATTTACCACGATATTACATTCCTTCTTATATAGGCCATGTTTTAACTGCAAAGTTAAAGGTTTACATTTTTAGACTGCAAAGAAAGTTCGAAAGTTTGACCTGTAGTTATAGTTATACCACAGGTTTTGATTGTTATTTTTTAATCCAACACTCGATTCAAACCAACTAACCGATGCCATACTTCGTGATTGCATTTCAAAAGACACCGTGGAGTTTGATCTAGTTCAAAATCAGTTACACACCGTTGACCGTTACTTTCGATGAGAAAAAAGCGGCCCTTAGTTGTGGGGCAGACGGATGATGCTTCAGTTACCGCAATATGGCGAACTCAATTACTTTGCCACACTATATATTATCAAAGGTTTCTCTATCGAAGTAGGCCCTTCTTTAAAAGGACGAGTTATCCGAGATGGGTCAAAGTAAATATTCAATAAATTTCAATTTTTATGTATATTATATGTTATGCATGTATGTATTGTTATGTGTACATGTATTATTTGTATGGTATTTATTTATATTTGTGTATATATATGTATAATAATACATATTATATTGTAAGTTAAGTGCTCGATTTTTTTTTAAAGTAAAAACTTCTTAGGCGCGTTGAGCACTTTTTGGTAGGGGGTAAAAATGTAGATTCGCGTGACCGTGACCGACATGCTCGCGTGACCGACACGCTCGCTTATTTAGGTAGAGTCTATGTATCAAAGCCTTTAAAAGGTGGCTCTATGTATCAAAGCCTTTAAAAGGTGGTGGTTACACCTAAGCCATTTTTCACCCTCGGCTAGAGACAAATTTGTAACCGAATTCAGTTACAAATCAAATTCATTTGCTCAAGAAAGTTAACGACAATAACTAACGCCTAAGTATTCATTCAACTAATATCAAAGAGATACCCTTTAGTTAGGATATCTGGTTTATATAGACTACAGAGTGTAATAATACCGCCTACAAGCGAGCTTTGATGAAACTTTGGCAGCAGGCCTGTTCTAACTTCGGATTTGCTTCACAGTTCAAGTTTAATTAAACTTGTGGTGATATCAACTTGCGAGTCAAGACTTGATGCTTTTATATCTAGCTTAATCTAGACAAGGGTTGACTGTAGTAAATTACTCGTCGTAAAGTATTGATTGATTTTACTTCGTTTCCTGCGTAATGATTAATTATAGCATAGCGTCATCGTTGACGTGAAAGCCTCGCGATGAGAAATAATTCTGATTGAGGCTATAGATTGCGGATAATTAAGTATTAATACTAACTACTATTATATCATTGCATCATAATGTCGAAAGCTGTAAGAGAAAATAATTTCTCTTTCACACTTTTTTCATAGCCTTCTCACGTACCCTGAAAGCGGTCCTTGCTGTATCCCAATTTTTTAAATATTTTTAGGGATTTGATTTTTGTCAGTCGCCCGTTTAGACACATGCGAAATTGCTAGGTCTTCATCTGAAGTCAAGGTTTTTTAGAAGACTAGCTACTAAATAAGTCTTAAACCTATTTAATATATAATTTAAGACCTTCCAAAGTGAAGAGATATGGAAATCAGTAATCGATGTAGAGGTTGCTTGGATATCCTGAATGCTAATAAATTTTCTTGATGTTTATGTTCGTTTCCATTACAACTACAAGTGTTCGAAAGTGAAATGGAGCGATAATATCTAGACCGAGATCTTGCCTACCAGAGCGTTTATGAGGCCTATTTACGTTTTAAGATAAGACTGTTATTATACTTATCTTACTTTACACCGGTACAACCTTTTGTTAGTTACAGTGCGCTATTTTACAAAATACAAATAGAGAACATTTTAGAGATACAAGATAAAATACCTGAATAAACGTTTAATCGAAAGTAGGAAAGTACCTACAGATTACCTACCCACTTATGCGCTTAATCTATAAATCTGTTGTAAAACGATAATGCCATTAGAATTAGATTCGTGTTTCGTTGGTGCAAATTATCTATGTAAAGCGACCGATTTAATCGCTTGATTTGTCGTAAACATCGCAGGTCTGCACAGTTCTTACCCTAGAAAGCCAAATAAAAAGATATCCGTCTAATTAATTAAAATTAGTAATTAGTTATTACTAATTTTAATTACCTATTTACCAACAAGTAGAATATAGAAATCTATAAGCGCTTATTTTGATTCTAGACATATGAGGTTAAAACGACACTCACATATTACGTCCATCTCGTTTTAACTCTGTTTGGACCTCAGAAAAAAATTTGCATTAAACATCTTAGATAATAACAAAGGCAAGTATATTAAAAAAAGATGGCTATTACTTTTTAAATAAAGCTCTTAATCTTACTCAAACTTTTGCGAAAGACCAAAGTGTTGAGAATCTCGTAGTTAACAGCTTTAATCCGTGTTTAATTAGCCATCAATCTAAGATTGTGTCGTTACGAGGAAATTGTTAGCGCTGTTGATAAAAGTTTTTGTTTTACTTAGCGAGAAATAGGGAGTAAAGTACAAAGTCTGTTTTATTTGTTGAAAAATGAAAAACAAGAAGTTGTAAAGCTTTTTAAAAGGTGGAAAGTAAGGAATTTTCTATAAGTAGCTTATCTCTGAAAGTATCCGACTCTTTTGGGTGTACTTTTCGTATAAGCCTATGGATGGATGGTCACTAACTTCTGGACATAAGCCTTTTTAAAACTTATTTTTTATTCCACTACAAGTTAGCCCTTGACTGCGGTTTCACCTGATGGTAAGTGATTATGCAGTCTAATATGGTAGCGGGCTAACCTGTTAGGGGTATGGCACTTATATTAAACCCATAGTCCTATAGCAGGTTTCTACACGGCATCGTACGAAAGCTTAATGGCTTGGAGGTACGTCTTTGCCAGTAGGGTGATAAGTGGTAACTAGCCACAGCCGAAGCCACCCGACCAGACGTGAGAAAATACAGAAATTATAAATTTCAAAATTGACCCTGCCGGGAATCGAAGACAACAGCGCTCAACACTGCGCCAGGGAGGTCGTTATGGGTGTACTTTACGTATAAGCCTGTGGATGGATGGTCACTAACTACTGGACATACGTCTTTTAAAGCACACAGCCGAAGTCACAGCCGAAGCCCACCCGACCAGACGTAAGAAAATACAGAAATTATAAATTTCAAAATTGACCCTACCGGGAATCGAAGACAACAGCGCTCAACACTGCGCCAGGGAGGTCGTTATGGGTGTACTTTACGTATAAGCCCGTGGATGGATGGTCACTAACTACTGGACATACGTTTTTTAAAACTCCACCATACATGGTCCTATTGTGTCTTCTCTATGCAGGTACTTTCCGCTACTCTCATTATCATCATCATCGATTATTTCTCAGCAAAACAATAGTACATTATGGTACAAGTGTGTAATGTTGCCTGTTGGTGATACCGCTGAGGCGCCATTGAGTCCCGAGCCGACAGGTGAGGAGGGTCTTAAGATAGCCGAGGACGGTAATCATCAATACACACGTGTATCATACGACATTTTTCAACACACTTATGAAGAAAATAATACTAAAAAATAATTTTATTTAGTAGATAAAATAAAATAAAAACTATAACTCACTTGATAATAATAGCAATGAAAAAGTCACAGTTTGAATATAGGTGTCATTATGTGCCTAATTGCGGTGAAATTAGAGCCACTTTATGAGTTGAAAAACACTTTATTTCATGTTTCAGGTTTAAACATGAAATAAAGTATCTCTCTTTTGCACAAATGAAAACCGACCGTTCTAGTTTGCTAGGAAGGAAAGTTTGTAAAATGGGTGGAATTGTAGACTTCATTCCTGACCTACTTTTCATGCTTTTCTGTTACAAAAGCACCTGGAGGCGGGGCTTAACTGGGTCGAACTACGTTATCATTTATGATATGTTAGAATGTATTTTTCTGAGGATTTCCCAAGGTACCCATTTACCTGCGAAATTTTTTTGTGTGTTTGAGTGGGTTCAGGAATGGTTTATATTCATAATTGGACCCGGTAGGAGGCGCTGCAATCGGGTTTAAGGTTCAGGGCAGGTTAACGTCTGTCGGGCCTACTAGTAACTAATAAAATCTTTGTTTTCAGGTAGGAACGTAAATATACTAGGCTCAGTTACTCTTAAAAAAGAGGGAAAGGGATATTTTTGAATTTCAGGATCTATTCGAAAAGCTCATTTGCAATAGATTCCTGGATACTATTAATTTTAATTTAGATTATTTTTAAGTATTGCATGCCATGACAATGGTATACACTTGTCTTTTAATCTTTTGTACCACCTTTATAATATTACCTATGTGTATTAATACAATAAATGAATTCTGATTCTGATTCACATCGGATCATTACGACGATGACAGTTCATCGTCCATGTCCAATCGTGGACATTTTTCTCTTGTAGCGGGACTTACATCGCCAGTATCCAGCGGCTTTTTGAAGACTCGTTTGATGTCCTCTGTTAATGGAGGATCTGCCAACACTGAGCTTTTCAATGCAAGGTCATCATTCCAAAATCTTGGGACAGAAACGTCTATTTTTCCTTCAGCACAAGTTCAAAGGTTCACGACTACATCAGATCGAATGTATCGAATGTAATGTTGAATGTGCGAATAATTAACAATTACCTATTAGCTACTAGATCAACTCCCACGCATCCAATCAGAGATCCTGACAATAAATTCAGAGAGCGGAGTTCAAGGAAACAATCAGGCAATTGAAGGAACACGCGAAGCGAAGATTGCAGTTGGACGCTGAATCTGGACGGAAGCTAGGGAAGCAATTACTCGGACAACATTAGATGCTTCCCGCTCTATTGCGTAATTTAGAATAGACCATCGTACGTTTTAGTTAATGTATCTAATATCAATTAACATGATGAAGGCTCTATAAACAAAAAGTATACGACTTGAATGGTCGAGAAATTACTAATTCTAGATCTACTCCAAATCGTAGGAATTAGGGATAACAGGCATAATCTCTATGAATGTATCTGTAACATCTGGACTCAGGACGGAAGGTTTTCCTAAAAGTTCTGAAATTCAAAATCCTAAGTTCTGAAAATGAGGGATGCGATGCCACTTGTGTCTAGCTGAGCTGCAAGTTACTGAAAATATTTAGTCTATCTAGTAAGAGGTGTCACCCAAAGCTAGGTTTTCCAGTGAGGGCAAACAGACCCAACCCACATACGGAAACCAAACCAACTAACGTCAGTTTTCTTTAATCTGAACGATCAAGTTACATAAAACGGTGTACCAAAGAAACAGTTCCTTTCACCGAAGACGTTAGACATTTCTGGCAATGCAGACATAAAGCTATTGCTGTACCATCGCCATTCTCAGAGGGAGTGAAGTTACCACCGGCTTCCGGTTATTATCTAACGTTTAGCCGTTAATAAAAACTACTATTATTAAATAATTTATATCTACTAAGCGTCCCGCGAACATTACGAAGAGCTATCAACTACCTATCGGTAATCGATTAATGACTTTCATAAAAGATACGATCATGACATTGCACATCTGGATCGCGCGAAAAAAACCACTCTAACTTCTTATAATACTCAGCGCTACTGGCAAGCTTATTTATTTGATGGTAAGGAACGATACAGTAGCATACCCTATCTGCATCGTAGTTCTAATTGCTGAGGGTCGTGATCTTTTCCAATATGTGATTATTGAGTAAGGGTAGTAAACAGGGGATATTTTGGAAACGGATTAAGTAATTATTTATGCTACCTATGGGTTCTAAGATCCTTTAGATTTCTTTACCATATTTCTCTTAGCCTTGCAGCTTGCTATCTTTGTTGGCTTCCTTGCTAGCTTGCTTGGAAATGCATACCAAGACAGCAAAGGGCTCTATACTGCAGAGGTCTATAAAATATATCCATCAAAATAGGTAAAAGCAACATATCCAATTTTAAACACTTAGTTACCCGCGAATTGTTTGTAAATACGGTCCATCGAATCCCAAAGTGATCATGATTTGTTAGTCACACTAAATCGCGAAACAGATTTGATAAATCTTTAATCTGGTATAAATGATTATAAACATACGTATGCTCCACATATTTTATCTTTAAAACGAGAGCAAACGATAATTTAAAGTTACAAATAAAATCAAGACCATAATAGCAATTAGATGAAGTTACATAGATTCAAAGATGCCTCCAATTGACATAAAACAAAGGCGTAAAAATCCCCGAAGACCACTGATTTATGGCATCATAAGATTATCTAGAACTACTTCCTGAACCATTTATTAGTCTTCCGACTCTAAGACGAACAATGTAGAGTTGAAATTCAATTGATTTCGTTAAATACGTAGAAGTATGATTGGAACTTGGAGCCAAGACACGGACGGCTAGACAGACTAGCGTTACAGTGTCCAGTTACATCCCATGAGTATCGGCGGACACCTGCAGTATCCGATAACCTAGAATAGAAATTACAACTGTTAGTTTACGTAAGTGATCGGAGACCGTTAAGGGCTTGTCGTAAAGTAGGTTTTGGATTAAATATTGCCTCTGTGATATTGCTGAGCTTATGTGGGGCTTAAGATTGTGTTGACTTTATTGTTCCATATTATAAAAAAGCATCAAAATAATATTAGTTTTGTAAAACAACCCATTTGTTATAATTTTGTGGATCACTACTCTCACTGTGGTTTGTTTAATGTGGGCATGCTGTACTTACTTACTGAAAATATGGTTATATAAAATCGCGATAACTCGAAATGGGTAAAAGGATAGAATGAGATGGTATTTTGATGGTGTTGTATTATTTTTTATCCACTACAAGTTAGCCATTGACTGCAATCTCACCTGATGGTATTTTGTAGTCTATGATGCTTCGGTTTCTACACGGCATCGTACCGGAACGCTAAATCACTTGGCGGCACGTCTTTGCCGGTAGGGTGGTAACTAGCCACGGCCGAAGCCTCCCACCAGGCAATTTGGATATTTGAATTTATCCGAAAACTTAAATAAGTAATAGGTAGATTTGATGTTCTTCATTGATTTTATCCTGGGAAATTTGAGAGTTTCCGCGGGAATCTAAAAACCTTAATCCACGCGGTCGAAGTCGCGGGCATCACCTAGTCTAGTAATTAATAATAATGAAGCCCTTAATATGTAAAACTCGAAAGTAAACAAATCATAAAATTTAAGCGCCTGATATAAAAGCAATAGCGTAATTTCAAGAAAGAAACCCTGCCAATAAAACGATAGCAGGCGACAAAGATACCGATTTACAAATTCAAGTTTTCAACGACTATGATTACACGCCAATACTACCAAACCCCTTCGATTTACGACAGCATGTAGCTATTACTTTAAATAGATAAGTAGTAGGTACCCTTATGAATAAATTATATCGAAGTGAAACTAATAAACAAGTTATAGGAAATAAATCGACTTCACGAAACAGACAGGCAATTTCCCCTGATCGCGTTTTATCAACAGTTTATCAGACGATAGACGACACTTGAATAGATAAACATTGGCAAGGTTTGTTATGAAGGATAAGGAGGTAAATATTATGAAAGACAGGTGCGACGAACTGGTAAGGACAACATATGAAAACTGTCTTCTAGGCTCCAGCGCAGAATACTTACTTAGTTAGATACCTACTAGTCAAACCTTAACATACTCGTAGCTCGCTTAAATGACCACGCAAAAATGTAATTGAGCAAGTTGTACTTCTTATCTCAAGTTGGTCTTTACATAAGATTTATCATTTGAAATTTTAGCCTTGGGTTTTTTGAGATCATAGATGGATTTTATTTTAAAATGCCGTTTAATTATTTCAATAATTATTTTTAAGACGGAACCTGATGATTGAAAAAGTTTTTAAAATCAATAGTTAGTGGTTGAATTGAGTGACATTGATTCGATTTTATGAGGTAGTTATTGTTAAAGAAAGGGCGGGGAAATTGGGGCAATAAAGTAGGTACAATGTAACCGAATTGAGTCTAATCAATAATTCGTGTTATCGAGTTTTGGAACGGCGGAAATCGGAAGTAGCTGCCACTCAATTTTATCGAATAACTTTTTTTGATGGACTATTTTACGACGTTGATGTTTGAAATTGATTACTGCCTATTGCTGCATTCCTACCTCTTCTGTTGCTTATAATATAATATTATGTTTGCGATTGACCTTAATCTCTTGATTATTAAGTGTAATTTGATGATGCATGAGAGGTGCTTCTTATGCGTCGTGCTTCTGATTTCTACAAATTATATTTTACTGTTAAACAAAACTATAGAAGTTTTCTGTTTTAGTTAGACTTAAATATTCGGGAGTTTCCATGCCCCACAAATACAAATCTTCATCATCAGGGACTCATCAATTGTTTAGGAAAATTACACCGAAAAACTGACTGACTTTCATGTCATGTCATGACTTGAAGTGGAATATAAAAAAGTCTTGCTATATGATGCTACAAGCTAGTTTCAATGCCTACGAAATCCATACATCTGAGAGACGCTCAAACGTATCACAATTATTTAAACAGGTGTTTGTGTAATTTCAACTCAATGATCACTCGGACAGTTAAAAGTAGGAAAAAGACAATATACGAACAAGACAACCAAAGCATCCGGTCAAGCAAATGTTAGAATCAAGAAAATGCTATGTCAATGTAGACTGTAGTTAGAAGAACTAGATACAGTTAACCACTGCACCAGATTTATTCCTACTATAATCCCTGCGATTAGGACAGCAAACGGGTTTGGATTGATGCAACGTGAAAGTTTCATTAAAATGGCGTCGCCGCGGCGCTTGCACTGAAGTTGTTTGCAAAGGAACAATCGCAATAAGCTGATCAGACTCTTAAAGTGTCGTTTTGGATATGCAACAGTCAAATGTGGAGTTTGAAAATTATAGATTGTTGGATTACAATAATAAACGCTGCTCTTGTTAAATCACCGGGAACATGCACAGATGAAAGGGCCTATTTACATACTTTTGCTATCTTCAATCTCGGCAGTAAACGACAACGTGAATAATACGATAAAATCAATCTAAAGAAAAAGATAAACAGGAGAAAGGGTGGAAAGAAAGAAGCTACTATTTGTGCTAAGGGTAGCAATCCCTTAGCAATCTAAGTAGATTGCTTAGATAGACTTGTGCTACTTAGATGGTTAGCCTTCATAAAAACTACACAAATCTGACATAACCATATTTTAATTGCATGAAACCTTATTAATGAGTATTGGCCCTGGTCTGTTTGGTTTGGTGTTGATGGACTAAGGAATAGCCCAGAAGAATTCGCTCTAAAATGTGAAGGTGAAATGATAAAAAAGCATGGAAATGAATTGTTCCAGTGGCTAATTGTTAATTATAGTTCTATTAAATATACGATGTTTGTGAGATGGTGATAATAATAAAAAAACTCGGCTGAGTTTTTTGTGGGCTCTTCTCAGACCAGGACCCTTTGTTTGGAAACCTCGTAGCTTTAGTTTGAAGATACCGTAACTGATTTTCATCATCATGTTTTATAAGTTTCGGACGTCAATAAGTGTACTTAAATTGAATAAATGAATATTGATTGATTGATCAGAGTTTTGTGATTTCGGAGGTAAAACTCAGAAACAATGAAACTCTATACTACAAGAGAACGCAGTTTCTAATTGCTATATGTATTGGACTCCGAGTACTTGTACAAGAAAGGAGAGCTTACAAAAAGTATGTATTTTAAGCTTACAGTGATAGCTGACTTTTATAGCTACTTTAATTCAGACCAGCTACTGGTCTGAATGAAAGCGCGTAATTAGGTCGAGCGGGTCACACTGCCTGCTTGCTGAACGAGGAATATTGGACACTTTAATTAACATTTTTGAATAGTCGGGCTGTATTGTCTAGTGGAAGTGATTTTGATTTTTTTGAGTGGAAGGCTTCGGCTGTCACTAGAGTGTTTTGAAGCTCATGAAAATAATTGGAAACAAAGGTAACCAGCTCAAGTCGCAATTACGACACTTCGGTACTTGTCTACTTTAATTTCGTATATGTTACTTTAAAAATTAATTAATTAATTCTTGTTTGTGTCTGTTTGGTAGATGTTTGCCTAGCTATAAAAAAATTTAATCTCAAACAACACGTTAGAAAATAAAAGACTACAATCAAACAGGTAGTTTTATTTATTCAAAGCTTAGCTGTTTAGGTCCTAACTCCTGATGAGTTTCTTTTTCTTTAATTGACAAAAAATTCTTTTCAGACGTTTAAATTAAGAAAATTCATTACCACAGGTTACGCACGATAGAACTCACTAAAACCTGCGATGAATGGCTCTTCATTCTAAATAGCTAATTCTTAAGGTTAAGAAGCAGTTGACCGGAATCGAGATTGTATACCTTCGATCTTATGCAATCAATGTTCAAGTTAAGGTTGATAGATCTCTAACTTAAAACAAGATTATCTTAATCTTGTGCTTTCTAAATTTCAAGTTTTTTGTTAAATTTTGTACTTAACTATTTTTCATTATTTAAATATGTTTGTTATAGGTGTCGAAGTTTGCATAGAAATCTCGAATAGGGATTTAGAGTTTTTTCTTCTCATGATTAGCTTTTGTCCATCTGCGATCAGTCCTAGGACTATAAACAGATCTGTGGTCTTTATATACCTACTCAAAAGTTTAGGCTTGTACATCCAATGATGTTACATCCCTTCAAAGGTACCAGAATTATTAATTATTATTATTAGTTATACTATATGCTTATACTATATGCAATCGATTTAGAGTTCTGAATCTACAATTCTGCGTTACGCCTCAATGATAATCTTGGTTGTGGCCCTGCGGCTATGATTGTATGGATCTCTGCTGCATGTAAGTGCTTGACCGCGACGATCAAGCAGTCAACTTTCAGAAGAATTTGTTTCCAAGTGGTCAATTATGAAACCGCAACGCTGATTTCCGAACCGATTTTAATCCCTCAGTACTGGGACACTTATAGAAAATAAGTTAGTTACCTATTAAAATTAAAAAAAACAGCCCCAAAAATTCCACATTCAAAATGTATCCATAAAATTCGATGCAGCAATTACCCCACCGGAATGCGTTACAGTCTACAGATAACGATTAATAAATCGTTATTAATGTCTGTGCTTTGGGTTCGGAAATAGATCTAAGCCCTTGAAAGGGTTAAGCCGCACGCAGCATTAATTCATAAAAGTGTTATGAAAGAACAGCTGTGGACGAAATAGATGGTAGTGGTAAGTATCGAATGGAAATAGATCGTTTGATACTGACATTTCGAAGGAAAGCACGCGCGGTCGGTTTGATGAATAATATTGTTGAAATCACAGTTTGAATTATGCTTGAACATGAATTGGGTTTGTATTACCCTTTAGTTGCTATTTTGAATCACAGAATGTAAGTTCAATCTCTTACTTGATTTAAATGTTAATAAAAATATAATTTTACAATTCTGCTCACGCTCTTCGGAAGGAAAACATCGCGGGGAAACCTGAACTTCTCGATAGAAATCCCCGAGAAACCGTGCAACGTATGATAATGAAGATATACACATGAACAACATAGCCCTAATGGTCATAGTATACATTAATGTCACTGCTAACATTAAATCACTGTGCAATAAATTGCGATTCCTTGTACATAACACTACACGCTAAAAGATCTAAGATGCACTTAAGGGTGTATTATGCTAATGTTACCATATATATATTTATTTACAAGTACTTTCTTTAGCCGATAACTTTCTTAAAGATTAATTGATTCCAGTGACGTAGCCAGTTATGCACGTCACTAGACTGAAGTGACGTACGCAACTGTTATGAAAGAATTTGGTTCTAGCTGTTTTGATACGAGAAAGAACATTGAATAGACAATCTGATATTCCCTATCTTCTATTATATTCTTTTCAGTCCTCATAAATTTAATGAAATACCTAATGTCACGAATATGGCAATCTTAATAAGTCAAAGTGCAAAGGTGGATAATCAGCTTATTAGCAGCTTACAGCCATAATTCTTTGAGAAAAATCCTTGACATGTGTAGGTACTAGTTATAGTTTAAATAAGACTAATTGTGCCGAGTAGAGATTCTATATTTTATATTACGCCCGTTAAAGTGAGAACAGAAATAATCTCTGCAAACTTAACAAAAAGCCTAATAACATTTTGTTATTTCTGATTAGTAATAAGTTCATGAACAAGCTGGTGCTTTGAAAAACCAGAATTACAATTAAATAAATAAGTAATATCTAATATTGTTGACTTTCGAAAGAATAAGTTGGAATAACTTTGTTAAGATATGAATCAAACCAATATAGTAATGCAACCAAATGAAGATAGCTAACATCCTCCTTGAAGTGCTATATCATGTACCGAGCTATTACCTGCCCGCCGGATAATTTAAGGCGAAGTTCCATCCATCCATCAGCCTGTATGCATCCACTGCTGGACATAGGACTTTTCGAGAGCGCACCGAAGTTAGAGGGTCACAATTACAACTGTGTAGGTTAGAGGTCTAAAGTGTCCACTAGAAACAAAACTTGCAGTAATTAGGTAGTTTTTGCAAAACCTCGCGGAGGTTGAACTGTCATTAAAAGATAACTATGCAAGATTTATTGCTACTACACTAAAGAAACATTAAAAAGTCACCAGTATAACATGTTAGAGCTAACGCTTAAGTACTTATTGTAGTGTTATGTATGATGAACAAAGCTGTTCATTACGTAAACAAACCTTGACAATGACACGTAGGCGTCGCGTCGTGTAACTCCTTTAATTTGGTCTTTGGGCAGAATCACTGAATACCTAATTGCCTCAAGTTTTTATGGAACTATTCTTGGCTGTGATTCACAATGTTTTGACCCTACATTGTATTACGTCATACGTAGATGCTGACAGTACCTGTAACAATAAAATGCCGATTAAAAAACCAAATAATCTTTTATACAGGTTATTATTGAGGTTGTGCATGTTATATAAATTGTGCATAAAGATTAATATTCGTAACACTGCGACAGGGTGGTCGTCAAAATTACTTATTACATTATGTAACCATAATCTTTATTCACAATTCTGGTGTTTTCATGATTGGATAACTTTGCAACGAGTCTGTCGCCTAGAAATAGATTTTTATTTCTAAGGTATCATCAGGTCCAATCTGAGCTAATAAACTTTTATTGTTCATTTATTGAATATTATGAAAGCATATCTCCTCATATTTTTAGTGAAGCCTCTTGTTATGCGTATACGGAATTTAGTTTACGGTTGGTATGAAAAGAAAACTGGTCTAAAGCGAAAATAAATAAAGAATGATAATATGAACAAAGAACAAACTGATAATAGGCTTTTAGGAAAGATTCTATAAAAATATCACAGAGAAAAATATTCAGAAGCTTTATTTGACATAGGGCAATAAAGGACTTGTGGCGCTTAGGTATAAAACTTCCTGACTCTATCACCAGTTCGGAAAACAATATTCAACGGCGAAGAGCCGACAAGAAACGCAGTTTCACTTTTCAAATGTATCGTTTTCAAAACAATTTTACTTGGTCTAAAAGATTTGATAAAATAATAAATTTTATTGAACATTCAAAACACCAAACAACAAACCCAAAAACTGTTAATTAATTAAAGGAAGTAATTACAATAAATCTTAAAATTGATACTTTAATTAAGTACTTAATTGTGAGAAAATTTTGTGAGTACAAGATAGAAACTACACTTTTGAATTTAGATTTACATACAATCAAAGTAGCTAAATGTTAATTATTTTGGATGTTACTATAATAGAATCCTCGGCTCTACTCGGCACTACTACAGCTTTGACAAATTGTTTTCAGATAAGTCCATGGCATGTTTTTAGTTTTTCTAGAGTCATAGCCTAGTTCGTTGTCTGCATTTTAAACCTGAAGCAACTTTAGCGGAATCCACTTTTTACGATTAGTTAGTGACCTAATAAATATTAAATAATAAATATTAAAATAATAAGCTTGAACATTATAGTTATATGTATTTATCGTATTCCTAGTAATAATTTTAATGATTTTTTTAAACATTTAGAGAATTTGCTTTTTCACCTAAGAAATCTCAATAAAAAGACAGTCGTTTGCGGTGATTTTAACATTAATATATTATTAAAAAATAAAACAAGCACAGAATTTGCAGAGATTATGAAAGCCTATAACTTAAAACTTTCACTTAACGAACCAACAAGAATATCATCAAACATTAGCACGTGTATTGATAACTTTGCCACCAATATAAAAAATTGCACATCAAAAACAATAGATTTAGCTTTGTCTGACCATAAAGGGATCTTACTCACAATCCCCACAAACACACTTAAAAAATCTTACCTTAAATATTGGTTTATTAGGAAGCGCGATTATTCAGAAGATAATATTAGGAAATTTAACGAAGCGTTAAGTAATCTTAGTTTCAATGAAGTATTAAATACTGATAATGTTAATGATGCATATAATAGTTTTATACAATTAATAAAATTATTTTACGATCTTTGTTTTCCTGTAAAGAAATATAAAATAACTAGACGTGGTAGACCTTTATGGTTAACAAAGGGAATTAAAATATGTTCAAGAAGGAAAAGACAATTATTATGGAAGTATAGAGCTAAACCAACGTTATTAAATAAAACCACTTATGTTGATATTGCAAAGAGGCTTCATAAAATTATTACTCAAACAAAAAAAGTGCAAAATACACACTACATTAAAACATCACATAACAAATCTAAAGCTATCTGGAGAGTTATAAAAAATGATAAATGTAAAATGAAAAACGAAATACAAGAAATTAAGCATAAACACATAACTATAAAAAACCCAAAAGCAATAGCTACTACTTTTAATAATTACTTTATTGACGAAATAAAAAACATAAACGATGGAAAATGGCAGCCTTTAAGCATTGCGTCCAATCCTCATTCGATTTTTTTATATCCCACGAATTTTTATGAAATAGTAAAAATAATGGAAAATTTAAAGAACACAAATGCTGTTGGTTATGATTCTATTAATACAAAAATTATTAAAGCCTGCCTCCCCGCACTAGTTTATCCATTAACTCACATAGTTAATCTAATGTTAGAAAAGGGAAGTTTTCCGGACAAACTAAAAATCGCCGTTGTAAAACCACTGTTCAAAAAAGGTAATAAAACTGAACTAAGCAATTATAGACCCATAGCAATTTTATCTGTCTTTTCAAAAATTCTAGAGCGTGTTATATATATCAGATTATATGATTTCCTGGAAAAATATAATATATTAACGCCAGAACAACATGGTTTTAGACAGAATAAATCGACTCAATTAGCTACTTTTAAACTTCTGCAACATTTGCTGGAGTGTATAAATAAGAAACAGCACGTGGCTGCAGTATTTATGGATATGACCAAGGCGTTCGATCATGTAGACCATCATTATCTCCTTTCAAAACTTCAAAATTATGGAATCCGTGGAACCGCATATTCTTTGATAAAATCTTACCTAAATAATAGATCTCAGCTTTGCGAAATAAATAGATATTGTGCAAAAACTAAAACGGAAGAAACCTACAGATCCTCGAATAGTCAAATAAAGCTTGGAATACCTCAAGGAAGCATACTTGGTCCACTGTTGTTTCTGGTCTACATAAATGACTTGCCGAAACAAACATTCTTTTTGAATTTGAATTTCATTTCTTTTTTCAAACCCATCCATTCTTTTTGCAGATGACTGTACAATAATAGTAAAATGTAATGAAAATAATAATATTAACTTCCAATCAAATTTGAATAATACATTGTTAGACATCAGGAAATGGTTACTTAACAATAATTTAAATCTAAACGTATCAAAAACAAAGATTATGTTATTCCATCAACCCCAATCAAAACCCCCAAGATTAGTTATAAAAATGGACAGTGAAAAAATTGATATTGTAAACGATGCAAAATTGTTGGGAATAAAATTAGACAGTAACTGCAATTGGAAACTGTATATATCGGAAATATGTTCTAAAATAAATACTTTTATTTACCCACTCAGAAAACTATCTAAAAATACAAGTAGAGAAGCAGCTATTACTGCCTACTACGGATATGTATACTCTACAATAAAATATGCGATTATATTCTGGGGAAATTCGACAAATTCAGACAATGTGTTCAAAATGCAGAAAAGATGCATAAGAGCTTTAATAGGGCTTAAACCTTGGGAAAGTTGCAAACCATTTTTTAAACTTCTAGGTATATTACCATTGCCTTGTGTTTATATATTAGAATGTGTAACTTTTATCAAAAAACATGAATATATATTTAACAAACATCCTGTCACAAAAAATCTCCGAAACATACAATATAAATTAACCCTCCCTGCCCCAAAATGCGCATTATATAAAAATAATATATGTTATATGGCTACTTATATGTATAATAAGCTTCCGGAAAATATAAGAATGTTAAATTACACCAAATTTAAACAAATAATTTTAAAGATACTCAAACAAAAAAATTATTACTGTGTCAAAGAATATACAAATGATAAAAATTTTAAACTTGTTAAATAACTATTTTAAATTAGTCATTAAATTTAAATTAAGGTTATGTACGTTTTGTTACTTATTAGATATAATTTACTATTAATTTCTAAGCAGCAATATATTATTATACTGGGATAATAAATTTAAATGTATAATTTTAGGTTTAAGACCGATATTTGTACGCCCCTAGCGGCATGAAATAGTGTTACTAAATTTTTTAAATGTACCAACTTTATGTATACCTATTTCAACAAATAAACTGATTCTGATTCTGATTCTGATTCTGACCAACTGTCCTCTACGTGTTCCTATTTTATAAACTTTTGAATGCGGATTCAGTATTTAATTTTTTAAGCCTCTGTAAAGGATTTTATTTTTTTAAACCTGTACCTTAACATAATGGGGATTTTTAAAACTCCAACATATATGGCACAGCGTGGAAGTGAGAAAGATGAAGATAATAATTTTTTTAAGTAAATGTGATAAAGAAAATACAAGCGTTTTCTGTAAAATACTAAATGGAGAAGAAGTGGAGGACCACGATAAGTAGAAAGAAACTATAGCGGATATTATGACCGATAAGTGTATGTGTTCCGCGGAATGAAGGAATCAAGATCATTCCATAGTGAGCAGTAAACTCTAAATACCTATCATTATTCCTTAAATTAATAAATATTCAAATATCTTTACTTCTGTATATTGTAGGCCACATTGTAGCTAGGTACTAACTATTAATGAAATGTGAAAAAAATACGGTGAGTTCAAAAATCAAAGACTGATAGTCATCACTCATCAATAATTATTTCAAGGCAATATTAATAGGTAAAATGATCCAATATGAAATGATTGATTAATCTACTTACCAAATTTTAATATCCCGCATAGTTCATTAGGTATTCACTTTGCTCTCGCATTCATTTCATCTCAGCCGAACAAGTTTACATTCCATTGTTTCGGCGACTGGTTAAAACGGCTCAGTGTAAATTTACTAAAGGGCCCCAGGGGAGCCCGGGGTGCATTCTTTTTCTTTTGTTACGCTTAAAAGCTATTCCGACCCACGCTTGTGTTGGAACAATATGAGTAGGCTTCTAACAGCTCCGCCTAATTGGATCAGGGGAAAATATCAATAAAGCGAAAGTGGGAAAAAGCAACGACAAGCGAAACCTGTTCAAAAGCTCAAAAGCTTGTATACAGACACATGTTTCAGGCTACTGGGTCCAAAAATATATATTCTTCAAACAAATTAGAATTGAATGAAAAGTACAAAGAAATCTAACATTCTCTTTTCTTTAAAATTTGGATTTGTTAGGATTGAATAAGTATACCGTAAATAAACAAAACTAATATTCTATTTTCTCTAAAAGGTAGGATTTGAATTTACAAGTCGTTGTTTTCAGGCTAACCCCTAAGGTGATTAGGATGAGGCGGAGGCCGGAGTGGTGAGTGGTGACATCTGCATCAATAAAAGTGGCCGCCTTCCGCCTTACCGGTCGAAGGCAGAAAAATGTATGTAAATGTATGTAAGTACGAGTGGATAATTGTCCGTACGTAGTTCTTTTTCCATTTTTAGGTAAAATGTATCTACAAATATCATCAGAAGGTAACTATGCGGATTTGCAAATTTCCTCCACATGCCAACTTTTAACAATAGAACTTTTAATCATACGACGTTGTCTGGGCGTGATGCTTGATGTAAAGTAGGGAACATAAAAGCGTCATAGTGTTTTAGTAAACGGGTGCAGCCATGACGTACGAGTATATGTTGACGTGTAAATGCAAGTACTCTAAGGGAGCGGGAATAATCAACGGCTGGAGTGCAAAGCAAAAGAGCAACGAACTGGTACAAAAAACGACTCGTGCCTGCGCGTATATCCTTAATCTCAAAAACAGAGGAGCTCCGGATGGGATGAGGTATCGTAGTGCAAGTTACAACCTTCTAAAAAGTCATATTTCGTAAAAAAAAAAACTCGGTTGAACTCTCAGATTGAAGTTGAATAAACAATCTTAACTTTTATTATGTTTTACACTTTGTCCATCATTCCTCCATCTGTAGCTTGAGGTGGTTGTAAGGCGGTCGCGTTTTTGGCCGAGTTTGTTGATGAACTTTACATTCACAATACTTCTGTCAAAACAAATCGAATCGCAACACCTTTTTGTAAACTATAAACTTATCTATTTCCTTAAATTTTCCTTTGATATCATCAATCTAGATGCTATTGTCCAATCTAGACGAATAACAAAGTCATATATAACAAAATTGCAACAATAAACGATATACTGTTTGATCTTTGCCCTTAAACCTCAATTCTTGGAATAGAAGTTTTAGGTTCTGTCGCTTAATCTTATTGCTTGATCCGTTACTTAAAGCAAATAGGACATGCATTGAATGGTCATGGCAGGACCGGTCCATTATACACACCGTCCACCTACTTACGCCGACACAGTTTTGCCTTTTGCTGGCGCTGATGGAAAAATCGAAATAAATGTTTTTGGTTAATCTTTCTGGTTCTGTTTCTTTCACTAAAAAAAGTTGGCCACAAATCACAAACAACGTTTCTTCGGATAAACTTTGCCATTTTTCTGAAGATCATCATATTTTACAGGACATTGAACGGAACTGCAAGAGACTTAAATATGGTTTTCTTGATGCAAGTTCAACATTGAGTAATTGGGTATTTGCCAACTAGTCAAATCAGCAACATTTTTTTCAAACGTCAAAACGCGTGCGTAGTATGGATTTTATATGAAATTTTAAGTTGTGACGTCATCAAAGTTCGACGCACTTTTTTTACTTTAATCGATAGTTTAAAATGGTTATTCAAAATAAAATAAGCAGGGGACGTGGATATTACGGCTTTTATGAGATCCTTTATTTAATAATCTCTAAAAAATAATTTATTTCACTAGTAGTCAAATACCCAATTATTATAGATTAAATGTCACAGCGCTGTATTCACTCATAATCCCCGTAGCCCTATTATGTAAAACCTGCATCAATCATTGTTATTGCGACAGTAAATTTTGGCCAATATCTAGAGAGTCGGTCGTTACACTGTAGCAATCCATTTGACTTTATAAGGCCCTGGATTAAAGTTTTGCCATTGATTAATGATTTAAGAGGAATTCTCCCGGAGATTTCTCCATACAAAAACATTTGTCTGTTTCCTCTGTGGATAATTACAATATTGAAAATATTCTTGCACCATAAAATCTACATGTATCCGTGCCATGCCCCTATGTTTTCCTTTTTTCGATAAATTAATAATTTTAAGAACATGGAACCTTCACAACCTGCAAAAAATGGCCCAGTTTTCGTGCCATCATCAGACATCCCGCAAATAAATTTGACGGATATAATAAAAAAAAGAAAAACATACCGACATAGCCTGAGCCCTTGTTAAATTATTCGTAAAAACAGAATTAAAATCGGTTCAGTTTTGAAGGTGGAAACAGAAAAATACGAGAGTGAGAATTCTACTGTTTTTCATAGGTATAATCGGTCCAAGCTGCAGTTGTCCCTATCGGGTTGTATCGGCCTCTATTCGGGGAGGTTAAATACGTATACACACACACATATGTACATAGTTAGTGAGTTCAAGCGTAGTCGATATAATTATATTATCGATAATCTAGTGTTGTTTATCGACATCGATATTTAACTTTTTACTTATTCTGTGAGCATATAGTCCATAACTCCATACCCAATAATAGCCAGTCGGCAGTCGGCAGCACATGTCAGGTTTTTTTTTATCCACTACAAGTTAGCTCTTGACTGCGATCTCACCTGATGGTAGGTGATGATGCAGTCTAAGATGATAGCGGGCTAACCTGTTAGGGGCATGGCAGTTATATTAACACTGCGATATCTCCGCACTGCCGGCCGCCCCCTATTTCTATTGCGCGTTAATTTATTTCTTGACTGCCTCGTTGGTCTAGTGGTTAACATATTCGACTGCGGCCGACGAGGGTTCGATTCCCGGGTCGGGCCATAACAAGTATTGGGTTTTTCTGACAAGAAATTCTCAGTACTAGCCCGGAGTAAGGAAGATGGCGGTGTTTTACCCCCGTGCCTCCAAGAGCATGTAAAGCCATCGGTCCTGCGCCTGATCTCTCTCCGGTCCTGTCGGATTTTCCGTCCTATCGGGCTATGAGAGTAAAGGAACAGAGAGTGCTCCAGTGTATGCGCCCACACTTGTGCACTATAATTATCTCCTGCGCAGATGGCTCTTTGGAGATAGGCCGCCGTGGCCGAAATTCGGTTGAGAGGACATTATAGCAATCCTGAAACGCTGTGGTCATATTGTGGGAGGTTCCGGCCCCGGGTACGATTCGGGGACGACATGGTCCACTTGGGAATTTATCATTTTTAAATTTTCTGTGTTCTGATCTGGTAGGAGGGTTCAGCCGTGGCTAGTAACCACCCTACCGACAAAGACGTACCTCCAAGTGATTTAGCGTTACGGTAGATGCGTGTAGATGCGTCATGCCGTGTAGAAACCGTTAGGGGTATGGGTTTAATATAACTAACCCTAACGAGTTAGCCTGCTACCATCTTAGACTGTATCATCGTTCTCTATAATGGCTCTGATAGTTCCTTAGTTAAGATGATTGTGAAATGGTGATAGTGAAAAAAAAAACCTGGCTGAGTTTGTTGTGGGCTCTTCTCAGACCAGGGCGCGTTTGAACTTTGGAACCCTCGTAACTTTAGTTTAAGATGTCGTACTGATTATCACCATTATATTATGTTATATGTTATAAATAACCGGACGTCAATAAGTGTAGTTTATATTGAATAAACGTTTTTTGACTTTGACTTTGTCTAACATCAGGTAAGATCGCAGTCAAGAGCTAACTTGTAGTAGAATAAAAAAAACATATAAAATAGTTCCCAACTGAACAAATGACCTCCCTGGCGCAGTGGTGTGAGGTGTGCTGTCATGTAAGCGCAAGGTCACGGGTTCAATTCCCGGCAGGTTCAATTTGGAAGTTTATATATCTGAATTTTCTCAGTTCTGGTCTTGTGGCAGGCTTCGGCCGTGACTAGTTACCACCCTAACGGCAAAGACGTACTGCCGAACGATTAGGCGTTCCGGTAGCAACTAACCGATGAAGGCTACTTAGGGCTTTAATGTTACTAACTGCTTTATGCCTGACAGGTTAGTCCGATACCATCTTAGACTACATCATCACTTACCGTCAGCTAAGATCGCACTCTAAGGCTAGATGACTGTTAGTGCATTAAAAACATTAACAAGTTATAAAATTAAAAATTTTAAAAAACCCACGACGAATTGCAGAGCTCCATTGAAACAACAATTAGAACTTAGCAAAATATAAAATAATATCTAAAACACAAAACTGCATATTTGCCGGCTCAGTAGTTTTTTTGACCAGCGTGGTGGACTATGACCAAACCCTTCTCATTCCGAGATAAAACTTGTGCTTAGTAATGAGTAGAGGTGTCAAATAGTGTTAAATTTTAATATTTTGCTAAAAATTGTTAAAAAAAATGTGATCACTTAAGGAGTTCCTGTGACCACTTCCTGGCTCCATCACGAGACCCTGGGCAACATCTAGGTTTAAAGTGCTTGTCAAGACAAATCAAGAGTCCAAATACGGAGGATTAACGATGAGAACTTAAGGAGTTCCCATGACCACCTTCTGGCTCCATCATGAGACCCTGGGCAGCATCTAGGTACAAAGCGCTGGTCAAGACAAATCAATAAAGTCTAAACACGACGGGTTTACGATGAGAACTTAAGGAGTTCCTATGACCACTTACCAAATCACGATTGCAGCATTGTCTATGGTCCTAAAACCTGGAACCTTCTCACAAGCTATACATATCTAATGCAAAAAACCTCATCTCAATCGGCCCAGTACTTTTTGAGAAAAATGGTAACATATTGAAAAATTAAAATCATAGACTACAGCTCAGCTTGGTTGTCTATGGTCCTAAAATATATCTAAGTACCTTCTCACAAGCTATACATATCCAATGCAAAAGCCGTATCTTAATCGGCCCAGTACTTTTTGAGAAAAATGGTAACATAATATTGAAAAATTAAAATCATAGACTACAGCTCAGCTTGTTTGTCTATGGTCCTAAAATATATCTAAGTACCTTCTCACAAGCTATACATATCTAATGCAAAAAACAGCATCTTAATCGGCTCAGTACTTTTTGAGAAAAATTGTAACATATTGAAAAATTAAAATCATAGACTACAGCTCAGCTTGGTTGTCTATGGTCCTAAAATATATCTAAGAACCTTCTCACAAGCTATACATATCCAATGCAAAAAACCGCATCTCAATCGGCCCAGTACTTTTTGAGAAAAATGGTAACATATTGAAAAATTAAAATCATATACTACAGCTCAGCTTGGTTGTCTATGGTCCTAAAATATATCTAAGAACCTTCTCACAAGCTATACATATCTAATGCAAAAAACCGCATATTAATCGGTCCAGTAGTTTTCCAGAAAAACGATAACAAAAAAGGGCACAAACAAACAAACAAACAAACATACAAACAAACAAACACACAACCTCTTAGGGCAAACACATATACCGTCTCCGTTTCGTCGAGGGTAAAAAAGAATCAAAAACAGAGAAATAAGTCAAATAAGTCCAGGGTCAGAGTTATTAGATAGCAAAAAATATACGAAACACAAAACACATCTAGGTATATCATTTTGCCGACTGCGAGTAGCTCAAACACATATTTTAATTTTATTTAGGAACTCGTTCGAGCGAGCGGCGTGCGTACGCATACATGCGCATTGAATAAGCGTTCGGTCTTCTCCCGGAGCAGCGCGACGGCAATATACCTACCTGAATACCTACTCTCAACTTTGCCCGTTCATTCGCATTGCTCTTAAGTATATCCGTTTAAGTTCTTGCAAAAATAATGCGATCCGACAACGACGTATCATCAGTTACAAAACATTTAATTATTGCTTATTATTTATCGACGAAGGCTGAAGGTACCCAGTCAGAGGTCATGACATTTAGATATTACGGATCCGAAGACGAAGATCGTTGCAAAATCTGTCTTAATTTATAATAAAATGGCTAAGTGTTGATTCTAACAATATTTACGACTTCAATCTCACTTTAAATTGAGCAGGACATCGTACGGACAGGCGTGCGATCCGGGACCGGTTCCCTCACGACCAGTCCGCCTACATACACCAACGCGAAATTCTGTTAATGATCTATTGAAGAGACTGATGCCCGAGTTCCGGCAGGGTTAAAGTTCATGATTTTTACAGATCACGAATTCAACATATTAATATGTAATTGAGTACATACAAAGATATCCTTGAGAAGAAATATAACGACTTTGAAAAACAAATCACATGTTATATGGAGTTATCAATAACCAAAACCAATCTCACACAAAAGATTACAGATACAAAGCCTATGATGAGAATAACATTTTTGTGTAATTTCTATCAATGCAAATTACCTACCATTTTTTTATAGGTATTAATATCTAATTTGTTAGAAACTAAAATCAAGCATTCTTCACCGAGAACATTGAGAATTTATTATATTTACCCACACCAAAATTGATACAACTAGATAAAAAGACGAATAAAATTACATGGCTAGTCTGCGACTGCTAAGCTAGGTAACCTTATGAAAAACAAAGAGATAAAATCACGTAAGTGCAAAAGTTAAGACTGTAATAAAAGTATCGTTTAGTGTTAATTTTCAATTGTCCGCAACCGGTTGTTAGCGATAAACAATTAAGCATTGAATTAACTTGCATAATATACCCAAGTAAAAAGCGTGTGAAGTTACAAACATTGTTGAAATATTATATAATTCATAAACGTACGTAATAAATCCTGTTTTATTGGTGTTGTTTTACATACGATATTAGGAGTTTATTAATAAACGTTACTGAATTAATTATGGTCAATGGAATATATTTTTCTGCAATATGCATAAATCGGATGTGGGCAACGCATAACGTTTTGGATCATATTAAGTTTAATAATATTTATTCGCTTGTGTCCATTTTCACCGGTTGTGAAATGGCGATGTTGAAGATATGAGCAAACTATTAACTATATGTATTCTTGTAGAATAACATAACTTACGGAGGTTAAAATGGGCATTTAGCTTCGAGCATTTACCAATATTATTTAACTAATTGGCAAGCTATATAGCTCGTCTTAAATTTGAACGTAACCACACCTAAACTTGAGCAAACCATTCATAGAGATGATCTAATACACAGACAAGTCACTTAAGATGGTAAAAACCAAGGCAACAAGAACAATATAATAGGGCTCAAAATAGCATCTAATATAGTCACATTGTATTAAGGCAAATATTATTTCCAAGTGTGGCAGACATAAATTGACCCATTACAGCTAGACATGGTAAGGCCGGTTAACTGACTCACGACCGTATTCAGTCTGTCGACCTGACTGCCCACGATTTAAGGCAAAGTTGACTATTTGTTGAGTGCTCGTTAAATTTAAAGTAAACAACAAGTTTAACTGAGTCATGGAAATCTGTGTATTGTCACGGAGGTTTGTTTGAACTTTCGTAATCCATTGGACTCGGATTGTTTGATTACAATTAAGTTGAGAGTAACTGAGCCGTGACGTTATATTCCAGAGCTTTGTTTCAAGCCGTCAAAAATTTCTGAAATACAGGGGTTAGTCACTCGAGTTTCATGCTGGTTCTTCTCGGTAGGCATGTTATTCCGAACCAGTGGTAGATTCCCTAGACTATTCAAAAGCACTTGTAAAAGTCAACTTGAATAAAAAAGATTTGAATTTGAATAAAAGTCAACAAAAGAGTGAATCGACATAGGAAATGCTTGGTTCCGAAAACGGTATGTACAAACTTGTTTCGCAACAATAGGGATGATGACAGCTTAATCAAATCAGCAACTCTTTATCAAACTTAAAAACGCACTTCTAGTATGGAAATGAAATTCAGTTGTGACGTCATAAAATTTCAACGCCTTTCTTTTTCTTCAATCTATATTTTAAAATGGTTATCAAACTTAAAACTAACCGAGGATGTGAATTTTAGGTGTATTGGAGGACTCTATTTCATAATCAGTTAGAAAGAATTTATTTTAATATAGGCATCATCCCTATTCTAAAACATGGCATGTAGCCAATGTACCTAGTTAGATGCAAAGTAAGAAACAGTGAAAAGGCTATAAGTAAAGTTTAATATCCTTACTCTGAAAAGCTATCTCTTGACTACTATGTAATAATGTTGTGTTGTAACTCTTTCAAAGAAAGTAGTAAGTAAAAGTAGCTCTTTCAAAGAAATGAGCATTAAATTATAATGACAGACAATCACACTACACATTTACTATGGAAATGTATATTCCTCTCGATTCCCATAATAATGATCTCAGTCTCACTGAATGCGATTACGAAATCAACTGAACCTTGACCCATATAAAGAGAGTACTTCATTTACTATTGCGGTCATGACTCAATCATTTTCTCTAACAAGTGTGAATAAGCACATTATACGTTAACTAACTCACTGCGCATAAATACATAGTCAACGCTGTAAGTATAAATAAATAAAAAGATGTAAGTATTCTTAAGTAAGAGCCTTAAGAGCAATGCGAATGAACGGGCAAAGTTGAGAGTAGGTATTCAGGTAGGTATATTGCCGTCGCGCTGCTCCGGGAGAAGACCGAACGCTTATTCAATGCGCATGTATGCGTACGCACGCCGCTCGCTCGAACGAGTTCCTAAATAAAATTAAAATATGTGTTTGAGCTACTCGCAGTCGGCAAAATGATATACCTAGATGTGTTTTGTGTTTCGTATATTTTTTGCTATCTAATAACTCTGACCCTGGACTTATTTGACTTATTTCTCTGTTTTTGATTCTTTTTTACCCTCGACGAAACGGAGACGGTATATGTGTTTGCCCTAAGAGGTTGTGTGTTTGTTTGTTTGTATGTTTGTTTGTTTGTTTGTTTGTGCCCTTTTTTGTTATCGTTTTTCTGGAAAACTACTGGACCGATTAATATGCGGTTTTTTGCATTAGATATGTATAGCTTGTGAGAAGGTTCTTAGATATATTTTAGGACCATAGACAACCAAGCTGAGCTGTAGTATATGATTTTAATTTTTCAATATGTTACCATTTTTCTCAAAAAGTACTGGGCCGATTGAGATGCGGTTTTTTGCATTGGATATGTATAGCTTGTGAGAAGGTTCTTAGATATATTTTAGGACCATAGACAACCAAGCTGAGCTGTAGTCTATGATTTTAATTTTTCAATATGTTACAATTTTTCTCAAAAAGTACTGAGCCGATTAAGATGCTGTTTTTTGCATTAGATATGTATAGCTTGTGAGAAGGTACTTAGATATATTTTAGGACCATAGACAAACAAGCTGAGCTGTAGTCTATGATTTTAATTTTTCAATATTATGTTACCATTTTTCTCAAAAAGTACTGGGCCGATTAAGATACGGCTTTTGCATTGGATATGTATAGCTTGTGAGAAGGTACTTAGATATATTTTAGGACCATAGACAACCAAGCTGAGCTGTAGTCTATGATTTTAATTTTTCAATATGTTACCATTTTTCTCAAAAAGTACTGGGCCGATTGAGATGAGGTTTTTTGCATTAGATATGTATAGCTTGTGAGAAGGTTCCAGGTTTTAGGACCATAGACAATGCTGCAATCGTGATTTGGTAAGTGGTCATAGGAACTCCTTAAGTTCTCATCGTAAACCCGTCGTGTTTAGACTTTATTGATTTGTCTTGACCAGCGCTTTGTACCTAGATGCTGCCCAGGGTCTCATGATGGAGCCAGAAGGTGGTCATGGGAACTCCTTAAGTTCTCATCGTTAATCCTCCGTATTTGGACTCTTGATTTGTCTTGACAAGCACTTTAAACCTAGATGTTGCCCAGGGTCTCGTGATGGAGCCAGGAAGTGGTCACAGGAACTCCTTAAGTGATCACATTTTTTTTAACAATTTTTAGCAAAATATTAAAATTTAACACTATTTGACACCTCTACTCATTACTAAGCACAAGTTTTATCTCGGAATGAGAAGGGTTTGGTCATAGTCCACCACGCTGGTCAAAAAAACTACTGAGCCGGCAAATATGCAGTTTTGTGTTTTAGATATTATTTTATATTTTGCTAAGTTCTAATTGTTGTTTCAATGGAGCTCTGCAATTCGTCGTGGGTTTTTTAAAATTTTTAATTTTATAACTTGTTAATGTTTTTAATGCACTAACAGTCATCTAGCCTTAGAGTGCGATCTTAGCTGACGGTAAGTGATGATGTAGTCTAAGATGGTATCGGACTAACCTGTCAGGCATAAAGCAGTTAGTAACATTAAAGCCCTAAGTAGCCTTCATCGGTTAGTTGCTACCGGAACGCCTAATCGTTCGGCAGTACGTCTTTGCCGTTAGGGTGGTAACTAGTCACGGCCGAAGCCTGCCACAAGACCAGAACTGAGAAAATTCAGATATATAAACTTCCAAATTGAACCTGCCGGGAATTGAACCCGTGACCTTGCGCTTACATGACAGCACACCTCACACCACTGCGCCAGGGAGGTCATTTGTTCAGTTGGGAACTATTTTATATGTTTTTTTTATTCTACTACAAGTTAGCTCTTGACTGCGATCTTACCTGATGTTAGACAAAGTCAAAGTCAAAAAACGTTTATTCAATATAAACTACACTTATTGACGTCCGGTTATTTATAACATATAACATAATATAATGGTGATAATCAGTACGACATCTTAAACTAAAGTTACGAGGGTTCCAAAGTTCAAACGCGCCCTGGTCTGAGAAGAGCCCACAACAAACTCAGCCAGGTTTTTTTTTTCACTATCACCATTTCACAATCATCTTAACTAAGGAACTATCAGAGCCATTATAGAGAACGATGATACAGTCTAAGATGGTAGCAGGCTAACTCGTTAGGGTTAGTTATATTAAACCCATACCCCTAACGGTTTCTACACGGCATGACGCATCTACACGCATCTACCGTAACGCTAAATCACTTGGAGGTACGTCTTTGTCGGTAGGGTGGTTACTAGCCACGGCTGAACCCTCCTACCAGATCAGAACACAGAAAATTTAAAAATGATAAATTCCCAAGTGGACCATGTCGTCCCCGAATCGTACCCGGGGCCGGAACCTCCCACAATATGACCACAGCGTTTCAGGATTGCTATAATGTCCTCTCAACCGAATTTCGGCCACGGCGGCCTATCTCCAAAGAGCCATCTGCGCAGGAGATAATTATAGTGCACAAGTGTGGGCGCATACACTGGAGCACTCTCTGTTCCTTTACTCTCATAGCCCGATAGGACGGAAAATCCGACAGGACCGGAGAGAGATCAGGCGCAGGACCGATGGCTTTACATGCTCTTGGAGGCACGGGGGTAAAACACCGCCATCTTCCTTACTCCGGGCTAGTACTGAGAATTTCTTGTCAGAAAAACCCAATACTTGTTATGGCCCGACCCGGGAATCGAACCCTCGTCGGCCGCAGTCGAATATGTTAACCACTAGACCAACGAGGCAGTCAAGAAATAAATTAACGCGCAATAGAAATAGGGGGCGGCCGGCAGTGCGGAGATATCGCAGTGTTAATATAACTGCCATGCCCCTAACAGGTTAGCCCGCTATCATCTTAGACTGCATCATCACCTACCATCAGGTGAGATCGCAGTCAAGAGCTAACTTGTAGTGGATAAAAAAAAACCTGACATGTGCTGCCGACTGCCGACTGGCTATTATTGGGTATGGAGTTATGGACTATATGCTCACAGAATAAGTAAAAAGTTAAATATCGATGTCGATAAACAACACTAGATTATCGATAATATAATTATATCGACTACGCTTGAACTCACTAACTATGTACATATGTGTGTGTGTATACGTATTTAACCTCCCCGAATAGAGGCCGATACAACCCGATAGGGACAACTGCAGCTTGGACCGATTATACCTATGAAAAACAGTAGAATTCTCACTCTCGTATTTTTCTGTTTCCACCTTCAAAACTGAACCGATTTTAATTCTGTTTTTACGAATAATTTAACAAGGGCTCAGGCTATGTCGGTATGTTTTTCTTTTTTTTATTATATCCGTCAAATTTATTTGCGGGATGTCTGATGATGGCACGAAAACTGGGCCATTTTTTGCAGGTTGTGAAGGTTCCATGTTCTTAAAATTATTAATTTATCGAAAAAAGGAAAACATAGGGGCATGGCACGGATACATGTAGATTTTATGGTGCAAGAATATTTTCAATATTGTAATTATCCACAGAGGAAACAGACAAATGTTTTTGTATGGAGAAATCTCCGGGAGAATTCCTCTTAATTACTACAACAATTCAAGCTGGAACAATATTGAATCGATTAACTGAATGAGTTTTACGAGTTTACTTAAGTTCATGGCTATTTATTCTGCGATAATAATTGGTCACAAGACGAAAGATTATTCGCGACTTCGGCCGCGTGAAATAAGAGTTTTTAATCATCACATGAACGCCTTAATTTTCCGGGACAAAATGTAGCTTATGTCCCTTTCAAGGTTCTCAATTATACCCATGCAAAAAGTACGTCGACCCGTTACTCTGTTGCGGCGTCATTGAAGGATAAACCAACAAACAAACACACTTTCGCATTTAAGTACATAAGTATTTTTTTGTACTTCTGTTTTTTTTTCGCAAAACCATGAATGAAGAAATGAATTAATTATTCATTCACAAAGTTAATAGATCATATCAAGAAATCTTTTAATCAAAAGGCAATTATATTGAAACAAAGAGAAAACTAAGCTCTATAATAAATAATAGATTATGAGATAATAGCACAATGGATGAGTCTCTATTAGACGTGCCCTTTAATTAACACTTTCTCTCTATGGCCTTAATTCACCACCACAAAGTACATTAACCAAACTGTCAGTACACCAAAACAAGATCGTGAATCTAATTGGGATATGCGTCAAATCAACAAAGGAAAAATTAAGATAGATAGTCTTAAGCCAAATACTTTGAAGATAAGAACATTTTGATGATTTGATTTGATGAATTTTTTGATTTTGATGATAAAGTAACATATCAACAGCAAAAGTCCATAATAGAAAAATAAGCGTATTCATCTAGAATTAAATTGACTGCAAAGAAAGAAAGATAGAAATCTTTGTTTGTGGATACAAGTACAAGAAATAACCAATAATAATAAAATAAGAAAGGAACCAGAAGTTTAACTTGCTATAATCCGCGACAAAAGGAAAATCTATGTAGTACAGCGATTTTTTTTTCTAAAATCTATATAATATATATATATATATAATCAATATAAAAAAAAATCGCTGTGCCACATAGATTTTCCTTTTGTCGCGGATTATAGTAAGTTAAACTTCTGGTTCCTTCATTATGATGGACTTCCGCAAAGTAACGCCTGCCTCTATTCAATAATAAAATAAGACTTATAAAGAGAAAAAAATGCGAAATGTGACTTGATCCCCAAAATGGTCTTCACTCAGCATGTGCTATATCTGTTAGGTTGTCAAAGCACAGCGTCACCCTAGCGTCCCGTCATTCTTCTGCAGTGCTACGAGTATATTCGTTCTTGGCTTTTGCAAACTGTATAGGATACTTGTGGATTCAAATTTATCAACTGTGGTCACCGAACCCCCACGGTCAGCCTCTTCCAGCAACTTAGTCACTCATCGCGCTATGGAGGGAGCTTTCTTGAATATCTCTCTCAAGGAACGAAGAAATTCACATAAGAAAAATGCCCGGTATAGCTCCAAGTGAAATTAAGAAGAGGTGGCAGTGGGCAGGTATTTGCAGAAGCCGAAGAAGCTGACGAGTTAAGATTGAAGACCTTGACTGGTAAGCGTATAAGTGTAGGACGACTACCACTTGGACCGTTGACCTGACAAAGATGGATGGAAGCGGGTGGATGAGCTCTCGAAAAGTTTTATGTCCAGCAGTTGTCGCATGTATGCTGATAGATTGGATTGTATATAAACATGATTTGTTAAAATTGTTTACAATCGAATAGCTACTGTACTGATTTATACAATGCCGTGGAGGTATTGAAAAGGAAGTGTCTATTACAGCGGGGTCTCAATTGATACGACAATTCAGGCCACCCTACGGTTCTGTCATCGCTCGTCACTTTGGCGCCTAACTGTACTTAATGGATTGCCATTTCTTCACCAGTTGGTTTTAATCGTTGTTCTAATCGCACATCTCACATCGCAAGATTACTCAGAATACCAATCAGCAAATACAGATGACTTCAGCAAAACGCATAACCTTCCAGTCCCTCCAGTGCGAGCAACGACTTTTTCCGTGGGTAGTGGAAATGATTTTTCAGTGTTGAATAGTAAGAATTTGTTGCGTGCGGCTCCAGTGCTACTTAGGAAAGCATTAGAATTTTCAGAACTCAACTATTCGTTCAGTCATCATTCCTCTGCTTTAGGTTCCCCTACGACTATCGAAGATTCGCAGGCAGCTTTGTACGTATCCCGTTTGTTCTTCGTGAAGCGAACGAGTTCAGCGACGTTCGCAATTCATGTCCATTGCTTTTTCTTTTCCCTGCGACCAACATTATCTTTTTCCAGCAACGTTTCCCATCATAATGTGTTGCATGCGTTCGTAATTTCGTATCTGCCGTGCCTCGGCAGTTGGCACGTTATTAAGCGTATGCGGCTCGTCAATAATATGCGAACATCATTATAGAGCCATGTATAGAAGAACTTAACAGACAAGATTCTGAAACGCGTGAGTGAGATGCGTGCAATGGAGCAGAATTGAATAATGTATGAAGTGACAATACGCGAAATACCAATAAATCTGTCTGTGGTGGGACGTGTTGTACTTTCATTCCTAGTTTGGCATGAAGCAATATTTTAAGGCGTTTTCAATGCAAAGAAGGCTTTGGTATGTCTATCCTTGCCTCAAATATTTGGGGTTATCTTTCCGTCAAGGATTTGCGAGAATGCATTTTTGCTTAAATTTCATAGCTTAAGCATTGTTTTGACATAGAGCAAACTTTTATTTTGTAAATTGCTATGAATAATTAGACCACGATTAGAACACATTTAATATCAACCAGTATATTAGATAAATTATACCAAAATTAGTTTAACTCAAAAAAGCACATCGAACGGTTAAAATGTAACCAATTTTAGGTTACCAGAGTATAGAAGCTTAGAAAAGTACGACCCCCAATTCTAAGAAAACCATTAAAAAATATTAAAGTAATAATCATAAAACGTATCATGTTACAGAGCAATACTAAGTTAAAATTATAAAGCTTGTACATAGAGTAATCCAATATAATAATAAATAATAATAATGAGTAATAATAGTCAAACTCAGCTAGTACAAAATACACAGAAGTAAGACTCCATAATAGTAAGAAGAGGAAGACCAGTAATCGAAATTCTATATCATGCGTATCCAATCAAGCGAGTCCGTCTATTATTATCCGCTGAAATGAAGGCGAAAGTGTTCGGACAGGGAAAGTTTCCGTTTCTACCGGACGATATGCCACCGTGTATTTCCACTCGTTTCGGCGAATTAGATCAAGAAACTTGTTTGTAAAAGTAAAGCATTGCGTTTAACCGAATCTTTTGGCATAGATTACTGCCAATAATAATAATCATCTGGGGCCCAACTGTCTGCATTTTTATTGACTTGCTATTATACATAGTGGTAAATGTAATAGTGGCATTAAAAATAAACCTTGCAATAACCACGACATAAAACTTGTATTAATGAAAAAGTCTCCTAAATTAGCCATTTCAGAATCTGATGGAGCAATGAAACTTTAAGACCTAACCGTACTTTTAACCTGTTGTACATTATTATGTACATTACACACATCAACAAAACTAGTTTGCATGTGTGTACATTCCAGTCAATGGCATATCATCTAAGTTAATGCATTCTCGACCTGTTAAGTATACTTACATTTGCATAAGTATCATGCACTACAATCGTAACGAATTCGTTTGCGTCTTCGTTTGCATAATTTTTCTTGTCTTACAAATAAGTTTCGACGTAACTTAATAACTGTTTTGACAGAGCTTAAGAGCTTCCACAATAATCTATTTTAACATAATAAGTAACTATAACATATTTCAAGTAAAAGGGCTATATAAACTCCAATGGTTTTACTAATTCTTGCTATTAAAAAAATATGTGTTGAGATAAAGGATTATCCTTTCCTTTTATTATCATTCAATAGTTTTTGTTTATTATGAGAAAACTTTGATTTGATAATCTAAAATAAAATAAGAAATTCATGTTTATGGGATTTACGTAATTTTTTAATGCCTTCTGTCAGTGGCGTGCATTTCATAGAGGCATAAAAGCACTGCTCACCCTTACGTAAGCAGTGCTTTTAAGTTTTATGCCTGCGTATGAAAATACGTCAATGCTCATATTTCATCAAAACAGCTAGTAAATAGGTATTGTGACTAACTAATGCCTACCCTAGCTCCAAAACCTGTGCACGCCACTGCCTTCTGTACGAAATCCAGTTTCTATTATACGAGTACCTACTTTTACTTATTTCTGGAACGAGATTAATAAATAAGTAGGAAGCTAGAGAGGAAGCATAAAAAACCACACTAAAGCACGGTGCTTTAGTGTGGTTTTTATACTTAACAGACAACTCACCAATCACCATAAATGAGTTTTCTTCAAAAGGAAACCAACTAATAAAAACAATACATTAAGATGTCGTAAAGCGAAATAAATAGGGAAAACTTCTCAGGCGACGAGGTCTGCAGACGCGTTAACCTACATAGCAGACAACATTAAGCTGAACACTAAGTCATGTAGGTTTACTAAAAGTATTTATGACAAATCATAGCCAAAACCTAAATAAATGTCCAAAAAGGTATCTTCAATAAAAGAAGAAAAAATCTTTTACAATCGTTTGGCGATGTAGACGACCGAGTTTGTTTTTTAATTAGGTATGTCGCAAAAATTGTACATAGGTTTTTGGATTTTGGACGTTTTTTTGGAGATTATTCATATTTTCCCGACCCAAATATTCAAGTCCACTATACCAGGCCAACATTATACTCACATAAAAGATGTCAAACACCTTCGTAAAAATATTGACATATATTATGTAGCAACTAGCGGGTAAGCTTTATTAAAAACGTGTAGATGATCCAGTCAACCAAACTAGAATCAAGTAGTTATCAAGTCTAGTCAGTCCAAGTTTTTGTTACAACCTGGTTAACCTGTTAACACCGGCAAAAGAAATTCAATACCAGATAGATGGAAACGGGACATGTGCAAAAACCAGTGACACTCTCGAAGACGCTACTAGAAACTTTCGTCTCCATGTGAAACTCGAATCCTTTCGATTAAAATGATGTCTGATCTCTCTCTGTCTGCGTCGTATTCCTCATTACTGAGGGTCGTGACCCCTTTCCATTAATCAAGTAATGGAAGGAGGTTTCTTAGGATAATAACGCAGTGCCCATGTCCTTCCGCATACGACTCGACTAAGAGTAAATAAACTCTTTAGATTTTTGTAACGATTATTATCAGACGTTAGTGTCAATAGCCGGGTCCAACGGCTTAACGTGCTCTCCGAGACACGGAGGAGACGAAAAGGCTAAATTTGAAACTCCAAATTCGGTCACCCAGCCGGGTGGCCGAACTTGGGTCATCGTTGCTTAAAAATCGCAATCGACTATGCGTTGTCACAACTAGGCCACTCATCCCTCCCTTATCTCTGATAAGAGAAGAAAAAAGAAAAAATTAAGAAATCGTTGGGTAAACCCTACAAGGACAATGGTTGGTCGTTGGTTTGGATGGGTCGGTTGAAAATTGTACATATGCCGTTTCTGTAAAATTTAAAATATAGTTACGAATAAAAGTTCCATAATCACTAGGTATAGCCGGCATTTAATTTTCTTAAAATCAATTTAACATCCTGGCCTATAGCATTACAAACGTGAAACTTACATTGCGATAGCTTAAATTTTAACTCTGAAAGCAAAATAAAATTTATGAACAATGAGGAGATAATATATGGGCAAAAATGAAATATACGATACTCGGATATGCTTTTAGCAAACTTTCATCTTTTCAAACTCAATCTATCACCGCCAACAAGTACACTACTTCCAAAGGAGTACAGATCCATTAGGTTTTGTGTATAAGAATAGAAAGTTTGGGTTTTCTAGGCCACGGGGATTTCAATGCCTAGTGCCTATCTATCTATCTTATGTAGAGCTTTATCTCGGATCGAATCGGATTTTATTACAATATCCCAAAAAAGAGAACAAGTTTTAGTTGTGCATTATGATACCAGATTTACTGTTTACTTTAAGGGCCTATATACAATCAGGCCGCAACAAACTGTAGGTATAAAACTCGCCACACTACAGCATATATATGTACGCATATATAGCACAACGCTCTACGCTCGATTTTATCGATTCTTGCGTTGGTAAATACGTATTTATGCAGAAAATTTCTATGGGAGTATGCATTTTTATATGGTCAAATGAGATATGAATACATGACCTTTAATTTAATACCATGATAGGGGCACAGCTGTGATTCCTATTTCTTTATAGGGTACCTGGAAAAGTATGATATCCGTATAACGGGCCTTAAGTTATAGTCAAAAGTATTTATTCAAAATAGGTACCTAAAGTACCTACACTATACAATTTTTTAACGTCACTAAAATATGAGACGTGATGGTGATAATTTAACTAACGGTATCTTAAAACAAAAGCTACGAGGGTTCCAAACGCACCCTGGCCTGAGCACCTGATGCCTGACCCACAGGCCACAACAAACAGCCGGGGTTTGTTTTTACTATTTAGTATACTTTTATTACTTCTATATTGTTAGATGATTCATAGGAATTCGTCCGTATGGGTCTACGTTTCAAAAGATGCCGTGACTCGTGAGAAATTTTCAGTTCAGAACATAGACAGCCGAATGTAAATCCGAAAATGTATTTCCCTGCAGCGGTAGACTACATTACTGCGTAGATTGATTTCCCAAAACAAATTAGACTCAGCCACAACAGCATTGGAACAGTGAAGGATTCTTTTAGACTTTTTAATGAGGCACATGTGGCAGTGAGCAGTGACGTCATAGTCGAGAGCTCTGTGAGAGGCATTTCCTCCAAGTGTGGGAAACATAAATAGAAGAAAACTACAAGCTGTTTTGTCTACCGATTTGTGTGTCGCATGGATTTCATTCACGTGGTGATCTGTCAATTTAATAATGACTAGCGGTCCGCCCCGGCTTCGCACGTGTAGCGCTAATCATTATAATAGTTCATTTGTTCATACCCAATAATAGTCAGTCGGCACTGGACAATATATCAGATTTTACATTAGCGCTGCGATATCTCCGCACTGCCATGCCGGCCGCCCCTATTTCTATTGCGCGTTAATATATTCATCTGATTAAATGGTGCAAAGGGCGAATTTAGTCTATACCGCCCCGGCTTCGCACGGGTAGCACTAATAGTCTATATCCAATATAGCCCTCAGATTATAGGTATTTAATCGCCGGCCGCAGTCGCGCCATTTTCCCTTGCACGTTACATTATTTCTATGATATGCATCTAAATAAAATGGTGTAAAGGGCAATTTTTATCTTAATTAAATACTTGAGATGACTAACATACTTATTTTGATAAGGATTAATACTATGTCGGTAAAAACACCTTCGCAAGTAAAGCATTGGTTTAGACCAAATTTGAAAATTATAAAAATGGTTGACCGAGCGAAGCGAAGGTCTCTGAGTCTACTTGAGTGAATTTGCACTTGTCCGTCCGTCCGTCCGTCTGTTAGAGCATTATAACTTCTGAATTACTGAACATAATTACTTCAGCTTTAAATATAATATGCAAACCAAATATAGCCTCCAGCCGAATATGGCTTAAAAAGTTATAAAAATCTTTATTTCAGGGGGGCTCTCATAGAAGCGAATACGAAGTAAAATATTTTTTATAGCGGTACATAGGGTTGCGGTATATCATTTTAAAGATAATTAGGAATAGAGTCCAAAATTTTTTTTTGTTAAATTTTTTCCCTAAAATTGACTAAATGGGGGGCTTTCAAAGTGGAGATTTTCTAACGTCCAAAGTTGACCTCAGAACTCTTAATTTTCTGAAAGGCTGAGCCTGAAACTTGATCAATTATTTGAATTATATCCTGTACTTGAACAACAAATACTAAAATTAGATAAATATTATAAGGAAACGAAATTATTTAATTTTTAATGAGCTTCAGTATTTTTAACAGAACTTTACATTGATGTCAATAGATGGCGCCGCGAGGTCTCAGCTCGGGGCGAACCACTAGTTATTGTGACTCAACCTTAAAAGATAGATATATGATATCGGGGACTTGATTTTTGAAACTTTTAGAGAGGAATAATTCCACCATATGTAACTTTAACCATTTACGCAGCGCACGCCACGTAAGCTTTCAGAAGAGACGATTTTTTCTGACTTGGTTTACATTATTGCAATTTTCGTAAGAATCTCTAATTTTTTGAAAATAAAATATAGCCTATGTTACTCGCTGATAATGTAGCTTTCCATAGGTGAATGAATTTTTAAAATCGGTTGAGTAGTTTTTGAGTTTATCCATTTTGTACAAACAAACAAATCTTTCCTCTTTACAATATTATTAGTTTAGATTAAATACTTGAGATGACCAACCATTTTATTTTGATAAGGATTAATACAATGTCAGTGTTAGTCAATTAATACAAAAACACCTTCAATAGTAAGGCTTTGTTTTGGACCAAATTTGAAAATAATAAAAATGGTTATTGAGAGACAACCTTAAAAGATAGATATATATGCTATCGCGGACTTTTTTTAGAACTTTTTGTCAATTCCACAATACATTCCACCAAAAATATCTTATCCATTTAGTTACTTATCCATTACAAACAAACAAATCTTTCCTCTTTATAATATTAGTTTAGACAAATACTTATAAATAAAGGATACAAGTGTTTTTGATTAATTTCTTGATAAAATCTAGAAAGGACTTGTCTACTCTAGTACTGTTGATAATTCAATAAGGTTATAGTTATGCAAAAATGTAGAAGCCCAAAAAATTGCTTTATCGAGTGTGTTAAATAGGCGAGGGGTTATAAAATGGTGACTAAAATTTATTCTAGATCAAAAACTAATTTCAGTCATTACCGATCGGATGATCACATGCAAGATTATTTTTAGCCTCCAGCTGCTATTGCTAATACGCATAGGATTTTGCAATCTATATAAATAAATCTTTCTAACGTAAACAGTAACAACGGTTATGACGTGGGGCCTAAAATTAAGAAAATCTGTAGAATATGATATTTCAAGGACTAAAGGATATGATAAATTATGTTAATTTACACATAAATCGACGATCTGTGATAGTCGACGATGGTTTCAGTTTCAGTTTCAGTTTCAGTTTCTTTATTATTGCAATTCCATAGTTACATTATTTCTTAATTAACATATTATAGTCATTAGTAAATAAAGCATGCTATGGATACCCAGTTTGGGTGTGGCAACAGAATAGTACATGGTGGTAGGGAGACAAAGCCATAACCATAACATGGGACTTAACATTCACCACCACCACTACAGCCCATTAACGTCCCACTCCTGGGCACAGGCCTCCACTCTCATAGGAGAGAGGGAATTAGAGCTTAGACCCACCACGCTGCTCCAATGCGGTTGGCGGGCTTTAACAACTATTATCATTAACACTTAACTTAACATTGGAGAAGAATAAATAAAAGGATAAAATGATATTCAAATTTTATCATCATCAATGGCTCATTTTCAGATGGCAAAATTTGGGCACTAATTAAACTGATAAGAAGTCAATAGAGGACTCTATCAACCATGATGAAGGCGCAATAAATAACGAAGTACTGTTGTAGGGGTATTTATTAATACTGAGAAAAGATTGATCCGGCTGAATCCCAGTAGGCATGAAACAATCTAGACGCCATATTGTTTTTTATTCACATGTCGACATTCACCAGAGCTAGAAAAGCTATTGCAGTTACAACGATATAGAAATTCTACGACAAACAAGAAGAAACAACTGCGTCAATTAAAATAAACGCTGGAAAATGACAGAAAAGGTGAATTTCATTACGGGTCAGGTTCCAGGATTTTAATTAGAGACGTAAAAAAAATTGTTTGAACTTTTAAAGGTAATAATTTAAGGTTGCTAATTGCCCGGCAATTGAGTGAAAACGTTAAGGAAAGTAAAAAATTCAAAAAGCTTGGTCGGTGCTAAATCTAAGCAAAGGCGTCTGATTTGTTTGAACTTAGTATGTAAGGAAAATTCCGTGTTTTAATTGCCTTTAGAAACGCACCAGAGGTAGATTATTAACGACGTCGCAGAAGCCCTTTAAGGAAAGTCAGTCACCTGCACTTTTGCAAGTAACTCAAATTTTTTAAACTAAAAATTACTGCTCCGCTTCTAGGAGTAAACTATTAGCTGTTTATCATTTAAGTTACGATGTACTAAGATTTGAACAATGTAACTTAATATTATTTCATACTTATCATCCCTTCCCACATGAATCACTATTAAACCTTCGTGCCTTTATTATTGTGGTAATATGTAGGTGAGAGATTTCTAACAAACGACACTGCGAGAAGCATTTGTGGTTCAATGCTTACTAAACAATAAACGGAATCTTCCCACGACCCATCTGGACTGCGATTAACTACAACATACAACGTTACCAGGTACATTTGCCATAAAAATACTTACAATGTATTATTACATTCCAACATCTTGTACTTACCATAACCGTTCTTGTAAGTAATCACTACCCTTATTATAAATGCGAGTGTTTTTGTTTGATGGTTTTTCCTTCAATCACGCCGCAACAGAGCAACGGATTAATGTTATTTTTTACATGACTTGCATAGATATAGGATATGTTTATAATCAAAATAACCTGAGAATGGTTTAAAAACAAATTTAAAATTAAGTTCCTGTGGAATATAAAAATAAACCTAAACACACGCAGGGGAAGTCACTGGCATCGTCTAGACTCAAGTAATTTAATAAAAATCACAATGCTACAATTATTTGGTGGTTTATTTTTTTATGACTGCTTACTTTTGTGATACACAGGGTTTTCACAATGATTTTATAGCTTCCTTCTGAGTTGTTCTTGGAAATTTATATTATACTGATGGCATCCATTTTTTACCTGCAACAAAGAAAAAACATTTTAAGGATTAGATTTAGTCTTTCAGTTTGTCATAATACAAAATTAAATCCAGTAACTTAAAACAAAATAAAATTTAGCCTATGTTACTCGCTGATAAAGTAGCTTTCTATACGTGAAATAATTTTTAAAATCGGTTGAGTAGTTTTTGGATTTATCCATTACAAACAAACAATCAAACAAATGTTTTATCTTTATAATATTAGTTTAGATTTAGATATATAGGTAAATAATAATTGGTACTGGATGTATCCGGGTTGTAAGCGCCTTATTATGTGCCAAAATTCTACGGATCACATATGGACCGTGAAAAGGCTATAGACAGACATACTCGTACTTTCGAATTTATATTTCGAGTATGGATTTCATTACACGTTACGGCACCGACGTCCACTATTCGTTTTACTTGTACTCGTAAGTTAGCAAAAAACGTAACTCGCGCGCCATTAAGGCTTTTATGTGCGTAATGATTTCCCGCAAGTAAATTGCCCCATGATTTATTAAACACACTTAGGTCCGCTAGCTTCAAGTTGTATTCAATTCTTCTACCTATGTGCGCACGTCATGTGCAAATTCTTAAACATAATTTTGGTCCCTGGTTAGACCATTTTAGAAAATAACTTCATTATTCACTTTTGAGAATCTTGCTCTCAAAATGAGAAGGGGTTAGGCAATACTCCACCACGCTTTCCAAGTGCGGATTGGCAAGCCTCATCATGGAGAACTCTCAGGCATGAGAAGGTTTCGTTAAGATGTTTGCCTTCACCGTTAAAGCAAGTGATAACACAAATATGTAGCTCTAAAAGTAAGATGTGCATGTGAAAACAGCTTTAAAAAAAGCAAATACATATTAAGAAATTACAGACGAACACTTCAACGCTATTTCTTTATGACCAACTTTCATTCGTTTTATAGCACAGTTCGTCTCATGCCAGGACAGGCTGGCAGTTATCTAGTTAATGCAAATCGGATTTTTATCTAATGCAATTTACTAACGACAAAGTTACTTCTACGGTATCTGATTACAAGAAATTCCTGCTACGCTCCATCAGTTAAATCTACATAATCTATTAAGTGTAGAACTTTATGCGATATTCTTTTAACTTTAGTTATGCTAACATATACTTTTAAATTTCTAATAAGAAACAATAAACCTAATTGGGCAAAAAATTTTAAAAATGGCACCCAAGAAGAGAAGAAAGGATAGACCATTCCGAAGATTACATAAGGAAACAGGAGAAACACTATAGAAGTGAAAAATCTCAACAGTGAAATGGGGAAGCGCTTGGGGAAGCATTGTCTTATTGGTAAATCGATGTGGGTAAGACTTATTATGCTAGGAAACAAGACAGAGTAACTATAGGTGTCTTATTATTATTTATGCTTGTTATAAGTAGATAATATGGGATGAAAGTAAAACATTTTACTGCAAAATACACAAAGATTATGAATTTTATTCAAACAATAATATTCTTTTATCTACGGTTAGTTTAAGAATGAACATTTTTATCGCAATTTCATTGAATTTTTCTCAACAGAATTTGAATCAGTTATTGGATTCGTTCATGAAATTCAATTACTTACTGAAAAGAGAATCGAATATTATTTTCTTTAATTTCTTATTGTTCTTGAAAACTTTTACAAGAATGCTACAGTTAGTGTAGTTGCAAAATTACCTATTCAAATAATTGATTTAGAAAAGACGATTAGAATCAAATTAAGATGATTCACTTATAAATAAGAAGAGTCATTTCTTTATATATTTACCTACAGTTAGCCAAATATTTTAAACCTAGATTCACAGACTGTTATTTCATATAATCTAACCCGTCGCGGTGGTAGAAGTCAAAACAAGACTCATCATCACAAATGACACACATCCGTATGCCCTTCACGAAATAAATAATCATAGACGAAACTTACTAAATACAGTGAGAATAAGCTATTGAAATACAAGTTCAAGGACATTCTTTAAACAAAACAACTCAACAATCGATTAGCATTCGCAGTTTATAAATACAACAAGTAGGTTTGACCTTTTACAATGCTCTTTGAAATTATAACACGGTCGCCCGTTCACGCTAAATGTAGCGCTAACCCGACTGCGTTATGGCAGTGACCGCGAGAGGAAACCGGTTATGGAAATTAGTTTACATCACTCGCCAGTAATACATAACCCCTGTGTTCTGTGTCAAATGACAGAGGCAGGTTTAGCGAAATCAGTTTCAATAAAAAGTCTCTATGATGCTACAAACGAAACTGACAGGTCTACCAGTAAAATGGTAACAAAAAGTGCACAAACAAACAAACAACCTCTTAGGGCAAACACATATACCGTCTCCGTTCCGTCGTGGGTAGAGATGTCGGTTAAAAAGATCACAAGGATACCAAGAACTTGCTGAAATCCGTAAGAACTGGTAAATGCCTTGTTCTATTACAATGCTGCGATCCGAGTTCCGACATCGGAGCATCCTCGAGACAAACCTAGATGTTGTTATAGGTCTATTAGTTATGATGTATCATATGTTCATCTGCGTGGTTTGAGGTTTTTTGGTTCCCGCGGTTCTCTTTAATTGTCCGGGATAAAAAGTAGCCTATGTGCTATTCCAGACTATAATCTATCTCTGTGCCAAATTTCACCAAGATCCGTTGAGCCGTTGGGGCTAGATTGAGTAACAAACATCCATACATCCATCCAAGCTTTCGCAATTATAATATTGTTGTATAACTAGTAAAATTAACATCTAAGTTTAAGTATGAAAAAGAAGAGCTAAGAAGTTTCTAAAGTTTGCTTCTTTCGAAAGCAATCTTGTGAAAAGGATATCAATTATCACTACATATTAATTGATCTGGTAAAGTTATTTAAATAAACATGACCAACAAAAATACTCCATCCCCTGATCATAAATCATAATGTTTTCTGTAAATAAGGACGTTGTCGTCTCAACCTATAGACGTCCACTGCTCGACGAAGGTCTCCTGTATGGATCGCCATAGGAGTACGGTCTTGTGCCGCTTGTTTCCAGCGGCTCCCAGCTGCACGCTTGAGATCGTCCGTCCACCTAGTGGTGGGTCCAACGCTGCGCTTCCCGGTGCGACGCCGCCATTCAAGCACTTTGGGACCCCAACGGCGTTGGGGTCTCAAAAAATTAGGACGACATGAGTTTTATTCCTGTCAATAAAATTTCGTTTTGCGCAAAACTGAATCTTAATTCAGTGGTTTTTCACAAACAAGAGTTAATAATTTATAATTTCAGATCAACACATAACTGTCTATCAGAAGCGATTATTAAGTATTATATTATGAACATGACAAAAAACACTAAGCTATTACACATGTCGTGACAGTGTAGCTGACCTTGCGGCTTATCTTAATTTATTCCAATCTTCATTGCTGTTTGACAAGGCTACTTACAATATCTGGGAGAACTATAAAATTTTACCTCCTTAGATAGGACTGAGACAACTGGTAATTTTGTTTCTATTTCTACCTCTACAAAATTACTATCTGTGGCAAATCTTATGAGCGTTGCTTTTACGCGTATAGTTTTATTGAAAGTTCCCAGCCCATAAAGAGTAATTGCTTGAAAGCTTGGCTCATGGTGAACTTTAAAAAGTCGTATTGCGACCTACTTTGGCAAAACGACATTTAAACGACTTAGAAGCTTATAAAGACATGGACTTTTAAACGATAGTTGCATCACAAGTTTATTTGTAGACTTGACTCGACCGAAATACGGCTCACGGTGAATCAAAAGAGCGAGTGCGTAGTATGACGTCACCCTAGAGTGGTCTGTGCCCTTACCATATGAAGAAATAAACAAACACATACTTAAGGCTAAAAACTGGAATTGACAAGGTAAGAGCGACCAACTTTGTGAATTCAGTCCTTGAATGTTGAACAGTTGACAAAATAAGTGCATAAATTACTTAAAATAATGTAAGTACGATTTAGAAGATATCTTACAGTACATGACACCAATGATAGAGTGGACAACGAAGCACTTAAACAATAAAAAAGTGTGGCATGTACCTAATAATATAAATGACAAAATTGTACAAACGTGAACTGTACCTACAGGATGACATTACTTTTCTGGTCACCACATTGGTCCACTCTCCCACTATTTTTGTCAGTTTCCGGTCGAATTTAACGCGATAACACGCATGCCTCTCTGGCTAGCTCTACCCGATTGAATGCACCCATTGTGATTTGCTTCGGTTGCTGCAGGTTTTGAAATTGAAATGGTGCTCATTGAAATGCAAATTTCTAACTGAGCTACACTTATCTGTTTAGCTTCGATAAACGTGTGGCGCAAAAATCTTACTAGAGTTGAGATATTCATACACATGAAAACAGTCTGGAGGTAGAGACATGTCTACTGTCTACATTTTTAGTTCTATGCAATCCTTTTGAAATTCCAAATGGTGCTTTAGCTAATGAAACGTTCACATACGAGTACACTAAGAAACACCATACATTCACGCCATTACGGTACTTACCATGAATTTATTGTTTGTTTAGGAACATTAAAACTATCTGAGCCAGTTTAAAAACCATTGTAAAGACGTGCTATTTCTGCATCGTATTCCTCATTCCTGAGGGTCGTGACTCGTGACCTATTTCATTAATATCAAAAAAGATACGTGCCGAATAGAGAACCTCCTCCTTTTTTGGAAGTCGGTTAAAAAGTAAACATTTTCGTGGAATAACTATACGGTGGGATTAAAGATCATTTGACATAAACAAAATATCCACGCGTATGATCCACCAAAAGACATTAAGTACATGATATAAGAACAAATATAACAATTTACAACTTCAGAGAAATGGGTAATTCACTTTTATATTTAGTACCAAAAATAGCTATTCATAGCAAGCATAAAGCGTCTGTTCACAAAGCATTTATCACAATCAGAAGAAAGGGAACAAAGAATAGTTTTATTGAAGAAAGTACGAAAAACAGTGTACCGAAGAAAACAAGATCCGCCATTATATAAGGCAGCCAAACAAAACAGTAAAAACGGAGTAAAACCCATATTGAATAACGTCTTAGATCAGCCAGAACAACATATAACAAACTTATTTGTTAGTTGAATCACAGAATATTCTGATAAGATTTGTATTATTGAATAATTCAACAATGACATAATATGAATACCTAGACTAATATTGTAAATGGTGTGTTTCTGCTACTTTTTACCTTTCACGGCCCATATAGTTTAGGTGATTAGGACGAGGTTCAAAGATTGCATTGCAAAAGCTTCAACCCCATAATGTATTGTTCTTACGCGTTGGGTATATTATACTTATTAGAAATAGTAGTCAAAACTAGGTCTTTAAATTTTAAGAATTTAATAAGATACGAGTACATACTCTTCTTCTTTTCTTGGTTTTTGGCGTCAGGATATGGACAAGGTACAATAAAGACAGTGACATTTGACACTGACGTTTGACAGAACAATTGCCACAGACTGTATACTCATAACACCCAAGACGGACTTTATCCTGAAAAATAAAAGAGTGCCCCCAGGATTTTTTTGAAACATACGGAGTCGCAGGTATCATCTAGTTTAAATAATTCAAGATTGACCTATGATAATATCTATAATTCGAGGATAAAGGCTCCTGACAAACAAGTCCTTTACAATTCTGAACACGACTCATCGTTTGATAAGATCTATTTGATTGATTTAAAACGTACACACTTACAGCACGCTTCATTGCCCGCGAGTCATTACGGAATATTGAGTAGATTCCGAACTATTAATTTAATGACTATGTAAACTCTACTACATCTGCGATACAAAATGGCAAAAACTAAAGTAGCATTACAAAACACGTAGCAACCATTTCGCTTTTCTTGAACGACTGTAATTTTTATTATAATATCTAATCACAGTGATATGCATGTGGAAGGAAAAAAGAGTAGAGGGAGACCAAATAAAAGATGGATGGATTGTGTGAAAGAGGATATTTATGTGTATAAAAGGGGTAAATGAGAGGTTGACGGATAAGAGAAGTGAGTGGAAGAAGAAAACATGTTGTGCCGAACCCACATAGCGTGGGAAAAGGGAAGAAGAAGATGGAATCACAGTGATACAATTCATGATATAAATTAAGCAATGCAGTGAAAATTATGCAATGGGGCAGTGGGTTGTGTCACCCGTACAGAAAGGTGTAAATACTCGTACATCGTTTCGCATGAGAAAACGATCTTGGTGCTGGATATGCCCACGATTTTACTTGGGAAAATTGACAAACAAACACAAACTCTTTCGTATTCCAGTAGATTGAGCTTACATCCAAAAATGCACGAAACAGTTAATAATAAAGATTGGCGAACGAGGGACGAGTGGCCTAGTTGTGACAAGGATAACGCATATCAGGCGATAGCGATTGTTAACCAACGTTGAACCAAGTCGGTAACTGGACGGGTGACCGAATTTGGAGGTTTTTTGGCCTTTTCGTCTCCTCCGTGCCTCGGTGAGCACGTTATGCCGTCGGTCCCGGTTATTATTACTAACATCTAATAATAATCGTTACAAAAACCTCAGAGTTTAAATATTCTTAGTCAAGTCGTATGCGGAAGGACGTGGGACTGGGAACCCACCGCATTATTATCCCAAGAATTAGGAGGAACAGGCCACAAAACCAACTGTGGGTCCCATCGAGGTTAGCTCTTTACCCTAAAAACCATAGCTAAAAACTCCTGTATGGCAATATCCTTATTTAATAAGTTACCGGAATCCTATAAGTAGAAAGCTACCAATAAAAAAGTTTTAAAGAGTGATTTTCACATCCTTTTGACCCTCAGTAATGAGGAATACGACGCAGAGTGAGAAAACTATTGAGAATATTGTTGATTGTTTTCACTAGCCAATATATTAATTTAAGCATGATTTTATCCAACCGCACTCAAGGCCGGTGTCAAAAGTCATCTAAATCAGCGAATTACGTAATCTTGGAATGTTGGGCGGATAAACATTAAACAATCAGAGCTTAGGCTCGTTGAGCGCAGCACGCAAAGGGCGTTTTGTGCGAATCATTCCGCAATTAGTGTGATTAAGGGTATGTTCCGATAAACACTGCGAGCACTGTTCAGTGCCTTACTGGGGAGAAATTCGTTCCGTTATGGACTGACAGTACCTATACTGCCGCAGTATCCTAGGGAAATATATGTATACGTCATAAATCGTCGTCATTTTTGTACTGTGAGCACTGGCGTTTTCGAGGTAAAGTGCTCTCAGTGCTGACTGCGTTTCGTTTTAAACAGTAATCAGTATAGCTAACTATAAAGGAACGGCTTCGCAGTATACTAAATTGACGTCACGCCTTACAGTGCTCGCAGTGTATATCGGAACATACCCTAAATTAAATGAGACAGTTGGCTTGACGCCGGAACAACTGCTCTACTTACAGTGCGTAACAGGCAAATTGTTTTAAGATTGAGAGTAATTTATGTTTTGAGGTGAAATACCTCACTACTCAAACAGTTTCGCAATACGGTTAAAAGTATAAAGAGTTGTTTTAAATGGTCGCATGAAAGTCAAAATAACTACCTTATTTGGCTAGGTCCATGATAATTACCTACTTACTAAGAAGCTGAGAATAATGATCAACTTGCAAATAAAAATCATTGGTATACATGTACATAGCAAAAAAAAGCGTCGAATTTAGTTTTTTTAAAATCAGTAAATAAGTATTATCACTTGTGATAGTAAACTAGGTAAAATGTCTAATGAATGACGATGAAACTCGAAGTAAACATTAGTAAATAAAGAAGATGAAGTTTGAACTGAACTCGAATATCAAGAATGAATACAACATAAAGAAGGATTTTTTAACAACACAAGGTACAAGGCAGAAAGCAAACGGAAAAGGCTTCGCAGGCAGCCCTAAAATACAAACGCCTACAAACACAAGTAGCCTCATACTCCAAACAGCAGAAGAGTCAGCACAGCGCAACGGTACAGTTCTATTAGAGGCAACCGGAAGCCGTAACGACTCTCGACTCCCAGCGGCTGCGGTATTATGCACTCGACAACTTGCTGTGAACTTGTTCTGACAACCTGTAAGCCCAGTGGGAGATTTTTTACCTATACGATCGCATTAAAATTTACAGCGCTTTGTATGGATTTGAACAAGCTCCGTCTATCATCTTTCATCAACTGTAGGCTCAGTGGGAGATTTTCAACTATTCAATCGCGTTTCAGTTAACTGCGATCTGTATGTCATTTTTGGATGTCATCTACCATCAAGCTCTTGACATCAAAATCTTCCACGATGCCCTCTGAAGACCTAAGTACCTCCAAGTATAGTGAGAGATTGTTTACCAATTTGATCGCGTTAAAGTTAATTAGAATAATGTATGGAATGGTCAAGCGCTTGATGACAGATAATAGACGGCGCTTGTTCAAATCCATACAAATCGCAATTAAACGTTAACACGATGAAATAGGTAATAATTCTCCCACTAGGCCCACTGCAGACTATGCCAGACACAACAAAAAAGCTCCCTTTACACACAATGAGTTACTACGTTGAATTGCGTTCTTAATTGTAGGTGCTAATTAATTTGAGTTCAAACTGAATAGAAACATTCAGTGCTAATTGTGCGTTTGGCGAGCCAATAAAGTTACTTAAATCGAATTTTAAATTCAATGAATTTAAGATTCACCATGTTTGAAATTATTTTTAGGATTCCAGTTCATCCAGTCTACCTGTCAGTATACTCATACATTTTTAAAGCAGCATTGTCAGAAACCTGATTTTACCCCTCCATAAACGAATATTTAAATTATAAAAACAAAATAATTTGGCCTCAAAATGAAAAACGAGAGCCGAAAAAAATTCGGCTTACCCCTCAAGTTTCTCGTTTCTCTATTTATTATTATTTTTTTCTCTCAAATATTATAATCTACTATTAATTTCTTAATAACTATTGTAACATTGACTTACTGTAACCGATAATTAAAACGAGTGCTCACTTCACACACTCACATTAGACCGCAGGCTTGCTTGTTACTGTGATATTATGTTCTGCTGATTAAATAATCAGTCAAGTGCGTAATTTCTACATAATCTTGAACATAACTACCTAATACAGAGTTATGCAATATAAATTTTGATGACACAAACATAATATTAAATAAGGGATTACAAGACTTTATCGTGTTAAAGTTTTAGTTGCTACTGTGACTTTTGAAATAAACTTCTTTTAAGAACTACCGAATAATTAATAAGTATTTAGAGACAAACAAAATCATTAAAAAATATATATGTTTGCATGATAGAAAAGAAAACTTGAAGACTCAAGCCTTACTGTTTTCACCTCTCCTATCTGGAGTCAGCCATACAGAAAACCAGGTGTAACGGAAGAAACGAAAGATATTGTGTCATATTTTATAATAATTCAACAATGCACACGTCAAATAATAGCTACGTGAAATGTGACTAATGAAAAATCCTACAGCTAATATGAAGATCGGTGTATGAAAAGCTTTTTCAAGAAAAATACAATTGAGGCTTTGTTGTTATGGTCTCGAGACTATAAAGTATTGTTTCCACTTCGGTAACACCATCTGATGACGACACGCACCGCCTGTGTTCAACGCAGCGAGTGACCGAAGCCGCACAAAAGAAACAGGGGTAACGGAGGAAAGGAAATTAAAAATAAATCTTGATTACATTGTTAGGATGGGAATTATTCATGTGTGAATTGACGTGCACTTATTCGGGTGGTGGATCCCCGGGTACTTACCTCTAACTTTTCAGAATTTGAACGTTTTAAGAAATTAAATGTCACTTACTTTGACGGTGAAGGAAACATAGTGAGGAAATCTGTATGGGCGAGAGTTCATCCAAAGTTTCTCAAAGGTGTGTGAAGTCTGCCAAGCCGCACTTGGCCAGCGTGGTGGACTATGGACCAGCCCTTTTAATTCTGAGAAGATACCTGTGCTCAGTAGTAAGCCGGCAATGGATTAGCGATAATGAAACGCTAAAAACATAGAACATAGTATATGCACCATCCTTATATGTTTAATTGCCAACATAAAATTTACTTTTTGACCTAATTAGGTGGGTCTATTACTTTTTAATTGGGTACCTTTAAAAGGCGACAAAACTTCTTTCATTACCGGCCTACATTTTCCTTCGTTCTTTCATTTATCTTTTCTTCAGTTTAATTATTCAGAGGCTAACGAGGAACGCTTTTTATCTTTACTATTGTTGATTTTTATTTAAGTTAAGCTATATATATTTTTCAAATTCTTGTACTCTTTTTGCAGCATCTAACTCTATTTATCTTTCTATCGCTACTTTCTTTATCATGGATTCAAAGGTCTAGAATTCAGGAACATTATCAGAATTGTATAGAAACCCTGTGAGAATATGAATGTAAAATACAAAAATATCAACCATGTCAACGCCCTCATTAGACGAAACATCTCGTCTGCTATGCAAAGCTTTGCTATGAGGTTCTACCTACACGTACCTACTTTAATTATTCGAGTAGAGACTCACAGGCTACGAGTCTACACTATTCAACTGTACACAAATAGTCACGACTCATGATAAAACTCTCCATCAACGATTACCAAAGCCTTATCAAAACGAATTGTTAACAAAACCAAATCCTAAACTAAGGCAAAACCTGACATCAATTAAAATTATTTCAATCAAAATCAAGTAATAAAGGAAGATTAATGATTGGTTAGGTATTTGATCAACAAATTACGAAAACCTTATGCGTAACAGCAGACATACCTACTGACCTAAAAACGCAACGAAACTATTTCTCCCAGAAAAAATGTAAACAAAACGGTCGTAAATGTACGAAATTAGCTGAACGCCTTCGACGAGGAAACGTAATTAACGAACTACAAGAAAACAAATGCAAAAGAAACTGTTCGTTAGGAGAGTCTGTTTTCCATGAAATAAATAATTATGTAGGAATAATCAAGATTATAAAAAAGAAGACAGTTAAATGACGATCAACAAGCTCTGGAAAACTTGTAAAACCCACAGGAAATCCAGTTTTACCAGGACACCATTGCCTGCTTATCGTGTGAAAAGAATCAATTCCACCACTATTATTCATTACAATGGTGCTAAAGCTTAAAGAATTTTGTTGAAACTTACTTTGGAAAACAACTTAAAGCTTTTATCATAAGCCAGGAAATAGATTGAAATTAATATTGGTAAGTAATATTATGAAGTTGTGACGAGAGTGAAGTTAGTAGAAGTAAAGAGATAGGGAGAATACCAAAACGTATCAGTCATAGCTAAAACAGGACAAATCCCAGTGACGCTTTTGGAATACAAGGGAATGGAATTCACAGTTCACGCCACGGGCCAACTAGGTCAACACAGAAACAAATTGCGCTAAAGGGTTGGACAGATATGCAACAGGACAGCTGCGAGTTGCAAGGCGGGGCGACTGCTGCACGGTAGAACGTCACACTGGCGCCTAGAGCAGCCTATTAGACGTCACATTAGATGGCTGTACGATAACGATAAAAAAAATTTGATAAATCATAGTTTAGAAACAATAAACAAGACGCTTTTAGGAGTATCACACTAAAAAGTTAGAAAGCCCAGTGTAATTACAAATTAATCACGATATGCCACCAATGGAATCAATGTCTTACTCACTAATGTGCTTATATATATACTTTCAGGTTGCTTTCACGAACTTTTCATGAATCTGAGATGAATAGTTCCGAGAAAGAAGGCGAAACTCAACGAGTAACAGAAAATCAATCGCGATAAGTGTAAGAGTTCAATAAAAAGATGATTTTAAAGTTTCAGTTGTACTACCTGAATAGGGTAAGGCCAGCCGTGCAAACTGCCAAGCCCGGTCAGGTCATCTAGCAACTTGCTAGAGCGCGTTGGATATGTTACCGTCACGCCTTGTGTCTGTTCAGGCCTTAATCTTGCCCATCCGTTTTAATGTTTTTTCAGTCGCTGAATGCTCCACCCACAACTCGCGTTGTTGTGGTCACGCTCGCCACATGACACGCGACATAATCTTACATAAATTAGATATCGTGTAATTAACGCTTTAAAGCCATTACATTATTGTTTCTAGGTAGTAGCCCATTAATTAGGTTGTAATGTGAAATACGAGCATGCTGTGACCTTGTCGCATGACTGGAAGCTGTTATTAAATATTTATGTTTCTCCTACTTGGTCGGAAATTGCTTTATTATTTAAAAAAAAATACAATACGTACCTACATTGGTTCTTTTCTGGCCGCTAATACTCAAATAAGAAATGAGATCATTTCCATACAACACAAGGTTTTAGTGTGAGTTAAGATAAGTCGATGCCATTTATCGGCAATGTAGAAAAGCTTTCTTTAATAAAGTCTGAATTGTTTCCTCACAAATTAGAGATAAGTACTATACAAGTCAAGGCCGAAATAGCAATTCACGGAAAAGTTAATAATTAATTAACAGCCGACTAGTTAATATAAAACGAGAAACTAGGGCGTAGAACAGACTGACAGTATCTAGTAAAAATGCGATTACCCTTACTTGCAGGCTTGCACTATAACGTTTGTTATACGACTGCCTGAAAAAAGGAGTATATTGTTTTCAGGCTTCATGTATGTATGTATGTGAGTTTGTATATTTCACCATAACTTCTATACGCCTCAACCGATTTTGATAAATGAGGTATTGTTAGAATCCCTAACTTCCATTTCGAGGGGGATTTTTGCATTTGGACTAGGCAACCCTGAATGACGTATTCCAGTTTTCGGACTTTACAGAGACTGTCATTCAGCGAGTTTCTTTATTCCAACATAACTTCTACATGCCGGAACAAATTTGGATGATTGGGATAGCTTATGAATATAGCTCACATCATCCAGAGTGACACTGGTTATAATTATTTGAAAAAAAATTCAATCTGGCAGGGCAGTCGTATTTTTTAATTATGTTCACTTGTTATCATCACACATCCCGATGTCATCGGATCGTATTTATCATTTATCTAGACATTTCACATTTATCTAATCTTGTAGACGTGGTGAGAGGAAGTTTCAGCAAGTGTATAGATTGCGTATTATTGAATTGGCTTCTCTGATAATTCGTATTTTACTCGACCTTGCTTTATTTTGGCTCGTATAATAGGTATGTTTATATCACAATCAATGGATTTCCCGAGCAGATCATTTCTCAAAATAAGCTTTCATGTTGAATGTAGGTATAGGTAACCAATGCATTCAATATAGAAGCTTATTAATATGTACAATTCGATATATTATTAACTAGCTGATGCCCGCGACTTCGTACGCGTGGATCGAGGTTTTGTGGTTCCCGCGGGAACTCTTTAATTTTCCGGGATAAAAAGTAGCCTATGTGCTATTCCAGACTATAATCTATCTCTGTGCCAAATTTCATCCAGATCCGTTCAGCTGTTGGGGCGTGATTGAGTAACAAACATCCATCCATACATCCATACATCCAAACTTTCGCATTTATAATATTAGTAGGTAAGAGTAAGAAGTAAGAAGTAAGATATGTGGGTGTCAAATTAATTTTCCTTCCTAATCCAAATATAATTGTTATTGCATTCCACCACCACCACCACTACAGCCTATTAACGTCCTACTGCTGGGCACAGGCCTCCACTCTCATAGGAGAGAGGGAATTAGAGTATTATGCTTAGTGCGGGTTGGCGGGCTTTAACGACTATTATCATGTTAGTGATAATAACCGGGACCGACGGCTTAACGTGCTCTCCGAGGCACGGGGGTGAAACACCGCCAACTTCCCACTCCGGGCTGGCACTGAGAATTTCTGAATTGAAAAACCCAATACCAATTTTTTTGCCCGACCGGGAATCGAACCCAGGACCTCGTGATCCGCAGTCGACTATGCTAACCGCTATACCAACGAGGCAGTTGTTATTGCATTAAGTATTCAAAAGTATTTTTTTTTCTCCTCTATTGAGTACCAATGAAAGGTGCTCAATATAATTACAATCTAGCCAGACTATTAGCTAATAAGTAAATGTAATGTGGGTTGATAGCCTTGAAGTGCCAAAGACAACCTCCAATTCTGGGAGACAAGGATTCGAGTGTAGGCAGGCACTTCTATCCATACTAATATTATAAATGCGAAAGTGTGTCCGTCTGTCTGTCTGATACACTGTCATAGCCCAATGAACATATTTTCAACCGATTATGATGAAATTTAATACAGAGTTACGGTGTATCCCGGGAAAGGACATAAGCTATCCCGCGGGAATAAAAAACTTAATCCACGCGGACGAAGTCGCGGGCATCATCTAGTATCTAATATTTTATACAAAAACCTTAATCTCCTATCCTTGGTCAATGTCCTTCATCCTAAAAGTAGAAGGTTCGCAATTCGAAGCGCATTTTTTTATCAACTATTTAACGTTAACTAATTCCAGAAAACAATTGTAAAACACATCGCGATAGTGCCCACATGTACCTGCATGAAAGTTAATCAATGAATTAATGAATCATCTGTTTTACATTCACACTTTAGGCTCAACGCACACCGCCTGAATGCAGAGGAGCCGAGACATTGCGTCTTTTTTGATACAACTCAATCTCAAACTAAGCTAACTCTATTTTAATTTACTTGGTTCGGCGATCTAACTACATTCCATAGATCTTTGTAAGTTTTTATTACACGTTTTAGAAAATTGTTTACAAACCTATAGGTTTTCAAAGTGCTTTGAATTTTATATAATACTAGCTGATTCCCGCGACTTCGTCCGCGTGGAATGAGCTTTACGTAAGAAACGTTTTCGTTCGACCGTTTTTTCTCCGTCTTACATTGCAAATCCGACATAAAATAATATTGCGGCTATAAATTAAGATGAAAGCTATCCTATCTTTCAAGTTGGATCAAACTGCACACGGTGTGCAAATTTAATTTAAAATCGGTTAAGTAGTTTAGGTCCATCGCGGACAAACAACGTGACACTTGATTTATATATATTTAGATTATATTATATTATTGACGACCTCCGTGGCGCAGTCTGTAGCGCTGTTGCCTTAATTTGCGGAGGTCCCGGGTTCCATCCCCGGCAGGGTCAATTTGGGAATTTATAATTTCTGAATTTTCCCTGGTCTGGCCTGGTGGGAGGCTTCGGCCGTGGCTAGTTACCACCCCACCGGCAAAAACGTGCCGCCATGCGATTTAGCGTTCCGGTACGATGCCGTGTAGAAAGGGTTTAATATAACTGCCATGTCCCTAACAGGTTAGCCCGCTACCATCTTAGACTGCATCATCACTATCCATCAGGTGAGATCGCAGTCAAGGGCTAGCTTGTAGTGGATAAAAGAAAAAGAAAGAAAAGATATATTATATTTAGATAGATAGATAGAGATTGTTAACTACTCAAGCAGGTGTAACAATTTTTTTTCTTGTAAGTAGACACTATTTCTTCCATTACTTAATAACATAAAGTAGTTCAATTACATTATAGACTAGACTAGACAACGCGCGCGACTTCGTCGCGTTTTTTTACTTCTGCGGATCTTAATTTTTCGGGTTAAAAAGAAGCCTGTCTTTCTCAGGATGCAAACTATCTCTATACCAAATGTATTCAAACTCGGTTGATAAAATGGGCCGTTAAAGCGTAGCAGACAGACAAACAGATACACTATCGCATTTTTAACATTAAGCGTGCGGTTTATTTATATCCTTCCTCATTACCGCGTAGCAAACGCAAATCAAGTTGATTCTACTTTCGGCGTAGACTTGTACCTAACTGGAACGGAATTCAAATCTGTGGCATTTCTAAGAAATAGCTCCGTCGGAAATAACTGATCGGATATTATGTTACTTTCATTTAGGGCTGCCATCCGTCCGGATTTCCCCGGATTTGTCATCCGGGTTTCATTTGTAGTCCGGGTTTCAGTATTCAAGTCAACGCTCGCCATGTGCGAAAAAAAGTTGTTTTATATTACTAATTACGACTTTTTTATTTTACTGAGTAACTTTAAAAAAGCACACTGTTGACATGTCTAGGTACATATTATCTGACTTAGCATTTTCTAAAAAAAATAAGGTCCAAACTCCAAATCAAGTCATTCTGAAAACGTAACAGACAGACAAACACGAGTGTATACACACTCTCATTTATGACTTACTACTAGATATCAATTACTTATATAAAACTTGCATTTTCTAAAGTAGGTAGGTACATATGTGACTTAGCATTTTCTAAAAAAAATAAGGTCCAAATCAAGTCATTCCATCAATGTTTAAAAGTAATTTGTAATGTAATAATAATATTATGATGTCGGAATTGCTCTTTAATATTAATTATATTCTCAATAGACGTTCACTTCCGTCGCACTTATATAAATCTTTATAAGTCTCTATCTTCAAACAAAAGCGAAAGGTCAAACTTTCACCGATTCTTATTCTGTGTAAATAGAAAATTAAAAAAATAGTATCAGAATAAGGAGCTTGCTTTTTTAACAAAGGAATCGATAATGATTAATTTTGTTACATTACTAATCTTATAAATGCGAAAGTTTGGATGGATGGATGTTTGTTAGTCAATTACGCCAGAACGGCTTAACGGATCTAGATGAAATTTGCACAGAGACAAATTATAGTCAGGAATAACACATAGAATAATAATTTTTATCCCGGAAAACGGAAAATACAGAATTCCCGCGGAAACCAAAAAACCTCAATCCACGCGGACGAAGTCGCGGGAATCAGCTAGTTATTATTAATTAAAGCCTCGTATTCACGGGACAATAATGTTCAACGAGTCGTAACAGAAGTTGGGTGACGTCGCTCGATTTCGCACGACAGTTCGACAGTAGGTAAAATTTTATTCGAAGTTTGCCCGCTTCCATCTCGGAATAAAAGCTACTTACCTGTAATATAGACACAGTTTCCAAATTCCTCATTCGCACATCTTCGCGCTGCACAGTAGTATCAGTGAGTATCAGCTATTCTTAATATCATTTATCATAAAGGATCTGTTATACCAGTATATCACGCTAATCTTGTTTACAAATCGTAGGACACAGATCGATAAACTAGTGACAAGATATATCGTAACGTGCGTACGAAATACGAATAATGCTACTCGCACATTACGTATGCCGCACGCAGCGCCAGCGTCACATTACGCATTAATCAGTAGATCTAAGTACTTTCTAATCGTCAAGGGAAGAATGTAATATACCCTTTTGAATGGCCTTCCTTCTGAGAATCAGCCACCATTCCTAACCTATACTTACCACAATATACTCACTTAATAGTAAGTACCTTATACTAAGTCTCAGCGACTGAAAGCCAGATTTAGTACCAACTATACGATCAAATTTACTACTTGCAAGTCACTACTCAGTCCTTAACCTAATAGTAACATAAACAAATGCTGTCAAACGCGAGTTCAAGGTCAGAGTTATATTTACACCAGAAGCTATGAATAAATAAAAATTAAAAGTATTAGAGCTGCCGAGCTAGGCATTAAGAAGGTAGGTACCTATTTACCTACTAAAAATGCGAATTTCGACCGGCAAGAGCATGTAGATAAATTCTGTCATCCGCATTTCTTTAATTTAACCTTCCTCCGCATGCGAAAATTTTTATTACGTACTAGAACTAGATGATGCCCGCGACTTCGTCCGCGTGGATTAAGTTTTTTCAATTCCTGCGGGAACTCCTTAATTTTCCGGGATAAAAAGTAGTCTATGTCCTTCCACGGGATAGGACCTATACCTGTACAAAATTTCATCAAAATCGGTCGAACAGATGGGCCGTGAAAGCGTAGCAGACAGACAGACAGACACACTTTCGCATTTATCCATACTAATATTATAAATGCGAAAGTGTTTCTGTCTGTCTGTCTGTCTGTCTGTCTGTCTGTCTGCTACGCTTTCCCGGCCCATCTTTTCAACCGATTTTGCTAAAATTTGGTACAGGGGTAGATGGTATCCCGGGGAAGGACATAGGCTACTTTTTATCCCGGAAAATTAAAGAGTTCCCGCGGGAATCAAAAATCTTAATCCACGCGGACGAAGTCGCGGGAATCATCTAGTAATTAGTATATGGATATGGTGTTCAATGTGCGATCAGCATAAAGTAACTACGATCGTCACGGGCACAATGGCCCTCGTATTGATTAGTCCGCGTTTACATCTCGTTGCGCCTCCAATAGATCAATTGAAAAGATTGATTCATTCAAGCAAATTGTGTAAGTATTTCCCACTGAAGGGCGAACTGCATTTAAATTGCCACCTATTGTGGTTTTTTTTTCAATATCTAAGTTTATGTGTGAACTATATAAATTGTGTGGGCATAGGTCGCACGGTCGTTGGAAGCACAATAACCCTTATGTTGATTTATGAACTGCGGTTACCATTTCATTCTGAATGGATGAATTGCTAATTCTAGCTCAATTTCACTTTGTTCCTGCTGGAATTTCCCAAATAACATCAAACTAATTTTTTTTTATTAGTCCTCAAAACTGACAACAATTGTGCAGGTAAAGAAAAGCACGAAAATTAAAATATAAACTAAACAATTGTGTCTTCTAGATGAAGACATGGCATGCATAGAAATTAGAAGGGCACCTTAACTACAGCGAATAACTACAACCAATAATATTGTTGGTTTGTCCATCAATGACGCCGCAACGGAGCAACAGATCGCCATGATTTTTGGCATGGGTATGAGGACCTAGAGAGTGAATGAAGTGAAGTGAGTGGCTACTTTATATTCCGGAAAATTGAGGAGTTTCCACAGGAATCAAAAAAACTTAAACCACGCGGACGAAGTCGCGGGCATCAGCTAGTTTCAAATAAAATAGAAAATACATGTTGAAAAACAAAATGAAAAATTAAAATAGGTATTTTTCATAACCTGCATTGAAAGCGCTAGTTTCAATGCCAGTTGACCCGAAACTAATCAATTTCAGACGAATACGTAATTCAGCGGGTAGAAAATCATCGTTTTCTGCCCTAGGGCCAAATGACGTAGCAGCCCTCTTTTCAATCCTGCGGCCTGCCAGAGTATCTTTTGTTTATTTTAAACCTTTATACTTAATTGTCATTTTAACCATCAAGTAAACTGACAGATATCAAATTTATAAACAACCTACCAACTAAAATAAATAAGAAATACAATTTTAATAAAACTCGCCCTTTTAATGCGGATTATATGAAAAAAAAAAATAGTGTGTGATGAAACACGATTTCAAAATTCGTCTGTTTTATACCCCTAGTCACGCAATATACTATAATTAATATTGTATTTTGTATTTACATTTTACATATATATGTATTTCAAATAATTCACGTCTCTGTTGGTAATCTCCATTTCAAGGCTTGCTCAATTTGGCTCTTTAAATATTTTCAATTTTAGCTCATAAACTATAATAGGTTATATTCGGGTCTCTACCATGTACCTATAATAAGAGTTTAACCGGAAACTAGCGTTCACTGCCCACAACGGAATTACTTGATATTGCACGGTATGAAACTATGAACTACGAATGTGTGTCCAAAAATCGACCGGATGTTGACGGGAATCAATTAACTATTATTACATAGTAACACTCCTACACATGTTCCGCTTAGCCTAATTTTAATAGTGCTTTTAATTAAGTCACTAACACCAAAACGGATACTTAGGTTCATTAATTAATTAATATTAGAATCAGAAAATACTTGGTTCGGTACACTGTAGGTATAAGTATATACAAATGTTCCAAACGCGCCCTGGTCTGAGAAGATCGCGCAACAAACTCAGCCGAGGTTAACGCGATGAAAAGTATGGAAATAAAAGGATCCTTGAGGATCTAGAACAGCAAAGTTAAGGAAAAAATCAGCAAAATAGAGGTTGGCGACAGTGCTATTTATGGCGATGATGCGATTTCAAGGATTGGGTGAATAGGCATCTTCTAGGCCAGCGGCCAAGCGCGCTACAATCTATTCACGTCATCATTGCTTTCCCTTAGGCATGACTGTCGTTGACAACAGTCATGCCTAAGGGAAAGGCTTATTTTTATTTTGTATATCAAGTGTAAGCCTTTTTATTTAAGGCTTACACTTGAGTGTAAGCCTTAAATAAAAATAGTTACATTCTCTCTATTCTCTTATTTAGAGAATAGATAACCAGAATTCAATTTGTTAGTTCCATTAGGGCGGTAAACGGTAAAGTAAAGCGCTGGAATTTCAAAGCTTAAATGGTACACGCTGACAAATTCGTTTAACTACTCCGACGAACCACAGTTAATTGCAGCCGAGGATATGATTTACGATGCAGTCAGCCGATTATACATAAGCATTTATAACGGACGACTTGATATGCATACTGGAGTTAGTGAGCCTAAAGAGTCAAATGCCGACGTCCCCTAGTGTATGCAAAATCTATTTAATCCCCTTAGAGATTATGGAGCCAATTTGCATTGCCTGCGCCGTTCAGATTCTACTGAACCCCACTCCATAGGGTTCTCGAAGCGTAACTGAATTTTAATACCACATAACTGTTATGATCCATTTCGTCGACTCAGTACTGAACACTCGCATTTCGGTAGCGAGGGAACGATGGAAAAACTATTATAGAGGGAACGACTTTTAGCTTCCTCAAAATTTAATATTCAAATTGAAAAAAAGATCTTGGAAAAGGCTTATTGAAAAACTGATAACGTCTAATATCGCGTGAGCCATTTTCCAGAAGAGATAACATTCAGTTTTATCGATCGAATTACCGTTATAATAACTAAGGATTTTTAATGTTTTGTGTCAAAATCTTCTTGCAGAACTTCTCCTTGGCTAGTTATTAACAGGTAGTTTTTTTCTGTTTTGTAGATATTTATTTACTTACTTTAATTTGCTATAATATTTATTGTTATTTTTGCAAGAACTAGGCCTTCTGATACAGGCGTTGCTATGCTTAACAGCAGGCCTCAGCCACAATCATTTGTCTATTATTTTCATTTTCATTCGTTGATTACTTAAACCACATTTACAGTGAAATATACATTAATTAAGGAACCTAATAGACCTCTTGACCGCTAACGTTGAAACTTGAAAGTTGAAAAGAAAAGCATTTAACGTCGGGTTCCTGTATTCATTCTCAAATGTTTTTTTATAATTTGATTGTATCGTCACTGAAACATTCGATTGTGTTAGTATAGCTATTTATGCAACTGTATCGTAATGAGGGTCATTTTAATTCGAGTGCTGTTTTTTGATACGAGGCTTGCCGAGTATCAAAATAGGATAGTACGAGAATTAAAATGACTAATTACGTACAGTTGCATACAAGATTTTATCTACGACAAGGACGTCTTTATAATTTTTTACTTTGTAAATTAATAAAAAAGTTAAATCAATTGACTGGTTGGGAAAGTGCCAGAACCCAGAGCCGCTAAGCTATAGGTATCCTATTTATGAAGATAACCATATCGATACAGCTACGACTCATAACGATACAGCTCCCATACAACGAACTGTATCGTTATGAGAAGCAAACACGAAAGAGGGTTCAATTCGATATAATTGTCAAATTCGAAATTGGAACTTTTCGATGCTGGAGTAGATAAAATATTTTATTTATAACCGCTGGGACACGCCAAGGGGGCACTTCGGGTACTGGTAGACGATGTTCGTAAACGGGTCATTTCCTTAGGGATATATGCAGTCAAATATTGGAACCAAGGTCACGTTTGACTGGGATTAGTACGGGATTGTACCCGTATAACGTAACGCTTGTCTTCAATAGCAAGTTGTAAAATGGTCAAACTCCGCGCAGGAAAACTACCTACTCTTACCTAGTTATGTAACTACTTCCACTACAGCCTATTAACGTCCCACTGCTGGGCACAGGCCTCCACTCTCATAGGAGAGAGGGAATTAGAGCTTAGACCCACCACGCTGCTCCAATGCGGGTTGGCGGGCTTTAACAACTATTATCGTGTTAGTGATAATAACCGGGATCAACGGCTTAACGTGCTCTCCGAGGCACGGGGATGAAACACCGCCAACTTCCAACTCCTGGCTGGCACTGAGAATTTCATAATTGAAAATAATAATAAGCTCTTTATTTCAGATAAAAATCCAATGTTACAATAGTATAAATAATAAATGAAAAAACAAATAATAATAAAAATAAAATAAAAGCTAGCTAAAGCTATTTCCTAAAACTACTTCCTATTTCCTATTTGCATCTCGAAAAGCCCAATAACTAACAATTTTTATGCCCGACCGGGAATCGAACCCAGGACCTCGTGATCCGCAGTCGACTATGCTAACCGCTAGACCAACGAGGCAGTAACTACTTTAGTTTTTCGTAATGCAGTTGAAAGCTTATGTTCGATGTTATTCTCAAGGCTCAGCCGATGGACATCCACTGTTTGACATATTACTCTTTCTCCACAATCTACGGTCTTGTTCCGCTTGTATTCATTACTTTGTGTCAAGAATTTTATCCTCAAGCAAATAATACAATTTTTATAGCTGCCATGTTATCTCGCTTGATCACGATTGTCGACAAGCGGAAAAAATCTCGAAAAAATAAAAACTCCTTGCTAAAGACTTATTTTGCACAAAAAATCACTACTTAGTCAGTTCAGCAATAAATCGCGATAATTAGAATATATTTGGTATGAGGTGCCCTCCCACGCGAGAATTAGTACCTATAATTCAGTGGCGTAACTATACCATCTGGGGCCCGTGGCAAATTCTTTTGATGGGGCCCTATCAGTAAAAATCGTCACGTTGTACTCATTTTAATTTTAATAAACTTCGAGATTTTCAGCGTTCTCAATTACACGTTGTACAGTACCCGGCAGTAATTATTGCACATCGAGCTTTAGAAAGAAATAGTCGGTTGCGTCGGCTTCGTAGAGCGTCGTCTCTGTCACTCAGACTCAGTGTCAAAACGTCACATACGAGTGACTGAGACGACGCTCTACGAAGCCGACGCAACCGACTATTTCTTTCTAAAGCTCGATGTGCAATATTTACTGCCGGGTACTGGAACTATATGTCCCACTAATGGCCATAGGCCTCCTCTCTTAGGCGAGAGGGAATGGTCTGTAGTCCCCACGCTAGCCCAATGCGCATTGGAAACTTCACATTCATCCATAGAACATATAATATCTCAATGAAATCATCATCTATTCGCAAGCTTTTTGGTGAAGGAACAACATCGTGCATAGATTTACAATGAAACAAAAATAACAATTTAATTTCAATAAGATATTTATTAAGAAAAATCTTTTTTTCGAGCTTTCTGTTCCGCAAAAGTGTCTTAGATAACATCATCAAAGTTTAAAGATCGGGCCATAGAATTTTCAATAGACAGAATAGGCAAGTTACCTGTCTTGTCTCATAGAGTTTCTTAAATAGGTTTTTATCAATTTTGGTTTTGAAAATGATCGTTTAGCACTACTTAGCTGTAGTCACAGGAATTGTAAGAAATAAAATTAATGCAGTGCATACTTCAGCAAAACTGCAGGACATAAAATGTTTTTTTATTGTTAATAAATCAGCAAGGTCTCTAATACACGAAGATTTTTCTATTTCGTCTCTGAAAGTGGATCGAAAACTGAAAATTTCTCTGGCAAATGATTGAGATATGTCTTTTTTATATATCTCAAAAAATTCTAGAGCTTTTTTTAACTGATCTACAGTGTCATTTAAAACTTTTAAAGTGGAAGGCTGCAAAACACTGAAATTTGAAACAATTTCATTCATTGGAAGGAAACGCGATTTCAGTTGGTTTATAATGATGTCCAATACTCGATAAAATATGTTCACTTTGAACAAAATTTCCGGATCTTGGAGACGCGCATCTTCGCAAAGCTCATCAAAATGGCGTTTTACCTTCCTCTATTTTAGAAAATTCAGGGGTGATGGACCATTTTTCTGCTACACTATTTGCTTCCATTTTAAAATTTTCAAATTCATGTCGATACCTTTCCAATTCTTCTTAACAAATTTTCAAACGTTTTAAGGCATTTGAAAGATAGGTGGCTTTAGACTGAAGTGCTTTAGAGACTGCATCGATAGTAAGTAGGATCTTGCAATGGAAAACCAATAACATAATAAAATTGTAGTTTTCGATCTTCTTTTTGAGTGAAACAGCTTCATTTCTTTCATCTGTTGCAATTTAACAGAATTGTTTTCGTTAGCGCTTTTTGGACTTCAACAAACCGAACTTTTAAAGCAAAAACGGCATCATAACGTCCTGCCCATCTAGTAGGGGTTAATGTTTTTAATGTTATTGAAGTTGAAGACTCACTTTCTTTATTAGATATAAAACTTGATAAAATATTCCATCTTTTGATACTATGCCCAAAAAAATTAAAAATTTGTTGAACTGTTTCAAAAAAATTTTGCATATCAATAACCTACCTCTCTCACTGCATCATTGAGTACAAGATTTAAATTATGAGCAGCACAGTGAGCATATTATACGGCATTGGGCTCGACATCGACAAAAAATATTTTTGAGCTCGCAGCCTCTTGGGCCGGGGCCCTCTTGGGTCGGGGGCCCGTGGCATTTTGCCAGCCCTGCCACCCTATTGTTACGCCACTGCTATAATTAATTAACTAACTAACTGTGTTATGACTCTATTTCTATAAATCATCTTTATTTGAACTCATCGTCTCTCTCTCATATATCAGTCTGTGCTAGTCTATAGTTATAGTCATTTTGTAGAACATGAATGTATTATAAAAATTCAAGGTCACGGTTTGGCACACCATGACCGAATTACGCCGTATGTTCAACACAAGGCGTGGCCGACCCACCTTGTGGTTTATTCACTGGAAAAATCGTTATCTCGGCCCGTTATGCCGGTGTATACCTCCTCATACTCTATGTAGAAGCAAATGGCAAAATCTATATTTTTGATATTCGAGCTATCAAATATCCATTCTACCGTAACATACCTATAAGAACCCTGCAATTTACATTTATCAGGTATGTGAGCGGTAAGGGAAAAGATCGTTAGGAAGCCTGCATGCCCGAGTACCCATATTCCATACTGATATTATAAATGCGAACGTGTGTCTGTCTGTCTGCTACGCTTTCACGGCCCATCTGTTCAACCGATTTTTATGAAATTTGGTACAGGGATGGGTTGTATCCCGGGGAAGGACATAAACATTTTATCCCGGAAAATTCAAGACTTCCGAGGGATCTACGGGAACGAAGTTGCGGGCATCATCTAGTTCTGAATATTTTTTCAAAAGTGCGTAAATTCTGCCAATCCGCCTCTGTGCGCGACGTGGTGGACTATGGCCAAGCCCTTCTTATTCTCACAGAGGACTTATGCTCAGTAGTGAGCCCGGCGGCGGCGGCCGGCAATGCATTGAAGTGATAATGATAATATGAACAGCATTCTAATGTCGCAAAAACATTTTCTTTAAAAATAATTATATACGTATATATACCTACCTAAGGTTTTATCAAGGTTTACTGTATTCTGCAGTTCGGAAGTAATTTAGTATTTTAATTAAAGGATATAAGATACCTACCCAAACAAGTATATTTTAGTATGACTCACTTAACTATCTTAATAAAGCTGGTTTTTTTATAGCAGATAATGAAAATTAAGTAAAAACATTGCATAAAACGGCACAAAGTCGAATAGACACGCGGTTTATTCAAGTGCTAACAACAAACATTTTGCAAGGTCGAGGGAATCTTATTGTGGGGTAGTTAGGTGGTTTTGCAACTGCAGGCTATGGAGTGTAGAAGGAAGGAGTGTCATTAAAGTAAAAAAAAAACATAAAACCTAACAACTAACAATATACCTACTATTGTTAGATATATACATACAAACATAAATAAATACCACACAAATAATTGACCGAGCGAAGCGAAGGTCTCTGAGTCTACTTGGGTGAATTGGCACTTGTCCGTCCGTCCGTCCGTCCGTCCGTCTGTCAGAGCATTATAACTTCTGAATTACTGAACGCAATTACTTCAGCTTTCAATATAATATGTAAACCAATGGCCTCCCGCCGAATATGGCTTAAAAAATAGTAAAAATCTTTATTTCAGTGGGGCTCTCATAGAAGCGAATGCGAAGTAAAATATTTTTTATAAAGTTACATACGGTTGCGGTATATCATTTTAAAGATAATTAGGAATAGAGTCGGAAAATATTTTTTTTTTAATTTTTCCCCCAAAATTGACGAAATGGGGGGCTTTCAAAGTGGTGATTTTCTAATGTCCAAAGATGACCTCAGAACTCTAAATTTTCTGAAAGGATGAGCCTGAAACTTGATCAATTATTTCAATTATATCCCGTACTTGAACAACAAATACTAAAATTAGATAAATATTGTATGGAAACGAAATTATTTAATTTTTAATGAGCGTCAGTATTTTTAACAGAACTTCACATTTATGTCAATAGATGGCGCCGCGAGGTCTCAGTTCGGGGCGAACCACTAGTACATACAATACATATATACATATAACAATACCTAGATACATACATATACTCATTTAAGCATATAATATAGGTAATATATTGGTACAATAAAAATAAGGAGTAAAATACCTAAAAATAGAAGCCACAAGACGTAACGTAGACAATAAAGGATGGATTTGTTGAACACAGGTAATTTAAGGAGGAAGAAAGTGCGCTTTGATGAGTTTCTTGAATGATGCAAGAGATTGCGCTTGAAAAGTGCTTCAAGGGAATCTTATTGTGGGGTAGTCAGTTTGAAAGCTTTCAACAAAGTGACGTAATACTCTTGGGCGACGGTAGACAACCCTAATCTTATCATAGTTAAGTTGGTACATATACCCGAAAAAAAAGTAAGTAAAAACATTGTACAAAACTGTACAAAGTCGGATAAACGCGGGGCTTACTCTTCAAACGTGCTTCAATAAACATTTTGCAAGGTCGAGGGAATCTTATTGTGGGGGAGTCAGTGGTTCTGCGAGCTCTCAACAAAGTGGCGTAATACTCTTAAGAGACTGGATAGGGTGTTAAAACCCCTCTTTTATGTGAACAGATTAAGAACACATAGTACAGACACGGGTATATTCTATAGACTATAGACTATAGAGTCGATCTCATCACACATCTCTGCAAATCGTTTGATGTTACGTAAACTGATTTTTAGAGCCGTAAAAAGTTTATCGTGGATTTTTCCAAGATCGAGGTAATCTTATCTCAGCTAAGTTGGTACATGACATATGCACCAGAAAAAAATAAAAACATTGCATTGCATAAAACAGTACGTTTTTAACTATTTACTAACCCACTATTTATTAAAACTTGAGAAACAGTAACTATTTACCTACTAGGGCCAAGTGCCAACGCTGTTTCATTATTGTTGACTTTCGTGTTTTAGAATTATGATCCTTATTTTAGGAACGTCAAGGTACGTGACATGAGACATCCAACTGTCATTTTGAGTAATATTGCTTCAAGCGTTGGCAGTAGGTATGGCAAATGATTAAAACGTATTCAGTATGTAGGTAAGTACTAGGTACCAAAAATGTTAGAGCTCTCTTATCTATCGTGAATTTTTCCAAGTTTATTTTATTTATTTTTTATTTATTGTATTTAGGTATACCAACAGCGAGTACACAAAGCTTAAATTAAGAAATAGTACATAGGGTCTATAACCGTGTGGCACGCCACTTATATATACACAGCTATAGAAAAATAAGATAAATATAAAAAATAAACAACCGATCACAAGTAATCTACTTAACTACTTACGTGATAAAAAGAATATAAAACCAAAAGAACAATGAACCTACTATTACTACTCTGATAAATAAATTTTGAAAAACTACCAATTTTGAAAAATACAACCTTAACTGACTAAAATAACGAATAAGACTGGTCGAGTTAGTTAAGTTCAAGGTAGTCTTATTGTGTGGAAGACGGTGGTACTGCATGCAAGCATTGAACAAAGTGAAGACTCTTGGGAGAGGGTGTTGAGCACACTGAACAAAGATAACGGATAATATGACAACGACGATTCTTAAGGCGAAAACACACTACTGGTACTGAGGACAATACAAAACGCTAACGCGAAAGGCAAGCTCGCACTAGCTGCACAAACCTGCCAGAAACGACGAAACATGTTTTCTATATGACATAGGCGATTCGGCCTGACGTTTTGTAATGTCTTGTCTGTAGAGTGCTTTCGGCCTTAAGGACTTGGTATTATAAATTTTGTAAGTTCCAGCTTCTCAGTATAACATTCATAACTCAATGTAACATTGTGTTAGGAATCTCATTCGACACTTTTTAGAGCGCTAAAAGCTTTCCACAGAGTGACGTCAGCCTCTTGGGACAGGGTCTTAAACAACCCTCTTTATGCGAACTTATTTATGTACAAGTGTACACCTTTTGGTCACACAATCTTGACACGATTTGCGTGTTTATAGGTACATACGTGAAGAGAATATACTTATTATATTATTTACTCAACCACGCTGTATGATTTAAAGGCTATATTATGTAGATACTTTTCGCGTGTCTTTTACTTGTAATATTCTTTCGCACTAGTGCGCCATATTATAATACTACATATAATACAACAGCTGTTTCGATACCGCCATCATAGGTTATAGGTCCATATACAGAGCCTTATACATATAGTTCCAAGTAGTTAGGTAATTACCTACTTAGTACCTACTTAGTTACGATAATAGTACATTATGGTACAAGTGTGTAATGTTGGGGAAGCGCTGAGGCGCTGGGGCGCCATTGAGACCCGAGCCGTCAGGACCGTCCTCGGCTATCTTAAGACCCTCAGGTCTTAAGATAGCCGAGGACGGTAATCATCAATACATACGTGTATCATACGACATCATTTTCAACACACTTGTGAAGAAAATATAACTAAAAAATAATTTTATTTAGTACATAAAATAAAATAAAAACTCTATTACTCACTTGTGAATAATAGTAATGAAAAAGTCACAGTTTGATTATTATGTGCCTAATTGCGGTGAAATCAGAGCCACTTTATGAGCAAGTGTGTTGAAAAATATTTTAAAAAAAATACTGACTACTTAGGTACATCTAAAACCTCACGATGACACATTTTCAAGATTGGAATCTAGCGCGCGTTTGTAGCTTGTTATAGAAATATGAATATGACTTTTTGTTTTGTTTTTACTGACAAATATTAATATATTGCAAAACGTTGTATCATCGTGTACATTGACAATTAAACTGCCAGCGCCACAGCCATCTCGAGTTTATAAAATAAAACCTAAATCCACGCGGACTCAGTCGCGGCATTCAAAAAATGCCATTCAGAAAATAAGAGCTACACGAAATAGAAAACGCCTAAACATGAAATACCGTGACAAATTAAATTCCATATTGTATCGTATTCTTATGCCTGCTCTACACTTGCGGCGCAAAAACCGCTAAACAATCGTCTACAGCTTGGCTAACTTATCTGTGCGTGTGGCGAAATTCGGAACTAACAAAATCTATTTTTTGTTCATTCCGAAATGATGATTTTTTTAAAGTCTCCGCCACACGCTTTGAGTTAGCAAAGCTGTGAATGGTGGCTCCGCTTCGTTGTCGGTTTTGTTGAATCGACGTCGGATGGGTACGGAACTCAGTGTTACACAAGTGTGTGCACACAAGGTTAGGAGCCAGGATAGGCATTGGTTAGGTAGATACCATGGTAGATACCTATTAAAAGGCCGGGAATGGTGAAAAACAAGAATTGAACTTTTTAACTGGGGTAAGCTGTGCTTTTATGCCTCTATGTCGTCCACGCTACTGACTGAACTTGATATTTAGACTAATTTTTCACGAAGTTCGCGGACTTTTGCGACGCGAGTGTAGAGCGGGCATTACATTCGGAAACACGACAGGATTCTTTCCTGTAACCCGATATGAAACCGAACCGAAGCCCCGCGGCGCACGAAGCTCGAAGCTCCAATGTTTTATACGAGATATTCAAGGAAATATTAAGTAGTAACAGATACGACAAAGCAATCCAAGCAATCCAAAATAACACACAAGCCAAGAAAATGTGGCCGTGTGGTTAGTTGTCTAATAGTCGTCGTCAACCATACTAACGTTCAATGAGTATCATGCAGGGCTAGAGCTACACTTGCCATAAACTTGATTTCGCATCAAGTTGTTTACTTCATACTATAGTTAGAGAATAAAATATAGTTTGCACATGAAATAAAAACTGTAGCCATAAAACACTAGTAATGAGGTTAATTCTCTACAACACAATCTCTAAACTAAACTAAAGTGCCAGCTCTAAATCTAGAGCTGCCCCTTTCTGCAGGTAGTATTATGAAAGGGATAGCAATATACTTATCAATCAATCAATCAACTCATTTATTCAATATAGGTACACTGTGGGTACACTTATTGACGTTAAAAATTACTTATAAAACATGATGGTGATAATAATCAGTTACGGTATCTTATTATTAATTTAGTTTGGTTTAGAGAGGGTGTACAACAAAATTAGCCTCAATATCCGGTCTACTGGTTGGATAAATCTCTTTGTGCTCCACCCAAGGTGAACATGACATAATTGCGGAGCTGACATCATGCTCACACGTTGCCTTGCATTTCGTTAAGTACCTATGTGTTTGAGGACTTTTATGAGCTTGCCGACAACGCTAGCAGGTCTGATTATATATCGTTGCAGGTCGTATACAAACGTGAAAGTTTAGATTGATATATGAAATAGACTGGGTTAGTAAACCCAGAAATGGAAGTAAACATAGGTTTACCTTACCTTGTTTGAATTCTACACTAGTCGATTTTCCGTCTTGATAGTATTTTCAACTAACTAGATTTTGCCATGAACATGACTTAGTCCGTCCCGGGGGACTGACATGCAGACACACTTTCGCATTTATAAGTAAGTACCTACTTAAGTAATACTAACTAGTAACTATGGACGTTGATATAATATCTATTGAGCTGATTCTAGACTGGCGACGTCGCACCTGAAAGCTCAGCGTTGGCAGACACCTAGCAGACACTAGATGAACGAGGACATCAAGCGAGTCGCAGGGTCGATTTGCAAGATTCAGGCACCACAACTACAGATCTTTCATAAGCAGTGGACGAAGAACGTCTCTCGGTTGACTACGATGCTGATACATAGAAAGGAATAGAAACCAACTAAAAGACAAAGACGCGACGCGATGGTACAGCAATAGTTATGAATATTTGTAGCGATGCAAAAAGAAAGATAGAGATCGCGTAAAATAACCAGAAACAATAGTTGTTCTAACAGAATTTTTCTTTTGCCCTCAAATACTATCTCGCAGAATCACTAGGATCGATAAGCCGAAAGATAACAAATATCAAGGGCACTCCATACTAGGTATATAGGTACGTAAACAATGATAAGTAACTTATTTTGTTAGGCAGGCATCCATGTTCCTTATGAGAAACTTCCTTCACGAAAACATCACTATAGCATTAATATAAATTACTAGCTGATGCCCGCGGCTACGTCCGCGTGGTTTAAGTTTTTTTTAATTCCCGCGGGAACTCTTTAATTTTCCGAGATAAAAAGTATGCCTATCACTCTCCAGGTCCTCAACTATACCCACGCCAAAAAACACGTCGATCCGTTACTCCGTTGCGGCGTGATTGAAGGACAAACAAACACACTTTCGCATTTATAATATTAAGTATGATGCCATGGTCACCCCCGATCATATGTTATTCAATTAACTAGTATTCGCATCAAATGACGGCTGAATGGATTCATAAGGCTTCTTCAGTCAATGCCCTATTTACGTCATGTGCTCAGAGGGTCGCGATGAACACTAATTTACCCCTATAGTAGAACATTGACCCCTCCCATTAAGTAACTAGCACCACATTATGACTGTTTAAGTATTTGGAGTGTTTTACACCTTACTACTTAATTACTAAGTTATCTAGCTTAATTAAGCTCGTAATTAAAGCTTATTTGAAAAGTGAAGTCTGTCTGTTAGTTATTAAGGTCGATGACAAGGGTCTGCCCGCGAAATTCAAATTTAATTAGTCAAAATAATGACTAATTTGTGAGTAACTCACGTCAAACTCATTTTTTTGACTAATTTCTTAAACTGGACACTTTCACGTAAAGATTTTTATATAAACCTGTGAAGATGATATTCCTAGGCTCGCAATTTGAATGCCATAAGCCTACTTTGTCGTATTTGTTTACAAATTGTGAAAAACCAAATTAAATTTGAATTTCGCGGGCAGACCCTTGTCATCCACCTTAAGTAACTCTTTACTCTCCCAATGCGCAGAATCTAATAATCAGGCCGAAAGGTCGGGAGGACATTATCGTCTAGTCACTCTAGTAGGTTAACAGTAACACTAAGTTCAGATGTAGATTTTTAGTAGACGCAGACAATTTACATACCTAGCACTATGTAGTTTAAGTGCAGGCACGTGAGACATAATAAACAACTGTAAAAATTAAGCCCGACTATTCTTCTCCCATTCTCCCGTTACACAAAACGTATTATTATTGCATACACGCCCAACATTGCAACGTAACGTAGCTGAACGCCTAGGGTTGTCACTAGGTTTTAAGTAGGTATTTCTGAATTAAAACAAACTAACTTTACATTGATCGCTCCGTTAAACTTTGCGCCCAAACTAATAGTTGGCGGAACTTTAGACAAACAAGATCTAAATATTTGTAAATACACTTATAGAATACACTTGGTATTCTATAAGTGTATTCTATATATATATATATATATATATTTTTTTTTTTTTATTTTTTTTTTTTAATCCACTACAAGCTAGCCCTTTACTGCGATCAAACCTGATGATAAGTAATGATGCAGTCTAAGATGGTAGCGGGCTAACCTGTTAGGGGCATGGCAGTTCTATTAAACCCACACCCCTTCGGTTTCTACACGGCATCGTACCGGAACGCTAAATTGCTTGGCGGCACGTCTTTGCCGGTAGGGTGGTAACTAGCCACGGCCGAAGCCTCCCACCAGGCCAGACCAGGATATATATCTAAGATACTACATGCAATAGTTAGATAATCGATATACCTACCTATAGATTTTAACTTTCAACGTGTCACACTCACAGCACTGGTAGAGAATGTAGAGATCCCTTGTTGTGATAATTAACTCAACTCAAACTTTAAGTATGTTTAAGTAAGTAACTGATGTCTTTACACATTATGCTTAGCTAAATAATAAACAGCAGGTTTTTAATTGTTGCGTAGTACAAAACGACTGCTACCTTATTCAAAATTAAGGAACGTAACGCAATTCTATAGTAGATTCGTCGTACAAAGCTTTTATTAATAGGGTTTCCTAGGCGAATTTCACGACAATTTATTTGGAACGCAGGTGTGTGGTAAGCGCCAGCCCTACAGTTAGAGCGTGCTATTGTAAATACTCCATTTTGATGCAGCAGATGTTTGCGTACCCCGGCTTTGCTTCCAACTAGGATGGAACGGAAGGGGGATACAGTGATAATAGCGAGGATACAATGAGAATAAAATAATACTGATTTATTTTTACAATGCGTAAATAATTCCGCGAAATCTTAGACGTAAATTTGAAAGAGAGCATAGGTAGTTAGTCAATGGCACAGATCAGGGTTCTAGATAACTACTTATACCTTCTCATATTATAAGGTCGACATCCTCCTCTTCTATAATCCTCTACATAATCTCGGTAGGAATGGCATTCCAAACCAGCGCGGGTAGATTCACTCGACAATTCAAAAGCACATTAAAAGGTTTTTGAATACAAAAGATTGAAGTTTGAAATAAGTACATAGACTTGTCTGCGTGGATTAAGTTTTTAATTCCCTGGGGAACTCCCTAGATTTCTGGGATAATAAGTAGGTATAGCCTATGTCCTTTCCCGGGATGCAACCTACCTTCAGCTATAGCCTATAGGTACCAAATTTAATCAAAATTTTTGAAAAGTTGAGCCGTTAAAGCGTAGCAGACAGACAGACAGACAAACTTTCGCATTTATAATATTAGTATGGAAGTACTTAACTAGTACGATGCCTAGTGAACTAGGTAGTTAGTAGCAAATAATCAACATAGGTACATATTTTTTTTTACTAATTATTGATGTATGCAACTTAATCTGCTTGGTTTAGGTTTACTTCAGCTATCTAGCTATATCATACTAATATTACAAATGAGAAAGTGTGTCTGTTTGTCCTTCAATCACGCCGCAACAGAGGAATGGATTGATGTAATTTTTGGCATGGTACCTGATAATTAAGGAGTTCCCATGGGAATTAAAAAGCTTATTCCACGTGGACGAAGTCGCAAGCATCAACTAGTTCAGATCTAATATTTTAATGTTCCTGCATTTGAGTGTCACAAAATGGCTTAATTGGGCCACTAGACCAGGTCAATCAATGTGGCCTTATTAACACTTGACTGCGAAAATTGTTTATAATTCATCCTTGAATTTTCATCTTGTGTTCTTCTTAAACATTATTTCTAATGTAGTAAGTAGTTAAGTAGTAACTACTTTATACATATAATAATTGCATCATAATATTTTTGTATTTTTTGTAAGTACATACTTACTTAGATAACTACTAAGTAGATGATGTGATAAATATAATAAATAAAATTATAATGAAGTATACCAATATACTTTACTTAATAAAATATATACTTAACTAACAAATGCCCGACTATAATCTATCTCTGTGCCAAATTTCAGTCAGATCTGTTCAGCCGTTGGGGCGTGATTGAGCAACAAAGATCCATACATCCATAGTAACTTTTGCATTTATAATATTAGTAAGAAGTAAGATAGTTAGCCTTTAAATTACAGTTTTACTAGCAAATGCCCGCGAAATCGTCCGCGTGGATTGAGGTTTTTCGGTTCTGCGGGAACTCTTTAATTTTCCAGGATAAAAAGTAGCCTATATAGCAGACTTTCGCATTTATAATATTATCCAAGCTTTCGCATTTATAATATTTATTTGATTGATTTGATATGTAGTAGGTACTACTTTACTGATATCATGCGACCCCTGGAAGACAGCAGCTGGCCGTGGCACCAGCTGCTGGAACTAATATCGTGGTCGGGGTCAGTTGGACCAGGGACGAGCCCAGTATGGGCTACGCGCAGGGAGGCACCGGCGCAAGTTCTTAATTAGAGTTCCCGGAGCCTTTCATCATGCGCCGAGGATGGTCACCGAGGGGGTTTTAGTGGGTACAAATCACCACATAACCCGGTCTCCCCCCCTAGGAGCCGGGTATCTTAGGAAGATTTCCCCCCCGTCAACAAAAAAAAAAAAAAAAAGGTACTACTTTACTAAAGTATCACCTAATAGGTACAAAGTGATTTATCTAAATTCTAAGTAATAGGTAAGTATTAGCTGATGAAAATATTTAGTTACTTATATATATATACTAATATATATAATAACTATATTATATTAATTTATGATTGTAACTTAAGTACCTACTAAAGCAAGTAATGTAATTTAATAATTTAATTTTTACTTAAATACTTCATCAATTTGTTACCAAATGATTGGGCTTATGTTGCCTTAATAAAGAATTAATTATTAATTAATTTATTTAAGTATATACTGTATTTACTTAAGAGGATATGGCATGAACGGGAAACTTTGAGTATAGATATTGAACAATTATAATGCCGAATATAATTCCATAACACCCGATAGGGACAACTGCAGCTTGGACCGATAAATAATACCTATGAAAAACAGTCAAATTCTTACTCTCGTATTTTTCTGTTTCCTCCTCCAAAACAGGACTGATTTTAATTTTTTTTTTCAAGAATAATTTAAGCAGGACTTAGGCTATGCCGGTATGTTTTTCTTTTTTTGATTTTATCCATCTTATTGTCTGTCTGATGATGTTGCGAAAACTGGGCCATTTTATGCAACTTTTGAAGGTTCCTTGTTCTTAAAAATATTAATTTATTGAGAAAAGCAAAACATAGGAGCATGGCATGGGCACATATGGATTTTATGGTGCAAAAATATTTTCTCTATGGTATACCTATCTAAATTTTTATCCACGGAGGAAACAGACAAATGTTTTTGTATGGAGAAACCGCCGGAAGAATTCCTCTTACAAAGATCATTTAGCAAAATTAAGACTGAAATCAAGATTTAATAAAATTACTTATTACCTAACATTTTTTTCCAATTCAATTAGTTTTTTTGATGCATTACATAACAGCTGTGAACCAAGCCCCCTGTCATGATTCTATATCACGATATACCTAGTTCCAAATTGTTAGTAACCAGAATTTTGTGGGCCTTTTTACTACTTTCAACAACCCAGTAATAAGTAAATACAGCCAACATTACATTTAGTGGGCTCAAAATAAGCTCGAAACTTATAAAATAGGTCACATCCGTGTGCTCAGTGACACCTATATCGAGGTGCCCCAGTCGAAATCCGCAGTAGACGAGTGCTGCGCAAAAATTATGCCGTTTCAACTCAGCTTCAGCGAATCGAATTTCTAGACCAGTTTTTACACTACTTCGACAAGAAACAGATTAATGTACGATATAGAAAAATAAAGCTACTTTCTTCCCGTTAATTTCAATTATTAAATAACGAAAATGATACGTAAATACATTTAAAAAATAAAGAAATCGTATACGATTAGTAGTTCCTACCTGTTTATTTTTGTTGTCCGTCCCATTCGCCTTGCCGTCCGGCACGTTACCGTTGCTTTCCTCACTTTTTTCACTTTTTACACCCTCCAAAGCCATATTCAAATAGTTATTTTATTCACTCTCATACATAGAAATAAAATAATTCCTTTTATTTCACAGATCTTATGATACACCGAGAATTCACTCAAACAACCGTGAACCGGCCGTCAAACCAGCATTGCGCGTCAATTAAGCCGACGCATCGAGCGCGAATGAAACGAAAAATGGGAGAAAAACTTCCTTTGAGTTCCTTTGACAGTGATCTGACATTTTCAACAGACTACGTCTACAGCAAGCTCGATACAGGCCACAGCAGTTTGGAAATACTGGGAAATATAAATAAAAGCTTTTAATTAAATTACTATTTATTAAATATCCAGAAGATTTTAATCATACTTAATAGTCCCTTCAATACAAAATCTAATTTTATTTTAGGTCTCTGTACAAGACCCAAATTTCTTCTTGTCTATGATCATGAGATATGCTGGTTCGAATAGCTATACATAGATGGCACTGTTTGTTGTTCTACATTTCAAACATCGATATATTTGAAGTAGGATACTATACCCTTTCATAGAAAAAAGTCGGGCGTCGTGTATATAATTTGTTATTAATAAGTTAACATCTAAAGTCTAATTAGTTTGGTACTATATAATTTTTATTTTAAGGTGAGGGTTTCAATTCACAATTATAAATTTCCAAAAAAACGTTATTTTCATCTTCCTATTTAATATTTTAATCCATTACGCAATCATTTAATTTCCGCGGCAAACTGTATATATTTTTTTTACTAACTGGCCTTACGGCTTCTAGGACTATGAGTTATGACCTATAATATTATCTATGACTGAGTCAAAGCAAGTTCCCGCTTTTCAGGCTAGATGGCGTTGTAAAATATGCCCATATTATTTGTTTGACACTCAGTTTGACAGGACCCGTTTATGTAAATTGAGGTCGTTGATTTCAAAATGAACTGAAATTATCTCTTCTCTTCCGAGTGATTTTGAAATGCATCTAGCTAAAATTATAATTACTTAGTAACACAGTAATAACCCTACTCATAATAATTATTATTGTGTGTGATCACTCGTGTGAAAATTGGTAATTTGCACTTGCAGAAATATTTATTCTAAGTGTTTGCAATACAATACATACACATTTTTAGTTTTTATTAATATACCATTGATGTAGAATTTTAGTACTGTACCTATAATACACAAAAAAATAGTAAGTAAAGTCAAATATAAATCATTCTTAAGATAAAAAAGTCTCCCCGGCGGGGAATCGAACCCCGGTCTCCCGCGTGACAGGCGGGGATACTTACCACTATACTACCGAGGACTACATAATTGTATTGAATTTGTGATATCGTATATGATGACTAGGTAGCCGAGCCGAAGTTGAGCAAATCGTCCGTAAAATCAGCGCACTCAGGTCGATGACGTATTTAAATTAGTTTAGGTACCTAACCATCGATTTATTTGGTAAGTTATTGGTTTTCACTCGTTTATGACTCAATTCATAACGCTCTATTACCTATTCTGTGTTCATAACTTTACAATAATTAAGTAAACTGCACAGAAATAGTCTTTTGGTAAATTGTTTCTATAATGTCAAAGGTCTATTTAAAAAAATAATTAATTACTTAAACATTTAACAAAAACATTAAAACACGCCATCGTAAGTGTCACTAGTTGTACTCACTAGGTAATTAAAAGGATTTTCTTTGAGTAAATGTTTGCCAGTCTTATCTCACTCGTATCTCCCAAACACCTATTTATACCCGATTGTTGTTGACGAATGAAAAACTCATACAAATATTTACATAATAAGTAAATAGGACCTATGCGGGGCCACAAACTATCACAGTGGTCGCTGACAGTACCAAGATATTAAATTTTTATATGCTTCTTACATTATTTTCCTACTTACTTCGAAAGTACAGAAAACGCTCTAAAATAGAAATAGAAAATGTAATTTCTGCACAAATTAATTTCTAACTCTATAATATAATTAAAAATATACCTACTCAGGTTTTATTTATCCCGGAAATGAAAGGGTACCCGCAGTATTTTTAAATACCTAAATACACGCGGACGATTTCGTCCACGTAGAGCCTGCGCCAAAAGGCGCCAAAATTAGGTGGAGTAGGTACTTATCCCCAAAATGTACTAGTTATATTTTTTGTTTAGCCAGTGTTGCCAACTTATCTAAAAATCGTCTCATCGATCTCAGATCTTTACAACTGCTCGTATTATGAATATCTACAAAAGTCTGTCTGCTACGCTTTTACGTAGTCCGAGATCCGCATATACCTACCCCGACCTTCACCGAGCTGGTTAATGGATGAAACTTATTCATTGGGATGAAACCTACTTTTTATTTATATTTAATTATCGATAAGTACGCCTAAAATAGGTTGACTATCAAAATCCGGTGCAGGCTATTTTTAATTAATTTTGTTTTGACAAGTTTATTGTAGCCAATGTTATACCATCGCGTTTGTTATAAAATTACATTCGTTAAGTTACCTATGGACCATGGTAAGTTGGCAAGTTACCATAGTCCATAGGCCCCCCCCCTAGGGCTCTTTTCTCGGCGATGCGTAGCGCTCGCCCAACCCTCCGGTGACGCTGGCCAGGGGGCCTACGCAGCATACTCAATCCGAAAAAAAAACCAGCAAACACGGGTTGGTCAATAGGAACATTTTGAAGTTCACTCGTCGATGACCGCCACAAGCCGGGTGCGTGCAATCCTCTGATAGATAACACGCTTTATCACAACATATACATTAGTAGTATCAGGTACAGTCACTACACATCGACTCCTACATTTATACTGAAGTATTTGGAACTGTGCCTCAATAAAAGTGAAAATGTGTTTGTCGGGCTGTTTGTTTTCTGCCTTTTCATGGTAGTATCATTTTAGCCGCCTTTGAAAATATTATATAATATAATATATCACTAGGTACATATTACATTCCGAAGATGTAACAATTCATCCAGAAAAAAAACAATGAGATTTCCTAAAAATGTAGGTATTTAGGTAATAAAAATAAAGAATTTCCCACGATCTACTGAAATGCAAGCAATCTACTAACATAGATTATATGCTTTTGATAAAATCTTGATTGATCCAAAACCAAAAACACACCAAATTTTGCATTGTTCGCTGGTAAACTCTTAGAAAACACGTATAACACCCTGAAGATGTACATTTCCTCAATACTCAAACGTAACTGCCGTCTGCCATACCCCGATGTATTTATTTTTTCTATGCCCCGAACAGATCAGCCCGCCCACTGGGTTCTTGACTTTTCAAGAAAATCCATTTTGTTACTTATGATCGTTTTACTTTATCTTTATATGGATAGAATACATAGGTACTTTACTATTAAATAATACCTAAAGTTCGCGCGCTAGTTGAATGCAGAGTAAATGTAGGTATGTGTCTCCATGCATTTACTCTGCATTCAACTCGAACTTTAAGTATATAGCTTTTTTCCTCGTCTGTACCTAGCCCGATGAGGACACAAATATGACGAACTCGTTCAACAGTGCACAATGTTCTATCAATCGATACGCATATTTTAAACAACAATGAAAAGTCTCAATAAACGTTTTAAAATAAAAACAAAAACTACTTAAATTAAATTAAAGTGACAACTCTGACAGGTCTCGATTTGAGCATTGAATTTGGCGTAACAAAGATCTGATTTATGACAATTACTTTGTATAAATACTTATTTTTTATTTAAATACTTATTTATTTTAAACGGACACACAACATCAAAATGATTACTCGTAAGTTTATTTTTTATTATTTAATTTCAAGCTTGTTCGTAAGGAACACGGAAAATGACAAAACATCAAAACTTTGTTTTTTTTTAATAGTTTCCATTCGGTTTTTGTAATCATTATTAACCAATTTTTGGTTACATTTGCAACTTTAGTATGGTATTATTTGATATAACTTAAAGTCATAGGTTTCCAAAGTTGACCTGTCAAGAAGTGCGTGTGTATAACCTGTGAAACTTCTGAAATACTTTATAAAAAAAGTGTATCTACTGTCTCTAGTAAGTAGTTTATACTGCGAGGCAGCATTTTTATACTTCGTCAAATGTAAGAAAATACCTATTTTAATTATCCCTTTAGTTGACTGAATGAGTACTGTCAATGTTTCATCAATCAACGAATTTTCTTGTTTACTGAATAAAGTATCCCATCATTTCAAATTATTATTTATGTATAATTGAAGACATCGAAATATTATTTTCATATTATTTCGGTGAATGTTATATTTTATCAAAAGATAGGTAACAGTAGGCCATGTCGTAAATAAATTGCTTGTCTTTTGGGTAAAATCTATAAATATATTTTTATATAAAAATATATTTAAATATGTAGAATTGTGTTAATGGAGACTTTGTATCTCAATAATGACTAAAAATAATGAGAGTAAGTGTTCCAATCAAATTATAATGTTTATTGGGCAATCAAAGTAACACGTGAAAAACATGTGAAAACGTTGGATGATTATTTTGTTGTTTAAAAACATACTTTTTTTCACATTAAGTATCCATATCCATACTAATATCCATACTAATATCATAAATGCGAAAGTGTGTTTGTCTGTCTATCTGCTACGCTTTCACGGTCCAACCGTTCAACCGATTTTGATGAAATTTGGTACAGATATAGGTTGTAACTTGTATCCCTGTACCAATTATCCTGAAAATCAAGGAGTTCCCGCAGGAATCAAAAACTTATTGCACGCGGACGAAGTCACGGGCATCATCTAGTTTAGTTAATAAATGTTGTGTTATGCAGAAGGTACATACAATTTTTTTACCTACCTATTCCTTATCAGGACTTACGGGACAATCTAAAATCCTTTGTTTGCCGTAGGACTAAAATCTTGATAACCTGTACCTACTTAACAAGGTTTTCACTTTGGGAAAATCTTTGAATCATGAATCGGGATATATTAGTTCAGAAAACAGTACTTGACTTTTTTGACGTCGACAAATCACTATGAACCGATTCAAATAAATGTTTTTAAAGCTAAGTAGTTTAATAGTCTAGGTGTAGAATCTAAATGTTTCTAGTTACTGGGTAATTATTTCTGGTGCATCGTTAACATGCAAAGCAATATTGGACTTTGCATCTTATATGCACACACCACACGTCATTAGATCATCTCGACGACCTTGTAAATAATACTCCTAGAATGCTTATATTATTATCTATATTTATAAAACTAAATATTAATAATTATCATTATAATTGTTAAGTATAGTATTATGTCTGTGCTCGCAAGCGTCGTCAATTATTGGAAAGTTTGTCGGACTTAAGACTTCCAAAATGGTAGTAAAAAAGGACCGAAAGCAACAGGCCAGACGCGTGGACAGATAGACAGACAAACAAAAAAAAGAAAGTCCGGGTCCGCTTGAATGCGTTTTATGGAAATATTAGGAAAGTGTCACATGTTAGCAGGAAAACGTTGGAGAGAATGTCCATTAATTATGTCCCTGGCCTGGTCCTGAGGTTACGTTTTCACTGTGCAATATATCTTCAAAAACTATTATATTATTTTGATTTACACTGCAGGGTCTAACCTAGCTAGGATTAATATAGGCACGTGCAAATACTTTCTTTAATAAAAGTTAATACAAAAGTTTTTTCAGCTTTTTGCTTACTACGAAATATACATAATGTTCAAAATTATTATTTTTGACTTCTATTCATATTCGTCTTCACTCTATCTGGTACGAAGCTTCACTTGAAAGTGCAATTAATATAGTTCAATGTCATATAAATTATTACCAATGATGTCCACTTTATTAAGGAGATAGATATTGATTGAAAAGGAGATCACGCCGACGACGAGTCAATGACTTCGTTGAATGAAAGGGCTCTATGTATTAAAATTTATGATATTATGTCTATTTATGTACATTGTAAAATATTACGGCTGCTTGCAGAGACGCCGGGAACTACGCTTAACCCAGGAATACATTTGAAATTTGGACATAACTTTTAAATACGAATTTTGTCAAAGTAGCAGCCAACTCTGGAATGGATTAATAATTAATAGGATTTCCCGGCGTTTCTGCAAGCGGGCCTTTAATACAACGTAATATTTCGTGCACTGTGGTTGTGAGTTGTGACCAACAAAAAAATATTAAATAGGTATTATGTTTCTGTCTAAGGAAAATATTTGTAGGTATTTGACGTTTTTCTTAAAAGTTTGGGAACCTAGTGTTAGGTAGATAAGTAGGTAATTAGGTATAATTAAAATTTAAAATGATGACAATAGGCAAAATAGGTAATAAGATAGCACTGTAAACTTTGAGAAGCTATATTGAAAAGCTGATCATCTGATGGTCGGCCATAAAAATTTTAGTAATAAAGTACTAGGTATAGTAGATAAAATATTTAGATAGAACCATTTTTTACTAGGTAGGTATACCTACGGAGTACGGAGCAGGTAGATTAGTGTTTAGTTTAAAATTAGGTATGCACTTTATAAACAGTGGTGTGCATTCCTATTATCACTCGTTGCAGCGTGCAAAGTAAATTAACGACGAGGTCGAGTATAATAAATTGACTTTAACCATACCTATACCTAGGGTACATAATATTATTATAAGACATATAGACCAAAGGTACAAAACTTACATTATTAATATTATTAAGACATTAAGACACTGTGACTGTGGATGGCAGATGGCTAAATGATATCTACCTAGTACACTACCTACGTCATATAGGTTTTTTTTTATACACTACAAGTTAGCCCTTGACTGCGATCTCACCTGATGGTAACTGATGATGCAGTCTTAAGATGGTAGCGGGCTAACCTTTTAGGGGCATGGCAGTTATATAAACCCATACCCCTATTCGGTTTCTACACGGCATCGTACCGGAACGGTAAATCGCTTGGCGGCACGTCTTTGCCGGTAGGGTGGTAACAAGCCACGGCCGAAGCCTCCCACCAGGCAGGCAGGTGCCTACCTAATAAGTATCTCCTGACCACCGAGTAGTAGGTAAACCTATTGGTTGTACCTACCTATGTTCTGTGCTCCGGAGTCCGGACCCACAGATTTTAGAAGTAATATAGCCAACCTAGTTCTTATTTTTGAGTTCTGTTTCCGGACCTATTATACGTCATATGAGTCATATCCATACTTCCATACTAATATTATAAATGCGAAAGTGTGTCTGTCTGTCCGTCTGTCTGTGTGCTACGCTTTCACGGCCCATGTTTTCAACCGATTTTGATGAAATTTGATACTGGGATAGGTGTCATCCCGGGGAAGGACATATCCCGGAAGTAAGGAGTTCCCGGGAATCAAAAAACTTAATTCACGCGCACGAAGTCGCGGGCATCATCTAGTACCTAGGTAGGTACTGACTGCATTGAGTTGGGAAATCTTTTAGCTATGACTGACTGACTGTCTCGTTCGGATAGCGATGACGAGGTCCGAAAGTTCGAGCCCGGATCAGGCTATAAAAAATATTCGGTTTTTCTGACAAAGTAGGTTTTTCTCAGTACTAGCCCGGAGTAAGGAAGTTGGCCACACGAGTATCAATGGCGCTGTCCACCCTCAGTTCTGCGCCTGATCTCATTCCAGTTGTGTCGGATTTTCCGTCCAATAGAGTGCATCTGTGTTTGCGGCTTACGCAAACACTAGGACCTATAAGGAGATCGGAGGACACTATTATTATAGCCATCTACCTACTGAAGATGGCCAAAACAGTAATCCATTCAGTTACCTACCGAATTGCAGTCAACTGATAGGCGAACAGCATATATTAAGCGCTTCTAGGTAGGCAGGTTTAGAAAAAGTTACAAACTTATACCTCTTACCACTAAGGATTTATATATGTATATACCAACAGGTAACTACTCGGAGAAAACGGGCATTTACTTAATTTTCGAGAATCAATTCCCGTGATGGATGAGCTATCTACCTTTTTACCATTTATCTAGTAATAGATATAAGCTTGTACACAATTTACAGAACCTATGTACAGAACCCTCGGCGGGCGAGTCGGAAGCGCACTTGGCCGGTGTTTTTATTATGTTCAGTGTACACAGTGTAATCGTACAGCTGATAACAGATAACCTCAGAGCAGTCTGCGAAATAGCTCAGTTAGAGAAGCACGTCGTAAATATTATAATATCATTTTTGTGCCAAGTGTGATGTAAGTTTATTTTATTTTACGCCAAGATAATACGAAAAAGTAGCTCTTTATAATATATATGTCACCGTAAGATTGCAAAAACCGTAAGATTGTAATCTAACTAGCGAAATTGTAAGCTGTCGACAGATTGTGAATAGTTCAATGTTCTGAGTGTTAATTTTTGAATATTCATTGAATTTACGTTTTCTTGTCTCTTTCTTGTAGGTTAGGTTAGGGTTCGACATAAATAACCAGGTAGGGTTAGGTTTTATCGGGTTAATATACCTAACAGATTACAATCTACCGAAAAATAATGCGTTAAATTGTAATCTGTCGACAGTTTACAATTTCGCTAGTTAAATTACAATCTTACGGTGACATATATATTTTTATCTACTCCAGCATCGAAAAGTTCCAATTTCGAATTTGACAACCATATCGAATTGAACCCTCTTTCGTGTTTGCTTCTCATAACGATACAGTTCGTTGTATGGGAGCTGTATCGTTATGAGTCGTAGCTGTATCGATATGGTTATCTTCATAAATAGGATACCTATAGCTTAGCGGCTCTGGGTTCTGGCACTTTCCCAACCAGTCAATTGATTTGACTTTTTTATTAATTTACAAAGTAAAAAATTATAAAGACGTCCTTGTCGTAGATAAAATCTTGTATGCAACTGTACGTAATTAGTCATTTTAATTCTCGTACTATCCTATTTTGATACTCGGCAAGCCTCGTATCAAAAAACAGCACTCGAATTAAAATGACCCTCATTACGATACAGTTGCATAAATAGCTATACTATTATATCGAAAATTGTAGGTTCTAACTATAGCTAACTTTTAAGTGTATTTTATGTATTATTATAGTTAGGTAAGTACTTAAGTTTATTTACGCGCAAAAAATCAATCTGGCTCCCCAGCACAGACATGCAACTACTGTTATTTGCACAAATTTTCTAATTTTACATAATTACTAAATTCCATTTAAATAAATAGGTTAGTACCTAATTACCTACCTAAAAATAATATATTGATCGGCATAAAAAGTCCTATTCCGTACTTTTTAGAGTTCCGTAGTGAATAGTGATAGGTAGGTAGCGAACCCTTTTAGTTTTTCTTTTTTGCGTTTGTTACTATTCAGTGGTTGAGTTGAGTTTAGACTTTTATTTTGTATCATGCAGAATTAGCAACAATTGGCAGCACGTTGTATAATGCTAAACGCTAAATATATTATACCTACATTGCAACACGCACTTGGTCGGTTTTTTGACGTTCGTATTACTCAAGACGGATAGGCTTGATTTGCTGATTTGAATGTTTGTCTATGGAAGATGATGATGATGATGTATGAAAGCTAAGTTTCATGAAAATCTGTTCAGCCATTTGAGGATCAGTTCTTCTCAACTAGAGTATTCTAGTCATTTAATATGTACACTCACAGTTCACACCGCTTAGACTAGATTTCAGACTGACTAGATTTAGAGATCTTAGTACTTACGGTCTATCTCTATCAAAAAAATCAAATGGGCTAAAAAAATTATGTAGATAGACGAAGAAGAAAGCGAATCCTAGGTCGGTTGATTTCGTTCTTTGGTGTGTACCTGTACCGACATCTTACCTTTCTGCCCGTAAAATATAGCGCGAATGGCTGGTGCTATTTAATGGTTATCAATCACAAACGTTTGATCGTATATAGGTACTTATGTGTTCACGTGTTTTGCATGACTGTTAATTGCTTTTATTATAGCTCTTGAAAACAGCATATCGGATTATAAAACGCATTGTCTTTTACAATTATCTTTATCCCCTTAGAAATGCTTAGATAATTTAACTAAGAATATAAGGTAACTACTAGGTACTAACTCAGTTCATATTAACTGCATAGTTATTAGGTATAAATCATAATATATCCAGGTAACTAAAATTGGTAGTAGAACCTACCATGAAACACTATATTAAATATTGGATAAAATCAGGCGTTAGTTTGCAGAAGTTCATGATTTAGCAAGAAAAGATTACAGTTATTTTGCTATAATCCGCCAACAGAAAAAATTCTGTATGGTCAAGCATGCAGTTATAAACGAAGCACCATTTACCTTCCCAACCAAGCAAGAAAGCCAAGTTCCCAAGCAAGCAATGCAACCACCACTCACAAGTCACATGCACCACCACTCAAGACTTATAAACTATTCTCGACGCACGTTTCGCCCCAACACCGGATAGCATCTTCAAGAGATGTCGACTTTACAATGTAAGATTGTCTAGTCTCTGCATGCTTGACCATACAGAATTTTTTCTGTTGGCGGATTATAGCACAATAACTGTAATCTTTTCTTGCCCTATATAAAGTAAATGTTAATATTTAATAAGAAAATATCACTTGGTTTTTAAACTTCAAAGGCGAAGGAAAAAATAAACCTGCATGAGAGATTTCTAAAGTTCAGAAAGGTGTGTGAGTTTGTCAGCGGCGGTAAATATTTGCGAGGCCTTTGTTTTAAGGAATTTATAATGTGAATTGAAAGGATTTTTATTTATATGATGCTTGACGAGAAATGCATAAGTTATTTAAAACTTTAGTTTTTACTTTGTAATTAAACTAAAATAGGTAGGTACCATAATATAATCAGGGCTTGAGAAAATATGTTTGCTGCTTTTTCTGTGACTAAAATCATTAATTAAATCACAATAGTCTAACGAATGAGCTACCTAATTTTCAATTGAAAGGTAGGAGCAACGAGGATCATTTTCAGCAACTTAAAATTTCAAGACAACAAATATTAGGAGACAAAAAAACCGGTCAAGTGTGAGTCAGTCTTGCGCACAAACGGTTCCGTACCACTACACAACATAAATTATTTTAGTAAATTAAGTACCAGAAAGATGTCATATGTTACTTTGAAATATGGAACCCAACTGGTAGCGCAAGACAAACAATTCGACACCCTATGAGTACGAAACCCTAATTAATGACTTTCGCATTTTTAGTGATAAGGCCGTCTTTACACCGTAACGAGTTGTAAATTATTTCATGATTAGTTTTATCTCTGTTTTGTTAATTGTTTGTGTGTAATAGATAAAGTGTTTTTACTTACTTACTCCTCTCAGTAGTCAGTACCTACTGAGAGAACGCCCCCAGTCAGTGGGGGCCGGCCATGGTTTGAAATCCAGTATATCCACCACTACATTAACCCTGCCCATTAACGTCCCACTTCTGGGCACAGGCCTTCACTCTCCTAGGTTCGTTATGTTAAGTCCAAAATACTTTAACAGCTTTTCGGACACAAAGCATCCAGGTTTATGCTGCTACTTCTTTGTCAAACCTTTTATTTGCTAGCTCTTTATATTCACACCTTATTTGTTTCAGTATCATTGAAAGAAGCAATGAAGATTGGTTTTATTGGCGGAGGAAAGCTGGCGTATGCGCTGGCAAGCGGATTCATATCAGCTGGTAAGTATTTAACGGTTACAAGACTATTTTATCAGCATCTTTGTCAATCCGCCTGCAGTCTATGCAGCTGAACATAGGCTTTTCCCAAAGAGCGCCGCAACACCTTGTTCTCAGGTTTCCTCATCAATCATTCAGCCACGTCCCGCTAGTCTCCTTTATATACCTACTAGCTGATCCCCGTGACTTCGCCCTCGTGGATTAAAGTTTTTTGTTCCCGCGGGAACTTTAATTTTCGGGATAAAAGTAGCTTAAGTGTTATTCCAGACTATAATCTATCTCGGTGCCAAGTTTCATCCAGATTGGTTCAGCAGTTTTGGCGTGATTGAGTAACAAACATCCGTCCATTCATACATCCATCCATCCAAACTTTCGGTATATTTATAACTAGCTGATGCCCGCGACTTCGTCCGCGTGGTTTAAGTTTTATTCATTCCCCGCGGGAATGAATACAACTTAAACCTCCTTAATTTTCCGGGATAAAAAGAAGCCTATGTGTTAAACTATAGTCTATCCCTGTGCCATATTTCATCCAGATCCGTTCAGCCGTTCTTGCGTGAAAGAGTAACAATCATCCATACATACATCCATGCTCACAAACTTTCGCATTTATAATATTAAGTACCTTATGCTGCCTACGCTTACGCCACCTTCACTCTGGTCCAACGTTCATCATCTTTCCTACGACAAGCATGCCCTGATGTTTCTGTATTGTCACCTTTTAATTCAAGTCTATTGACCCATACCTAGGTTATGACTTATTCCTAAGGATCCTCGAATAACTTACTAAATAGTATTCGGTATCTTATCTTCCATGTTTGTAAACTGCTGTCTATTATTAGTTTTAAAGATAACAACAAATGACGAAATGAACATAACCTAGTATTCGCACAACGTAGTTATATAATGAACATCTTGAATCATCATTGGCAGTACGATGCAAGTTGCGACGCACGCTTAGCATTTGCAACACTGTAATGGCATTTTCGGAATTTATCGAAGGGCGAACTGAAGTTACCAAACTTAGCACTCCTCTAAATTCTATGGAATTTATGTTTGACTGGTTGCACTTTATAAGTAGCTGGTTTTTATGGCTACAGACTAAAGAGCACATCAAGGAAGCGTCTTCCATGTTGGTTTCATCTTCATCCGGTTTTTAAGCTAATTGTTGCGCAATTTATTCCTGTACTAGATGATGCCTGCGACTTAGCGTGGTTTAAGTTATTTTGATCCCCGGGGGAACTCTTTAATTTTCCGAGCAAGAAATTATATATCTACCCTATATCCTTCCCCGGGCTACAACATATCCCTGTACCAAATGTCATCAGAATCGGTTGAACAGATGGGCCGTGAAAGCGTAGTAGACAGACAGACAGACACACTTTCGCATTTTTAATATTAGTGTGGATTATTTCATATAAACAACTGCGATCTCTTATGGTTGTTCGAAGATTGCCTTAACCGATTTTGTCGAAAGCTACAGGTTTAAATATCCCGGGGAAGATTGTATTCAACGACCTTAATTTACATAGACGGGCCCTGTCAAAGAATGAATGAATAACTAGCGAAATTGTAAACTGTCGACAGATTGTGAACCATTCAATGTTCTGTGTTAATTTTTGAAATAGTCTCTTTCTTGTAGGTTAGGTTAGGGTTCAACATAAATAATCAGGTAGTGCCCTAACTTAGGTTTTATCGGGTTAATATACCTAACAGATTACAATCTACCGAAAAATAATGCGTTAAATTGTAATCTGTCGACAGTTTACAATTTCGCTAGTTAGATTACAATCTAACGGTTTTTGAAATCTTACGGTGACAGTTAGGTATATTAGGTACGTTACTTTTTATACCGAAAAATCAAATGTTCCTATTAAAGACTTATATTATAGAGGAAAATAATTATGAATTTGTTTGTCATGCAGGTTTAGCAAAAGCAGATGAAATCACAGCGAGCTGTCACCCATCCGATTTGGTCTCTGCTGAGGCATTCAAGGTAAACCGCACCACGTACCTACATTCATCATTATAGTATATTTTGATGTTTTATTATGAAATTTCCTTCAATAAATTGACTAAGATAATGATCTAAATGATGACTATATGACAATGTACCTATGATCTAATGAAATTTAAACTTAAAATACATAACTATTTGCACACCATTGTATGGTAGAATATGTAAGGGAAATATTATTTCTAAGGCCTTTAGGGTGGAAGACAAGGGTCTGCCCGCGAAATTAAAATTTAATTTGGTTTTTCACAATTTGTAAACTAATACGACAAAGCTTAGGCTTATGGCATTCAAATTGCGCCCCTAGGAATATTATCTTCACAGGTTTATATAAAAATCGGTACTTGAAAGTGCCCAGTTTAAGAAATTAGTCAAAATAATGACTAATTTGTGAGTAACTCACGTCAAACTCATTATTTTGACTAATTTCTTAAACTGGACACTTTGAAGTAAAGATTTTTATATAAACCTGTGAAGATGATATTCCTAGGGGCGCAATTTGAATGCCTTATGCCTACTTTGTCGTATTAGTTTACAAATTGCGAAAATCCAAAATAAATTTGAATTTCGCGGGCAGACCCTTGTCTTCGACCTTAAGTACCCATATTCCTGCAAATAAAATACTAGTGGTTCGCCCCGAACTGAGACCTCGCGGCGCCATCTATTGACATAAATGTGAAGTTCTGTTAAAAATACTGAAGCTCATTAAAAATTAAATAATTCCGTTTTCTTACAATATTTATCTAATTTTAGTATTTGTTGTTCAAGTACAGGATATAATTGAAATAATTGATCAAGTTTCAGGCTCATCCTTTCAGAAAATTTAGAGTTCAGAGGTCATCTTTGGATGTTAGAAAATCTCCACTTTGAAAGCCCCTATTTCGTCAACTTTGGGGGAAAAATTAAAATAAATATATTTTTGGACTCTATTCCTAATTATCTTTAAAATGATATACCGCAACCCTATGTAACTTTATAAAAATATTTTACTTCGCATTCGCTTCTATGAAAGCCCCCCTGAAATAAAGATTTTTATTATTTTTTAAGCCATATTCGGCGGGAGGCCATTGGTTTACATATTATATCTAAAGCTGAAGTAATTGCGTTCAGTAATTCAGAAGTTATAATGCTCTGACAGACGGACGGACGGACGGACGGACGGACGGACAAGTGCCAATTCACCCAAGTAGACTCAGAGACCTTCGCTTCGCTCGGTCAATAATTCCGTTTCCTTACAATATTTATCTAATTTTAGTATTTCTTGTTGAAGTACAGGATATAATTGAAATAATTGATCAAGTTTCAGGCTCATCCTTTCAGAAAATTTTGAGTTCTGAGGTCATCTTTGGACGTTAGAAAATCTCCACTTTGAAAGCCCCCCATTTCGTCAATTTTGGGGGAAAAATTAAAAAAAAAAAATTTTTGGACTCTATTCCTAATTATCTTTAAAAAGATATACCGCAACCCTATGTAACTTTATAAAAAATATTTTACTTCGCATTCGCTTCCATGAGAGCCCCCCTGAAATAAAGATTTTTATTATTTTTTAAGCCATATTCGACGGGAGGCCATTGGTTTACATATTATATTTAAAGCTGAAGTAATTGCGTTCAATAATTCAGAAGTTATAATGCTCTGACAGACGGACGGACGGACAAGTGCCAATTCACCCAAGTAGACCTTCGCTTCGCTCAGTCAATTATTTATTTATTTATCATTACAAATAGGTACCATAGCATAGGATTTAACCAATAACAAAATAAATATATATTTGGTGAAAATGCAATTAGAGGAGGATAATTTAACAGATAAGTACGTATAATAAGTATGTAGTATGTTGTACCGACAACCAGCCCGCCGCTTCTTTCCCAAACACCTGCAACCGTCCGTGGTTATGGTGATGGTTGACCTATATTCCAAAAAGTACCTAGTCGTGGTTGTCTCATGGGATCGAATATGTCCACATGTTCTGTCTTCTCAATTCAACGGTCTCTATATACGTTCATATCCAATCCTGGTTGATGAACTGTCTCCGTCATAGAAAAAATAAATACAGCCTTTATCTATTCCGTGGTCTCCGTGTCGTATTCTAGAGCTCTGAGGACTAGCAGAGGATCACTAATCAGATAATGGTGGGGTTTTTATTGGAGGACTTAAAGCAGTGGGTTCCCAGATCCTTCCGCATATCCGATTATGGCGATGATGACTTGACAGTTATTCATTAGGTACAAAAAAAGGGTTGGTTGAGGTCAAATGTGTACAGATGTGCGTTTATTGTACAAAGAAATAATTATTTGTTCCAGAAATTAGGAGCAACTGCCCTGTTTGAAAACAAGCAAGTTGTGGAAAGGTCAGAGGTGGTAATAGTGTCAGTCAAACCTGACGTGGTTGTGCCAGCTCTCCGGGATGTGAGGGACCTGCCGGCGTCTAAGAATAAGCTGTTCATCTCGGTAGCTATGGGAGTGTCGACTGGTACTATTGAAAAGGTAAGTTTTAAACATTCTCTATGAAAAATTTAATAAGAACTCTCTAAAAAACTTCTAAAATTTTAAATGTAGCTCTTCCTGATACCATCATCATTCTCAACCGATATACGTCCACTGCTGGACATAGGCCTCTTGCAAGGATTTCCACACGCCGCGGTCTTGCGCCGCCTGGATCCAGCGGCTCCCTGCCACTCTCCTGATGTCGTCCGTCCACTGCGTTGTTGCCACTCCAGCACATAGAGAACCCAACGTCTATCGGTTCTCCTATGTGCCCCGCCCATTGCCACTTCAGCTTCGCAAATTACGTCGAGCAATGTCGGTATCAATATACTTTCGTTCTTCTGCGGATCTCCTCATTCCTGAATTGATCGCGCAATGAAACCCCGAGCATTGCTCTGTTCCTGATATATAGCTGCTAAGTAAATATAATTTTTAATTTAAATCATTTCAGGCTCTGCCAATTGAAGCTCGCGTGGTTCGAGTAATGCCAAACACTCCAGCTCTAGTCAAAGAAGGCGCGGCTGCGCTGAGCCGAGGGTCCAGAGCAACAGAAGACGACGCCAAGTTGGCAGCACAGCTGTTCCGCGCTGTGGGCACTTGCGACGAAGTGCCGGAGTACCAGATGGATGCTGTAACTGCTCTCAGTGGGAGCGGTCCGGCCTATGTAAGTTCTAGGCACAAATATTTTGAATCTGAATTCTATAAGTGAAGAAGGTAAGTAAGTAATTCTATCGTGTGAAGTTAGCTCAAGAATCCTAGTTATTTCCTACACTGTACATGCACTGGAGATTGCCAAGAATTCAGCACTCCATTCTCAACGTATCGTACGTACTTAGTAGCTGCACTGTTGGGTGTCCCAACGTACGTAGTTGGGACACCCAACAGTGCAGCGTTAAGTTTATAGCTAGTGAAATAAGCTCTGAAATTAGACTTATTAAATTTTGATTTACCTACTTAACATTTGTAAACACTGGAGTTTTCTATAATTGTATTTTTATGAATTTGTGATATTCTTGCTGTAAATTACCTACTAGTATAAGTAATTATCTGTTCAGGTCTACATGCTAATAGAATCACTAGCTGACGGTGGCGTCCGTTGCGGTTTGCCGCGAGACCTGGCGCTGCGTCTGGCCACTCAGACCACGCTGGGTTCAGCGGCCATGCTGCGTAGCGGCGGACACCCGGCTGCTATGAAGGACAACGTCACATCTCCCGCAGGATCCACTGCGGAGGGCACCTATCACTTGGAGAAGAACGGTATGAGACCCTTCTCAAGTCTACATATATCATCACTAACTGACGTTTGGGTCCGTTGTGGTCTCCTGTGACCTGGCTACTCAAAGCACGCTGGGCTCAGCCATGCTGCGAAGCGGCGGAAACCCGGCTGCTATGAAGGACAACGTCACATCTCCCGCAGGATCCACTGTGGAGGGCACCTATCACTTGGAGAAGAACGGTATTCCCTTCTCAAGTCTACTTAAAACATCACTTACTGACGGTGGTGTCCGTTGCGGTCTCCTGTGACCTGGCTACTCAAAGCACGCTGGGCTCAGCCATGCTGCGAAGCGGCGGAAACCCGGCTGCTATGAAGGACAACGTCACATCTCCCGCAGGATCCACTGTGGAGGGCACCTATCACTTGGAGAAGAACGGTATTCCCTTCTCAAGTCTACTTAAAACATCACTTACTGACGGTGGTGTCCGTTGCGGTCTCCTGTGACCTGGCTACTCAAACCACGCTGGGCTCAGCGGCCATGCTGCGAAGCGGCGGAAACCCGGCTGCTATGAAGGACAACGTCACATCTCCCGCAGGATCTACTGCGGAGGGCACCTATCACTTGGAGAAGAACGGTATGAGACCCTTCTCAAGTCCACTTAAATCATCACTAACTGACGGTGGTGTCCGTTGCGGTCTGTCCCGTGACCTGGATTAACCAACTACTCAACCACTCTGGGTTCAGCTGCTATTCTGCGTAACAGCGGACACCCGGCTGCGTGTTTCCATTTAAGTGTTCAATAGAAGGCAGTTAACTACCTCGCGCACGGGTTTATAACCCAAATTTTCTTCCAAACGCGTATTCGTTTCAAGGCAATAAAAGCGACAATGCTGTGCAGCACGGGAGTTTCGCAGTTCGGAAATACGCCACCCGGCTGGTATGAAGGAAAACGTCACGACTCACGTCCCCTGCAGGGCCCACTGCGGAGGGCACCTAGAACGTCTTGGAGAAGAGCGGTATTTAAGACCCTTTTCTCAAGTCTCTGGTCTTAAAAGAAACTAGACGAAAGTACGTTGCGGTCGGCCCTGCATCCAGTCACAAGGATAGCGTCTCATCCCCTGCAGGATCCACTGCGTATTCTGTCTATAATTTACTTATTATTTTTGTACAAAATATTGTCTTAAAACGAATAGAAAGAAGTGGACTTGTAAAGCTTATCTCTAAAAAGAAATCTCTTCCAGCTTTCGTTGCATTGTGAGTAAGGTGAAATTGTTAAGTGGTAGGTACAGGTCACCAGGTACAAAAATAATATATAAAAATTAATTATAACATATATTATATTTTATTTCCAGGTTTCAGATCAGCTGTTATTGGTGCAGTGATGGCAGCGATGGAAAGGTGTAAAGTAGTCAATAAATTATATCAATAAGTGAAATGAGTAATTATTTTAAAGTCACGTTGAGTCTCTGAAAAATGTTTTGTAAGCAAATATAAAATCTCTCCATAATTTTGCGTATTTTTTTAAAACCTTATCAAGGCATGATAACCGATTTTGATTTTTTTTAACCGACTTCAAAAAAAGGAGGAGGTTTTCAATTCGACTGTATGTTTTTTTTTTTTTGTTTTTTGTATGTTTGTTACGCGATTTCTCCGCCAATTATGAACCGATTTTGATAATTCTTTTTTTGTTTGGTAGGTCATACTTCAGAGGTGGTCCCAGTTTAATTTGGTGAAGATCTGATGAATATCTCCGGAGATGGAGAACGGAACTCCTTAATGGATAAGAGTAAATTGCTCGCGATCAGTGTGATAGTTTTGTAAACAGTATGTTTTAACCATGCATAGCATATCTTTTTTTTTTTTAGGGTTCCGTACCAAAATGGTAAAAATGGAACCCTTATGGTGCGACTTTCTCCGTCCGTCTGTCACAGTCGATTATTTCAGTAACTATTAAAGCTATTGACATGAAATTTGGAATAGTTGTATATAATAGTGGCCCAATATCATGGAAATCAAAAAAATTGAAAATTATTTTTAGATTAATTAAAAAAGTGGGGAAAATCAGGGGTTTGAAATTTCAAAGTAGGATAACTATACCAAGTGGGGTATCATATGAAAGGACTTTGTACTTGACTTGTCTAAGTTAGACAAGTCGACGAGTAACGATTAAACGACGTTATTCTTAACAACGCTAAGTTTTTACTAGCGTTCTGGTTACACCCTGTATTTTAAAACAGTGGGGCCACTAAAAATTGTGAAATAAATAATTGGTACCGACTCCAAAAAATGTTATTATAGAACTACATTAACTCTTGTATACATAATAAATTAAATTATTTTTTACTTTTTAGTGTTTGTGGTTTTTGAAGTCGGTTTTTATTTTTTTTTTGAAAATTTTTTTTTGGATTATGTTCGGAAGTATCTTCTATTTCGAAATAATATCTTATTCCAACAGAAAAAACAGGTTTGGTAGTTAAAGCCATTTGAGTTTTTAACCCATCGCCAGCCCACACTGAGCGAGTTTCCTCTCAGAATGTGGAGGTTTTTTTTTATCCACTACAAACTAGCCCTTGACTGCGATCACACCTGATGGTAAGTGATGATGCAGTCTAAGATGGTAGCGGGCTAACCTGTTAGGGGTATGGCAGTTATATTAAACCCACACCCCTTCGGTTTCTACACGGCATCGTACCGGAACGCTAAATCGCTTGGCGGCACGTCTTTGCCGGTAGGGTGGTAACTAGCAACGGCCGAAGCCTCCCACGAGGCCAGACCAGCGAAAATTCAGAAATTATAAATTCCTAAATTGACCCTGCCGGGGATCGAACCAGAGACCTCCGCACGTTAAGGCAACAGCGCCACACACTGCGCCACGGAGGTCGGTTTTAGGTCGCAGTCCGCCACGCTGGCCGAGTAGATTTCCAGACTGCACAAACCTTTGAGTACATCATGGAGAATTTTCCGTCATGCAAAATTACTCACGATGTTTCCTCTACCACAATAAAAAAATTAATTGCATATAAAAAGGTCACGGGTAATAACTGGTTGTAGGTAAAATGCATAGAAGCGTCAGGAGTCGGCCCACCGCCGTAGGTTGGTTCAATAATTAAGTATCTATAGTTCGCGCGCGAGTTGAATGCAGAGTAAATGTATGGTGACACATACATACATTTACTCTGCATTCAACTCGCGCGCGAACTGTACCTAGTGTTTATCGGAACATTGCGCTACACACACGTGCGTAATAAACCGAGTGAATCATTAGTGCATTATTAATTATTAGCTGATGCCCGCGACTACGTCCGTGTGGAAGGAATGAGGTTTTTGGTTCCCGCGTGAACTCCTTAGTTTTCCGGGATAAAAAGTAGCCTATGTGCCACAGATGTGCTATTCCAGACTATAATCTGTGGGTGCGTAAGGTAAGTACCTACTCCCTAACGCACCCACATGTCTTACTAATATTATAAATGTGAAAGTTTGGATGGATGTATGGATGTTTGTTACTCAATCACGCGCCAACGTCTGAGCGGATCTGGCTGAAATTTGGCACAGAGATAGATTATAGCCTGGAATAGCACATAGGCTACTTGGGTTTTTATCCCGGAAAAGTAAAGAGTTCCCGCGGGAACCACAATACCTCAAACCACGCAGACGAAGTCGCGGGCATTCGCTATTTTATCTCATAAATACTTAAATAAAACAAGTCATTTTCAGATATTGGGATCATTTATTTTCATAATTTTTACAGTCTACTCCATGTTAAGAGTTAATTAACGATGGAAGCCGTTACTTCCGCATTGGTTAATTATTAATAATTTATACTGTAGACCGACAAATAAGAATAAAATATGTTTTTCATGGAAATATAAAAAACGTGAATCAAAACTAGGTAAGTCTATACTCTAAGTTCTCACTTCTCAGTCTACGTTTAACGCTTTTTTTTTATTATCAAAATATACATATAACATATCGTTTATTACTATATTTATACAATAGTTACTTATTAATTTATACAAAATTAATGATTGAAAATCTGGTTTTATGTTATTTGATACAAAGTTAAAAATTGTTATTATAAAAAACAACACACGTATAACGCCGTCGTACATTGCGCCTTTAGACTATCCTAAAGCGCAATTTACACCGGCAGAGGCGAGGCATGGCGCGTCATACTTGTCAAACTTGCGAAATAATCTTTTTAATACAGTTGCTCAAAAAGTGGCGTATTGCAGGGACGTATAGCGTTCGGGATGTGGGCTATTACATACTCGTGCTTTTTTTTTACCTTTCCCGAACTCGTGCGTTCTCTTTCCCAACTGTCAAAATAATGTCTATTAAAAAGAAAAACCAACCATGAAGTTTTTACTAAAAAAAATCATAGAAGTTTTTATGATTCATGCAAATACGTATATTTCTAAAAAGAAGCTAATAGTTTGTTTCAATATCAGATTTAATGATTTGATTGAATGAGTTTGGTTAGGTTTCATTTCATTTCATCTCATTAAATTTCATTTTCATTTCATATCAATAAAAAAATTCTACTGAAGACTTGGCTGTATGGGCATAGTTCCCTTTGCCTACCAGAATGGGTGAAGAAAAAAAAAACTCTGGTTATATTCTTTGCGAGTTTAGTTGTTTGTTGCACAAAATCAATAATTTCGATCCTAGTTTTTTTGAATTAACACCACCGGAACTCAGTATTATTGCACAAAATGCTTCGGAGAACATTTTACCGGAAAAGTAAAAAAGTCGCTACATACGACGAAAATAAATGTTAAGTTAGTTGAGTTTATTGTGTTTTTATTATTTTATTAAATTGCTTCATTTTTTCGCAACTGTATTAAAAATAGTCGTTCAGTACACGTGCGGAACCGTCATTGCAACTTGTTCCGACTGTCAACCCTCGCCTTCGGCTGCGCCTCGGCTCGGGTAGTCGGAACTCTTTGCAATGACAGCCTTTCCACACTTGTAATGAAATATACTATTATAGGCCTATTACACTGTAATTTTCAACAGGGTCCTGTAGTAAGGGTGGGCGTACAAAGAGCGTCGCTTATTACACATCAATGAGGACCAAATTAGGGACCCTTAATCCCTAATTCTTATTACAGTACACTGAATCAAGTGAAAGGGTCCCCGTAAAAATTGCAGTGTAATATTTATTTTGACATAACAGCGGCGAGCGTGCCGCGGTCTAGCCTCTTCTTATGTGGACAAACAAATAATTAGAACTTATTTAAACTCATATGTACGAGTATTTATAAAATGACATGTCACGTTAAAAAAAATATTTTCTCAAAGAATTGTTAAAAAATTTACTTACAGAGAAAACAATATAATCTAAATAATATGAATACGAAGGTGTGTCTGTTTGCTGGTTTACCCTTCAATCACGCCGCAAAAAAGCAACGGATCGACGTGATTTTTGATAGTTGAGGACCTGGTGAGTGACATAGGCTACTTTTTGATAAAATAACTTATTCCACGCGGACGAAGTCGCGGGCATCAGCTAGTATTACAATATAAACAGTAATCCTAATATATAGGAAAGTTGTGGGGAGTAGGAAGGTACTAAATGTCATGCAGAAGCTACACGATGAGAGAGAGAGAGAAAATAGTGAGGCAATATATTGCATTAACCAACGACCTCAATTTACATAGACGGGTCCTGTCAAACAAAGAATATGGACCTATTTTACTAACGCCATCTAGTCTGAAAAGCGAGACAGCACTATGGCGGGGACAAGGCTGTCCTTGTCCCCGCCATAGTGCTGTCTCGCTTTATACGCGGGCTATACAGGTTAGGAGCGTGCTCTAAAGGTTGGACGCCCAATTCTTTTCTATGAAAGGGCCCACCTAGTACCTACATATATATCGATGGTATTAACTGGATTATATACAAAAATACTATAATTACATTACTTATAATAAATTTCCTTACCTGATATCAAAGGTAAATAACTCGCTACTACAATGTGATACTGTAATGTGATACAAGCAGTAAACCAATATTTCATACATGTACAACAAAGAACCCAAATCTTAGTTTTGAGTTATCAATAATGACGACCCCGCAAAGTCGCGTAACTTATAAATATAAAAAAAGTATAAGAAGACGGATAAACCTGTCTATAGATACATAATTGTGTATACTTTTAACTGTGTAAAGGTCTTCGCACATTCCACAGGCTCCCGACTGGACTTCGACTCAACTCAAAGTAAATGTGGACCGTACACATGTGACATTTATAACGGTAACTTTATGGGCATTCCAGACCAGTTGGTTATAAATTATAATGTTCAAAATTCTACCGTAACGAACACCAGATTAGAGTCTGAGTTTAATATGAGTGGAGTCGGTGTCGAGTCTGTATAATGTGCGAAGACCTTAAGTCTGAACAAAGTCAAAAAAGCTCAGGTATAGATTCCTGACTAAGTCTAGAGTTCATACAAGAGTACATACATAACATTTGGCCTATACTAATTTTATTTTTTTCCATATAAACCAAAATAAAATGCTTTATTCTTCTTAAATAATTTCATGAATATTTATCTAACTAACCTAACTAAAACATCATTTGGCTCTAAAATACTTTTTAGCGTAAACCTATGGAAGTACGTTAACGTATAGTATTGCTATGTATGGCTATATAGAAAATCGCATTATTATAGCAAAAAAAACCTAGGATTGTGAAATTTAAATAGCGGTCACGACCTCCAGCAATGAGGAAAACTATGGGAAAACTGGTATCATCGCTTGACTACTATTATTTATATATTTAGTTTCATATTCATATAAACAGCTTCAGGCCGCGAATAGAAGCAAACTGTCTCCACAAAAAATCGACAAAATACGGTTATTGATAGAGAAATAGAGATAGTTTGGAACCTTCGTAGCTTTAGTTTTAAGATACTGTTACCCATTATCACCATCATGCTTCTTAAGTAAGTAATTTTTAGACGAAAATAAGTATACCTACAGTGTACCTATATTTAATAAATGAATTGAATCTTGAGTCTTTAATCTTGAAATTTCTAACAATTTCAATTCAAATTTTTTAACCTATCCCAAAGTAAATTTAAAAATTAACTCGGCAACTTTAATCCTACGTCAAAACGCATACTAATAATTGTAATATAAAATACTGACTTTCTGAGGTCATTAACTTTCGGCGCACTTTTTCACTTTAATCGACAGTTTAAAATGGCTATCAAACTTAGAGGATATGGATTTTACGTATTTTGTAAGATCCTATACTTTATAATCACTAAAAAATAATTAATTTGTGATATAAGAAACATCCCTATTGATGCTCTGAAGCATTTCCTCAGGGTAGCATGCATATCGCGGCCTGAGGTTACTTGATGTATTTTTCTTAGCAATATATTAGCCGCCTTGCTCTAATAAAATGTAATGAAGGAACTAGAAATTTAATTCGCTATATATAATCCGCGACAATAGGCTGGTAGTTGGTACAGTGTGTATCCCGCACCAATAGCCCGCGATATTCACCACACCACAGAAATCCCCAAAAACCACTCTCAACGTACGTTTCACTCCGATATCGGAGCATCTTCAGGAGATGTTGATTCGTCGGATTTTAGCGAATTAAATTTCTAGTTCCTTCATTGTCATGGACTTCCGCAAAGTAACGCCTGCTTCTATCCAATATTTAAAATGTTATGGTTTTTAGTATTTTACGAATAATAAATACTTATATGACACAATTTTTATATACGCTAGTTTGCTAAAATTACAATATAATATGTACAAAATGTTGCTACGCAATTTCAACTCACTGTGCACTGAGTAAATAATAAAACAGGCCTTAACTTCTTAGTCATAAGGTTCAATTATGTACCATAACTTTTCTATTTATAACTGATTCGATTGTGATCATTGCGACATCATGGCGACACTGAAAAAAAGGAAAAAAAAATATTAGAACATTATTATTGGTACAGTTACGCAGCGCTACGTTCGCACAATTTATATTTCGCGTACAGATATCACCTACTTCGCACTGCGGTTTTTGTCAGTTTTTATGTTTTTTTGGCATAGATACACGCCTAAAATGTACAACAGAACTAAAATTATTATTAACCTATTACTACGACATAAAAGACGTTTCAAAATATGTCATCAATTAGAAATTTTGAATCCTTAAATCGTAAATACATTTTGAAACAGGAAAATTAATAGCAAGGAGTAATATTTAACACACAAACACTAACATAAAATAGGTTAACAAAATTTGGCCTAATTAAACAATAAATTGTAATAAGAATAGTATAGCAATGCAATTAATTCTACGACATCAAAATATTTATTAGCAATCAACGCGACGACAATTTATTATAAAAATTAATTAAAATTTGTAAGTTTATCACGTCTTTGAGAGGTGATATCTAGTGAACGGCCAGATGAACACTTTTTACACAGGAACTGTGCATACTTTAATAAATGTTGTCTGTTTTAAATAAATGAAATTGAAATTGAAATTTAATACTGTACAAGAATAAGCCTTTCTAGTTATGGTTCATTTTTGGTGACCATAACACGTCTTGTGCGGCCATGTCTAGAGAAAGGCCCAGCCGCATGCGGGCATACCTTCACTATCGTCATCAGTGGAAAGCCCTACATTCACCTAATACTGAATCAGCCTTTCTGGCGATAGTTACCAAAAGTGCAGCTATCTCTTAGTCTATATGAAAGGATTTTCCTACGAAAAATATTATGAATCCCAAAAAACACACACCATATGAAATAACGAGTACATGACCAACTTCTTATCAAAAATATTGGCAATTTAAAGTACTAATATGTGATGAAAAAGATGACCAAGTTCTTTGCTAGGCTTTTGTTGGCTTGGCTTGGTGGATAGAGACTAGAGAGATATACGAAGTGACTCACAGGTCGCTACAGACGCGTGCTCTATATGCGCACGGTGTAGAGCAGACGGCGCTAGAGCGGCGGGCTCAGCAGCGCGCCGAACTGCAGCAGAGCGTCGCGCAGCGCGGGGCCGGCGCCCGCCGCGCCGCACCGCGTACCGCCCGCCAGACGCACCAGCGACGGATACACGTCTGAGGCACACGGAAAACTTAAACACGGAACTTTAAAAAAAATGGCAGTCATAGGGACTGCCAATAGAAGTGAAAACGAATATTTAAAATAATTAAAATACTTAAAATATAAACCTTAAACCTAAGGCATTAAAATTTAATTTCGAATGTACTATATTTATATTTAAGACCTTTTACCTTCGTAACAACGCGAGGTGTCGGTCACGCGTTTCCACATTTATACCCCCTACCAAAAAGTGCTCAACCCGCCTAAAGAAGTTTTCACTTCAATAAATTATTTGTACTGATTAATTATTAAATAGAGGGTCTTCTAAAACACCTGAAATTTACATCTTCTGTTAGTTTTAAGTTCAAAATGATTACATTTACAATCGATTAAAGAAAAAAAGTGTTTTCAATCAAAAAGTACAGTCATAATAAATATACAATGCGACTCACCTATCAGCCTGTGCCACGCGGCGGCGTCGACGCGCTCGGGCGGCGCGCGCTTCATGGCGGCCGCGAGCGCCGCCACGGCGCGCAGCACGAACGATATCTCCGACGCCTGGTGCCTGCAACGCCACCAATGATAACCGTTTCACTTGCACAAGGGTCAAGGGTGTTATATAACTTTGGAGAGAGTTCGTTGCAGGATTAAAACAATAGAGCTTGTAGCTCGACGAGTATAATTATAGTAATTTCCATCCATCGAACCATCAGCCTGTGTTCCGTCACCGTAACGTCATTTTACACAATTTCAAACCTCGCACCACCGATGAACGATGATTGGCACTCGTGTTTAGTGCCAATCATAGTGTCAATGGCAACACACAGCTCAAATCAGCTGTCATGCACGACGCTCTCGTCAAAAATTGGAGCGAACGCAAGTGTCACGACACGTCAACTATCACCTGTCAACAGCAGTTCGCAAAAAACCGTTGCACGAAAATTATCGTGCGCGATCATCTACTCAAATAACTCAAAATCTACCCATCGAAAATCCCTGGACCGTAGTGGAAAGGTATGCTGCCTCCACTACTGGGCATAGGCCTTTTCGATAGCGCGCCACTAAACACGGTCCTCCGCCTTCCTCATCCACACGCTTCCCGCAACCTTCTTTAGGTCATCGGACCAGCGAGCTGGAGATTATCCTACACTGCACTTGCCGGTACGCGGTCTCCACTCTAGGTCAGGTCAGCCCCAACGGCTATCGGTTCTGCGACAGATATGGCCCGCCCACTGCCATTTCAGCCTGCTAATCCTCAGAGCTATGTCGGTCACTTTAGTTCTTTTACGAATTTCCTCGTTCTGGATTTTATCCCTAAGAGACATTCCCAACATAGCCCGCTCCATAGCATATAGTAGTTTATGAAACTAAAATGTCTGACCAATGGCGACACACAAATTTTTCGGCATATTTCGGCACGGAAACCGTGCGAAAAACGGCATGTTTCCAATATATTAAAATCTTTTTAATTGAAACGCATATTTTTTTAACAATTGTCTATTTATTACCTGGGCAGCGGTTCCGTGCTGTCTTCGTTCGTGTTGTACTTCGATATGACTTCTTGAAACCGGTCCAGTAGAGGCATGATCGCTAGTGGGTCGCTGTCATCTGCAGAAAAGGACTCTATTTTTGCGGTTCCGTACAAAAAGGGCGATACGGAACCCTGTTAATGTTTGTCTGTATGTCCATCCGTGTGTCACGACTAAAAAGGTCGTAGACGGAACTAGTTAGGGACCCGAACGGAGATGTAACAGCCAACAGGTATGTTATAGTTAAGTAAGCTGTGATTACGTTCACAAATACTTAACAGTGGATAATTAAATTGTGTAGGAAAACACATAAAATAACACATTCCAGAAATTAAGATTTCGATAATTCAAACAATATTCATTTGATAAACTTTATATATAATAATATAAAATAATATAATATAAAAGGGTTTATAAAAAGATCGTCAGATTATGTGAATGTACACTTTTCAGCATGTGATTAACTCACTCTACCTTAATCTGACGCGCTCGAGTATTTCTAATGATCGATTTTATTTATTTACTATTCTGATCTGCTGTCCTAGACAGACCCACCAATATACAGGGCTCATATTATATTGTGAAGGTACTCTACAGGGTCCAAAGAATCCCCCTTTATACTAATCTGCCGCGCTGGAGTAAATCCAAAAATCCCCTCTTGGGTTCCCCTACTATTACTTAAAAGTTCTTAAGATGAATCTTAAAAATAAAACCACTTATAAACACTTCTGCCCCCAAATGGTGGGTACCCAACATTCAACCTTGCAAAATAATGCATCTATCAACCTTGTTGAACCGCGATAAAGCTGGACCCCAGGGTTTTATGAAACTACAATTATTTCTTTTGGATATTTTGGCATAGAATGGTGACCCAAAATAGAATACCGAATAAGAAATTCAATCAAAGCACTCACTATCGCCAGCAGTAAAGGAGTCCACGTCTTCCAGCATGGAGAATTGCAGCAGCGTCTCGAAACATGTGCGCGCGAACTCTTCCCGCTCTTTCAGCTCTTGCTCGCTCTCTGTCACAACCAAAACAATAATAACACCTTATTATAATGATACATATTCGTCTTTTAAAATAAAGGATCCAAGGATTACAAAATACTAGCTGATGTCAGCGACTTTGTCCGCGAGGAGTAAGTTTTTTTTATTCCCGCTGGGAACTCTTTCATAATTGTCCGGCATAAAAAGTAGTCTATGTCCTTCCCCGGGATATAACCTATCCCTGTATCCAAATATAATCAAAATCGGTTAAACAGATGGGCCGTGAAAGCGCAGCAGCGGAGACGAGAGGAGATGTGAGCGGCGCGCAGCGGAGACGAGGGGAGATGTGAGCGGCGCACAGCGGAGACGAGAAGAGATGTGAGCAGCGTGCTGTGAGCGGCGTCGCGTTCATCTCATCATCTAACGCTTACTGCACGCAGCTCAGTCCCGTTCTAGCCAGCATACATCTCCGCTCCAGTCTAGCCAGTACGCATCTCCTTACAGCTTCGGTGGATACATCCTAGCTGAAAAACATCTCTTCTCGTCTCCGCTTCAGGCATCTCCGCTCTGGTGGAGTCCGAGCCTAAAGGGCAAAACACACAGGAAGCGGGCGCGGGTCGGATCGGGTGTCAGGCAGGTTGAATTCGTTGTATTTATATGGAAGACATCACACGGAACGCGGGCGCAGGTCGGGCGCGTGCCGGGTATCGGTGTGTGATGTCTTCCATATAAATACAAGGAATTTAACCCGCCTGACTCCCGACCCGCCCCGCGCTCGCTCACACAGGGAGCGGGTTTTGCAGTTTGTTTTTTTGTTTTGGAGTTTTGCCCTCAATAGTCATCAAAGCCCGCCAACCCGCATTTGAGCAGAGCTCTAATTCCCTCTCTCGTATGAGAGTGGAGGCCTGCGGCCAGCAGTGGGGCATTAATGGTTGCGGTACTGACGCGCGTGCGGCTGGTGGTGGTGCAGCGAGCCGGCGCGCACGAGCGCGAGCAGGCGGCGCGCGTGGCGCGCGGGCGCGCGCGGCGTGCCGCGCAGCACCTCGTCCCGCACCACGCCCACCACCTCGCGCGCCTGCGCACTGCCGCCCGTCCTGCGCACAACACAACTACTCAATGCACCAGCCACCAACGTTCTTATCAATAGGGATGATGCCTATATGAAATATAAATTATTTCTAACTGATTATTGAATAAAAGGTCTTCCAAAAGACCTACAATTCACATCCTCGGTTAGTTTTAAGTTTGATAACTGTTTTAAAATATAGATTAAAGAAAAAAGTGTGTTGAAATTTGATGACGTCACAACTGTGAATTTCAGACAATTTCCATACTAGAAGCGCGTTTTTAAGTTTGATAAAGACGTGAATGATCAACACCCCTATTCAATTCAATTAGTTTTTTGCTTGTGTACTATAATAATTGTTGTTGTTGTTGTTATATAATAATATGGTATCATACAATCTCCCATGCAATGGCATGCAAAATTATTACAAATCTTAACTTAATTCATATGAAATTTTTGTAGTTAACAATGAAAAAATTAAATAATTGTCAAAAAATAATTACATAATATATAAGAGGCCAAGGGTACACTTATAAGTTACCCGTTAGCTTTTGCCCGTTTCGCTTACGTCAGGTTCGATTTTCATACAAATCGCAAACCCCCTTAGGGATTGAATTTTCATTTAACACTACCCATAAACATAAAAAGTAGTCTATGTGTTATTCCAGAATAAGATCTATGTCTGTGCCTTTAATCCAGGTCCATTCAGCCGTTCCGGCGTAATTGAATAACAAACATCCATCCGATCGACCCATTCATCGATCCATCCATCCATTCAAACTTTTACATTTATAATTTTAAGTATAGATATTGCAAATATATCAGTTTTCAACTCACGGTGGCTCAAACATAAACGTCTCCAACACAGTCGGCAGAATTTCCCAGAATTCGCTGTACTCGTCGGGGTTCTCTCTCGCCAAGGGCAATCCGGTCGCTAACACCTGGGAACATGCAGATGCACTTATATATCTCTTTACATTGGTTTAGTGACTAAATGGTTGGTAAACACTTGGTTCTATTCTCATTTGGTCCAAATGGTACCAATCACACCTGTTTCGAAGTTACTATTAGATCAAATGAGAATTGAACCAAACGCGACTAAATTATTTCCATCAAGTATGCGTTGGGATTTTTTTTAATCCACTACAAGTTAGGCCTTGACTGCGATCTCACCTGGTGGTAAGTGATGATGCACTAAGATGTAGCGGACTAACCTGTCAGGGGTATGGCAGTTATATTAAATACCCCTAGTTGGTTTCTTCACGTCATCGTACCGGAACACTAAATCGCTAGGCGGTACGTCTTTGCCGGTAGGGTGGTAACTAGACACGGCCGAAAGCTTCCTACCAGACCAGCCAAGTGAAAATTCAGAAATTTTAAATCCCAAATTGACCCTGCCGGGAATCAAACCCGGGATCTCCCACGTTAAGGCAACAGCGCTCAACACTGCGTCAGGAAGGTGGTCAAAATACATCGTACATCTGTAGCGCTGGTATAATATATCCTTACCTGAAGGAGTAGGGACGCGATTTGTGTGGGCTCGTCCGGCTGGTCTCTCTCTCTGTCGCTATTCCGTCGTCGTTTGTCCGGTGAACACTTTTTCACCGCTTCGTGAAGCGCCTGCACGTTTTAGAGTTAAATTAAAATGATATGTTTTGTTTAGTTTAAAGGGGTTTTCTGATAAGCCAAGACTCTTACACAGGTTCAATAAGGATAATATATGTTTTTTATTGTGAGATAGGCTTGCGCTTGACGCCAATCATGCTTAGTGCAAAGCAATTATGAGGTCTAGGTTGGAACCAGCTTGCTTATTATTCACTCTTGCCTTGAAGGTACCTAAGTTATACGTGGCAGAAAACACGTGCGCTGGGAGGGTGTTCCACATCCTAGCGGTTTGGATCAGAAACGTCGAGCAAAAACGATGTAACGAGAAGAGCCGGCCAACTCAGCAGTTCGTCAAGGTCTTCTTAACCAATAGACGACGTTTGCTGGGCGACGGTCTCCTACATAGATCTCAATAGTAAACGGGCTTGTGCCGCTTATCCTTTGAGATTCGTATACCTAGTGGGGGTCGTTCAACGCTTTCCGGTGCACAGCCCATTAACGTCCCACAGCTGGGCACGGGCTTCCACTCTCATAGGAGAGAGGTAATCAGAGCTTAGACCCACCACGCTGCTCCAATGCGGGTTGGCGGGCTTTAACAACTATTATTATGCTAGTGATAATAGCCGGGACTGACGGCTTAACGTGCTCTCCGAAGCACGAGGGTGAAACACCGCCAACTTCCTAACTCCGGACTAGTACTGGGAATTTCTAGTCAAAACACCCAATACTTAATTAAGGCCCGACCCGGCACTTGAACCCGGGACTTCGTCGGCCGCAGTCGAACATGCGAACCACTAGACCAATGAGGCAGTTAAGACCGTTGGCGCTCAACGCTCACCTGAATCAAACTCGGCAGCTGGTGTGCGCTGGGCTCGGGCGCGGCGCGGTAGAGCGCGGCGGCGGCAGCGAGGCAGCGCGCCGCGGACGCCGGCTGCTCTTTGGCCGCGCCCGCGAGCGCAGTGAGCGCTGCGAACATCGCCGGCAGCAGCTCGTGACGGCTTAACGCTTCCTGGTTTTACATTATAAGAGTAGTTATTCGGGTTGTGTTCCGGCCATCTTTTTTGTTTTTTTATACTTTGTTAACGGCCCAAGACACCAGGGGCCGCATAACGTAAAAATGTTGCTAAAGTGTTACTTAAATAAGTTTCGTTAAACTTAACGAGTGTCTGGCTGTTTCTTCTCGGTAGGAACGGCATTCCGAACCAGTGGTAGATTTACTCGCCTATTCAAAAGCACTTGTTAAAATTCTACTTGAATAGGTCAGATAAGGGGACTATAACTTCATAGGCGTGCTTATGTCAAACTATATGGTTGGACGGAATAGTGATGTAATGACAAGCTAGTGAGGGGGTGCACCTTGTGTACAGTGTCGAGGCAGTGCAGCGCGTGCAGGCTGACGGGCGCTCCGCCCCCGATGCCGTCGATGGCGGAGGCCGAGGGCTCCACGCTGCACACGCGACACAGGCACGCGCCCAGCTTCTGCACGTCCGCCGCCGTGAACCTGATGCCATAGTGTTAGAACGAGCGTAAAGAGGAGTGGCGCGAGGCTCAGAAGGACTGGAAGCCAGAGCCGAGTAAATAAAAAAAAGGGGTGGCGAGGTTTGCCGTGGCTCGTCGCACAACGCGCGGGTTAACGGAGCGGAGCGCACTCATCATAACAATTTCAAGAATAAAACTAACAAGCGGTAAGTATTAATTTAAAAAACTGTAACCCGACTATGGAACAATTTCAAAGGCGCACACTTTATTGAATGTAAAATCCATCATATCGATTTTGTTCGTGTACTCCACTACGTCTGTGGGCATTGTGTCTTACGAGTAATTATACAATTTATAGCACTGCTCAAATGTATATCGCAATGTATTATCGCAGACTTTACCGAGCGCTTACGCCGGAAATTGAAGAGGCATTGCAATTTTTTTAATATTTTGACTTTTGCCCACTTAGCATATATGTGAAAAATTAAACTCGACCCTGTTATACAAATCGGTTCAGGCAAACGCTAGAGTGTACATACGTGGATCGAATATGCTGGAAGATGAGCGGAAATATCTGCACGAGCGTGGTGAGGAAGTTGAGAGACGGCGCGTACGCTTCCGCCGGCTTGCCGTCCTCCGCCGCTGCAAATATACGGGTTGCTGTATGTATCATATCATACTAATATTATAAATGCGAAAGTGTGTTTGTTTGTTGGTTTATTGGTTTGTCCTTCGATTACGCCGCAACGGAGCAACGGATTGACGTGATTTTTGGCATGGGTATAGTTAAGGACCTGGAGAGTGTCATAAGTTCCCACGGTAATAAAAAAAACTTAAAACACGCGGACGAAGTTCCGGGCATCAGCTAGTCTACACATAATAATGACCTTCCGACCGAATTTTGATAGCCGCTTTCGGGTAAGAAGGGTAAGAATTTCGAAATAAGATTTTTCTTTAAGAAAAATCTTATTTCGAAATTCTTACCCTGATGTCACGTCACGAATGTCCAACCTCCGAGAGTTGCCTGTACAATAAGGGTCAAGGGCAAGAGAAAACAGAATATGTACGAAGTCAAGAGCCGTGCGAATTAGAGCATTGTACCCTCGCACACTTCGTTCCATAAAACCGCTAGGTTGGAGAGGGAGATGGGTTGCCTTAGGGTTGACACTTCTTAGGACGACTTAAGGGCTGCTACCGACACTTGCAAACGTGGTATTACAGAATACGTAGGGAGTCAAGAACCGTGCGAATTAGAGTATTGTACCCTCGCACACTTCGTTCCATATAACCGCAAGGTTGCAAAGGTAGATTGTGGGTTGCCTCAGGGTTGCCACCTCCTCCTGGAGCGACTTCAGGGCTGCCACCGACACCTGCAAACGTGTCATTACCAGGCGTGCTGTGGGGTAGCCCCTCAGCAATGGTGGTCCAAGCAGCCCAGGCGGCGGGCCACACGCGGCGCGGCGTTTCGCCCTCAGCTCGCCCCGCAGCCGACACCACCTCTTGGAATGATTTAAGGGCTGCCACCGACACCTGCAATCATTCCAATACTCCATCAAATCAAAAATTTAATTTAGTTTAGGAGTCCATCGCGGACAAACAACGTGACACGTGATTTATATACATTTGGATATTAAAACAATGCATATGTAATTGACGTGATTGGTATGAACTGGCTATAAGCATTGCTCGACAGAATTCTAGAAAATATCAGTTTGTCTTATCTTATAAAGAACATTGCCCGATAGAGCGATTTAATTACGATCAGCGCCATCTATTATAGAATTTAGAACAAAACAAATAAATAGCTCCAACAGTCCGCCTACGCTAAGCTAAATAGACATCATTTTAGAACATGAGAGGTGAAATAATAATTTGTTTATTTCAAATACAGTTAGTTAGTTGCTATTTTCATGTGATTTATATAATATAATATTTCTATTTCTATAGGGCTTGTTTGAAAATGGCCTTCAAATTGCCGGTAGTGTTAATCATGGTTAATCTAGCTAGTTAGTTAGTTATTGCGAAAAGTTTCGATCAACACCTCAAGAAGCTTTCGCTTGGTTGTTGGATTATGGGTCGGATACAGTAGGCGGTTATCCTTGAGACGGCGCGAATTGTGAGGAAGTTCCTCTCTCTGGAGCCCTGACCACCGGCTGCTTGGGTCCTTAAGGCCCCGCAGTGGGTAGAAGTTTGTGTAGTATTTTTATATATTTATGTAAAACTTGTTTAGAAACAATTTTATATATTTTTTTACAAATAAATGGGAGAAAATAAATGATCTTGATAATCTGTAACTACTCTTACCTACCTACCTACTCTTGGTCGAACCCTATTCGGAAGGATGGGATCCTACCAGCCCATTATAACCTTTTATAACTCGTTTTCCTAAGTGAGTGTCAGGGGCGACGTTAAGAAGCGTAGCGAAAATGAATCTAGGTCCTCAAAGACGACCATCACTCCACTACAGTCCATTAACGTCCCACTGCTGGGCACAGGCCTCCACTCTCATAGGAGAGAGAGAACTAGAGCTTAGACCCACCACGCTGCTCCAATGCGGGTCGGCGGACTTTAACGACTGCTAGTGGTTCGCACCGAACTGAGACCTCGCGTTTGTAAGCACACTCCACCTTGAAAGCCCCCTATTTCGTCAAATTTAGGGGAAAAAATAATTTAATTTTGTACTCTATTCCTAATTATCTGTAAAATGATATACCGTAACCCTATGGGTTACGGTATATCATAACGCTATAAAAAATATTTTACTTCGCATTCGATTCTATGCGAAAGCCTGAAATAAAGATTTTTATAACTTATTAAGCCATATTCGGCTGGAGGCCATCGGTTTACATATTATATTTAAATTTGAAGTAATTATCTACGTTCAGTAATTCAGAAGTTATAAGGCTCTGACAGACGGACGGACGGACTAGTGCAAATTCACTCAAGTAGACTCGGAGACCTTCGTTTCGCTCGGTCAATTAAATGCTAAAGCTATGTAATAACAACAACTTGGACGTTTCACTAGACGAAGTTTACCTCATGGCTTCGTCGCAGAGCGAAGTCGGTGATGTAGTCGAGCAAAGCCGCCCACGACCTGTTGAAGTCTCCAACAGTGGTCAGCAGCTGGAACCGCGAGTGGAACACCCGCGACACTCCGGAAAGAGTCAACACCTGGATGCACACAACATTATTAGCTGATGCTCGCGACTTAGTCTACGTGGATTGATTTTTTTTGTTCGCGCGGGAACTTTTTAATTTTCCGGGAAATAAAGTAGCCTATGTGTTATCCAGGGTATAATCTATCTCTTTCCCTTTCAACCAAATCCGTCGAGGTCGTGGAAGAGTTATTTTGCACAAATACTCCTTGAGTAGGTAGTTGTTGTTTCTCGGTCAGTGAGGAACTATACTTATGGTTTTATATTATGTATTTATGTAATACAAGTAAAATAAAATATCGCACTAGCCAACATACATCGGAGGTCATCATTGTACTTGCTTCCGTCATGGAACTGCGGTATGTAGTACATCACACGGCAATTCCGTGACGGAAGCGACGCGACTATAACTTTGGTTAATACTGCGTGCTCTTCAGAAAATACCATCCGAAACGACGACAAACACGAAGACCACGACGATGACGAACTCTCAGAGAAATGACACGGCGTCAGACAATCAGTGTTCAAATATCCAAAAATGTGTCACGGCGTCAGACAAGTGTTCAGAAATCGCAGAGAAGTGTCACGGTGTCCATCAAGTATTCAGAAATATAAAAGGAGTGTCCATGGAGGACATATTTGCGAAACTGAAAAGTGAAGCTGACAACTTTGCAGTTTGGCGAGGATGTCCTCCGAGGACACTTCATCGCAGAATCGCCGAGTTTGAATTGAAGTGGTCGTGGAAGGATTCCGCAGGACGAAATCATACGTAAAAATATAATACCCATATGTTGTGGTAAAATTACCTGTGTCTCTGCCCACTGTTTTTGCGCAGTGTTGCGCGTGTGATGGATCAGTATGTGCTCTCCAGTGTCCACCTTTTCTGAGCTGGCGATGTTCGACTGCTTTTGTACCTGGCGAGAGATTAAAAGTTAGATATTGGTGTCCGGGAAAGGCCAAGTCATTCAATAATAAGTAAGGGTACGCAATAGATAGGTATCTGTTACGCCCTAAGATGCGCAGTCACTTTCCATCAATATATATTCAGCCTTAAAACTATATTCGAATGTATAAAGCGCTAATCAGGAAAATCTTTATGAAATTCTCTTTATGATTATTCTGGAAGGTCCTGGAGTCAACCAGACATGAAAGCGTGGGCTCGCGGTGGAGAATCCGCTGTCATCGACATCTAGAGAGGAAGGGAGAGAGTCGTGCTGTGAGGAAAACTTACTTGGGTGACCCATTAGGAAAACACAATGTTGGATGGTCGAGGTATCGGAAGTTTGTCAAAGTATGCAGGCATATTACCTGGTCCAGCATAGGGAACAGCACGGCCAGCAGCGCCCGCCAAGCGGGCTTGCTGAGCAGAGTGCCGTGCGCGCCGATACAGCTGAACAGCGTCTGACTGGCCGCGCGGCGTACGGGGGCGCGCGGCTCCGTGCACAGCTCGCCTAAGATATTGCTCATTATTAGGAACTAGATTTTTTTTTAATCCACTACAAGCTAGCCCTTGACTGCGATCTCACCTGATGGTAAGTGATGAGGCAGTCTAAGATGGTAGCGGGCTAACCTGTTAGGGGCATGGCAGTTATATTAAACCCATACCCCTTCGGTTTCGGCATCGTACCGGAACGCTAAATCGCTTGGTGGCTCGTCTTTGCCGGTAGGGTGGTAACTAGCCACGGCCGAAGCCTCCCACCAGGCCAGACCAGGGAAAATTCAGAAATTATAAATTCCCAAATTGACCCTGCCGGGGATCGAACCCAGGACCTCCGCACGTTAAGGCAACAGCGCTACACACTGCGAAACCGAGGTCGTCAAATATAATAATAATATAATATAGATAATGCCCGCGATTTCGTCCGCGTGTACAAAAATGTAGCCTATATCATTCCCCGGGATAAAATCTCTCTCTATACCGATTTCATCAAAATCGGTTGAAAAGATGGGCCGTGTAGGTGTGGCAGACAGGCAAACACACATTCGCATTTATGAAATTATAGTGAGGATGTTTTGGAGCTCCAAAAACTAAAAATAAATAAACGCAAAACGTGTTCGCAAATTATCGGGGCCCCCTTCGAATACGCACATGGCTCAAGGAGTTCGCACACATGGTCAGAGGTGACAGACAGAAGCGACGACGACAACGTAGACCACGTAAAGGGTCAACTGCTGTTTGACATTGCCGCGTTGCCGGGTTTCTCACTCACCTGGGATAACTGAACTCTGTTTTAATTAAACCTAACATCTTATGTACTTACACACATTATACTTACTAATATTATAAATGCGAAAGTGTGTTTGTTTGTTGGTTTGTTGGTTTATTGGTTTGTTGGTTTATCCTTCGATCACGTCGCAACGGAGCAACGGATTGACGTGATTTTTGGCATGGGTATAGTTGAGGACCTGGAGAGTGACATAAGTCGCGGGTATCAGCTAGTGCTAATATAAAGAACTAGTTGATGACCGCGACTTCGTCCGCGTGGGATAAGTTTTTTTGGATTCCTGCGGGAACTCAATTTTCCGGGATAAAAAGCCTATTTCAGCCTAAGTCACTCTCCAATCTCCAGGTCCCCAACTATACCCATGCCAAAAATCACGTCGATCCGTTGCTCCGATGCAGCGTGATTGAAAGACAAACCAACAAACAAACACTTTCGCATTTATAAAATTAGTATGATATTCTATTCTAAAATAAACAGCGCAGACTCACTGAGCCGTATGTAAAGGCACATCCACAGTCGGTCGAGCGGCGGTAGGTCGGGCTGCGCGTCCGGAAGCGAGACCGCTTCGCTGCTCAGCGCCGCGGACAGCTTGTCACGATTGTGGTACAGGTAGTCCGATATGTTCCACTGGTCACAAACAGTATCAACGAATCAGTAACAGTAACAGTCATCTCGTTGCGTGTTTGACATTTTATTGTATTGTAAAATGTAGAGTGATAAAGTACTTGGACATCTTTATTTCTTTTGTGAATTTTCTGTTATAAGACAATCTATCCATCGTTAACATTCCATTTTGAATATTATATCATACGATAAATACTGAAGCAAAATTCTCATTCGTCAACAGAATAATAATGCTCGCTCGATTAGACATGTTCAAGAGAGCTGATACCGTCACTTAAAATATTTAGCACTTATTCCCCGCCTAAATTTAGATTTTTGAAAAATCCCGTATGAACTCCTTGGGTTTCCAGGGTAAAAAGTAGCCTATATCCTTCCCCAGGACGCGGCCTAATTCTGTCCAAACGATTTGGATTTGGATCTTGAAAGCGTGAAAGCAGACCAACAGACAGACACCCCCAATGCGTCTTCTATCACTAGTAACGCACATTGGAATGCCAAACGCAATAAGCAACTGGTGCGTTTGGTGGTGGTGCGGGGAGCAGACTCGACTCACCATAAGGCCCACGGCCGTGAGGCTGATGTTGAGCTCCTTGGTCTGCCTGGCGAAGGCGGCCGCAGCGGCCAGCACGCGCCGCAAGCAGCGCGGCCCCGCACAGCCCAGCAGGTCTCCGGCCACTAGTTGCGCACATTGGAATGCCGAACGCACCAATTGTTCACTGAAAATGTGTTTTTGAGCGTATTGATGAACGCGTCGGGTATTTATGGATAAGCGTACGGGAACAGGTGGTACACGCTCAAAAGTATCAATAGTAAGATCTACGGCTACTTCTAGGGTTACGAAACTTATATATATTTTTAAACTCAAGAATTTTGATATTTATGTGTAACTAGCGATCGGCCGCGGCATCACTCCCGTAGGGAATTCAAAGAATCCAGCTTTAGGGTGCCTTTCCAGACAAACGCACTAATAGGAGCACTTGTTCTAACATCTAGCTAGCGGTTTAATTACATTACAATGGAAACATTTGCGCGAAATTTAAGCTTTTTAAATCTAAAAGTTTGTGCTGGGCGTTGATGAGTCAGTCAATGCGCTCATAGACTGACTCATCAACCCAGTGAGTCAGGACTTTTCTCTTCCTATTAAAAAATCTTGGAAAAAATTATACGGGTGTTGGTGTCAAGGTTTTTGAGAGCACTGCTTTCGAAAATGGCATCAAAATTATTACCTAAATTTGCGGACTAACTGTTTGAAACATCAGAAGTTTCATGTCTTCGAGCGCTTACACGCCCCATTTTTTACTGAACACTGATTACGCTAGAAAATCTAGCACCTGAAAAAACCTGGATTTTAATGTATTTTTACCTGTGATGATCGCTGATAGCGGATATGATCTCCATCATGAGCGGCCAGGCAGCACCCAATTGGTCGCCTCGCGAGTGCAACAGACGCGCGGCGCATTCCAGCTGCCTCGCGCGCACGTCGCAATGCCTCACTGCGCATAGCTCTGCCAACGGCTCTAGCACCAGACGCTCGCGAGCCTGAGCGTAAGATTCACAAAACTTTTTTTACTTATGAAAAGAAAGAGAGAGAGTCTGTTAGGGCTAAGTAAGTATGGGCCTTACGGGTACTGGGAAGGCAAGGCCTTTATCACCGGGTGGAGCGGTACTTTGTTATGTTTATCTTAAAATTTAGGTATGTTAACTTTTAAGCGCGCTTGAAATTAAACGAAACGTGCACGTGATTCTTCATATTATTGAAAATAAAATTACAAAACGTTCTTATTTAAAACGTTAAGCCATTTTAAATATGGGCGGGAAACCTTTATTTCGTACCTAAACAAGGTTTTTTTTAATGTTTCGTAAGAATAAGAATAAGAATAAGAATATTTATTTGCATAATACACGTTATATAACTAAGTGGTTTACAAAAAAAGAAAAAAAATTACGTCACAGTGTATTGCCATGCCAGGCGTGCAAATTTGGTTATTTTAAGAATTACATTTTTTTTAAATATAGATAATGTCACGTAGTATAGCATATAATAAACATCACATAAATTATAATCATTATTCTATTAATTTAACACACAATTATATATATATATATATATATTAAAAAAAAACACAATAATAAAAAGTCACAGTATTTTAGGTCATCTAAAGGGATCTAAGTAGTCATTAATCGTACTCAGTTATCCTCTGACATGATGTCAGAGACCTTTTTAATGCAAGTTTTGCTCTGAATTGGATGCCACTCACGATGGTCCTAAAGTGGTAAAGTGAAGCTAACCTAAACAAGGTTAACTTTGGAAATTTTTCTCAAATGAAACAATCCTTACCTCGGTGACGAGGGCCGGATTATTGTGGTGGTATTGGAAGGCTGCTTGCACCAGATACGTGATGGCTTCCACGCCCCATTCCCGCATACGAATGTGAGGATGCTGACACACCTGGTTAAAGTAGTAATAATTATACTGTGTTACAAATAAATCATACAATGGGCTAACAGAAGAAAAGATTTTATAGAACACAAGTTCTACACAATCTTCAAACTGAACATATACATGACAGCTATATATTGCTATCCCATTCATAAAACGTCCAGAAACAGACAGCACTAGATTTATACCTTGAATTAAGTTTAGTTTCAAGATTACATACAACAAAATTAGTCACAATATCCAATTTTTTATTCATGTAGGATAACTGGTGTCACTTCTACTACGTCTTGTCTTGACTCTACCGTCGGTTCGGAAATCGACAGACACAAAAAAATACAAAAGTGGTATAAATTACTAAAAAGTTGTAGGCCCACAAGAACACAGAAAAAATACATTATTGAGAAGAGTCTTTTATAATCAGTTAAAAACACACCTCAAGCAAATGATTGGTAATGGGCCTCCACATAACTTCTATTCTGTGCATATTCGCCAGCCCTGTTTCCAGAAGTTTCGCCACGGCGAACAACGATGGCTCCTGAAAATTGTCATAGAATAAACAAAACCATTTATATTTACCATACCAAAATTTACCTAACCAATAAAAATTAAATACAAAAATGATAATAATAATTTTTAACACAAGTCACTTCAGTTAAGATATATCTATGGTCACACAGCTCCGTTGCAAATTATCCGTGTATGCGTTGGTATCTTTCATGTTAGCCTGTAAATTTCATCGAAGTTAATTGTAAAATTATTTTTGAAACAATAAACATCATA